>JAWNPL010000026.1:7581153-8188269 GCA_035047545.1 Drosophila paranaensis | reverse complement strand
GCAATTTGGCGATCCACACAAAGTCTATAATGCTCTAAGTCAAATGAAATTATGTTCGCTCTGGAGTGGCAGCAGTAAATTGTAGCTATGGACAATATTAGCTTATCAATATTAGCTTATCGCAATGAGAACTTCCAAAAGTTGAGAATTGCCGCTAAATAGATGTTAAATATATATATTTATGTTATTTATGTTAAATATATATATTTATCTCTGGGAAGAAACGAGAAATTAATTCTAGTTTTGCTAGTCACAAATAGGTGTGACCAAGCAAGTCTGATAGTATTTATAATGCTTATATTTCAGCAACTGTTGGAGTTATTGATAACATTTTACTTTTAAAATATTCAATAAGGCTTGCGAATTCGGATAAAGTAAACTTTGGCATGTCAAATATTCAATTTACCGAAATAACACTGCATTAATCCGAATCATAAAAGTATGAACCGAACGCAAGCATTGCTCTCAAGACCGCTCACAGTCAAGTTTCGGACTCTTTGAGAATAGTATTATACTTCATCCGAATTGGCATCAATGCAGCTTTCAAATAAAAGTAAAGTTATTAAAATATCTCAAACCGTTTCTGATAAATAGCAATTTATTTTCCTATCAGACTTATGTGGTCAGCCTTTACAATATCAGCTTTTCACATTGAAGCTCTATTTTGATATATTTTACGCCAAAAATTGAGAGGAAGGGAGAGAAAGAGAGAGAGGGAGACAGATAGAGAGAGATAATAAGCAAACAGAGAGATAGAAATAGAGACAGGCAAAGAAAACAGAGTAAGAGAGTAGACATCAAGAAATCGACAGAGCAAGAGAGAAAAAGAAGAATTAAAGTTTTAATTAATTATTAACCGCAAAGCTTATAATAATTTGATCAAACTTAAGTAATTTAATGCTTTATGATTCAGGTTCTACATTTTTATTATTGATATACATATATAATGATTTACATATTTTCTTGACTCTTACTGAAAAAAGCGTTTATCGCTAATTTGAAGCATTTGCATAACGTTAAAGTTCAGCTCGACATTTGGCTTGATGAATTTTCAATTGCAATTAAATAATAAATTAAACAAAGAGGCAATGATCGTTAACTGCGCAGCTGTGTCCTGACAAGCAGAACAACAACTGCCATGTCATCTTTACCTGTAATACACACACACACACATGCGGGCAAATGTAGTGTTGTTGTGGCTGTGTAACGCCCTTGGCACGCTGCGCGCTGTTGTTTTTGTTATTAAGAACTAATCTACTTGTAAAATCTTAATTAAAGTTATTATAAATATGTATGTCGTGCGCCTGCACAGAGGCGGGAGCCGAAGCATTCGTAATAGCAACAGTCATGCCACCGATGTCTGACATGCACACACACACACACACACACACACACACACACACAGTGACACTAACACACATGGGCTTATACTCTGTTATATTTGTTGTACATTTGTCTGTTTGTCTCGATGTTGGTTTGTTTGTTCGCCTCCATTTTTATTTTATATTTTTTTTTACTTTTTTGCTTGCCTTGTATGCCCTTGGCTCTACTTTCCCGACGTTAAATTGCGCAGCTGTTTGCAGTTCACTTTATATACGTCTGTAGATGTGTTTGTGTATTATATATGTATACCCCTATTCGAGCAGCCCCGCCCCAGCTTCCAGCTGGGAAAAAAGACGGCATGTGGGCGGCCAAGTGGCAGCAGAAGTATTTGCGCTTTATTATGACAACTGACATTAGTTTGTTTGATATTTGTGTTGGCTGCCTGTTGGCTGGAGTCGCATGCGTGTCCCAGTTCCACACAGTTTGATAAGATTTAATTGAGTTGACATTGGTGTGTGAGTGGGTGGCTCCAACTAAGCTGCGCCTGCAGCCATTTGTGGGAAAAGTCAAGTGTGCAGTTGCTCTTTGCGTTTGTTTATCTCCGTCTGTCTGCCTGCCTGCTGCTCAGCCTCTCTGTCTCTGGCTCTGTCTCTCACTCCAGCAGTGTCTCTGTTTGTCAGCCACACGTTCAGTCTGCAGTGAATTGTTGCGCCTTTTGATGTTGTTAACCTTTGCTGGGGTTAAGTTAAATGCGAGTTAATGCGACTTAATCAGCCCCAAAACGCACAACTAATCAACTGCAGAGTCTCCACTCAGCTCTGCCGGCAACTGGAGAAGCGGAATCTGTCGCTTTGCATGCGAATTGAAAAAGTTTGCTGCGCAAATTTTTAATGAAATAAATTAAAAAAGCTGTCAGCTGACTGTAAGTTTATATTAGAACTGATAAAAAAGCAGAAGCAGCTCAAAAGCAGCTCAGCACCAGCGCCAGCGCCAGCAGCAGCTTCGAGAAATATGCTTAAGTGTTGAGTTACGCTAAATGGATTTTCAACTTGAGCGCGACTTTAACTAACAAAAAAAAAAAGAGTCAACTACTGCCAACTAAACTGTCATGAAAGAGCGCACAAAAAAAAAAAAAAGAAATGAAAAAAATTCAAATAAGCAAACTGGAGACGCCATGAAATTCGATTAGCAACATGCCATTAAAACGAATGGGTGGGGCACTCGGCACTCGGCACTCGGCACTCATTCAAGCTACAGTTAAGCATTTTAAAATTTATAAGATGCCAAAAAGTTTGTCCGTAAGTTTCGTTGAATTAATTAGACAAAGCCTGAGCCACCAGCTGAAACATAACAGACTGGCTAACAATAAGTGATTTATGGACTATAGTTCTCTGGCGTGCCGCGGCGTGGCCAATTCAATGATTTATTTAACTTTCATAGTTGCCTTCTTTCTAATTTGATACTAAAATATGTGAAGTAGATCGAAGATAATGCTGACCATGTTTTTTTTTTTTGGAAGTCGAAGACTTATTATTATTTAAAATAAACAAGGACTTGACAAGTTAAAATATTGTTTTAATAATATACAATTTAAAGTTTTAATTATATGTGAACAATAAAAAAGAAAAGCAAGAATGGTTTTAAAATACTTAAATGTATATCAAGAAATTGTATGATGAATAAAAAATGTATTATTAGATGTATAGATATAAAATAATTCTATTGTAGACAAAACATTATTCATTAAAATACATTTATATTTTAGGAATAAAAAACTCTCATTTAAATGTAATTTATTTATTTTTATTATTATGATAATTAGTTTTTAAATAAACATATTACATATTTTTTTCAAAATATTTTTATATTTGAATTTGGACAGAACCAATCAATTTAATTTGATTTATATTTGTATAAAATATTCTTTAAATTTAATTTTTATAGTGTAAAATCTCAAAAATAGTTAAAAATAATTGATATTAATATACACAGAAGATTAAAATTGTTCGCCAACTTTCATATTCATCTCCTAACAAATGAAGCTTGCAAATTATCCTTAAAATGCTTTATAATAAATTTTTTTTAAAACTGATGCTTAATAAAATGTTAACTAAAATGAAAATATATTAAAATATTGTTAGGGAATTTAGTATAACATTTATATATTTTTATGTATAATAATTAGATATATATATATATATTTATAAGCATTTAAGATTATCTTTTCGCTTTGCTCTGCTCATACATTTGCCAGCAATTAAACAGCTCAAAGATTAAGTTAATATTTCAAATTTATTTTCAGCTCTCAGTTCATTTTATTTTGATACTCTAAAACTCTGTTAAATATGTTTAATTTGTTTTCTGCTTAGCCAAAATATTGTTGTTGTTGTTAATATTGTCTTAGCCGTTAAGTCTAGAAAGTTATATATTTACGGCTTGTACATTTTGCTAATTTGAACATTGGACACGCAAATACAGGAATAAAATTGAAAAGCCAAAGCAGCTTAACAAGAAAAGAAATACACACAGACACGCGCACTCACACACAAATTGCCAGACTGTGGCTCAAGGCAATAAAACCACAAAAGTGAATAGTTGGATGTACGACCATGTAGAATAGTTTATATATGTATGTATATATGTATGTGTATGTATATTTCTATAAACATATAAACTTAGCTACAACAAGCGAGTTACACGATAATAAAACATATTTTAGAGCGAGCAACAAAAAACGCTCACAAACGACAGTTGGCAAGGCAACGACAACGACGCCAGCAAAGGATGAGCCGGGGAGGGCGGGCACTTGAGAGCGCTTTTACAATGGTACAGAGATACAGACAGATGTGTGTATGTATGCAAGCCGAACTACTTATGGTAGCCAAGCTAAAGTGCAGGAAAAACTATGGCTAACACACACACACACACAGAGATAAATAACTGAGCGAGTGTGTGTGTGTGTGCATATAAAACATTTATTTGTTTTTGTCGGAAACACTTGGTGCGTATGATAATAAATACTTAATCCTCAACAAAAGAATATTAAAAACAACAATAAATGGAAATGCTAAAGAGCATAAAGAAATGCATGAAAACAAATGCTTGCAACGAACTGGACAGGGGCACGGCTTGGCTCGGCTTGGCTTAGTGTGGCAGGTGTGCTATGTGTAGCAGAACAAGAGGCGCTTTTGAAATGTAAAATGAACTTGCTTTTTATGCTACTCAAACATGCATGCATACATACATAAAATTATTGTACATAAAACTGAGCAGAACGCCAGGAGTAAAATGTGTGGTGGCATGTGGCATGTGGCTGCCGCTGCCACTGCCACTGCTGCTGCTTGTTGTTCGCATAGCTCCAGTAACTTTATCAAAAGCAAATAAAACTTGGCGAGCAAATGTTAACGAACCACAATAAGCCAAAGCCACAAGACAGTTTTCGTCATCTTCGCCAAAAGAAAAGTCATTAAAAGCGAGCAAGACTGTCTTATTATTCGTGGCTCTACAATTATTACAATAATAATCATACGCACAGTTGCACACACATAGAGACTGCGAGAGAGAGAGAGCAAAATCTATTACAGATAACAGTAAGCTGCGTCTCTGTATCTGTTGTAGTTTAGTTTTATAATTACCATTTTGTAGGGCTTATATTTACACATAGTCGGAGCTTTGAGATTTTATGAGTTTTTCGTTTTTCGTTTTTCGCTTTTCGTTTCAACAAATATTAACATTTTGCTGGAACGATAAGCGAAAAGTTTCGACACAGTGCGTGTGCGTGTGCATTCTGCTGCGCTATTTGGCTATGAATTTGAATTGGAAGCTCACATACACACACACACTCGCACACACACTCACTCGCCAGCGGCGCATTATTATAGAAATGTTTCCAAAAAAGTTTGCATTGCTATCAAGGGGCCATCTAAAGCGTGGCATCAACATAGACCTCGACTTTATGCAACCCCTTACCACCCCACTCCCGCCCTCTGCCACCCCCCACTCTGACCAAACGTCGCTGTTGTCGTCTGTATGCTGAAAAGTTGCCCGTGTTAAACTTTAATTACAAATAGTCGAGTTGCCGCTCGCAACGCGACTCTCGGAAACTTTCCTTTGGCTTAATGCGTATTTACATATGTAGTCATCAGATAATAACATATTAGAAAGCACTCGCTATGGTTTATCGTGGTTATCCCTCGAGTTATACTTCAAGCGAGCTTAAGCCACAAGCTGCCTCTTTAGTTGAGAGACTCTATGATGCTGACGCAAAGCCTTTTACCTGGAACTGAGTTGAGTGGAGAGCTAAAGCCATTGGCATAGAGATTGATAAATATACATTTATATAAATTTTGGATTTAAATCTTAGATAGATTTATGCTGGAGAGCAGGAACTTTGCTCAAAGTATTACTGGGATTGCAGTTGGCTAATATGGGTTGTGAAATTATGTGCAATAGGCAGAGGAAGGCGGGGCAGAAGAACAGAAGAGCAAAGATTGGTTGAGTCGATCTTGCCATGATCTAAATGCGTGCAAAGCCAGAAGCAGAGACAGAGCAGAGCCAGAAGCAGAGCCACGGCTCAGCAACAGTTGAGTGAGATCAAGAGCAGAGCGAAAACAGTTGAGCCAGAAGCAGAAGCAGAACTCAGCTGGAGGCATAGCTAGTGGAAGAGCCAGAAGCAGAGCGAGAGCTGAGCCAGAGTAGATCTAGAAGCAGAGAGAGAGAGAGAGAGCATAGCAAGAAGCAGAGCCAGGGTAGGGTCAGAGGCACAGCTAGTGGCAGAGCAGAGCCAGAGCCAGACCGGAGCCAGAGCAGAGCCAGAAGCCGGAAGCAGAGCAAGAACTCAACCAGAGGCATAGCTAATGGCAGAGCCAGAAGCAGAGCCACGGCTCAGCAACAGTTGAGTGAGATCAAGAGCAGAGCGAAAACAGTTGAGCCAGAAGCAGAAGCAGAACTCAGCTGGAGGCATAGCTAGTGGAAGAGCCAGAAGCAGAGCGAGAGCTGAGCCACAGTAGAGCTAGAAGCAGAGAGAGAGAGAGAGAGAGCATAGCAAGAAGCAGAGCCAGAGGTGAGCCAGGGTAGGGTCAGAGGCACAGCTAAAGGCAGAGCAGAGCCACAGGTCAGTAACAGTTGAGCGAGATCAGGAGCAGAACGAAATAGTTGAGCCAGAAGCAGAGCAAGAACTCAACCAGAGGCATAGCTAGTGGCATAGCCAGAAGCAGAGAGAGAGCTGAGCCAGAAGCAGAGCCAATGATAGAGCCTGAGTGGAGTAATTTCAGTTTAATCATTTTTTATATTTTGGCCATGCATTGCCGAACTTATAGACAGATCACAGCTCTCATACACAAACTACTATAGTATATACGATCATAGCTCCATTTTAACATGCTTATCAAGCGGACATTTATCAACTCAAAAACCTTTATCAGCAGCTGCGCAGCTCTACATAAAAGTTATCAAATTATTATTGCAAGAATACGCGATGCCTTGCACTGATAAATGTCAACAAAATATATTGCAACTGCGAACAAATGAATGTTGTATACATAAATATATATATAGTATATAAATGTATACTTTAGAGCTTTACTATAAGCACTTGTTGTCGTGGTTGTCTGTTTGTCTGCTCACAATTGGCTGTCGGACTGCAGTTTGCGGGCCACAATAACATATTGAATTTAATTATGTACTATTTATTGCTCATTACATAAAACAAATTTGCATGGCAGCAGCAGCAGCAGCAGTCGTGGCTGGCTATCGGCTGCAGCAGATGTACGTCTGCTGACTGGAAATTGACTCGCTTGACACAAAGAATTATATTACGTATACGCAGTGATATGCAGGCGACGAGACGAGACGCGACGCGCTGCTGCAGTCAGGCCTGGCCGGCGTTCAATGTATCGGAAAATTGCGAAAAAAAAAAAATTTGACACACACAAAAACAAATACATTAAGGCAACACTTTGTAGCCGATTGTTATTGTTGTTGGTTCGGCTGTCAGTTCTCTTGTTGCTGCTGCTGGTCTTTGTTTGCGCCCGAGGGCGACAAAATAATTTTACAATGCTGACGCATTTTATGTTTATTAAATCAGCAAACCAGACTGGCCAGCGCACTGGACAGGACACTCAGGACCCAAAAGCGAACCCCAATTTGTGCATGCTTCATTTGATTAAACATTTATGCTCAACGTCTGCCGCTGTTGTTGTTCTCTGGCGTGTTGTGTGTGTACGTATAAAATCATTCCATATGATTTACTCACCAGTTCATTGGTCAACTCAGAGGCGCTGATCCGTCTCAACTGACTGCAGCACGGCCCAGACTCCTGCTGTGTAGTAAGCAAATCTGGTGACCCGAAAATTAATTGATTGGAAAATAATGTAACATGCATTTATTGATTCATGTTGAAGGCGTCTCGTTGGGCACATGTGACCAGGCTGCGGGTCAATACGGCTTGTATCGCAACCAACACACAATTGTTTCCCAATCAGCCCCGCCCCCTGCTGCTGCTTCTATTGAGGTCAGTAAAAGGTTGTGGCAGCTACTGCTTTCAATTTGGTTTCCGGTCAGTCCACTTTAATATTTATCTACTTACAGCAGATATATATGTACGTACATACACATATTTGGCTTTTTGTTCATCATCAAGATCAGCCTTGCTGTGTGTGTATGCATTTTATGCAAAATCCATATTCAATTTGCCAGCTGAACATCTGTGCAAATATCAAATATTGACTACAAATACTTGCTGGCTTGGCAGCCCGAAGTCCATTCCGCACTTGATATGCTCGAGTGCTGTTGCTTTTACATTAAATTGCAATTATGTGTATGTGATTTTATTTGCACACACACACACACACACACGCATACTTACATGCTTTTCATATAGTACAAAAATTATTTAAATTCCCTGTGTGTGGCATTAAAATCGCTGACTTCGACAGTGTTTACCATGGCGGCCATTTATGAACTTGTTTCACTTGATTGGGTGTTCAAGTGGCCAGCAACGAGTGAGCTTCATTCAAGCACCTAAAATATAAAATATGTGCAATTTATCTTTATATTAATTTATTTATTTATTTTCTATAGATATTCTAAAGCTCTCATGCATTTGCTCATTGACATACAAAAAGTGTTGCCTACATTTGTGCGCAACGGCTGATTATTTTGACTGCTTAGCTGCCGCTGTAAACGACTCTGTTAAAGTAACAGTTTGACTTTTAAACGGACAGAAAGCTTTCTGTTAGCGCTAAGCTATCGTGCTCTTTTATTTTGATGCTGCGCAAAAAAATATTCTCTTAAATGTGAATTGCAGATTTGTATTCAAATGTTAAGCAATACGTTGTGGTAAACGATGTTTAAAATATTCTAATAAATTTGATAAATTATAAATTATATTTTGGGATAGGAAATGACAAGAAAAATAGGGAATAAAAAAAATAATAAATGTATATTTTTTTAAAATGTTTTGATAAATTAAATAAATTATTATTTGTATTTTAAATGAAAATAAAAATAGTGAATTAATTATGTATATTTATGTATATTTTATGACTTTAAAATGTTAAATAACATTTAATTTTATATCATTAAATAAATATTTTTTATATCATTATTAAATATTGAAGAAATTAAGAAAATTTAAAAAAATATATTTTTTTACTTTATATGTAATGAAAACTTTTTTTTTTAAATGCATCAAACAATACACTAAATAAATAATACTTATAAATAAAAATAATAAATGTATCATATATAAATTATATATATAATTTACAAATATTTATAAATAATATATATAATATATAATGCATTTCATATTAATATATTAGTATTTAAAAATAGTATATGTTATTTTTATACAAATTCTAAATTATAAATTATTTCTTGTATACATTTTATTTTTTGAAAGTAATACACTTGCAGGAATACAAATATGAGTTTTTATAATATATTTTCTATATACATATAATAATTAAAGAAAAAAATATTTTTATGATTATCGTTCAAATTTAGAGGTAAAAACTAAACTACTTTTACTATATATTTAATTTTAAATACTTTTTGCTACATATTTCAAGGCATTCACTTACATCCTCTTAATTTTTATCTTTAATGTCAAGTAGTTGCAAATGAAGTATTTTCCACTTTATTATCTATGAATAGTCATCTTAATTACCTACACCCTTGCCACACATATGACGCACATAGGCACATTCTCATGCGAATTGCTGAGAACACTTGGATGATTGTCGGCAAGTAATTCAATATTTATTGTTTCGCAAACTCCCACGCATGCCCACACAATACAGTTAACCATCTAGAGCTTACCCAAGCCACGCTTATTTCTTGGGACTTCAGCTCATAACTCAAAATGTATTTAGTAGCCAATCAAGCAGAATGACAGGCACAAGTTCAACTACAGCAGCAAAGGCACATTCCATGCTCAATTTTTGGACAATAACAACAATAATTCGAGGTGATCCATAAATGAAAATTGATAAACCTGGACACATGTGTCCAGGGCCAGCTCCTGCCAGCTCCTGCCAACTCCTGCCTTCTCTTGCAGCATGTAGCTTATATGGATTTATATGCATATATGTGTGTGTGTGTGCGTGAGTGATTCTGTTTATGTGCTCAGCTGCTGTATTGTTTTTCCATGGTCATATTTGTGTTATTTAAGTAAAACTCGGAATTCATTCGGACAGATTAATGCGTTATATATATATATATATATATATTTGGTATGTCATCTATTAGGTATGCCTCAAATTATGCAACATCATGTTTATTTGGCTCGCCCAGTGGTGTGAGGATTGGGGAATCGAGTGGGGACTCCAGCAACGAGTCTTTGCTTCTCCCACCCAAGACATATACAAATTATAATTTTGTATTATGCCATGCTAAATAACTTTCTGTGTTTTTTTTTTTTTTTTTTTGTGTTGGTATTTAGTTCTCTGCGGAAGGAGCCCTCAAGTTGGCACGATTGCTTATAATTAAATTAACTTGCTAATAGTATACAGGGCTGGCCCTCAGACTGTCGCCTCTTAATTGAAACCTTGCCGGGCAAAAGAGTTGAAAGGTTAGTTGTCCTGTCCGCCCAGCTTTGGTAAATATTTTTGGGCTGGAGCTGGGGCCGGGTGGGAATAGAGAGCACAAAAAAAGGTCACCAATAAAGTAATTAGGCGCTCAGTGTCCGAGAAATTTGCTACATCAAAGGACATGCCGTCAGCTCCCAAAAATCTACATTGCCCGTCTATTGTCCTCGGCTCGGGGCACAGCTCTGTTACCTTTTGTGCGCAGCGCTCTCTCGCCGACTACCAACAATATAAGATTCAATTATTGCAAATAGGCCAGAAAGTGTGCGGTGGGTGCGTGAAAGGCCCGGCCGAAAATCTGCTCAAAGATGTAGATAACTAAATTGCTTTCCAAGTGACACACTCAGACAATTTAAAGTCCAAAAAGGTTGCAAATTGAGTGATTCGCTCTGGATAATGAATAAACAGTTTTCAGTTTTGAGTTGGGTGAGATTGTGAAGAGAAGTTTACTTAATGGTGTCATGATGAAATATAGTCATGTCTCTTGGGGAGGTAATAAATGGGAATTTTGAAGAACGCAATAGGATGGGCTTTGATTGAAGTATATTGAATTGATATTTGAAGAGTCTTTGATCCATTTGTGGCTTCTTATATATAATTAATATTTCTATAAATATATCTGAAGCCATAATCCTGCCAGGGACTCTCAATCTTTCACTTAAATTTAATTTAAATACATATTTTTTGTTTGTTTTAAAAACAAGAGTACAATTTATTAAAGATACCCCGGCATAGAGCAGTCTATAGTATGGCTACTTCCGCCTGGGACCTGCGCTTAAACTTTGGCCAAAACGGCGACCGCTGCGATCCCTGTCTGATAAAAGGACGACAGAATGACAGAGATTTTATGTCGATGTTTGTGTAAAAGCGTGTCATAAAAAAGCTCAACTGAAGACGGCCAAAAAACAATATGCTTGCCACCAACAGAACTACGTAAGTCAAAAAAAAAAAAAAAAACTAGCAAAGCAAAACTCTTATCAGCGACAAAGTGAAAGAAGCAAAACGAACTGGCAAAAATTGTAAAGCGATACGAATGTAAGTAGCTTTAAAGTTTCTCTTTTTTTCTCTGCTAATTTCGTAGCGTCACATTGGCGACAGTTTTGTGTGGTGCTGTTAGTGGGTAGCCCCCATATGCCAACGAGGTGTCGGAAGGCCTCAAAGATGGCAGCGCGCGACACCCGAGCGCCGGGCACATACATGTCAAGTATGCGGCAACTGTCATAAATTCAAGTCGAAATTCGGGTCTGGACTGAACAGATAAAATATGTACATATGTATATAGCATACATATATATTTATATATATATGTGTATATATATCTATGTATGTTGTTTTATCGAAGCCTGACTAGCTAGAAAAAAATGGCTTTTTAAAAAATTACATTAAATTTGTGCGCTTCAGTGGGCAGGAATTTATTTTGTTGCACGGTCCTTGGACGAGGACAATGCTGTCGCCCAAGTGGCGGACAAACAACAAGTCCAACAACACCATAAACAGCACCAAATGGCACTTCAAGTGCCAGACAATCAATAGCGGACAGAAGCAGGCACAACAAATTGCTAGCTGTCCCATGCAATTGTCTTTGGCCAGAGACGTCTCTCTCACTCTCTTAATCTCTTCCTATCTCTCTGTCTATGACTTAAAGCTGCGAGGCTGTGTTGGTTCTGTTTGTGTCAGGCATATATCATGGCAAATTATATCGCGCAACACATAATTATAAAACTAATTAGCTAAGAGATAACAAACAAACGACGCTGCAGAGCGCAACTCAGCGTAGTTGGCGCTTCAATCTAAATCAGCTCAGCAGCGTGTGGGCTGCCTGGTGCATCTCTAGGCGATTCTCATATATACGAGCTGAGTAATTGGAAGTATCATATAAATATAAAATAAATATTTAATTGCATGAAATATATAAAAATTTAACTATTTTTTAATTTACTAAATTTCTTTTTACTTATTTATTATATAATATTTATTTCTAATTTATTCAGTGTTTATTTTATTTATTTATCATTTGTTTATTTATTACTTATCTTTTATTTATTTTTTCAATACTCTTTTATTTAATTTTTTTCTTATTTATTTATTCATTATACGTTTTATAATATTTTTAAATATTTTTTATTTAGTTTATTTTTTATTATTTATTTATTCACATCCGTTCCGACTCACCTTCTATACTTCCCGTTTTTGTTTAGCATTCTCCCTCTCAGTTGCACTTATAACAATTTGCTTCCTTGACTCGAACGGGAAATTTTAATTTTTTGTATTGTTATTTCTTGCTGTCGCTGGCATCTAAGCGCCTCAATCGCATAGGCAACGTGTCAATGACATTGTCTCATTTCGGACTGTGTTTGCCATCATCGAGAGCTACACAAAAAGATCAAAGATAAATTTCCAATTTTTCTGTCACGCCTCATCAAACGCACCCAGGACAAGGCAGGGGCAGGCTTTTCGTCTCACCTCCCCTCGCTCCACCCTTATCGTAGCGTCAAAAAAGCAACTTGAACTCAACTCATATGAAAAGCTTTTGCTATTATACCACGCTCATTGTGGGGATTGTTGTTTGTTGTATCGGCTGCTATTATTGTTGACTTTATTGTTATTGTAACGCCGCGCAGACGACACTTTAACAATTTTTATATATTTTTTTCGTCGCTCGCTTTCATTTTTTTTTTTTTTTTTTTTTTTTTATATATATATATATGTATATATATTTTTTTTATTCGCTATAGATTGACAGCTTTTGTTGGCCAGTGCCAAACACTTCAGAGCACGGCCCAGCACAATGCGCTTGGCAAATGAACGTTCCCTGCCAGCAACCCAAATATACTCAACTCCACTATGGCAGCATGGTGGAGTACTCAATGGCAGCAGTAGCTCTAGCCAAGAATAACAACAACAACAACAACGACAACAGCTTCATAATTGTACATGGCCAGCATGAGGCTGACGTCAGCGTCATGTAATGCAATTAACTTAAATTTTTGGTGTACGGCAAAAAAAAAAAGATGACTTTTTCAGTATTTGCTTTGAAGTATTCTGGTTAGCCTCAGCAGAAGCAATATATATAAATATATATATATTGTATATATGTGTATTTGTGTGCTGCTTTGATTTTAAATGATTGCTAACAAATCTGCTTATAGCAGAAATATTAAATGAGCAGGGGCAAAATTTGAAAAATTAAAAAAAAATATATATATTTCGTATTTTTTTCTTCATTTACAATCATTAGCAGACATATTTTTTGGTAATTGTTATTGAGTACAGGTCGAGAACCTGATTTGTATATAATTCAATTATTTTTTTACTTTGACGTGCTTATAGGTGTGTTAAGAGAGAGAGAGAGAGAGAGAATTATGAGCATAAGAGACTTGGAAATAATTTTGTTTTGTTTTATTTTTGTGTAGGATAGACTTCAATGAAATTTATTTATTTTGCTAGAAGATTTGGTATGTTAATTAAAAATTCAAAAGAAAATCGTGAGAACAGAAAATTGTGTTAACATATTGTATTGTAAAAAATTATAAATAAAATAATTTAAAATTGATTTTAAATTTATTGCTTAGTAAAAAAATTAAAGAAATAAATTTATTATTTTTGATTTCAAATATAAACAAATATTTTAAAAAACTTCTTGATTAAATAATCATTCAAATCATCAAAGTTATATCGACATAATCTAGGATATACCCTAGCTTTATTTTATTAATAATTTTTTAGTAGCCGAAATCTTCATAAAGCAGAAAATGGAAATGAAATATATTGAGTGAAATAAGAAGTCGAAGTTATACATATGTATTAATTAATAATAAAAACAAATTGCCTGCCAGAAGAATGGTGACATATTCTGAGCTTATTCTTATTTATGTGTATTAAAGGACATAATTTAAAATAATTTTAAAATATGAATTATCTTGTATTATAAGTAAAAAAACGTATATTTAATTATTGTTTTTATTTTATTTTAATTTCAACAAATCTTGTAAATAATATTATTAAATTGTTTTTATATTATATAGCAAATCACTTTAATTTCAGCAAAAAAAACTTCTCAATTTGTCAGTCATTAAAGTCGTCGCAGCGCCATCGACAGATAGACGACTACAATTTATGTCCTAGGCAGAGAACTCAAATTACTCGCATTATCTACGCACTTCGCCACGCATCGCACAAATCTATATGTCAACTAAATGTCCTCCAGCTCCAGATGGGCAAAACAAAAATTGGTGGGTTTATTGACCCAGCAGCGTCGGCCGTCGGCCGTCGGCCAACAGCCAAATTGCATGAAGAGCGTGAAATAAGTTGGAAGCATATGGAAAAGTCGAGCGCGACGTCTGATAAGAGCATTTTATGTCCTGTTCCCATTAATATATATATGAATGCATACAGTAAGCACTCGCACAAGACGGTTGCTTAGCTGGATATTAGACTGCTGGCCAAGTTGGGCCGCGCCCCCGTCGCAAATTGTCCAAAGAGATTTATTAGTTGGGCGTTAATCCCCTGCGGCCTAATACATCATTTCAATTTGTTGCAAGTCGTGTTTATTTGCCGAAGTTTTCGTGTGGGACTGGGCGCGCGGGCCCGGCAAGGATGTCTCCGAGAGAGAGATTGCTGGCCATCGGCTAAAACTATTTCACTTATTTACTTTCATAACTTGCAAATTGTCAACTTATTGTTGGCTCGCCATGAAACGGAGACAAAAAATTTCTTCGGAGTAGTGCAAAAACTTTTGTGCTCCGACAGTTTCTCGGGTAAGTGGCTTATTATGGGGCCAGGGTTGGTAGGGGTGCCAGAGGCTGTGGGTGGGCCGGGGGCGTGGCTTTTATACAGCACTTCGACTATAGTTATGCGATATTGTTTGTTTGTCTCTGTCTAACTGAGAGTCGTCGTATATTGTGCTGCGCTAGTGAGGTGCGTATATATAATTTAATTAGCTTAAAAGTCGGACTCTCTTCGGGGACTGCGATTGGGGCAGTGCGTGTTCGTGATTTATATTGAGAGCTGTGCTAAAGTATGGCCCCATAACTGTATTAGCCGAGTGAGTTATCACGCAGTGCAGAAAAATACTGGCTGCCTATGCAGGGAAAGGGTCCAAGTGGCTGAGGCTTGCGTCAATAACTTATTAGACTTCAAGACGCTAACAGAAAGGCTAAGTTTTAGAGAAGGAAATGATTAAGGTATTAAGGTATATTATAAAGTAATTATATTAAGATTATTTATTCTTGGCCCGATTGGGAGCAGTATGTAAATAGACCTGACACTAAATATTTATTTTATATATTTTTTATATATTTATTTCATAAATTAAAAATCAACTTTCATACACAAAATTAGTACACACGCGGCTTCAGTCCTACATTAATGCCTGTTGTCGAGCGCAAGATCAGATTCATGATCGGCTCCACAGGCTCACCCAGTGGCAATATCTCAAAGTGTCTCAGCATTTTGCTAATGGTGCTCTTCATCTCGAGCATGGCGAACTTTTGGCCAATGCAGTTGCGCGGACCCGCCGAGAAGGGCGCATAGGCAAAGACGTCGATATTGCCATTGTTCTCGGGGCTAAAGCGATCCGGATTGAATTTTTCTGGTTCAGGGAAGAATTCAGGATCGCGCTGAGCATTATAGATGAGCAGGATGATATTTGTGCCGGCGCCAAAGTGCTTGCCATCTGTGAAAGGGAAAGGAATAAATACTTTGTATAAATATCAATATCTTTGCTCCTCTACTCACTCAACGTCACATCCTCTGTCAGCTGGCGGCCAATGATGGGCACTGGTGGATACATGCGAAGGGATTCCTTAATGACACATTCCAAATACTTCAACTCGCCCAGATCCCGCATGGTAGTCGGCTTGCTCTTGTCGGTGCCAAAGACGTCGACGATCTCTTGGAAGGCGCGCGCCTGCACCTTGGCATCTCTGGCCAGCAGATACAGGGTATAGGAGATGGCACTGGTCGTCGTGTCGTGACCCTCAAACATGAATGTGTCCACCTCCTCGCGTATGTCCTGATTGCTCAGTGGCTGCCCGTCGACCGAGGACTGCAGCAGGACATCCAGCAAGGCCATACGCCGTTTGCTGCCCACGTCATCGTCATCAGCATTTGTGGAGTTGGCTGGGGACTCCTTCAAGGACTTTTGCAGAGTATCACGACGCTCGGCAATGACCTTATCCGTAAAGTCATGCATGACTTTGATATTCTGGTTCAGCTTGCGAAAAACGAGCGGGAAGAATATGCGCATGGTCTGATCGAACCGCTGCAGAGGATTCATAAAGCGCTCGGCCATCATGTTGGAGACACTGAGAGAACGAAGTTGTACTTGTATTTATCTATAGATAATGCATGACACTCACATCTTCACGGCTTGCACATAGGGAAAGTTGGGTTCGCGTTGCGCATTGATCTTCACGCCCATCGATGTTTCAGCTATGATATCCAACGCCGCGAGGCAGGCGACTGGGAACATGTTGATGACAGTCTTGCCATCGGCTCGATCGTACAGATTCTCAACCATAACAGCGCTCTGCTGATCGAACACCTCCACAAACTGCTCGAGGATCTTGAAGTGGAAGGTGGGTGTGATAATCTTGCGGCGTCTGAACCACTTCTTGCCCGTGCTCAGTAGAAGGCCATTGCCCAGCCAGTAGGCCAGCAGATCGTACAATCTGTTCTTGGTAATTGTCTGCTGGCTGCTCAGAATGGCCTCAATCATCCTCACATCGGCGGTGATGAAGCCGAACTCGTGCAGCAAGGTCAATTTGATATTTTTGCCATATTTTTTAATCATGCGCGATACCAAGTCGAGCATGGCTGCAAAGTAGTTCAAATATCAATATTTTCTTATCTGCTTATCGGCTATATATAGTGCACTGCTTACTCTTTGCCGACTCGCCCATCATAACGATTGGCGCATTGCCGAACAGCGGCAGTTCCATGGGACCCTTCACACCAGCCGCATCTAGCAATTTTTTTTGGCGTCGCGTATTCAAATAGTTCCAAAATGTCAGAGCCGCTAACAGCAGCGCAACAATTTCCAAAAACATGACGCAGTTTTGGGCAGGGAAACAAAATATATTAAAATTCTTTTAGAAACTAAAACCAGCTGTTCGCTGCTATAGCTAAGGTCTGACTGCTCTCTCGCACCAAGCCGTCAAGCATTTTTGTACTTCGCTGCGCCAAGTGCTCGATTAGATAAGCCACCTGCGCTGCTTATCGGCGAGCTTTCCGGCAATAATTCGCATGGATTGAACAGCTAATCAGGCGCGATTGAGCTAATGTCACCAAATTTATTAAAAACATGAATAAAAGATTGTGTAAGATTGTGAGTACATTTGTTCCTCCTAAGCGTGAGTTACGCGGGTATTCCATAATCTTATCTATTATATAATTCGATTTACGTTTTTTTGTTCATGTTTTTTAAAAATATATACATATAAATTACACAATTTTAAAGGTAATATTTACATATAAAAATATAGAAAAATATTTTAAAAAATAAAATTTTTTTTTATTATTTTTGCTAATTGTTGATATAGTTAAACAATAAAACATATAAATAAAAATAACAAATAAATAAAACAAAAGTAAATAAAATAAGAATAAATAAATAAAAAAAATATATAAAATTATAAAAGCGGAAAAATATTATCTGGCTTGTCCTGTGATAATATTTTGTCTGAAAAATCTAAAACAAAAAAAGAATTATTTCGTTTACTAAAAATTAAAGCATTTACTTTGCTTTGGTTTTTCTAGTCAAAATCTCTATTAGCAATAAAAAAAAATAAAATGACTATTGTTAATTTTTTAAAACCTTTTGTATGCCTCCAACTCTTAACTAAATAATTTAAGAGAGAGTATTTTATAGTCCATTATATTATAGATTTATTGATTTTCGATTAAGCATTTGCATTTGTAATTATAAAAGATTGCAGTTCAATATTGTTCGATTAATATTGAACATCATTAAGATACTGCGACTGCAAAAGCATTCAAAAGCTTGGAATGACTGGACAATGCTAATAGAAAAAAGATGAATAGGTAAGTGAATTACATGAGTTTATGGTGAATTAAGCAGAACGTGGACTATTTTTGGGATTTTTTGCTTATATTTACACATCATTTTCATTTCAGCAAAAAGTAGAGCATTGCTCAGTTTTTGATTACATTTACACTTCAATTTCATTTTCATTCAAAATTTCTACTTTCCATAAGTCTTATCATCATCAATTAAAACTCAAGTTTAATTTATATTTTGACAACATTATGTGTACAACAGTTAATGATATTTTAATTCATGTAACATATTTAAAAATATGTATATATGTTTGCTGAGTAAGCATGAGCGGTAACATTTTTTCGGCTTTAATCATGACATGTGAGAAAGCCTCATCGATTATATATAGTATCAATCTATAGTTCTAAATCCGGCGCAAGATAATAAACAAAACTTTCTCGTGCGACTCTTGGACTATTAGTCCAATAATTTAAGATTATACGATAGTGCACAACATTTACGCTATCAAGGTGATAAGAGAAAGCTGGCTGATAAGCCAGCACAGGCTTGGGTTAGGTCGGGAATTGGTATTGTTAGATAAGGGTAAGCTTATCTGTACGTACTATATTATATATATATTTTATAATTTATAATTTATATATATTTTGTATATTATTTTAAATGAGTTTGTTGAAACACCACAAATTAATCGAGAGATAACAAATGGTTATTCGTTTGGTCGCTGCTCCATTGAATCGAAATTAGCTCAATTTCCTCTAATCAACTCAATTAGTTGAAATGTAATAATAACTGTTGTTAAGCAGACAGCAAATTCGAAACGAGCCAAACCACAAAATGTACAAAATGTTGCGGGTGAGCCGTGGAGAGAGGCTGAGGGCTGGCTGACGGGGAGGCTGGAGTGTGTGTGTGTTGGTGGAAGTTGGGCGCACTGAGCCGGAGGTCAAACCGAGCAAATTTGCATAGCTACAGTGGGAAACAAAAGTATTTGCATATTGTGTGACTGCTCTGACGTCAAGCCACAGATAATCACACGTGCCAGGGCCGTGTGCTAACCGTTGTTTCTTTATTTCCGCTTGCTTCGTTTCCTGTTTTGTTTTTGTGATTTTTTTTTTGTTCCTTTCTCTCTCTCTCTCTCTCTTTGTTTTTCAATCTTTGTTTTGGCTTATTTGCAGGAGCTTTTAATTTCCTACACGGTGTGCTGTTTATGATTACAACAAACTACCCAGGAGCTGGAACTGGAGCCGAAGGAGTCGCTGTGGTAGCACTTTCGATCTCTGTCTGTGGCATTTGGATGATTAATGTGTTTACACAAGCAACGAGCGTTGCGGTCGAGTCTGATTTGAAAGGGTTAAAAGGCGTAAACACACACACACACACACACACATACGGGCACACACATACTCCCCACTCACTGTGTGCCCTTTGTGTAATTTTATTTATTATTCTTTTCTTGGAATTGACTCTCACATGGGAGCAAGATATTAAAAATGCTCCTTTGCCCTTTCTGCCCATATTTGTTTATTTTAATGCGAGTTTTGTGTGGCTTTTTGTTTCGTTTCGCTTTTTGTTTTTATTTGGCTGTGCGTCAACAATTTAATTAGTTAAAAAGCCAGAGGCCTCCAGTTCCATGTCCGTGTCCATGTCCTTGTCCATGCGCTCCGTGTCTCGTCTTGTCGCAGTTCCTTTCGCCATGTCTGCCATTTACTTTCATTTCGGTAAGGCGCTGTCGCATAATCTTTTTGCACCATGTTAAGTGGCTGGAATTGAAATTTACGATTGCAAGTAAAGGTAACGCAAATAAATGTGTGCCAACTGGCGACTGGCCATGTGCAGCGAAGAGCACGTGACTCACGAAGTATCTATATGATATATTCATTTTATTTACTAAAAATCAAAATTTTGTATGAAGCTAAGTGGTGGATGGATAAAAAATATAATATAAAATTTAATTAATATAAAATTTTTCTTTGGTTTTGTTTTAAATATTTCTGGATAACTTAATATAAATTGTTGCATTGATTTTTTGCTGAACTGAATTTATGTAAAAATAATTAAATAAAAGTAAGATATTTTAAAGCAAACCTAACTCCACATTAAATTATTTATATATATACAAAAATATATAAATAGTTTCTATGATAACGCTGGCATGTTTTTAAGTGAATGTTTATATTTTAAAGTCATTTTTGAAGTTATTTCAATTATATTAAATAAAAAATTATAAAAGAATTAATTTTTGAATATTTTACATTACATTTATATATTTTTTATATAATTTTAAATATTTATATATTTATTTCTTAGCAAAATTTGCATTTGTAGGCTTCTTCCCTTCCCCAAAAAATAAAAGAAAGCCCGAAAGAAAGGCGAGTTTCTATTGCAAAATACTCTTATTCTTCATCTGCTCAGCTGCAGCAGAGCGCAGGGAAGACGAGCAACGGAGAGTGAGCTTAGGTAGAGCGAGCGCAGAGAGAGAGAGAGAGAGAGCGAGCATTTCACTCCTACAAATCCAAATTCATATGTCGCTAATCGCAGCTTGCTGCATTTGCTCTCGGAGACTAAAACGAGCGATCGCCCTGGGCTCCAATTTCAACTTGCTCTTTGTGGAGATCATGCTATGACAAGAGAGAGCTACAGAATGCCAGCTCTTAAAATTCATAGTTGACTCAAATGCAATTGCTGCTCTGCTCTGATTGATCTTACTCATAATTCACTCAACATTGCTGAGTTTTACCAGGGCAGTAAATACAAGGGCAGTAAATATTTATTTAAATTTATTTTTAATACTTATTTTAGCAAGTTAAAGAAGAAATGAATCATGAAGCAACTCAAGCATATTTTAATAATTTAAGTAAATTTATTCATTCCCATCAAAATCTATTTACATCATATAAAATCCATCCTCTCTGTTTGCGCTCGTGACACGCGCCCATATCTAGGGCAGGTTTTAAATTATTTAAGTGGCCTAGAGCCAGGCCACATGCAAGTCGGGTTGGCCAGCTACGGCCAGCGGCGGGCAGGTGCCAATATTAAATAGTTTAAACGAGATCGTGGAACTGGGCTAGTGTTTGGGGTCTCAGTGACTTTATGGCCGTGATAAGCAGCAGGGCAGACCCTTTTGATTTGGTTTAGGATTTGCGGTTGTCGCTGCCTCAGTTGATATACCCCAGTTTGCCTTTTTAGCTCGTTAGTTATGCGCCCAGCTGAGGCTGGGGCCACACGAATCCGGGCCACCCGTCCCAGGAGCCGACGGAGCCGGCTTAAGGTTTATTTAAAAGGCCAGTGCCGCATGTTTGGGGTTTTGTGTGTGTTTTAATATGACACCTTTGCCAATGGTAATTTATCACCTCAGCACAGGGGACATATGCTTTGGGCCAGCCGCCGGTTGTCAGTGACTTTCTCTGACTCTTCCTCTATCTCTCTCTCTCTCTCTTTGTATGTGTGTTTTATAAACACTGGGGGATTAAGCCGGCAATGACTTTAATGTGGGACCAACTGATTCTGGCTGGCAGATAATTAGTGACCGTCCAGAAGATTTATGCATGCGTGTAAATGGCTTAAAGCAGCAAGCAAATAAAATAAAATGAAATGTAAACAAGCTAAGCGTCTAATTAAATCGCAGCAAAAAGCCAATGGGGCAACCCAACTCAACTCACAACTATTAAAAGCGTTGCCAAATGTTCCATCAATCTGGCAGCTGGCAGCGGTCATAAGGCTGACATACTTGGGGCCTGCATGTTAATTAAGTTCAGCCTCAACTAAATGTCACCTGCTCCTTTTTTTGTTTGTTTGTTATCTACCTATATCAGCAGTGAAACTGTCATATTAGAAGGGCTTAAGCTGCTAGGTACAGAGGGGCGTATGAGTAATATATATATATTTCAATTATTTAGAAATATTCATCACACATTTGACTCTTCTTTTTGCCATTGTTTAGATTTTGGACACATTTGAGGTTATATTCGTTATTTTATTTTACAATTCATTGGATTTGGCATTCTGTTTGCTCAACACTTGGCCAAAAACAATTGGCAATGCAAATGTTGTTCATGGAAATTGTGTTGGATTCGTTGCGAGTTTTTATTTCATTTTTTCTGTGGCCAAATCTCAACAAAAGCAATGCAGATTCTAATAACACTTTTGTTTATTTATTTTGCTGTTGAATTTTTTGGCCAAACATTTTCGAATTTTTGCTTCAAACTAAACAGCGGCAGCAGAGGATTCCTGTCGAATTATTAACCAATTTGTTGCTGCTTTTTACTGCATTCTGATGGGGCTTAGCAGTGCCTTGAGTTCATTTCGTATGCATGACATGTAGGCAGCTGGGTTTTGGTTGCTTGGTTTCCTAGCTGACTGCTCTCACTCTCACCCTCGTCACCACCATCAACATCATCATCATCATCATCATCATTAGCAATGGCAACCGTGAAGCAGGCGCCACGACTACCGCAGATCAAAGAACTTTGACAAAAATTAAGCTCACCTATGTATTTGCCACGTCTGCTCTAATGAGCCATAAAAATGGGGCCTAAACGGCAGCCGCCTTTGCTCGGTTTCCATTCGCAACTCTAATGGCACTCTGCCGCCTGCCAGCTCAGATGTCAAGCCGAAACAGTGGTGGCAACCGCCAGTGGCACGCACATATCTCTAGAGAAACTCAAATGGAAACATATTGATTTATATGCGAGCAGAACATAAGTCATGAAAGGATTGCTTGCAGATATGTTGAGGAATTATCTTAATTCAAGTTTGAGGAAATTGTTGACATGAATTATATTTATATAGGTTTGTTTTACTGATAAGTTATATAAATCATATAATTTAAATAATAATAATTATCTGATTTATATATTTATATCAGAAAAATAAACCTATATATATATATAGTTAATATCAACAAATTCCTACAACTATATTTTTTTACGCCTTTGCATATAGAAAAGAATTTATTATAGTTGATGTAAACATTGGCTTTCATACAAAATTATTTAAATATTTTTATGTCCATTGAAAAGCTGAAATCGGGTTATGCTGTTCTTGTGAAAGTGTATGCAAAAGGCAGAAGAAAACGTGGCAAGTCCCATAAAATACATATTATCTTGATATGGATGACGAGCAGAGTCGATGTACCCTGATAGCCTGTCTGTTTACCTCGACTGTCTATCGGGCTATCTGAGCCTGCGCCTCACTGTTTTATATATTGATAAATATTCAATAAAAAATATAGATTACATGCTGAAAATTTAAGAGATCTCTCTTACTTGGTCGTATTAAAATTAATTAAGCTTAAGTCCAGCCATTGGTAGCAATCTTGGAGCTCTCAGTTATCTGTGCTTCTTAGCTCTGCTATCTCTTAATTTGTTTTTATTTTAAACTCAAATTCTTTTTTGCAGAAGACTTTCTTTTGACACTTAGTTTTATTGCCTTCTGGTTACTATTTTAGTTGCATTTGAAATATATTTTACAATATATATATTATGATATCTTTCTCCAGCTAATTCTCTTTAATTTCCCACTGCAACATTATTTAAAACTACATCTCTAGCCACACAAATCCAAGTTTCCCTCTCAGTCTCAACTTCTTCCACGATCACAAATTGCTTGACAGCTGTGAAAAAAAGTAAATATCACTATCTGTTTTTTGCGCTTGCAAAGTTTCAGTCGCTGCCAAACTTTGCTATCGACTGTCGCCGCACAGAGACACAAAAAAAAAAAACGAAAGAAAATAAAATGGAAAATGGAAATATTGTGAGTGTAACATTATGTTAATAATCGCAAAACAATTTGTTTTCCATGAGCGCTCGTGTGTGTGTGAACGTTTGCTGCTTTGTATTCATTTCGGTATTAGGCGGCTGGGCTGGGAGACTTGGCGGCGTCGCGACGCGTCGGTGCGACAATAAATCAAAGTTTATAATAATAATCTCAAATTCAGAATGGCTGGGCCAAAGTTTTTAAAGCTGCTGCTTCTGCGGCTGCGGTCTCAAATTATACAGAAACTTTGCAACGCCGCTAAATATTTGGACAACGGTCGCAACAGCAGAGGCAGCAGCAGCATCAGCGGCGACAACCCTAAAGTAACCCCAGCAACTGTTTTATTATTAACTTCATTTGCTGGGGAGCCACAAAGCGGCAAAGTTTAACTTGCACTACACCAAAAAGCGTGGAGTACAGCAAAAAAAAATGAAAGACATAACATAAAATAGCAGTTATAAAAAGCGCACGAAACTTGTTTGCTCAAGAGCACAAGTAAAAAAAATAAGAAAAAATATAAGTAAAAAAAAAAGTGAAAAAAAAGAAAATTTTATTAGCTACTGCCGTTGCCTTTTGCGGCGCTCGGCGTCCCAAACTTTTGCCAGCGTGCAGAAATACTTATAAGAAAATCAATCCCTACGGCCAAGTCAGGAATTCTGAGTATTTTATTTATCAACTCACGCAACGCGCAGCGAACCCACAGAAAAAGAGAGCAGCAGAAAATACAAAACCGAAACGAAAAAAAAAAAATGCAACCTGAACAATTTGCAGAGTTTCAATTCAACTTATGAAACAGCCCGCGGCCATATCGATTTCACGCTTGACGCTAAGAAAATTAACTTTGCCAAAGTAGCAGCGGCAACTCCGAAAACCAACAGCCGGCGGGGAGACAGCGGCGGCAGCGGCGGCAGCGACGGGAGTTGGGCGAAAGAAGTCGCCGATACTTCGATGCGTATGACAGTGGGCGATGCAGGCAGCATAGAAACACATTGAAATGGGCACAGCAGCAGGAACAGCAGCAATTCCTAAGCCCTGCACGTACTGTGGGTCCCGAAATATTGTAAGTGATTTGGTGAAGTTCGCTACACACACACAGAGGCACACACGCGCCGGCAAAAAAGTCAGTCGCAAAAAAGTTTCCCTGCACACACATGTCCAAAGGTGTTTCCAGCTGGAGCTGGCGCTGGCGGTGGCGGTGGCGCTGGAGCGTGCTCGCCATGCGAGAGAGTTTCTTGTCTGGGATTCTGTGCGCCTAATTTGCTATATGTTGTAGCTGGCAGAGACTGAGAGTGAGAGACTGAGCTGGAGCCAATTTTCATAATTCACTTGCGCCCGCAGTCAGACTTTGAACTTCAGCTGAAAACTGGTCATTAGGCGTACGCATTGCAAGCACTTTTCAAATGTCATTTGCCATTTGGTGTGGCAACGTTTTTGTGGCCTGTGCCCCCTGCTTCAACTTCATTAGGCACATCAGTGGGGTGTGTGCGAGTCTCTCTCTCTCTGTGTGTGTGTGTGTGTGTGTGTTTCGGCCAAATGCGCCCAATGCAATTACTGCAAAAGTTCGCGCAAACAACTTTTTGACTTTGGCGCGTGAAATTCAATGAAATCGCCATTATTTGAAGCAATGGACAATGAATGCCATAAAGGGTACGAGGCCAGGCAGCAGATAATGGCGGCGCGGGGTGTTGGCCAGCGGCGCAGCATACAAAATGCACGCAGACAACAATGAGCTATGTCAAAGACCACAGCGTACTGGTTATGGACAGGCAGAGACATAGAGAGAGAGAGAGAGAGAGAGCGGGAGACAGAGAGAGGGGAGAGGCGTCTGCTTGCAGAGGTTTTTCGGGCATCGCTGCAAATTGGAAATGCGAGCATAATGTTTATTGGAAGAGGGCCCAGGATGCAGCGCGCAGAAAACCGCACCAAATTGAGTTGCGCGACATTATCGCCAGTGTCGGATGTGTAAAGTGAGCCAGCCGCTCGGCTACCAAAGGGCAGTCTCTCTATTGCTGATTTATACACATAGATAGGGCAAACGTGCTAATGTACCATAAAACTTTCAATGTCAGAGTTGCAAGATTAATCGGGGCTGAACTCAAATCGGGCATAAGCGAGGGAGTTTATGAAATATCAGGTATTACTATGGCTGAGCCCATGCATAAATTGTTAGAGTTTGCAAGAGAAATAAATTATGTAAAACTAGATTAAGTTGCCATAAAATATTCACTTTTTTTAACAATGAAAAAAGGAAAAAAATAAAAAAAATTAAATGAGTAAAAAATAAGTGAATTAATTAACAGATGAATATATAAAATAAATAAAATAAAAGTATATATATAAATAAAAAAATAAATAAATGTATAAAGAAATAAATAAATTTATCAAAAAGCAATACAAAAATATAATAAATAGATAAAAAATTTAAACCTATGTTATATCTGTTTATATTATAGTATGTATGTTTATATTTGTATAATGCGCTATTCACTAATAAAATAAAATCAATATTAAATATATATAATTTTTATTCCCACAAGATATAGCTAAAAGACTTCTTAAATGTATCAATTCTACAAAAAAAAATATTATAAATATTCATTAAATATTAAACTTAAATTTATCGCTCACAAAATGCATAAGAGTTCAAAATTCAATATCTCAACTCTTTTTTTTATATTTAGCTCCAGTTGCAATACTCAACACAAGTATTCTCTCTAACAAAAGCAAATTAGTGCATTTTTGTTATCGACGCCGCACACACTCGATGCGTGCCAAAAATGTAACCCGGCGGCAGCAACTAAGAGCTGCAGACCGCAACTGCAGCTCCAGCTACAAAATTATACAAAATTGGCTAGCGAATTGCATTTGCAAGCAAATGACTGCAATCGGAATCAATGCGTATGGCGCATACGCTCCGTAGTGCTCCGTAGTCCAGATGCTAATTCATATTCAATATTTAATTTAAAATTGTGTTTTATCTAATGGAAGAGCTTATTTACCAAGATTGTATAGCAGAGATAAAAAAGTATCAGATTTTTCGAAACTAAAAAATTACTAGCTATCTGCAGAGGATTTTGATTTTGTTTCCTTTCGCTCCATCGAGGTTGATACAATAGTTAAAAATTAAATACTTTGCTCTTAATATTATATAGATTTAGTTTTGGGATGTTATTGATAAGATTTTAACTTAATTTCCTGATTGAAAATTGGACTATAATTTAACTGAAAGTTTTGTGGAAATTTGATAAGAAATATGCAATAAAAAGCAAAAAATACTTTTTATATAAATATTTCCTATAATTTTTTTATGAAAGCTTAAAATGCTGCCTCGAAATTTAGACTCAAACTAAAATGAAAACTTTTCTTTCTAGATAAAACAGATATTTTTTTATATATTTATATATATTTTTGTTATATTTGTATTTTATATTTTTTTTATGTATACATTTATTAGTATATTAATATCTTAAACTAACTTAACTTAAAGAGTTCCAACATTGTCAAAGGAAATGCACAATGCGCTAATTGTCAAAACTGTTTTAATTGGTTTCGTCTGCACTAAATTACAACAATTAACTGGCACACTTGATTAGTTCAGTTGTGCGCAACAGCTAGAGTCGCACTGCTCAGGTGCGCAGCGCAGGTGATGGGGTGCGAAGTGTTAATTGCATTAGTTGTCGCTGCGGGGCTGGTTCGCTTTTTCGCTGGCTGCTTATTAAAAATCAAATCGATAATAGGCTAATTACGCACACATTGTATGAGCAGCTTTGTCACACTCCATAAACTTTATTAGGAGTCGAGTCTGCGCTGAGGGCAATTGCCGGCTCCAGTTATTTATATTACGACGTCAGCTGGGCGAAAGCAATTTGCGTGACAAAATAAGTGCGATGCGGCCACAATAACAAATGATATGCTAAAGCCATAGCTCAGGACAAAAACTATGACACGGCAGATGGATCAACAGCAGCCAGCTGCAAGAGTTGCCCGACGCGGAATTACCGTGGATTTGATGGCAGGAAAAGCAGTGCTCTATAGGAATTATTTATGATAATTGTTAAACGAATCAGGCAATTAAATAAATAACTTTTTATTATAATAAATTTAAAAATTTACGACAGATTCTATAAGTTATAAAAAGTCCTTAGTTCATCTCATCCCATCTCTATAGACTTGACAGCATAACAGAACTAGTTTCAGTTGGTTGAACTGTAGCCATAGTTGCACCCCCCTCTGGCTTGCAAGTCATCGGTGCAGCGATGTAGTCATCAGAGACACGCTGCATGTGGTCCTCATTAATTCCATTCCCATCCCCATTCCCCATCCCATTGCCCGTTGCCATGTGTAGCTGGATTCGTGCCAGAAGTCATATAAATCATATCAAACTGCGGTCATATTTTAAAGATCGTGCAAAACCGAAAACCATATTGAAACGTGAAGCGACTCTTGCACCATATATATATATATATACATAATTTTTTTCAATACTTCGTGCAATTTACCGCACGGTTGCAATCAAAAAACAATTTTTATATGTAGCTTAAAGACCGCATTTATTCATCTCGAAAGTTTTACCTTTGGCGTGGTTGTTGTTGGCTTGGCGTGCGCCATTTGATATATCAGAGCGATAAAAAAGCGCAGATGTTGCATTTACGTAAAAAACAGCATCAAATAGTATTACGCTGGTAAACACGTTAAAAGCGAGCTGAGGGCTGTATCATGCCGCAAGTTACTCGCTGTTTATAGCACCCTTCAAACAAATACGAGGTTGTTGCTTTGGGGACGTGTGAAGATGCAAGTCGTTCCATATAATTTTCGAATTCACTTAAATAATGTATATTATTTTATATATAATGAGGGGAAAAATAATTAATTTAGCTGAGTTCATGATTAAGTTGTGCAATAATTGGCTAATCGAAAACCCAATTACAATATTAAAATATAAATTCTCTGAAATAAATAATATTGATTTCATTTGAAAGCAGTATCTAGCAATATAGTAGTTGAAATATATTCTTTCACAGCGACACATACATTTATAAAATTCAGCAGACATGCATATTGTCTTTTATTACAACTAATTTTTATGTATTTGATTACATGGTTTCATGGCTTAACAATATTGTTACATATATCCCAAAAAAAAGAAGCAAGTGCATTAAGCTCACGGCCAAACTGGCAGACAAAACTGATTAAAATATCAGCGCAACATGTCAGCAAATCAGCGACAGAGACTCGCGTTCGTATTCGTATTCGTAATCTAACTCGCACTCGTATCCTCCAGTGGGTTGTGGGTTGTCTGCTGTGCTGTGCTGTGGAAACATTTTGCTCTGTTTTAATTGCTAAACATTGTCAACACAGATTTGCATGGGCCGGCGGCAAGGGCTGCGTTGACAGCGTTATTAGTTGGGATTTCGGGTACTGAGCTGGGAGTTTATGTGTTCTCCTTGTGGCCGCTGCATAAAATATTCATGTTTGCAAAATATTTTTATCAAAACATAATAAACAAATTTGCATTTTCAGTTTTGAGTATTTCTTTTGTTTCATTTTCAACGTAAATTCGCATATTTTTTGTTGTATTTTATTTTTTTGCGTTTTTTTTTTTATTTTTGTTACAGTTGTCCGCCGTTTCATTGTCGCCAGTTTGTTGTGTCGCCACACAAAAGTTTTTTGATTAAATATCTGAATGTGCTGCGTTTTATGCGGATCCCTTTTTCGTACACTATTTTTGTTAAGCCACATCAAATTAAAGCAGCATTTCATGCTTGACTGTGCAAATTGTAAACTTAATTAAGAGTAAACTAGTTTAATAATGAGCAGAGAGTTTGAAGTGCTCGAATACAGGGAATCAGATGTTGTGCCAACTTTAATAATGAGACAGAAAAATGGGATTAGATATATATCAAATATATATAGATTTTTAGTATCAAATAAATAGTAATGAATAGAAGTAGTACGGATTGTGAGTCCTTAATGGAAAAATGAAATATTATGTTATTTTTAATTTAAAAGAAAAAACTATCAGATACAAATAAAATAATAAATAATTTATTAATTTATGGTTAATTTAAAAAAATAAAAATAATAATATTAAAAAATATATATAAATTGCTATTATAAAAATAAAATAAGTAGATAAAAATGAATTAATAAAGATACCTTATTGAAAAATAATTTTTTTTTAAGAAATATATAATTTATTATTATAAAAATAAAATAATCAGATCAAAATTAAATAATAACAAAGCGGATATAGGAATATTTAATTAAATAAATTAAAAATAACTATTTTAGAATAATATAATCAAATTATTATAAAAAAAAAACATAATAATAATAAATTTTTTTCCCTTGAAGGCTTTTTGTTGAACTCACCATTGCTTTTTTTTTGTATAACTGAAATATTTAGTACATTTTCACAATTTATTGCTTTATTTTCACTGTAATAAAAATAAGTATTTTAGTCAAAAACAGACAGATTTTTCCTGAGTATTTCTAAACAAACTATACATAAAATAATTGAATTAAAACTCAAATGCTAAAGTATGATTTATAATTTAATAAATTAAATTTCAACAAAATTTGAAAGCCAGATATATTAGGTTTACTCTATGCTTTATTCAATTTTGGCTTTATTCGTATAATGTATAAGCTTCAACATACATCTGCTCCTCATGCTGCTGTCGCAATAATCATACGCCATGTTGCCCCCTTTTACTATCAACTGCTTATGTGAGCTTTTCAATTTGTTTTGTTTTCCCCACACTCACACACGCACACAGATGTAGAGATATAAAAAAATAGCAAGTTTTGCTTGCGCTGCCAATGCCATTTGGAGCTAAACTTTATATATTTTGCTATGGTAACGGTTATCATAGCCAGCAGCGGGCTGCTTGGAGTTGTCGTTTCAGCTGGACGCTTTCATCAACGACAAGACGCGATTTGCTGCTGGCTGCTGGCTGCTGACTACTACAGTTGGCCTTAATAACAACACTTGTCGTAATATCATTTTTATGCCCGGGGTGGGGCTGGGCTGGGGCCAAATCGTTTTTATGACACGCACCAGGCGCTGGGTCTGTATTCGTGTCGCTCTGTCTAGGGCTCGCTCGATCTCTGTGTGCGTGTGTGTATGTGAGATAAAGAATTGATTTTATAGCGTCAAACATGCGATTATGAAAGCAAAGTGTTGTGTGCGAGATCAGCCTGAAAGGCTCCAAGTCAAAGGGTGTCACCTATTATAGTGCGATGCGGGTGTCAGGGCAATAAAAACTTTTCGCCCCGCCAGCTTAGTGCTGAGCCAAGTAAAAATACATATATTATTAATATCCGAGCCAACAACAGCGACAACAAACAAACAATTTTGTCCACTTTTGTCATTGCCGCCTTTGGGCAGCAGCAGCAGCGGCAGCAATAAAAGCATATTTATGACGAGCGGCTGCACTGTCCGGGGATCTGTTTAGTTGGCTATGAGACCGTTTTGCATAAATCAACTAAATGTCCTCCATCGCGCATGTTAGCAGCTATGACTAATTACCACAAGAGACTGCCTGCCTGCCTGCCACAAATAAGTTGGCAAAGTCAATTAAAACTTCTGCCTGCTGTCTGCCTGCACCTGCAAAGCCAAATGACTAATTTTACAAAATGCGAGCACTCAAATTAGCGAGAGCGTGCAAAGCAAAAACTCGACCTAATTAGATTTGCTGCATTATTAAAAAAAATATACTCTTTTCTTTTTCCCTTCCCTTTTTTTTTTAAATATTTTTCTAATTAATAATTTTAATTGTATTTCCAGGAAGACTGCAGCAAGTTTGCATAGAAATGAAAAAATAAAAATAACATTGATAAAAAATTAATAAATTAAAACAATAATAATATTTTAAGAGCTAGTATTTGTAAAGATTTGAAAATGATTTGTATATATACACTAAAATTAATATTAATATAAAAAAGAAAAATAGAAAGGAAAATATAAGCATAAAAGAAAAGAGATTTAAAAAGTAAAATTATGCAGTTAAATATTTAAATAAGTATAAAATAAAATTTTATTAATATTCCAGCAACTTTGTTTGCTTAGATCAGAAACTCGCGTCTTTTGCCCTCTGATCTCGCAGCAAAAGCTACAAACGTCGACCGCCTCAAGCGTCAAACTGAAACTTATTTTATTGCAACTTGCGATGAAAGTATGATGAGAGCGCCTGAACATGCCTGAACGTGCCTGAACGTGAATATGCAACTTCAGGCAAGTCCACTGCTCATCGCTCTCCTAGCTGAGGCTTCAAACTTTTTGGTTTTATATTTGGTTGGCTCTCCTTACGTTCACCCTCGATCATCAGCTGAATGGGACGTTAAACTCAGTTGCGATTTGTTTGATGCTCAAATGAATTCCCACTCGATGATAGCTTTTACCCCTCAGTTTTCGCTCTTTGCACTGAAAGTGAAAATATGTAGGAAGCTAACAGTCACTCTTCTTTTAAGCTCTTTTCAGCTTATCAACTCGTTTTTGAGTTGTCGCTCTCATTTGCCCATACACATACATATGTTTACTGAGTATGAGTATGCATAAGCAAACATATTTATTAATAATATATATAATGCTGCAATAGTATTATGCTGCGCTCCCTACTTAAACTACAACTCTTGCCTCTATCTCTTAGAGTAGATTTTTTTTCTTGCTACAATAATATCACATTTACTGCATTTTAATAATTAATTAATAATCCGACTGAAGTGACATTAAAAAGAAAAATTAAATCAAATTTTAATTTGTGCAAAATTTATATTATCTTGTATAGTCAATAGTTTTTCCATGTGCTTTAGAAAAATAACTATTAATATTTATTTTTAAAATTAAATAATTTAATTCGCTTAAAAAATGAACAAAATAAAAATATATCTATGAAGTCTTCCGAATATTCTAAATTATTATAAATGTATACATACATTGTAATTGTTAAATAATTATAAAAACAATTTTAAACTTCAGCCCTGCTCTCTGTCCTGTCCTCTTCCAAGTATACTTTAAACCATAGCTTAGTTAAACAATTAAAATAAAAGCATATCAAACAAGAAGTTAGCTAAACACATTCTGCTCCACAGACAAGATTTGCCTTTCACTGATATGTCTCCAGGGCTAGGAGCTGCTGGCCGACAATATTTTGAATGATTGGCAAACCTGGCGATTGCCGGCTTGGCGACTTTGTGATAGGAACACCAGCTAATAACAGATTAGCGCAAATATTTATTTTAATGTCTGCCATAGCCAGGATGCGGTAACGACGGCCATACACACACGGAGAAGGTCTGGGACGGGACTGCGATTGCCATGATGTCGCACGGTTATTATGTTTAAGCTTTGCACTTGAATACCCTGGGCAATTGGCTGTGTGTGCGTGTGTGTGTGAGCCTGCCAGCTCTGCCGGTTCAGTGCTTCTATTCGCCATTAAACACAAAGTCATAATGAACAGTCGGTCGCTGAAATGGGTTAAAATGACTATTACTATGTGATACGTGTGGCAGGCGGCGTGTGGCTTATGTAATAAAAGTAAACAGCCAACAAATGGTGCTAAAAACTGCATTTATCAGCAGCAACTTGCGAGGGTAGCGCACAACCCAAAGGGTCGCCACTCAAATTGATACGGAAAGTTGATTTTGTTGTTATTGTTGTTGTTGTTGCTGTTGTTCGAGTTGCTGTTGTTGTTGTAGTTGTTGCTTTATTGTTTGTTAGTTTCGCAACTGGCAGCAATTATTAGAACAGCCACAGCGAGTGGCAGCACCAGCAAGTTAATGACAGTTGTTGCTTTTGTTTCGCTAAAGGTTATTGCAGGACATTGATGCTGCTAACTGTAAATAAGTTGGCAATAAGTGCGAAACTTGCGTATCCTGTGAATTTGATAAACCATATTGATGTTGGCCGGGCTAACAAAGCATGTTTTCAAAACTAATTAAAAGACTCAAAAAAGCGAAAGTTTGAGGAGATGAAAAAATACATATGTAAAATAATACACTGCGGCTCATCAGGATAGCGCACCCTTCTCATTCACGGCAAATGTTGAATATTTTCCATATCAAATATGTTAATGTCAAAAACTTTATTTCTATGAAACTCTCTTTTATTCTTCTTAAAATAAAACAAGATTGGGATCTGTATCATTTCGGGAAAAATCGAAGATTGAAGTTTACTTTGAGTCTCGAATATTTGAGAAATAAATTTTATAAGAGCTGAGAGATGTAGGATAGTATATACGTATACATGTACATATCTATATATAAGTAATCTGTCTGATATAAGGTATTAGTTATATGCAAGGAAAGTTATATGCAAGCCACAAGGACGTACCCTGCCAAGTATGTATTATTAATCCGCTTAAGGTATGCCGTAAGCAGAAGTTTCTGGCCGCAACTATTGCATTGTTAGAGTTTACTCTTCAATATAAATAGTTGAGAGACTTAAGCTGCAGCTAAGCTAAATATGAATTTCGCTCTTGTGCACAGTAATTAGTGGCGGTGTCTGTGGCCGTGACTGTGGCTGTGGCAGCCATTATATAATCATAGTCAAAACAAATTCTAATGAATACATATGCATTAAAGCAGCAGAAGATCAAGCAAACTTGTAAGTAGTTCGAGCTGGAGCTACATAATAAAATACATTCATATTTATATGTTAATGTGGGAGGGGGCAGTTGGAGTGGTGGGCGACGGGAATGTCGTGGATTTAAGCAAATGGCCAAGTTAATTATCGCATTCGAGTGGCTGGGATTGCAGCGAAACTTATCGGGCTTAATTTTGTTGGCTTGAAATCAGGGCACAAAAGTTAAGTAGGCTAAGATCAGGAGTCGACTGCGCCCTTTATGCAAGCCAAACAGAAACTGCTTACGAAACAAAAAAGTCAAACAGGCGAGGCAAGGCAAGGCAAGGCAAGGCATGGCAAGGCATGGCAAGGCGGCAGCAGCAGTTTGTGTTGAACTTGCCACAGATTTGACTTTGACTCCAGCTGTAGCTGTTGCTGCTTTGGCTACAATTTTGGGCAAACTTTTTGCCTAAGTCAGTGGAGGGCGCTCGGATCGAGCCTTGAATTAATTATACATGCAGGTCACGTGAATGTGATTGTCGTGCCAGCAGTCGATGGCAGATTGACCAACAGGCCAAATGAAATCTACGTAGGCACTTCAAACACGCCATTGACTCGATGCTTCGCTCTCTCTCTCTCTCTCTCTCTCTTTCTCTGTGTTGGTGGCATCATTGGCATCACCATAGCATTGGCCTGGTCAGATAAACTTAAGGACTTAAGCGGCTTGCATGTTTTGCTCACAGCTTAGACCGAGAGCCGTTTTTAGCCCCTGGCCATGTGCAGTGATTGAAGCCGAAACTTTAGCCCAAATCCCCCAAACTAAAAGTATTTAACTAATAAATTATACAAAAATTGAAACAAATTCCTGCAGCATTTGAGTGGTTGGAGTCGGAGGTGGTGCTGGAGTTGCTACTGCCCACTCAATGTAACTTTTTTGCCCGTTTGCCAAATTAATATTTAATTATGGCAACCGAAATTGCGCCTCGTCTATATGCACATACTCCCAGCCAGCTCAATTCAAGCTGTTTGTATGCATCGTTTCCAGTCGGGGTCTAGGGCTCGACTTATTGCAGTATCTTAGCCGAAAGGCTTTTGCGGAAATTGCATCAACTGTGGCAGCTATTCGAAATGAGCTCTGCCCCGACGTTCTGCACGTTCGAATGTGCCACAAAAGCAAAGTTCAATTAGAGCAGCCTACGGGTAGATAAACTTAGAATCCGAAAAATATTGCATACACACAGTCGGCGCGCCGGCTGCAACTTCAGTTATTGCACGCTCAAAACTTACACTGCGCTACAGAAGTGGGGCTTAGGCAGAGCCTAAATAGAGAATATCACGAGTTCCTAGTTTTGAATGCCAAATAAAAAGCAATCAAAACGGAGCCTGATGAGCTGGTAAGATTAGTTTTTTAGTCAAAGCTAAGAGGTCTGCAGCATAAGATGTGAATGGGAATACTAAATGAAGATTTAAGCTTATCTTAAAAAGAAAAAGGTTTTTTTTGCAACAAAATTTTAAATAATTATTAATTTGATATATAAAAATAATAATAATTTAAATTTGAGTCTTATGAAAAATAAAATAAAAATAAATAATAATATATAATAAGAAAAATAATTGAAATATTTTATTAATTATAATATTTTATTAATTAACAGAGGGATATTTAGTTTAAAATATATAAAATAAAATAAATATATTAATAATTATTTTTATTAATTTAATAGAGTTTTTGTGTCCATTTAAAGTTTTATAAAAATAAGAAATATCTAAAAGCAGACAAATAAATATATATTTTATTAATTTAACAGAGTTTTATATAATAATAATAAAATAAATATTTTATTAATTTAATAAAATTGTATTCTCATTTTCTGTACTCATGCTTGAGCCTAACTGGAAATATTTATATTAAATAATGAATTCAAATATTTATAGAAAACACCAAAGGGCACAGCTCACGCTTGTAGTGCAGTGTCAAGTTAGGTGCAAGTCCTGATAATTAATAGGCTGACAGCAACAGCAGCAGGAGCAGCAGAACAGCAATAACAGCAGCAGCAGTTGCTGCACCCAGCCGCTAGAATTAACAATCAAATGAATATGTTGTAAATAACAAGGCGGCATGCAGGCCCGGCGTGGAGTAACTAGCTGAAAGGTGTTGACATTGGCGCGGCAAGTGTTTGCTGTTGTAAATTTGCATAGACTTTGCTTTTCAATTTGGCGGAGTCGGGAGTCTGGAGTCTGCACTGCGGGCCAAGGCTGCGTATGCGTAATATAAATATGTTCGAGGCACATGCGTGCTTATTGCGCATACGTCGCGTGGCTGTGAGCTCATTTTGCAGAAATTAAAACTCATTACACTCTACTGGGAGTAAATTTTAATTTCCTGCCCGACAAGCAAACGAAACGGGACGAGCGAGCGAGCGCCTGACTAGCTTTAAGGGCATATCAAGAATTTGTTCCTAACATGGCAGAGCGAGCCCAAGGGAAAGTGGCCAGAAATGGCAACCACAGCAAGCGGCAGCTAAGGAATTCAAATAAAGTTCATGTTTTCGTCAACACACAAACACTTTCGGTATGCGAAATACAAACACAAATGCTCGGCAGTCACGTTATAATTGATAGACACTTGCAAAACGTGTGCGCCACTCCCCGAAGTTGACTGGCCTCTTTTTTATATAAACTTTTGCCAAGGCAGGAAGGAGAAGGAGCAGTTGAAGTCGCAGGCAAAGTCGAAGTCAAACTCCGCGCTGTCTGTCTGTCTGCCTGCCTGCCTGTCTGACTGTTTGTTAATAAAAACACAAACACAAATGAGCGTGCGTAAAAAATTCAATTATGGCACCCGAGTTGTGACAGGCAGTCGGACTAACAGCCAAAAGGCACACGGCTGAGGGCTGCGGGGCTGGGGCAGGAAATTAAATAAACTCGCAGGTAAGTGTGCTACGCACAGAGAGGAGCCCAAACATAGCCCCACCCCACTCAAACTGAACAATGACAGTTATGCGTAATTCCTGCGACTCGCCCAAATGCTTATCATTTAGCATAGCTCGAAAGCACTGAGTATGTGCGGAGACTTAAATGTGTGTGAGAGTCTCTCTCTGTGTATGTGTGTGTGTGAGTATCCTATTTAAACAATAAGAGGGTCTCGCATTTTTCAGTCTTGTGTGGCACCGCATGACATTGCGGTTGCAGCCTTTAGGACTCTGGGCGTGTGCACTTTATTTGTTTAATTAATGTTGCCTTGTAAACTGAAAAGTGTCTGTTCATCTGTCGTCCTCAACCGTGCCCATTCCTGTCTGTCATGTTGTCTGTCTGTCTCCCTGTCTCTCAGTCTGTCTGTGTGTCTGTCTGTTTGTTATAGGCAAATAGACACTTGACATAAACATAGCCGGAGCTGAAAACTTGATTAAATGTGCCGCAGCAGCGACAGTCACGGTCCTTTCAGGATCTGTTCGCCTGTCAGAGTGCGTGTGGCCACCAACTGACAGTTGCCACCTTGACACTCGCCATTCGCTGGCAGCTCTGGCAGTCCGTTAAATAAACAAACAGCAGCTATGACATGCACTTGCTTGCAGCGTGATTAAGAGCCTCTGCCCTGCCCTGGCACACGGCATACCGCACACCGCACACCGCACACGACGCATCTGCATAAAGCCCACGAATGCGAACGAATTTTAAAATACTTTCGTTACAGCGCGAACAAAACTGAAACAAATTTGGGCATAAAGATAGAAAAAAGATTTAATGAATGCTTGAGTTGAAGGGAATTATATTGATGTGCTTTCGAATTACAATATATGATGGTGTGAAATTTATTTTTTGGTTTTTTATAGTAATTAAATATGTAAAATATATAAATAATAATTAATACTGAGAAATATTTTGAAAATTTATTAAACAGCTTTTCGTCGAATAAATCGTCGACAAATCAGTTTCAATTATATTTTTCTTGAAAGTGATATCATTAGCACGAATATCTGCACGAGCATCTGAGATTGAAACTTGTTCTATGTATGTAGAATCATTAAGCACCTTAACACTTTATATCACCTGCCAAAAATAACAGATTGAATCTAGACAATTGCCAAAAATAAATAAAGCTTATTTTTTATTCAACATTAATACACCATTTTTTTTCTAATAAATAATTTTTATTTTTAAAACATTTTTATTCAACATGAACAATTAAAATCCAATCAATAAATATGTCAATGGAGACAAATACGATTTATTTGATGCATTAAATTTAGTTGTAACTATAATAAAAAATATATAAAATATTTTAGTTAACAACTAGCTTCACTCTACCCGGAATATAAATGCTCATAATAATAATAATTACAATTAAATTAATTAAAAATTTACATATATGTTAAATATACCCACAAATAAAATCAAATTATTAATGCAAAAGCTTTATTCATAACATACAGAGTTCACTTTTAAAACTTTTCTGCATAAATATTTTAAATGCTAAAAATCCACAACAATAAACATATCCAAGCCAACAGCAACAACAACTGCGGTAAGAAGTACAAAACGAAAGTTGAGCCATCAACAAGCCCATTTAAAACTAATTATGCTACGACGTGCTGACGTCGGCTGCTCTCAGATTTAATGGCAATGGCGTTAGCATTTTATTTAGTACATTTAACTGCATAATGCGAATGCCACCGCTACCATCAGCCGGTTGCGTCTACGGCTGCAGTTCCGTGTCCGCCTCCGAGTCGGTCTTAGTGCGACGCAAGCATTTTGCATGCAGTTAACATGCATGCACACACATACACACACACACACACACATGGCCCAGCCCACATATACGCACACACTTACAAATACACGCCTCGATCTAACCGAAACTACTTAAAGCGAAATGTAGGCAGTTGAGCCTTCGGCCGCCGCCTCTGGCCTGCCTTCGTCTCATTTACTGTCTCTGGGCTAAGTCTCGTATGTCCTGGCGTACTGTTTAATGGGTAATTACACAGTACAGCAGCCATTTAATGCATGTGTGTGTGTGTCTGTGTGTGTGTTGGTGCAACTATATGCATGAAATTGCACTCGAGTTGACTCCACTCAAGTGTCGTCTGCGAGTGCTTCTCAAGTAGCTGGCTCACAAAGTGCAGACAGGTTAGTTAAGAGTTTATTTTAAATGATATTTATTTATAATGTTGTCTTTGGTTTTGCAGACCTCGCAAAATCTCATTTAACTTGCAGATTACTTTGTAAGTTTCTATAAATTGTCTGTGTGTGTGTGTCTGCCATAAATACATGACATCAGTTTATGTTGTCTGCTTTGTGCTTTGGGCATAAATTAAGTAGTTATGCTTATTTTTGGCCTGACGTGTTTTGATCAAATCAGCTCCAGCTCGAGCTCCTGATTGCCAAACAATTAAGAAATGGTGGCAGCAGCTGTGCGACACAAATGAGACTCTAAACTGGGTCAGCAGCAAGTCAAATAGCTACGCTTTGTGCAATTTGGGAATAATGAATGTGTCATTTGCAGCAGAGATAAGTTTAAATATTATGAATACAATTATATGAAGCTATTTTGGACAGTGTTTAGTCAATGTACTACAGTTTCAAATGCCAATTAAAAGGGAAATCAAAATGAGGCATTTATCTTGCCTATTTTAATTCATTCCTGATATAACAAAATAATATAAAGTAAGCAATAAATAGGTCTAAATTAAGGATAGTGCAACCTTCTCATTCAGCGTGAGTGTTATATTTCTTCTATATCATTTGAGATAGAGTCTTGAATTTTGTTTTTTATGAAACTCTGTTTTAAATAAAACAAGAGTGGATTCTATATCATTTCAGGAAGTATTTTTAAAATATTTTGAAAAAAAGCCTATAAAAAAAGGTTGCCAAAGTCGCGTCATCAGAATAGCACATTTTATGTAGACTAGAAATTTGATTTTATTTAGGAAAAATATTATATGAACAAAATAATCTTTGGAAGAAAAATCAAAGGTTAAAGTTTACGATTTAATACATGCTCGCAGGGATATTTCGATAACACAGGAGTAGGCTTTGCTTAAGTGCGCCATTAGCCAAAGTTTGACTAGCTGGAAATGCAGCTAATACAGCTCAGTTGGTATATATAGTATTAGGCTTATCATATATAGTGCGAAGGATATCAAAATGGAGCTTCAAGGCGAAAAGCTGCGGTTGTAGAGACTGACCACATAAGTCTGATAGGAAAATAAGTTGCTATTTATCAGAAACGGTTTGAGATATTTTAATAAAATTTATTTTATTTTAAAGCTGCATTCATGCCAATTTGGATAAAGTATAATACTATTTCAATAGTCCTGAATCTTGGCTGTCAGCGGTCTTGAGAGCAATGCTTGCGTTCGTTTCCTACTTTTATGATTCGGTTTAATGCATGCATGCAGTATTATTTCGGTAAATTGAATGCTTGACATGCCAAAGTTTACTTTATCCGAATTGGCAAGCCTTATTGAATATTTCAAAAGTAAAATGTTGTCAATAACTCAAACAGTGAAAACATATATTTCAAGCGAGTTTTATTTAATCAAATAACATATTAGGCTACCATAACTTTAACTAAAAATTGATAGTTAAGCTACAAGTTAGTCAGCGTTGCAAATTAATCAGACAACAGAAATTCTATCTCTCTTTATCTGAATATATGCAGACAATATCGCTTCATAAAGTCGTGCAATTATCTTGCTGCCTGCTTGTCATACCGCACATCGCACGTCCATTAAAAGCACATTTGAGGGAGCAAAAAAAAAAAACATGATTAAGTTAAATGGCATTAAGAGCAATGCACAGTAAAAGCAAAAATTAAAATGTAATTACCCAGAAGTGTGCTGTAATATTTGTGTTTTCTTTTCTGCTCTGCAAAGTTGATAAATTAAATTTGAAATATGTATGTTCATTACGCGACACTAATTTCTGTACGGTCGCTGCAATTATCATTTTTAATATTTTACTTTGGGTCCCCTACGATGTTAACAAATAAAAATGTCGGCTTCCATGGCATGAGGTCAAAGGTAATGGCAACGGCAGGCAGGCAGGCTGGCAGCACTGTCCTCCTGACTGGACTGGCCCAAAATCTACTTAATAAATATCGTTAGAAAATGAAAATGTACAACTTGAGCTAAGAGCTGCCTCCGTGTGTGTGTGTGTGTGTGCTGGAGGACAGCAGTGGGCCGAGACAGGTATATGTACGGCACCTGTGCGTAGACTGGACACGTGTTGTTCACAAAGTTAGTCAACAAAGTTGTCCATTTGTGGGACGCTCTATCGCCCGTGGCACTCATAACATGGCTGCGTCCTTGCCAGTCAACAGTCGACAGTCGACTGTCGGTCGTTGGTCGGCAGGGGCGGGGAGAGGGGTTCAGTGCTCGTCTTTGACTGGCCACTTGCACATTATTAGCACCCCGACAACCTGAAGCGCCATAAATAACATGCTGTGCGGCGTGTACTCAGCCATCGCCATTGCCCCCAACACTTATGTTCTTCCGTTGACTTTTGTCTCATGTCCGAAAATAAATAAAAAGCACACAAACTCGGAACTTTATGATGTTACGTGGAATTTATTTGTAATTTGTATCTTAAATTTCCTTTGGCTGTAATTTTTATTGTATTTCATGGAGCAATAACAATTTAAGCTCTACGCTTACCGAACGAGCCACTCTCAGTGCCTCAATGCCATCAACTCACGAAACTTTTAAAATTCTTGGGGAGGAAACAGCTTATTGAGCTCTCTAACTAAATGTGGACAGGGGTGGGGGTTAACGATTACTACTGGTAGTACTTTTACTACTACTTCATGCAGTGGACCTACTTAATACTATAAAGTATTTGTGCTACTACTGATAAAAGTACTATCGATAATTATACTACTACTACTATCAAATATTTCGACAGTAACAACTATTGGTAGTCTCTTTCTTGTACTACTTCTACTGCTCCTACCCTTATGATTACTACTGCAACATGCAGTAATAGTATTTCATTACTACTCCCACTTCTACTACTATACATCTACTACTACTGCCACTGCAACCAGTAATCCAATTATATTACTACTATTACTCCTACTACTACTGGTACTACTACTACCTTTACTGCTCCTGCTATTACTACTACTGGTACTACTACTATTATTAATATAACTACTACTACTATTGGTACTACTACTATTATTACTATAACTACTACTACTATTGGTACCACTACTATTATTACTATAACTACTACTACTATTGGTATTACTACTATTATTACTATAACTACTACTACTATTGGTACCACTACTATTATTACTATAACTACTACTACTATTGGTAATACTACTATTATTACTATAACTACTACTACTACTGGTAGTACTACTAACATTACTGCTCCTGCTATTACTACTACTGGTACCTACTATTATTACTACAACTACGACTACTACTACTAATACAACTACTACTGCTACTACCACTACTACTACTACTACTAATACAACTACTACTGCTACTACCACTACTACTACTACTACTACTACTACTACTACTACTACTACTTCTACTACTACTGCCACTACTACTACTACTACTACTACTACTACTACTATTACTACTACTATTACTCATGCTACATACATGCTATACTACCATTATATTTGACTATGATTACTATTACGAATTATTTCTGCTGCTATTTTCACTTTCACTTCAAACTATTTCTACTACTACTACTTCTACTACTACTGCCACTACTACTACTACTACTACTACTACTACTACTACTACTACTATTACTACTACTACTACTACTACTATTACTACTACTATTACTCATGCTACATATATGCTATACTACCATTATATTTGACTACGACTACTATTACGAATTATTTCTGCTGCTATTTTCACTTTCACTTCAAATTATTTCTACTACTACTACTACTCCTACTACTACTACAATTACTGCTACTACAATTAATTCTTTTTCCTCTTTTAAAATTCATTTCCAATTGCACTCCCTGGAAACTCCCCATGGTCGGTGGAAAAATAATTTCAGAAAAACTCTTTTCCCACATTCGATCGACTTTGTTAGGTGTGCGCACAGGCCTATGGTTTGCTTGTATTGGTTTCTGCTTGTTTTTGCGTGTGACCGCAAAATTGTCCTGCTCGGCTGTGTGTGGCTAAGCTCGAATCAAATAAAAAGCCAGCCATATGACATTTCAATTTCCATCAACAATGGAATGGCAGCCGAGTCGCACACAACAACAGAGACACCTGCACAGCGCAGCCGAGCAACAAAGCCAACAACAGCAACATCGGCAACAACGGCAACAACGGCGACAAAGGCAACAACAACGCATGCGACATCAACATCGACGCACTTCTAATACAATACAAACGCAATAATATCGGATTTCCGTTTCCGCATCCGTTACGCAGCGCAGTTTACAGTTCTCAGTTTACTGTGGATTCACTCGCTCAGCTCCGGGGTTATTTGCGGCAATTTTTTTTTCTTCTGCAACACACAATACTATACAATTTGTTGCTGTTGCCATTGCCAGTGGTGTTGGTGTTGAGCAACTGCGGCTGGCGCTATGGAAAAACAATTTAGAGTTCACTCGCTTTCCGGCTGGCACTTTAAGCACGCCAAAGCAATAAAAACTTGTCCAAGTCTGCAGCGTATGAAATAGTGCCAAAGCCTTTCATAAAGTTGCCATGGCCCAGCCCACCCACACACACACACACACAGACACTCACACGCAATCACAGAGACGTCGCCCTGCAATCGAATGCATGTTGACAATGACGGCAATCTGCGCAAAGTTCAAGTGACGAGAGCTGAGAACTGCGAAGAGCGAGAACTGCGATTGCAACTCCTCAAACAGCTCGGAACGGTACGGTACGGAAATTGTCGCGCAAAGTCCAATAAATCGGCAGCTATTGCCTGGCATTGGCCTGGCCATCAAACCTGTGGGCTATAATGGATATTGATTGAAAACCAAGATTGATTTTCATCTACGTGTGTGCGTCGAAGTTATGAGACACAAGGCACTCGTTGCTAAAAAAGGGTTGGGTTTTTTTAAAGATAAAGGCAAAGCCAAAAGCGCTGTAATAGCTGAGACTTAAATTCTAATCTGAAGCAAATGAATTTGTATGTCAAATAATAATAATAATCTGAGCTTGCAAACTCCGAGTTTGCAAATTATAATACAGAATACAGATTTCAGAAATCAAAATCTTCTCTAATGCATAGTCAGCATTTGCGTTTTTGCCCAACAGCATTTTTTTTCGATGGGCCTGTGCTTTATTCGTCTTAAATAATATCAAAGTGGGTTTTGCATCATTTGAGCAAATATTTAAAAATATTCAGAAAAAACTCCATAAAAAAGTTGCTAAAAATACTCTTCAAAAAGCGCATTCAAATTTTATTTTGAACATGGACTTATTTTAAGACAAAGGTTAATCTGGAAAGCTTCCCCTGCTAAAATATAAAAAAAAAAAATAAATATATGATTTTTTTATAGACAGTAAGCTCAAATAAAAATGTGGAAATACTTTTGAGCAGCTCTGTAATAGTGTTTTTTTTTTTTTAAATGGGATTATGTGTGCTCACAGAACGATTACTTTATACTAAATTAATAAATATTATATATAAAATATAGTACATTGGAAAATAAATACTTTAATTATTTTATAAATAAATATGAACAATTAGTAATTTCTAAAAATATGAAAAAGAAACTAGTTATAATGTTAATATTAAATATATATAAATAAAATGGTGAACACTATTTTATATTTATTTATTAATTTTGTTATTTATTTATTTATTTATTTATTTATTTATTTATTAAAAACATTAAATTAAACTATATTTTATTTCTTTATATTTATTATAAATTTTCTTTTTACTTTAGAAATTCTGTACTGAAATCAATTAACAATTAATTAGTAAATGGAACTCTGTTATATATTGAATGCTTAACTCAATGGTGTTTGCATCTGTGCTCAGGCATGTACACAAGCAAGAACTAGACTACTGACTACTAGCGTCACATAGCTTTGTGACATCAAACACTCTCTTTTAATATACAATACTCCAAATAAATCAATAATTAATTAATTAATGTCCTCTTAGTACATATTGCCTGCTCAACTCTGTCCACTTCAATTTCATCTCTCGCTGCTCTCTTCGCACACGTGCAAAATTAGTTATTCATTTCGTTCAGATTTATACGCAATTATTGCGCCTTGGTTAGGTTTACGCGCTATGTCTTAATTACAGAATGCAGAATGCTGAATTTATGCAGCTGAAATTGATTTAATTTGCAGGAGGTAAACACCAGAGTGAATGCGCGCGGCAACCGCATCCGAATTGTGTGCCACGCGGCAACTAATAATGCTCCAAGCTGGGCGCCATGCAAAAATCAACTCAATTACAAATGGCGGTCGCTGCTGTGGCGGAGGCAGCAGTAAACAATGCGGCTGCCACAATATTCTATGATTGCGGGCGGGGAACGTGCAGCATGCAATGGTCTGTGGCTCGGCGGACACGACGAACGAGTTACCCAAATGCCGCAATATACAAAATGTTTTTTAATTGTTTTGCATTGGCAAGCTGTAAATGAAGGTATACCATCGACTGATGGGCGTGGCAGCTGCGCACTACAGCGCCGGAAAAAAGAAGTGAAAGCAAACGCATGTGGGCAGCGAGTGCGTGGCCAGCACACGAGAGACAGCGAGAGAGGGAGAGAGAGAGAGAGATTTAATTTGATTCGGTTTCAAAAACAGCAACAATTTCCATATGCCGCAATTGCATTTATTGTTGTTTGTTATTGTTGCATGTGGCTTATTATTGGGCTTTTGTTGCAGCTGCAGCTCGCTCGTGGCATGAACAATGAGGGGCGCCTCATGGCGCGCCCGGTTTAATCTTTTAAGGCAGCCAATTGACTTCTGCGCCTGGTTTATGGCGAACTTTTAAGCGCTTCAGTGGAGCTTAGCCAACTTTTCTTTTATTGTTAATAAATTTTGTTTATTTTCAATAAGCAAATAAAAGCCGAGCACATAAAAACTCTGCCCAACTAACATAAAATTTGTGCGACAACAGCAACAGCAACAGCAACAACAACGGCGAGTGTTGCTTATATATGACAGTTGAACGATATAAATGACAAAGTTTCTGTTGATTTTTATGGCATTAATTTGTTTAATGCACAAAGGTGGGGCGGGCTGGCGTCCACTCCACTAGAGCTTGACTAAATATTAAAACGAAAGTCAAGCTATATCCGCATATCTAGCCGGGAAAACTTTGTCCCTATCAGTTGCACACGCCCCCTCTGCCTCTGGTTGGCAAATATAAAATGCGTATACGTGATGTTTTTGTTTCCATGCGTTAAATCAGCATATAATCCGAAAGTATTTCCAATTTTATACACACACGCACACGAGCAGAAAGAGCCGCGGACACCCACCCACACACACACACACACACATGTCAAACAAACTTAAAAACATAAAAAAAAAAAACAGACTCAACTCAACAATCCCTCCTCCTGCAAGTTGCTTAAGGTATGTGAGAGTGTGTGTGTGTGTGTGTGCGGCAAAGTTTGTGCCAGCTGAAAGGCGACTAAGACGCACTTTCGTATCTTGTTGGGGGTCGTCAATCTAAGCCCCAAAATCTTGTCGTTGTCATGTCGTATAAATTAAATGTGTTTATATTAAATGTGGAAAAGAAACGCACAGACATAAGCAACGGCTCAAATGCGTTGCTCTCGTCTGAGTCCTTTGAAAACAAAATATCAGTTTGGTTCTCTCTCTCTCCCTCTCTCTCGTTCTCTCTCCGTTTTCTTTTCTTTTTACTGTTGTTTTGATTTTTTGGCATTATGTATTATAATAAGTTGCAGTTGTTAGGGGGAGGACAGCACTGCTGGCTGGTGGGTTGAAGGGTCTCTAATAAATATTGACATGTGAGAGGTTTCCGCCTTTGTTTCTGCTGCCAGAGCCTGGACGTGAAATGAACAAGGATGCGGGATAAATGCTGACACGCAATCAGTGGAGATCAGTTAACATTTCTCAGCGGATTGGCACCGGGTTTGGGATTGGCATTGGTATTGGTATTGGGATTGGGATTGGCTGTCGTGTTTGTTTTGCGCTGACAGCAAGTGACATTTCTGAGGGCTGTACAAACCATCGAGGTAGAGGTGTGCATATGTAGCTGTCGCGTTGATATGATAGCTGATATGCGCAAAATTTGACAAGGATAAACAGTTTACGACTTAGACTTTACAGCTCCATCTATGTGGTGCTAACGGAACTGATTATCACATTTAGAAGTTTAGAGGTGCAAAGGGAACATTTTTATTTATGTTTATTTTAAAATATTTATAGATTTAATATATACTATAAGTGAATATGTAAATATATATAATATAATAATAATTAATATGTTTCATTTATTTATTTTTAAATGCATTTTTTATTTGATGATTACTGTTTAAAACATAAATGAAATATCGAAAAGTGATACTTCTTATGGCAATCGATCATTTTCGCTCAATGCTCGCAGCTCATTTTGTTTGGTGTTCCATGCATCAGTTGATCGAGCCTGAAAATTATAGGCTCGAGCATATGTGAAGTTGAAGCAGACCAAAATGTTTGATGTGCCAGCTGTGCTTTGTGTGATTAGTGATTAAGTGCAGGAGAAGTTAGAGGAGAGCACTGAAGCTGTATGAAGTTGCCTGAAGTTGCATACATGCTCAGGCATGTTCTGGGAGTCTCATCATACCGGTAAAACAATGAAGTCATTTTGGTTTTGACGATCTCTTTATTTTTTGGTGCCAGATCACGAGTTGCTTTTCCATGCTTGACCTATAAATTATATGAATTATAATGTTTTAAAATATAAAGTAAATAAAATGTAAAAATATGTATGAAAAAAATATTAAATAAAAATTAATAGTTCACATATTTTTCAATTTCGAAAGAAAGAATAATGTTTTGCTTATATTTATTATAATATTGAAACTATTTAATATAGAATTGAAGGAAAAATTAGTGTACATTAATATAAAAATATATTTATTTATGTGCCAAATTTTTAAGCAGACAAAATATTTATATTTTGCAAATTAATAATAATTATTTTAATTGAATTAATTTAAATTTAAATATATATATTTCTTTAATATGCGAAATCTGCATTCAGAAAAAATATTTATATGAATAAATTAATAAATTCTTAAAAGAAATAGTAATATACAATTTTGAAAAATCAAACAATATTTTTGACTCACATAACAGCTTACATTTCTGTGTTTGATGTTTCATGCCTCTGTTGATCGAGCCTGTTGAAGCAGACCTAAAAGTTTGATGTACCAGCTGTGCGTTGTATGATTAGTGATGCAGAAGAAGTGAGAGGAAAGCGGTGAGGCTGTGTGTAGTTGCTTGAAGTTGCCTAAAGTTGCATACATGCTCATGCATGTTCCGGCAGTCTCATCATACATACATTATTCTGTAGTGCAATAAAATCATTTTGCTTTTATCGCTCGAAGTGGACGGTCGCTTTATTTTTTGCTGCCAAATCAGTGGGCAGAAGCCACATATTGCTTTTTCATGTAAACAGAGTTACTTGAACAATTAATTATATTTATTATTTTAATTTTATTTCTAAAATGTGTAAGATCATTAACATATTTAATATAATAATGAGCGGTCTATAAAATTTATATATAATTTATATATCTTTACAAATATAACAAAAAAATTATAAAGAATTTTGATAGGAAGAACACTGTTTTGATTTGATTTATTTTAATATTAAAACCATTTAATATACTATTGAGAGAACATTTGTGAATATTAGTGTAAAAATCTCTTTTTCATATGCCAAACTCTCTACCAGATAAAATATTTATATAAATAAATTGATAAATATTTTTTAAAACATTAAAAATAAATTTATTTGAATTAATTTAAATTTAAATATGTATATATTTCTTTAATATGCATACAGACACACATAATATTTGTATTATTTAATCAATAAATATTAAAAGAATTAATATACAATTCAAACAAACTGAAACATAATATTTTGACACACATAACAGCTTGTTAAATCATTTCTTCTCTTAATTATAGTCTCCCCATACATTCATTACTTTTACGCCCATTTCCAGCCAGACGCTGTCTGATCTTGTTACTTAATGGGTAAGTTAATGCAGTTCGATTCGAATTTCTTTTTGTACAAATATAATAAGTGGATTATTCTGCAGTTTCTGCCGAGTCTGATGGCTGTATTTGCAGCATAATAATATTGTGCGTGTAATTTGGGTTGTCTGTGCTGGTAATCCGTTATGGCCTTTTATTCAACTGAAATAATTAATTACCCTGGCTTACACGCGTATACGTAATGTGACGCACTGCGACTCTATGCGCGCGTGTGTGTGTGTGTGGGTGGGTGTTCATATCTCTGCGTGAGAGTGTCAAAGTTCGCGCACACGCTGTGCAGGAAGCTGGAAAATTTATGAAACGAAATTCGCTGTGTAACAATTTCTCAAATTGTATAATAAGCAGTTCAAAGAATTTTCCAATTAAGGTGATGCGCAGCATAAAACGGATTGTAAATAAGTTATTGATGCTTGAAGATGAGACCGAAGAGGGCAAAATCAAAATGTCAATAGTAGGGACTGTTTGTTCCTGAGCCAGCTAACAGGTAGCCGGGCAACCAGTCTACTATTCGAAACCTTTTTGGCGGCATTAAACGCTTCCGGTTGCGTAATGAAATCGTTGCGAAACAATCAGTGACAGCACTCCGCCGGCCGACCCGTGGGTGTCCGTCAAAGATGCACTGAAATTGAAATATCAGCGTGGCTGAGTGTTGGCAACTGAGAATTTCAAATGTACTTTTCGAATGGGGGCTGGGCTGGGCTGGGCTAGGCTGCTCGACCGCAATGTTAGCCGCATGCAGCAAGCCGGAAGGAAGCCTCTGACCAAATGCCGCTTCCGTCTGCCGTGCTTCATGTCCGGCCGTGTTTGTTTCAAATGCTATCACAAAATTTATGGCCGAACCGTCGACGACCGATGATGGAATTGTAACTGGAAACCTTTTTGCGCCACGCACATTGAGCCGTAGATTTCACTCAGCCATCGCGGTCTTCTCTCGCTCTCGCTCTTCGACTTTGGCTTTGGCTTTGGCTTTGGCTCACATGCATATTTTATGTTTGTTGGTATTAGCAGCATATTTCGCTTTTGGGTCACTTCCAGCAGCTGCCGTCAACATATGCAATTGTTGCGGGCCGGACCCACAGCATGAGAACTTGGCAAGCAAGATATAGCTATATGAAAAGTTTCACATTTGGGTTGGGTTGGGCGTGTGTGAGTGAGAGCTGGATTTGCACTAAAACCACTTTGTGGTGACGCCAAAACTTCTAGCCAAGTTAAAAACTATTGTCATTCTGTTAAGTGGTCACATTTAACACTTGGGGCGCTGACTCCGACGAAGCGACTGGCTAAGGATATATAGACAAAAAAGAATTAAAGAGAGGGAGGGAGAGAGAGAGAGAGAGAGAGAGTGGAAGAGGGAGAGCGCGGCTAAAGCAATGAGTTATGTGGCATCTCTTGCAGTTTTCTTGCTGTTGCTGTTTAGCTGAGAAATGAGCGCTGTGGTGCGATGCGTGGTTGGTGGATGAGTTGCTTCAGTCATGGGATTGATTCCCCATTTCATCGAAGTAATGTTTCTTAAAGCTAAAGAAAGTTGACTTTCATCCTGAAAAATATTTAAATTTAAGCTTAAAACTATTTATGTCCTTATAAAAATATAAACAGACAAACATCTTCCCACTTAAGTAAGAATAGCAAAGAGAATAATTTTATTATTTTTCATTACCTTAACTTGTGGTCCTTGACCTCGTTCATAATACCTTAAGCTGAGAGCAACCTTATATCTAGCTTAAGCACATACTTCGATTTGATCTCGTCAAGTCTCAACCCTCAACCCTCTTCACAGCCTACTTCATTAAACTTTGCTGTTTATTTAGGAGCGCTGTTCGTCGTCTCTGTTCTCCTTCTCTCTCTCTCTTTCTGGTGCTTCTCGTTTTAACTTAATTTAAGCACTTCGCCACGCTGGCAGTAGTCGACTTGCTGCTGCATTGTGCTCAGCCCCACGCACGTCTCGGAACCGTTGTCAGCAAACGTCGTGGACGTCACTGGGCGAACGTCAGGACTTGATGAAGTGCCGAACGGTTAGACTGTCATTGGCCTGCCCTTCCGTTCGGCCGGGGCTGACACGGGTAAGCAGCCCCCGCAATTGAAACTTAACGTAACTCCTGGCCTGCCTCGCCGTTTACTTTGCCGTCTTACTTTGTTGCCCTTTGCTCGAGTGGGTAATTAAAAAGGACGCGCTTCACTTGGTTTCATATTTCGCATTTTCGCATCTCCATTGCAAACTTTGATTGCCCGAACACGTGCCAGCAGAATATCCTTGACTCTTCGCCTGCTTTGTAAATATTCAAGTTATAAATTATGGCCAAAGCCGAACGACTGCACATGTGGAATTTCAATTTTAAACTCAAATACATATTATATATCATCAATCATTTATTTGCACAGTTTTGTCGTATTTACTGTGGCTGACCAAACGAAATTAACTTTCGAGCAAATTGAAGCTCAGCTAACCAAATAGCCACTAAGCCTTTTACAATATTATCTTAACATTCTGCATTGTCCTTGCCTTTTCGTCCCTTTCCGAATTTAAATAAATAAAATTTTGCGCTTCTAAGCAGCTCATTTCACGCTTAAATGGCAGCTGCGCGCTGATAATCAAACAAAGTGAATAAAACTGCTGAATTTAAAATAAGCAATCGAGATGAATTAGAAAAGGGAATAAAGCGAATTATAAACTGCTGCATACACTGTCTTTAGGGTTGTATTGATATGTACATATATATGATTAAAAAAATAGCTAAAGGAATTTGTATATTTTTTAAGAAATCCCTAAATATATAAAGACAGTCAAGCGAATTTGCACATATTTTTTTATCGAATATTTGTTTGATTGCAGAATAGAAAAAATGTATAATAATAATGTTTTCTATATTATATATTTATGTATATATATGAAATACAAGTATAAAATAAAATACATATTTTGTAAATATTATTTATTTTTTATTGTAATTCTGGCTAGCAATGTTGGATATATTTAATATATATATATATTTTTTTTTTCATTTAGTTAATAATTTCTTTTAAATTATTAGAGATAAAAACATATAAAAAAATTACTGAATACATTTTATATAATGTTATACTTTATTTATTTAGTTTCTGTCAAATTTTAGTTTATTAGTTTATTTAAAATAATTTTTTTTATTTCAAAATATTTTGAAAAAAATGTTATCTTAATTTAAAATAAATTTAAAGATATATAAAAATATATTTAATAGCGCAATTTATGGTGCACATTATTTTTACTTGACTCCTTCCAGACATAAATGAATAAATTTTTCTTTTCAGATGCCCCTAAAAAAAGGTTTTCTTTTAATAAGCTCATGTCGCTGCATTAATTAAGCATTTAGTTGGCCATTAGGCAGCTCTGCTCATACACATACAAATGCAGTTTCATACACATCAGAGTTTAAGTGGGAATATACATACGCGTATACATATGCATGCTCTTAGCTGATTTTGCCGTCACGGCGAGGTTGGCCAAAATGGTCAGGAAGTGCAAGTGGCAACGGAAACTTTTAATTGTTTCTGCCGTTGCTTTTGCGCTTCCGTTTCTGGCTAAGACGCGGGCGGGGCTCGGCCAAAGAATAACAGAAAGCCACATAATGTAAAAAAATCAAGCAGCCAACGAGGCAGCCACCTCACATTGCACATTGTTGAGTTGCTTGCGGTTATTTGGCTACTTCTTTTGGCCAGCAGAAAGAGATGGGGAAAGAGTAGAAGGAGAACAACCGACGCGTTTGTCGTTCCGGCTGCTTCGCTTTTTGTTCCAAGTACTTGGCCATTGTACGTTTCTTTAACCGTTTGCCGTGCTCGGCGCTTGCCTGAAGAGTTGTGGCGTAGAGCGCCCGGGATATGCGGTTCTACACTTTGCTGGGGTTATTAAAAATCTCATTATCATTGTCGCTGCGGCGTAAATTTTAATTGTCCGTTAAAAATGTCCCTTTTTTTGCAGCTCCTTGTGGCTTTGCGAAATCAATTTAAACTTGTTTGACCAACTTGATTAGATTGAAATGAATTTGCGTAATGCCAGCCCTGGCGCTGCCCCGGCTTGCCGCAAGTGCGGTCTATTTGTAATCGGCAATTGAAGTTGGCTCTCAGTTTCAAAGAAGCCGCACAACTTGCTGGCATTTCATCTCACTTACGCACACACACACACATTCACACTCACACACACGCACATCGACTTATGCACTCGAGGCATACTCGCATATCCTGACAAGTATGTCGAAGTCTTCGTCCCAGCGGCGTTTTGCATGTTAAACATGTGAATAATGCAAATTGTTCACACACATCCATCTATATCCGTTCATGTCCATCCAACCGTCAGGTATCGAGGTGCTCTGGGATTTGCTCAGCTTGCCACCAGGACGACGCAGCTTATGTGTGCTTCAGCTGGCCAGCTGAACGTGTCCTCGTGCAAGCCGGCATGCAGCTCCAGGCTGGCAGGGCACAAAATATATATGGAATTCGTTTAAGAAAACAAAAATTAATCTGATATTGAAACAGATCGAAGAACTCTGAGCACAAGACCTGCCAATAAAATTGAATAATAGCTTTCTAAATTTGTATTAGCAAGAGAATTACCTTTTTTGTGTACGTAAATTATGATAAAATACTTATAGGAAAAAGTTTATAGTAGAAAATAATAATATGAAATATAATATTAAATATATTAATATATATATAATATATAAATATATATATATAATAAAAATAAAAATTAAATTGTGATAATATATAAATAAAAAATAAAATTATTTATTATTTTATTTAGTAATCATAATAATAAAATAAGTCAAAATAACTGCATTAAATTCAAATATCAAATAACAATTCTTAATTATATAATATTAACATAATTTATTAAGAACAAACAAATTTAAATATTTAAATATGTAAGTAAAAAAAACAATACAATACAAATTAACAAATATTTATAAATAATTATGAAAAGTATTTAAAAATAATATCAAAGAATAAGAAATATTAGAAAATTTTAGTTTTGAGAAATCATAGCAGACTATTATTAATGATTTTTTTTTTTAATTGGCTAAAATATTTAAATATTTAAAAACAATAATAATTGTTAATTCAAATCATTTCAAATTAATTTTAATAAAATTTAATATAGAAAAATAATTTAATACTATATTAATAAATAATAATAATATTTAATTCCTTTACCGAGCTGAAAAGCCTCTTATTCCTCACCCACACCACAAATGGGTTGAGTCTTTTGTCTACTTTAAGTTAGGTGAAATATTCTACTTATAAAGAAAATCAAGTCTAAGAGTGAGGCTTTATTTCGAGCTCTCCAGAAACCTTTCCACTTATAAATTGTTCCATATATGCAGAGTATCTCACAGTCATAACAACAATACATTCCACAGAGATAGAAATAAAATGGCCCTGGAAATGATTGTAATCATAGAAGCTTGAGTTTATATCGAGTTACTCAACTGCAGTGCATTTGTGTTTCGAATATTTATAATTATTATTGCATTAATGTAAATGTTATAATGTTGTAAATATCGCTTTAAATGTGAGCCGACAGCAGCTGGCATTAACTGGGAAAGTCTTTAAGCAGCTCTGAGCTTCAAAGTCATTAGTCAATTTTCATAGAGACAACAACAAGAAGGGGAGTGAAAACCCTTCGACTTTTCGGCCGTCCAAGAAGTCACGCAGCTGAGCTTTTTGAACTGATTTGTCGGGCCTAGACAACAAAGGGGCGAGCGAGCCGTAACACGGGACAAGGGACACCGGACAAGAGACGAGTGAGACGAGCGATGGGAGACAGGGACTATGCGCTGGGGCTGCCACTTGAGCACAAAATAATCCTTAATTACACATTGGAAGCACGTAAATGTAATTTTTTGTGCACTTCTCGCTGGCATTGTGTCCATGTGCCATGCCGGCCCGGCCGTAGCCGGCCGTAGAATTATGTTAAGACACGATTTGGTGATTGGCCTTCTGAGCATAATAAGAGGCGAGCGAGGAGCGAGGGGCGGGAAGCGCGCGCGCGCGCGTCTGCATCGGAGCGACTTTACTGATTGGCCGACTTTGTGGCTAAGTCGGCCCATAAATGATTGCGGCCTTTGGTGATTTTGAAGGACAACGGCACGCAATGGCTTTGGCCCAGGATGCCCGGCCAAATTGTTGCTGCCCCAATGTATAATAAGTGGTTATGGGTTATGGCCGTGGCTAAGGCTTGTTAGGCGCCGCTTTGTATCAGAGGATTTGGCTAATTTGTGCACATTTTGTACTACTTGAGCTTTCTGCTGGGTATTACAAGCCCGAAATGTATTTATCGTTCAAGTAATGGCTTAATCGGGCGCATTATCTGCCAGACTAGAGCTCGATATTATGTTAGTTAATATGAGAGATGTACAGAAACTCCACTCCAATTAAATTTTAAAATAATTCATTTAAATTGCTAAAGTGAAATTCAACTGGAGCAGCGTTCATTTGATGCCCTTGTTGATTGTAATTTGTAAGCCACGCCCATATTTGCACAGCTGCCCAAGCGCGCAAATTGTGAATGCAGCTGGCAGCGTTTGGAGCGCAACAAGGGTAACCTCATATGCATATGCAGGCCACCTATATACATATATATATGTATATATATATATATATATATATATATATATACATATATAAAGTTGTTATAGTTGTATATGAAAAAACACATATATTTCTTTTGTGTTTCGCTGGGCAGTTTTTACAATTGTTTTAAGAGACTGGGAGCGGCTTTTTTACAATGTATTTTTAAGCTCGTCCAGTTTTTTGCCGTGTGTGTGTTTTCTTTGTAAATTAACTTTAACAAAAGTAGCTGGCGTAAAAAACAACAGCTTAATGGGAAGTTAGCCAGTGCTCCACATGGCCACACACAGACTCTCGCTCTCGCTCTCACTCACACTCTCACATCTCACATCTCTGTGTGTGCCATGAAAATCAATATGCGTATAGAAATTGCATATTCAAAGCGCATGCAAATGGAAATTTTGAGTTATGTTATGGAGGGATTGGCTTGCTGCAGTGGTTCGAGAGAGGAGGCGAGGCGAGTCGAGGCGCTGCGCATGCAAATGCTTTTGTTTGCAAGCCAAATACAACATGTTGAGTTTGAAATTAAAAGAACCAACTAGAAATGCATGCGGTTTGCCCATGTTTGTTGCTGCATTAAAATCGAATTCCAAATGGCATGTGGCTGGGGCTGGGGCTGGCTCTCTGTCTGTGTCTGTGTCTGTGAGTGGGTGATAAATCTTTCAATTATTAAGCTTGCCAATTAAATTATTTTTTAAAGAATTTCAGGCATGAAAAGCAAACATTTTGCAAATGAACTCATATTCAGGTGCACTCTCGAAATATTTAAACAAAACAATTAAGACAGCGGCGAGTGCGTTTGCCTCTATTTGTTAAGCGAAATTGGGCGATTGGCCGCCATTTTGTCAGGCGCCTGCGGATGTTGTCCCTCCCCTGTGTGCCTGCGTGTGTGTGTGTGTGTGTGTGTGTGGTCTGTTGTCAATGTGCATAATACCGTTATCGCACTGTGACAGCATCAGGCACTCAGTGCCACACACACCCGGGCCACACACTCGCAGCGGGGTATCTCCAGCGCGTATGTGCGACAGCCGACCAAGCCCTGTGAAGGGTCAACCATATCAAGCGGCGACCCGAAAAGCGTGCTCAGTTTTTGCTGGCTGCTATCAAATAAGCGGAAGTTGTTGACAAAGGGCGACTTCGATATAAACCTCGTCGCGCCACAGGAGCCAAGCCACCCATGGAGCGGCTCGATTGAGGTCAATGAAATGTAAAATCATAATGATTATATTTTGGTATTAATTACTTCAATCTCGCTTTAAGAGCTTTTACATTGGCAAAAATAGCGCACTTGAGAGTTAAATACTATTTAGTAGAATGGAATTTATTATATGTAGGCTTTTTGGGTTTTGGAAGAGCTAGTTAAGACTGCCAAAAATATGCAAAGCATAAATTTTAGTTAAGTTGGACCTTGAAGACATTAATAGTTCAATGATGTGAAGTTTAGGAGTAGTAAAACCTCAATAAAGATATATGCATACTGCAACTTATGTAGGTAATTTTGTAAGATCAAGCTAAGTATCAAACATGATACTGAGCGGAGTATGAGAATATTATAGTAAATATCTCTTTTTGATATTTTTTTTATCTAAAATAATATTTACGCTTTCCTTATTCATTTTCCAACTTTTGTAAAAAAGTTGATGTTGTGTAAGATAAAATTTAAACTTAAATATTAAATATTTATGTTCATTAATAACTTATTATTGTATTTTATATATTATAAAATTAATTTTATAATATTGTAAATTAACTTTTCAACATTAATTTGAAATTCTTCTTAAAATAATTTATTTTTAAAATAATTTATTTTCTTATATTTTATATCTGAATATTATTATCTTATACTTATATTTATTATGTATTTAATACTTAATGCCTTCATAATAAAAATATACTGAATAAATATGGCCTGGCTTACCATAACAATCTCTTACAGCCTACAAAATTAGTTCATTAATAAATATTTCTCTAAATACTTAACAAAAACTTTTAATAAATCATCAAAATGATGAGCATCAGTCGTCACTCATCACAATACCCGAACAATACAAACAAAGCAAAAACAATGGCAAAGTCAAGTACGATTTTCGATTCGAGGCAAACTCGACGAAAAGTTACGAACAGAAATATATAAAAGCGAGAAAAATGTCAACCGCCAAGCGCCATAATAAAGCTCAAAATAAAATCAATTACGCTCGATTAACTGAAATAGTTACATAAATTACAAATACCCCAGGCAGGACGAAATACGCAGGACGCTGCTGACTAGAAGCGGGACTAGGGCTGAGTGGTTCTGGGCTCGGCTGGTCTGGTCGAGGCAGGGACAATTGAAGCGCGAAATCCACAAGAAGACGCGCAACATTTTGTGGCATAATGACAATTTCCAACGAGCCATCCAAATGATACAACAGAGACGGGGAGCGACGAGAGACGAGAGATGAGAGGGAGCGAGGCTAGCTGAGGAGGCCGCGCGGAGATAACTATTAACATTATATAAGTAAGAAGAAAAATTTCCGATTATTTTCCGCAACATAAAACAAAAGACAACAAACAGCACGCAGACCGCAATGAAGACGAAACCTTTGCCTTAAAACAACAAGCGGAAGGGCGCACGACGAGCCAGCCAAGGAGAGAGCGAGAGGAGAGTAGAGAGTAGAGAGAGAATGAGAGAGAGAGAGTGCGAGTGCGAGCTGAGGGTAAGGAAAATGCTTGGAAAAATAATAAATAATACCATTTGATGCTCAAAGCGAAGACAACGCATTTAAAATGAGCGCATTTGCACGCTTGTACCACAGCGCCACGCCTCCACCGCCCTCCTCTCTCTCTCTCTCGCCCCTGCAGCCAACGAACCAAGTAATCAAAGCACCCCCGCCCTTTAAACTACAGCCAAGCTTTGCGGTTCAGGACTTAGTTCCATTTGTTGTTGTTTGCAACTTTACGCGCAATTAATCTAAAATAAATTCGTTTATAATTTGACAACAACAGCAAAAGGCAGCAGCAGGAGCAAGAGGAAAAAAGCAAAGTAGAAAAAGGCAAAATAAACTTAAGCGATAATTTTCTAGCTTTAAAATAATCAATGTCAAAGTTTTTCATTTAGCAGCGCGGGCTTGCCACGAAAATTCAATTGTCGAGACCATAAAAAGCAGCCACACACACCCACAGAGATATACACACACATACAGACACACCTTGAGTGGCTGGTGTTGCAGTCTGACAGCTCTCGGGCTCGGCGGGTTCAAGTTCAGGTCAACACAGCAAATCGCTAGAAATTGAAAGAGTCGACGGAAACGCTACGAATGCAGCCGCTTCGGCAGCGTTTGCCGCAGCTCGTAAATTATTATTTAATGACAGACGAAATTGAAAATGAATTTAAAGCTAATAATCGTTGAAATAAACGCAATAAATTGCGTATTTTCGTAGCTTTTGTTGCTCTGCTATCGGCATCTAAGTGGATTTCGATTGAAATAAATGTAACCCAATTGATGTACTTCTATTTAGCACCTTAATCTCTTGATTATTTGGATCAATCTTTCTTGTGCTTGTGGATTTATTTCTTCTTCAGATTTGAGTTCCGGCTTATGAAAGTTTTTTATGAGATAAATTGATATAAAATACGAAGTTTTAAGTGACTTTATGTGTCAGTGTGTCACAGGCATTATTTCATATTTAATCATATATTTTCTATTTGTAAGTGGATTAATATTGGCATTTTGTGTGATTATTATGCTGATATTATACCAAAATATCACTCATACAGCATAAATAAAAATAATTAAATAAATGCTGCAACTTTACTTAATCCTAAAGTTATTTCAAGGATTTCCTAAAAAATGCCAATTTTTTATTGAGTTACTTTATTAAAATATAAAAATAAAATTATTTAATATTATACTTTATTACCGTCTCTATTTTATAACAGTTTTAGAAACGATTCTCTGGAATATTTAACATATTAGGTATAAATAATAATTTCTATAAACTGCACTAAATTTAAGAACTCAGATTGATTCTACATGAACTTTAGGAGTAAATTAAGAAGATAACAGGGGCTTCTTTTTTTAACAGCTATTGTAACTGAAAGTTCTGCCAAACTTGTAAAACTATTTTAATCTACAAAAATATTATCAAAGAAAAAAAATTATTAAAATAATTAAAAACAATAAAACGTCATTGAATATGCCCAATAGTTAAAACTGTCAATTAGAATATTCTTCATATATAAACCTTTCATCAATCAATTTTAAAATTATTTACTTACAAACCCCTTTCAATATTCGCAATTTATAAGACTTCATTTATATTAAAAAAGCCTCATAGTCATCAATAGATTTTCTACAATATTTACAATTATAGTTGGCCCCAAGCGACCCGCACTCGCTTTGCGCTGTCAAGTGTCGCAGGCAATGATTGCCCTCGGGCCACACAAACGAGGCGCAACAAGCACAAGTTGTAGGCCCTAAACATGCTCCATCAGTCTGCTCCTAGACACGTGTAGCTGGCGCAACAGCGTAAAAAAAGAAACAGAATTCAGAATTGGAGCCGAGTAGAAACAACAATTTGAAAATGCCCCAAACGTCGACGCTGACTCTACGTTACGTGTGAATAAAGGCCGGACAGCCGAAGCAAACGAAGATGGAAATGGAGTGGGCTGAGACAAGGGCGTGGGCTGCCTGCCAGAGATGTTGCGCCATATTAGCGCCGCGTGTCGGATAATTTATGAAATGGCGTAGTCGGCCGCAGCAGGCAGCAGGCAGCAGGCAGAAGTCGGCTGGCAGGTGGAGAGCAGGTGGATGCGTGAGACTCTGACTCGGCAGCTAGCTGGCTGGCTGTAAATATCTTTAAAAGGCGCTGTTAAAACAAATTACTGTCTGGTTGCTGTTTTTGGGGTCCCAATGCCACAATGCGTGTTCTCCACCTGTAAACAGAAGGGAAGCAGAGAGTGTGGGCGACAGAGAAAAAGAGAGAGAGAGAGAGAGAGAGAGAGTGGGCCCTGTTTGGGGTGCCACCAAATCCGCTTCCTTGGGAGCACGCACCAGCGAAAGTTATTAAGCGAATTTCTCAGGCAACATGGCATGAAAATTCCCGCGGGAATTTTCAACACCCACGCGGCCGAAGTTCTTGTTGTTGGCTTACAACTTCCGGGCGGCTGCTGGCGGAGAGACCCGCATCTAATTTTGAGGCTGACAGACAGATAGGCTGGCTGGCAGTGGGCTGGTGGGGCGGTGGGGCAGACAGCTACTTGACAGTGTTGTCAATTTCGTTTTAAAGTTGTCGCATATGCAACTTTTACTTCACATTTTTATGGGCTACATGATTTGCTCATCATTTCCGGCGGCGGCGCCATATGTTTGGGTTGCGCATAGATTTACAGTCGATGGCCTGCGATTGGCAGTTGATAAAGTCGGCGGAGTTCGTATATCGTGGGAGCTTAAAGATATTGAGCTGAGCCTGAGCCAGAGCCAGAGCCAGAGCCATAAACTTAATGCAAATGACAATTTTGTGCCAAAAATTAAGTTAAATTATGCCACAGTCAACGACTACCACAAATTGCGACGAGCCCCGAGAGCAACGCCCAGCGAGCGTAGACAAAGGAAACAGCGCATTTTATTTTACATTTCTTTTTGTTGTTATACTATTTCACGTAGTGATATAGTATATTGGTTTTGTGCAATGTCCGTCATGCTGTCCGTCCGTCTGTCCGTCTGTCCGTCTGTCCGTCTGTCCGTCTGTCCGTATGAACGCAAACCATTTCGACGCTATTGAAGCTAGAGACTTGAAATTTGAAATATATACTCGTGTATACCCTCGTCTGATAAAGTGTCAAGATTTTCCCGATACGCCCACTAGGGGCGTGGCAAATCGGAAAATGCATTTTCCTGTATCTCAGAAACACTACTTCTAGAAGGGCTAGAGAGTTGAGATTTTAACTGTACATTCATGTCGACGTCCCAAAATCAAAAAGCTATGGCGGATATATCTACGCCCATTGGGGGCGTGGCAAATCGGGTCAAACTGTATCTTCTACAGTTTTAAAGCTAGAACGCCCAAATTTGGCACGTGGGTTACTGTTACGATCCTATAAGGATCGCCCAAAAAATTTTATGGCCACGCCTACTAGGGGCGTGGCAAATCGGATCTGAATATATAGTGATTTTACTAGTTTCGTTATATTTTGAGCACTATTGACGCTAGAGACTTGAGACTTGGTATATATACTCGGGTTAACATCCCACGACCGATAAGCTATGGCGGATATATCTACGCCTTCAGGGGGCGTGGCAACAAATATCAGCTTATATCTCCCACAGTTTTAGTGCTAGAAGCTTCAAAATTGGATGATAAGTTACTGGGGGCCTCCTCTATCGATTCCCCAAAAATTATTGTTACGCCCCAAAAGGGGCGTGACATACAGAAAAATACCCTGTAATTTTCGCATTTTTCGAATGTAAGCATCCAAACTTTACAGTTATATTCTTAAATGCCCACACTATGCACATGCCAAAAATTATTTGTCTACGGCCACTGGGGGCGTGGCAAATCAAAACTGAAACATCTGCAGCTTCTGAGCCAATAACGCGCCACATAATGACTTTGTGACCTTTGACCTTGTCTTTTGATTTGCCAAATTGAAAAGAATATTTTATTAATACAAAATAACTAAATAAAGAAAATGTAACAAAAATATCAACATGACCGCACCGGGGTTCGATGCCACACCTCGCCAACGAACTTATGTATATCACATTTTCTGAGTTGCCACCTCTCTCATTTTGGGAGTTGCTACCTCTCTTATTCGGAGAGATGCCACATCTCTCGATTTAGGTGCGTGTTCTTGCTAAGGAAAGGCAATCGAGATAAATCGAGAGAGGTGGCATCTCTAAGCTTCGATTCTAATTGAAACTGTCTGGCTACCTCCAATGAAAAGTTTTAATCTGCAGCTGATTTGAGCGGCGACAGTGGGGATTTAAGGTTAAATTTAAAAAAAATGTAATGTGATAGATGCCCCTGTGTGCTGTTGGGGCGTGAAATAGTATTTCGCTGTGGGTTGCGTCCGACAGCAACGTTCTTACTTGTTGTTGTTGCTGTTGTGCCCGCCGCACAAATTGAAAATGAAAAGTCAGAACTTGAAAATGATAATCAACGTCAACAAATTTAGTCAGGCGGGTGGAGCGGAGGCAGTCTGTATAATGATCTAATAAATTTCATTACCGCAGCGCGCAATTTTTGCATTTGGCGAGGCAAAAAGTTGAGCTGGTTGCCCAGATCCAGCAGCATAGCTGCCAGCTACTATTAGGCAGCATGTAAGGGGCGTGTCTATATGTGTGTGTGTGTGTATTTCCCCAGGTATTCTTTAAGCAAGCCCCTCGCTCCATTGCCAGGTGTTTAAACTTTTCCAGCTGCTGCTCACTTGAGGCGCCTCCAAATTGGCAGCAGCGGCGGAGAGCTGCTCACATGCGTTGCTGCGCGCACTTCAAAGTTGTGAACTCGAGGGCAGTCATCGACCCATTTGGAGCAGCTACAGCCAATGCTATTGCCAATTCCGGCAAGCCCCACAAAGCATGCTGCATATGTCAGCAGTTTCTGCAGAAGCTTTCGCATGTCCCTGTTCGTTTTTGGCATTGGGATTTGAAGTTGATTTGCCATTTGCCTGCGAATGTTTTGTGTTTATTTAAGTTATTTGCTTTATTGCGGAAATTTGTAAATTCGCTAAAGGAGTAATTCCCTCTGAGCATGAACTCTTTGCCAAGAAACCAGCGCACAGCCAGCTAATGTACATAGAGTTTTAAAATTTTATAACTCGTCGTTTACATGGCAGCGAGGGCCGCCAACACACCAAATTGATTTCGCTTCCAGTGAACTATGTTTCTGAATAATGTAGGCCAAGTTCTGGTGAAATTCTTTGATTTCTTCAAAGTGGCCAATGAATTATGCATTTATGCCGTGTACTTGGGGGTTTCAGTCAATACATTAGCAAATGTATTTAAAATATACTTAAATATATTTAACGACGATTTAATTAAAGTTGCTTTATTGCAAAGTAAATCGTAGTAAAGAAAATAATTGGAAGGAAAAATGAAATGAAAAAATATATTGGACTTAAAGTCAAATAGTGTTAATAAATTTAAAAAAAAATAAATAAAATGAAGAAAAAATCAAATAGAGCAACATTAATAAAATATAAAAAATTTATAATAAACTTAAAATAAAATTAATTAAAAAGAAATTCGTAATAATAAAAACATACAAATAAATGTAAAATATAATAGAAGAAATAAATAAATTATAAATGAACCAAATTAAAAAAATATGTATAAAAAAAACATATTTTTATAATTTTAAGTCTAATTTATTTCTTTGAGATAAAGTAAATTAATTGAACTAGTCAAAAATAAAATAAAATTTTATGTAGACTGAAGTTTAGTTGATAAAATAATTAAAAATTAAAATCACATGGCAAAATATGATTTATTATGTTAAATGTTAAAAAACAAATAAATTTAAAAAACATAACCAACAAAAAATAATTTATTCAGATATATTTTTTATTTTCAATTAAACAAGCTCAAAAGTAGATTTAAATATAATATTCTGCAGTGTATGATAATCAGAGAGCATTAGTTATGCTCTTTTCAATTTAAACTATTCAATTAAGGCTGAAGCAAACTTAGATTAATCAAAAGAAACTAAGAAATAATCACATGCTTAGGCAGAGCATCGACTACGACTACTTATCGAGTGGGAGCTGGGCGCTGGGAGCTGGGAGCTGACTGCATAGATCAAAACATAGGCAGCGTCAGGCCATTAGTAGGCTTCATAAATAAACCCTTGAGGCGCAACCCCTGGCAGCAATTATATATACTAACGCACCATTTGGCAGGGGCTGTAAGTGGATAAGTGGGCGTCCGTTGGACGGGCTGTGGGGTCAACGGCCATAAATAATGCCACTTAATTGTTTTACAAAGCATAATTTTATCCTTTCGTAAATCCAGTGTTTTACAAACGTTTTCCAAAAACTCACACACACACACACAGAAAACAAAAAGGGGGAGAAAGTGAGAGAGGCAGGGAAACAGAGAGCGAAAAAAAAAATAAATGTACTCAGCAAATGGCGCCTTTTTCTTTTGCCGCACCAGCTTAAATATGAATTAATGGCCAATAAAGATAATCTTTTACACATTCGCGTACGCAGCGCATTAAAAGTTAAATTTATGTAGCACCCAATTCCTTCCAGTAATTCAACTGAGCTCGGTTTCTACTCCCTTTCATTTTCCTTTTCATTTTCATTTTCATTTTTATTTTATTTTTATATTTTTTGCATACGCAGCAAATTTTCATTGCAATATTTTTAATGGCATTCGCAGAAAATTACCAAAGTTTACATATGTTCGTCTTGGACTTGCCTGATAATGAATCAAAGTTATGTAGTTTCAGGATATGCGTATAAATATGTATATAAATAAATATACTCTGTCTTAACAGTATAATATACTCTTTTGTCTTTCCTCATATTATCTGTAGTCAAATGAATCTTGTTTCCTTATAGATACAAAACTAGACAATGGCTTATCTCGTGGCCAATCATTACTAATACTGCAATTTAAAATTGTATAGGATAAAATGACTTTGCTGATTAGCTAAAAAGTTATTTCTGACATACATCCAAATATAGTTCCAAATATCTCGAGCAACCACTGGGCTTACCGCTGGGAACAGTGTATTAATGCCCGCTGCTTGTAATCAATCGAAATCTCAGCTGGATGCTTTCAAGTGATTATCTGTGTTGCTACTGACCCACTTGAGTCGAGTACTGGGCATCATTTGCTGCATATTCAATTTTATTACGTATACGCAGAGTGGCAACATGAAAAAATGCTCATTAATATTTCATGTTTAGAGCAAATTATTCAAAACAATGCGGGCCACGAAGAACGCGAGCAGCATCAACAAAATATCCAGCTGCCAGCCAGCTGGATGGACAAGGAGCGAGCAAGACAGATAGAGAGAGAGAGAGAGAGAGAGAGAGAGAGAGAGAGAGAGAGAGAGAGAGAGAGGCTATCGTGCGGCCACAGCGCGTGACAGCCAAAAGTCAACGCATCTGACTGGGCTTAAGTGCTAGGCATGCCCTTGGGTCGCTTTTACACTGTCCGTGTTTGGGTGTGTGTGACTATGTGTGTGTGTGTGTGGGTTGATTTGCCGGTCGCTGTATCAATATTTGTGTTAATCTGTCATTTTTCGTCGTTTATGAGTATTTGAATTTGTTGCAGTGGCTTCGGCTGCGGCAATGGACATGACAAGCGGCCATGAAATTTTCATGCGACTTGTGGCACGGCCACTTCGCTTCGCTCCGCTCCGTTCCGTTTCTTTTTTTTGCGTTGAGTGTTTGCGGAAATGTGATGATTATTGGTTGAACAAATAAAACTGCCTGTGTTGACAGAGCGCTGTTTGGGCACGGCCCGGCGAACGTGTGCTGAAATGGAGTCGTCTCAGAAAATGTGACAGTCACTCCTGTTTGACAATAAGCGAAGCAACTCAGGGAAGATTGACTTAGAGATAGTTTAGAGGACATGAGCAAAGTGTGCAGCACTTATTACGCCCAATTGGCCTCGGTCTAAAGCGACAGCCACATTAAAATATTTTGCGCATTAATTTTTGAGGCCCTGCGTTGACCAGAAAACAAAATGCCAAAAAGGCAAGAAATTTGCCAGCGGCCCACACGAAGAGCCAACAATTTTCATAAAGCAAAACATTTATTATATTTGCCAAATGGAGTGTGTATACAAGCAGTCTCTCTCTATATATACATATATGTATATTTATATAGACCGAACTATTTGGGCTCTGTTTTGTTGCTAGTTATATTTGGACAGAAATAAAAAGGGTTATGCGTGCTCATAAAAGGCGAGGAGACAAATTTGCATATTTTTAATATTTTTTCTCTCTGCCAGACAAAGCGACAGACTCGGAGACTGAGACGGCGAGGGACAAACGCATTGTGAAAGCCAAATTTATGTGCGTGCGTTTGAAACACTTAACTAAATTACATTTGTGTGGGTGACTGGGCGGTCTATTGCTCAAATTGTTTTTCTTTTCTACACAAATGCAAATTTCCAACACTCATTGGCTCAAATTTGGGTTCAATCAGGCACTTAGCCGGTTGTTCAGGTCAGGGTTGATAAGCTCGATGGTGTTTTCTGCTAAACAATGAAATTATTAAGCAGTAACAAAATAATAAAATCAAAAATATCTATGAGGAAAACTTGCTAAAAATATATAAAATATTAATAAATGTTATTTGCCTGTGAAAATTAATTAAAGTAATGGGAGAATGAGATGTATCTGAGAGTTTAAGTCTATTGTGACTATAAGTTCTGTTTAAGAGACACTTGAAATACAGATTTAGGTTAGCTGCTTAGCTGAGATATCATATAAAATGATTGACATTCCTTATGAATATGAAAACTAAGGTAAAATATAAGTGTGTAATTGAACATGCTTATTGATTATGTAAAAAAAGGGCACAATATTTTAAAGAAATAGCTAGAAACGACTTATAGAGAGGAAGACAGAGAGCAAGCTAGACAGGTAGCTGGAGAGATAGTTAGAGAGAAAGACAGAGAGCTTCTTAAAGGGGTCGCTTGAGAGGCAGCTACGTAAATAGCTAGAGAGAGAGAGAGAGAGAGAGAGAGAGAGAGAGAGAGAGAGAGAGATAGCTACAAATAGAGATTGAGGAATAGCTAGTGAGAAAGCCAGCGAGATAGCTACTCTAACTGCCATGCTTATGTCACGAGCCATTATTCGCTTCCTTGTGCGCCCCACAGACAGCTTTTCAGCACGAGATCATATTTCAGAATGCCTTTGCCCTGGCACATTTCCAGTGAACTGCCCACGCTGCGCACGCAAATAGCTCGACTTGGTTCATGGAAAACTACACTGAAATCGAACCAATTTCAATAGAATGCGCAGACCAATGCTCTTCTTAGGCAAACATAACTAAAGGGATCAGTGCCATAATAAGATGAAAATCTGCAAAAACTTAAGTAGATATTAGGCATTCATAAACATAAAAACATATATTTACAATTTATAAATACGACTAAAATGTTTTTAATTAAAAAAGATATATGAAGGAAACATATTTCATATATAAAAAATATAATAATAAATATTTTATACATTTTTAAAACCAATTCTTTATAAATATATAAATAATCATCTATCTAAAAAGTTTCTTCGTACTAACAATCAATATTAAAACATTCAAAAAGTATGTAAATAGTTTTATATAAATATATAAATATTTATCCCTTTAAATATTTTTTATAACAAAAAATATTCAAAAATTTTACGTTATAAAAATAAAATATTATTTATGAATCTAAAATATGTTATATATTTTTAAAAATGATTCTTAATAAATATATAAATATTCATCTTTTTAAATAGTTTTTATAAAAATTAAAATTCACATATTTTAAAATATTTCAGCCCGTTTGCTCATTCGTTAAAATATCGAAATCAATTTGCATCGACTCGGTCTCCATGAAGCTGTAACCAAATTAACTTTATATTTAATTTGCCAGGCTGAACCGTAATTTAAAAAGTAACTTCTCTTGATTTTTTTGTTAGCTGAATATTCACTCTGGCTGTGTGCCAATATAGTAATAAATATTTAAAATATTTATTGCATAAGTGCGCGATGCAAAAAATGCATATTTGCGGCAATTAAATAGCCGATTGCAAATGCATCAGCAGCGAAAGGAAAAAAGGGAAACGATAAAGAAAATAAATAAAACTGTGCTTAAATATTTAAAAAGCGTACAATTTCCTGCTCTTTTTTTTTTGGGTCTTTTTGAGGAGCCGCTCGTCATTTTGCCATAGTTTTTTGCGGCCAATAAACAGAAATTATTGTGCTCAAATAAGCGTAAATGCATGTAAATGGCAATTGGTTGTTATTGCTGCTCTCGTTGTTTTTGCCGCTTGTTGTTGCTGCATTGTTGCCAAAAGTGTTGAGCTGCGCTGAGTGGAGCGTTGAGTGCCATGAGAATGACGATGACGCGAATAACCATGATGACGCTGACGCTGCTGCTGCTGCTGAAGCTGAAGCTGAAGCTGACGAGAATGACGAAATGCAGCAGAGCAGCAACTGTTAAGCTGATGTCGGGCGGGCGTCGCGTCGCATATCATTCCAAAAATGAAATGAAATGGAAGTTGCGAGCTGCACACGTTTTATTGGCATCAGCACACGAATGATTTGGCAACAAATCCGAGATCCGAAATCAGGAATCAGGAATCCAACCGCCACAAACAAAGGGCTGCCAGCCGGGACAGCTGCATAAAAAGTCGCTCGCTATGAATTTTTATAACCACCAAACGACGCACAGGCAAATTAAATCAATCGAATCGAATGCAGTCAACATCACAATTCACAATTCACATGGAAAATGCTGTAAATCGATGCGCACTGAAGGGGGGCATGACAGACTGACGCCAGCGATCAGCTACTCATACAAGTCTCTGCTCCAGTTATGCCCTCTCCTTGGTCAGCTAAAAGTTCCTTTTTTTACGGCCTGTCAACACATTGTAGTCTGTGGTTGCAGACAACACTCAACTTTGAACTGTTTGTGAGAAAACCTCAATTAAACATTTTGATTAATGACGAGAGAGCTTAAATGCGTACTTAAGGATGCCATAAGAGTATATTCGAGCATGGCAACACTAAAAACTATAGCTAGCTAGATAAATAGGGCGAAGTGAAGATTCTCTGAGAAATATATTGTTAGCAGAGTTAAAATAAATAAATAAATAAAATAAATATTGTTTTTATTATTAATAAATTATTATATTAATAATACAAATAAATTATAAATTGCATACTTACATAATATTAAAGCATATTATACTAAAATAAAATATTTTGAAATAATTTTATATGTAAATAAAATATGTTAAATTAATTTTTAATATGAGGAGAATAATTTTGCTTATTATATTACCTTCAAATCATATTTTATTATTATATAAATAAATATATATAATATATTAAGTGTGTCATAATTTATCTCTTTTATTTTCCTAATAATTAATAATAATAAAATTTATTTAATATTTGACTTTGATTCTTGATCACAAACCTTCAGAGATGCTTGTCGCATATGGCTAGAGACTTCCTGGTCTCGACACAAATTGCATTAGCATTTGTAATTAACATTAATGCGAGCAGCACAACAATGATATCAATCATATCAATCAGCCATCAATCATGCATTACGGCTGCCAGCAGCGAAACTAAATTTAATTTGTAATTTGTAATTTTATTAGCCGCGCTGACAACGCAAGTGCAAGTTTTTAAGAGAAGGATGCCGCCAGCCGCCATTAATGTCGAAGGCAGTTACCGACGCGACCGTCTGATGGACGGCCTGGACGGGACTATTGATTGCTCGAGTGAGGGACAGACTCTAATTCAATTAATCAATTCATTAGGATACGGCGCTTGCTCGTGCTCGGGCTCGGGCTCTGACGTCACAAGCAACTAATAAAGCTAATTTTTTAATGACAACTTAATGCATAATCATTAAGTCGCCTCGCGCGCCTAATGCAACTCGATAACGGAGCGACAACGGCCAGCTGCTCGGCAAATTGCCTCTAAGAAAATCATTTGCCGTTTGATAGGCAGCCGCGACGCAGCGCAATAATAATTTTTATGTCCGACCAGGGACCGCAGCCTAGAAATGAGACTCGAATGTGCCATTTTAGGATTTCGACTCCCAATTGGCACTCGAACATAACGACAAACCAATTGAAGTGGCCGCGGGCCCCTGCTCCTGCTGCTGCTGATGTCCCGCTGTGGCTGATCATTAATTTTTCAAGCTTTTCCCTCGCCTTCTTTATAGAGACAGTTATAGTAGCTGGTAAAATGCTTGTTTTAGATGATTTTTTTATGTCCGTTCTCTTTTTTGAGGGGCTATAGAATTTAATGCAAATTTTTAGAGAGAGAGAGCGAGAGAGAGAGAGGGGTAGACTAAAGCTTATAGTGATTCATAGCATTTCACTCTGGCTCTAGGTTTGTGACGTACGTATGCTTTAAGCCGGTCAATAGCCAGCTTCGGATGCTCAATTATGCCATCTATGTGCACGTTTTAATCGCATTTGCCGTTACATAATATTCCAGATCAATTAATACTCGCATTGAGCTCTGCCTTGAGAGGCCGCAGCTCAATTTGCTGGTCAAATCATGTGGCACAACCCAAACATGCAGTGAACGTGAACAAAAGCTTTCACGGCGCCACGAAACGCAACTCGGAAGCATTGACAAACCAATGACAAGCTGCCAGGCAGACAGATGGACAGAGAGACGGACAGGCAGAGAGACAGTTCGGTTACCAGGCAACCCAGCAGCAGCAGCAGTAGCAGCATCAGCCAGGCAATCACCGCAATCAACAGCAGCAGACCGCATTTGGCCAGAGTATTCCAATCAGCCGTTGCTGGCTGGAGTCGGATGCCGGGGCCATGCTGTGACTTTTGTACTGACTTGAGATTCCATTTGAATGCCTTGCAACATTACGTTGCACAGCTGTAGTTGTAGTCGTCGTTGTAGTTGTAGTTCATGTGGCATAATGAACAATAACAATAGGATCAGAAAACTTTTGCTCCATCAGCCAGCACACAACTGGCACAATTTGCTGTGCCAATGCCAGATAATTAATATGTGCGTGTGTATTTGTGTGTGTGTGTGTTGCTATCTCGCTCTCTAATTAATTAATACATGCCGCAAAATGCTCGCCAATAAATTAGGCAAGCAGGTGAGTCGGACTAAACACGAAAATGACACATAAAGCTAAAAGCGTGTGCCAAAATATGCCCTTGGCTTAGCCATTTTCTTTTTTGGCTTTTCTGTGTGTCTGTGTGTGTGTGTGTGTGGGTGGGTGGAGGTGTCTGTTAGTCGAGCTTGTTTGTGTGTGAGCTAAATTTATTGCCAGGCCTTGTGACATTTGAGCCCACATCCTTCGTCAGCTCTCGGGGTAGCGTCGCATGCGATATGGGCATGACCCGACGTCCTCGGCGCGTTTGATGACATTTTAAAGTCTCCGTTGCCTTAACATTGTGGCATTGCCTTTAATGGGCTTAACGAGCATCCGCTCCCAATTCCCCAGCACCACGTTAATGAGCAGCACCACCCCCAGCAGCAGCAGCAGCACCCAGGCTCAAACATATTGAATGACAGCGCCAAATTAAAGCCAACAAATTCGTGGGGGGCGAGATCGTATGACAAATTGTGCACCAAACACCTAGGCAACTGCTGCCCTTGCACCACTGTGCACCACTGTTCAAATGGAGGAGCGCAAAAGCGAACAGCTGATTGACCTCCGGCCGCGGCAAGGACACTGTCTAATTAAATTTTGTTAAGGCCAATTTGCAAGCGAGGTTGCTGCAGTTACAACAGCTTTTATTATTTTTTATTTTTACAATTTTCATTTTCATTTTCGCTTTTTTTCTGTGCTTTTTTCTTTCTTTTTGCCGGCTGCAGTTTAGTCTACCGCAATTACAGCAATTAACACTAAGCAATTAAAGGCAACAACAATGCAAATTACGTGCTGCATGCAACGAGTGTGCGAAATGCACTGAAAAAAAAAACACGGGAACTAAAGACAGTAAAAATTGAATTGAGCTGGGGAAACGCGAATAGGAAAGTTGAAATACTCTTTTGGTATATGATAATGCATAATAAATAATGGTAAATTCGGGCAACAAGTAGTAGCAAAAATAAATAAATAAAAACAAAAGAATAAATAATAAAAAAAATTTAATTCAAATTAAATTTAATGAAAATTTTAATAGTTTACCTGAAAAAATGATCTTCAAACTCATAATGATAATATATCAAATCATTTTATATATCTGAGAATATGTAATGAGAATAAGAGACATTTTGAAACAATTTTGAATAGAGTTCTCAGACTTCTAGACGAAAAATGATATAATAAAATTCAATAATTTAACCATTTGTGAAATAATTTGAAGAATTTAGCGGTGAGCTTTAAAACTTCTACAAGAACATAAAAAAATATATATTTATATCATATTTGTGTTGTACATGTTTTATTCTATTTTATTTCATATAATTTGTTATTCAAAACTGGCATATGTCTTCAGTCTTTGATCTTTGAAACTGCGCTGAAATCACATGAAATGTGATTACATTCATTGCTTTTAATTTAAAATAAATTAATATTATAAAACAAAATCATTGATTTAAACTTAAAATAAGTTAATATTATGAAATAAAATATATAAAAAATGTATTTATATTTACGTCTTTTTAATTACGATACTACAGTAAACATATATTCTTTCTAATATTTCTAGCTCCTGCCAAACCACAACACTCTGTGGATATGCCCTGCCCGTGACTACTTCATTAGAACAAATAAACAGTATAGTATTCGTAGCCCGTGAGGCAGCGCCTGACACTGGCTGGCTGCTGTGCTCGGCAATTTTAAATTTTGCCAGCAGAAACAGACGAACGGAACGGCCAGTTGAGTGGCTCAAAGCGAAGCCGACGTCGACAGCGACAGCGACGGCGACGGCGACGGCGACGGCGACGGCGACGCTGGCGCTGTGCTCACTTTGGCGGTCGCTGTGTTAAATGCGGACCACAAAATGCAGCGCATAGAAGCACTAATTAAGTTAAACATAGACACATGCAAACAGACTTGTGCACACATACACACACACACTCTCGCACACACACTTCGGCAGTCGTACGTGCCCATTGCTCAATAATTAACTGGCAACATGCACGCAAATGTTTTGCTCCCTCTGCGCTCAGCAGCGTCGCATACTTATAGTCCGCCCCCATACTACAGTTCATTTTGTTTACCGAGCTGTCGACTAAAGAATCCAGGCAGCGTTGCACTTGAAAATATTTTAAAAGAAAAATATACATACATATATATGTATGTAAAAGGAAGTACTTACATAAAATTAAGCAAAACAAAACATGTGCCTGCAGCCTGTTGACTGTTGCCTTCCCGCCCAGTAAATGAAATTTAAACAATTTCATTAGCTTCTCAGTTACTTGAGCTAAAGCAATAGCAGTTATTCGAATTACCATATAGTTATTGTAGTTTATTCAGATCTTTAGTTACATTCGATAGACAGAAAAAACATTTGTGCCATTTATCATATTCATTTCATTTGTGTTTGCTATTCCCGCTGGGCTCAATTTGTATTTATTTAAAGCAACATTTTTCTCTTGTTCGCTTTTATTTATTAATTGTTTTGTAAGTTGTATGCAGGTGGCTGGATTGATATAGGGCATATTGGTTTTATTTATGGCTGCAACGAGTTGTTGAAGGTTTTCGTAAATTAAATTTTATTTATTAGAGATTTTGTATTGATTTGTGAATGATTTATGTCAGTTGTTAGTGAATACTTTTGGAACACCAAGTAACTCCTTTCAGCTTTTTAGATCTTAATGAAGGACTTATTCGTAGTGGGAATTATATGTACTCTAAGATTGTTTTATTTAATAAAACGAAAACATGTTCTATGTATACAAATTCAATAAAATTTAATAGTGCAGTCTATCTATCTATCAGCTCTCAAATTTTAAATGTTTTCTTAAGCTGCATTCAAAATAGATCATAAAAATATTATATTAACATGTTTATGTAATATATTTCTATCAGTTGAAGCATTGCAAATATGTAAAGGAAAGAAAATTGTTGAAATATTACAGGATAGTATTCTTTTTCAAGCTGTTCATCTACAGTTCTTCATTCCCTCAGTCGTTTACTGCCAACTGAAATGTTCTTCTTAAGCTAAGTGTTCCAATCGTGATATATTGAAATGTTATTGAATTTAAATACAATTTAAATTTAATTTCCAATAAATTTAATTTTTCATACACTCAATAATTTATCTGTTTAGTGTAGAATTTGCATCTCAATCTGTCTGAATACTTTATTTTAAATTCTGAAATAAGTAATCCAGCTATATGACAGGTGTTCACTTTCCGTTTATAGAGTTTGATTTGCAGCTATTGCTTGAAAATATGCATATATTTTTTTATCGAATTTCTATGGATAGGCAAATGTAGTTGAACAAATCGTGAAATGTATGCTTTACACATTCCAGTCATGGGCAGGCGAATGATATGCAGTGTATTAGCTATTCAAAATAACCCGCCAATAAAAAGCAGCGAAACGTGTTGGGGCATATAAAAAGTTGCCACAATATGACAGGCCATTCAATAACTGTGTATCTATGGGGCACTAAACAGCCACAAACAACACATAAAAATGCAACAACAAAAATAAAAATCACAAAAAAATATATATACATATATGTGGAATAAAATGAAAACTAAAACAATGTTATGAAAAATGCCTCAAAGAGTTGCCCAGTCATAAATATGTATGGCTAAAAATCGGAGGCGTGGGAAGGGGGTGGGAGCTATATAAATCGCCTGCCAGCTAAGCAAAATGTCAGAGCTATAAATATCATAAAAAAGAATACATATTATCATATGTGTGTGTTTGTGTGCTTTGAAATTGTGTGTTAAGAGCACTTCATAGATCTACAGCCCCTGCTTTGGAGCAATGCAGCCCACCCACCACCAGCAGCAGGAGCAGCAGCAGCAAATTTTAATACACGCAATAAAATTAGAGAAAAATTCGCAGTAAAACTAAATTGAAAAGAAAATCGTTATGGTTGACACAAACAAAGGGAAAGCGAGTAACCAAAGCGATTCGAGCGCGTTAAGCAAAACGCGATTTAGTGCCGACAACAGCAGCAACAACGGCAACAATAACACAATCCATATTCATCCCATTCTGGCTAGCACAAACACACTCACACACACACACACACATGTGAATACACATCCTAAACATACTTTGTTGTTGGCTTCTGCTAACTTTTGCTCAGTTTTTCTTCGTGCTCTTTTTTTATCTTTTTCTTTTTTTTTTTTTCGTTGAGATTTTTAAATATTTTTTCATGCGCATTGCAAAAGGAACAAAAAAAAAGGAAAAACTCCAGAAAACTTCTCGGTTTTCCAATAATTTGATGTTGCGAACTTGTTTTGCATGTGTGCGCGTGTGTGTGTGTGTGCGTGTGTGTGTGTGAGTGTGTGCTTGTTAGCTGCCCTACATATTTCATAAAAAGCAAACAAGCCACAACAACAACAACAATAACTACTACAATATGCTGGCAGTTGGGCCTGGGTGGCAAAACCTAAGCAGTTTTCATGCTTTGCAAGGGTCGCGAACTGTTGGCAGCAGTTTGTAAAATATATTTTTATTGCTATTGCACACACACAGGGACACGCAGACACACTGAATACAATAAGGACGACTCCTTTCGAGCAGCAGTGCTAGTCGTTGTGCTGGGCCACTCCCCCACCTTCATATACCCTTTGACTTTGGCTATTAGAATCGCTGACAAAAAGCAGCAACAACAGCCACAGCACAGCAGCTACAACAATAGCACCAAAGCGGGAGCAAAAAGAACTGTAGCATGCTTTTTGTCATATTTTACCAGCTAGCCAACTCACACACACACACATACACACACATAGCAGTTGGGGCCAGGCAGAAGCTGTTGCAGAGAGGCGGCAGGCTGTGAGCAGACCACGCATGTTGCGTATGCGGCTAGTAGACTACACAAAAACACTTTCATTACTACAACAAAGGAGCGTGGACAGTGGGACAAACTTGAAGCTTCCTTTTTATATGATCATTGCAAATTTAATGTGAAGTTTAACTTTAACAGTATTAAATTGGTCCAAAAGTAGAAAATATATAATAAAAGTTTGATAATAAAAGTATTCAAAGCAAATAATTTACTCTTATTTTTTATAAGTTTAAGAAAGAATTTGACATGTGACCACACTGTGAAAGAGAAAAAAATTAATTTAATTAAAAATAAAATTGGAAATATGAGAACAAAAACATTTTTATCTCAGAAATTTTTTGTCGAGATCTCAGCATATTTTCCATGCTGCTGAAGCATCTGTAAATAGTTTTTGAGAAAATATCTTTCAAATATTTGAAAATAAATTCAATTAATTATATACATATAGTATATATATAAAAATAGTCTAAATTTATATGAAAATTATGCCCTTTATGTAAATTTCTTTTATATACATATACAAAATAAATTTAAATAAATATGGAATATAATTTCTTTTAAAAATGTATACAAATAAATAATAAAAAAAATTTAATGTGTATAATAGTGACAGCCATTAACTAAAATATATTTGAAATATTTTAACATAAATAAAAAATAAACCAACCAAATGTATAAAGATGAACTATTTTCATTATCTGAATATCTTTTATATAAATATACAAAAAATAAATTAAATAAAAATATAAATAAATTAAATAATAATATGTATTATATTTATTTTAATCGTATAAATATTTCTCAATTAGTTTATCATGTTATTAAAAAAGAAAATACTATGTCCGGCTTTAAATTGTGCTCCCATGGTGCGCATCTCCCCTGGATCTGTTGGTTGGAGACTACTTAGTACAACATCGTACATTTAGTTGGTGTTATTTCATGCGCAAAAGTCGCAGTGTGTTGTGTTTGCTATTAAAAATGACAGCAGCTGTGTGCGTGAGCTAGCGAGTGTGTGTGGTGCAGCTGTAAAATGTATACGCACACACACACACACACACACACATGCAGCAAGGCGCACCAACAACACATGGCGGTCAGGCAAAAACACGCTTTTAACACCAAAATGAACTTGTACGCCATGTTTATGAGCTGATAAAAAACAGCTGACCAGCATTTGTCGCTGAGCCAAACTTTAAGATGTTTATATGGCTGCTCACTTAAAGCCAAGGAAATATAATAGATGCCCACACACACACACACACATGTATATACAGTTCAGTTTTATAATGAGGCTAATTACGGCTGCTTAGCTGCCAGCAGCCAGTCCCTGATGGTATTTGGCTTACAGCTGACTTATGTGGCCTACTTAACGGCTGGCTGTTAACATTTCTTTCCACCTCTCGATGGTTAGCCATAAAAAAGCTTTACATTGTTTCCTCAAAATTTGACACAGTTTTGCATAAACAAAGCTGCTGTGCTCTTTGCCAAAGAGCGCAGCGCTGTTCACTGCAGAGAGAAAGAGAATGAGTTTGCCGCATAAACTGTTAAATAACAGTGGCATTCCTTGCTCAACAAATTGTTAATTGAGCTGTGATAAATATACAAATATTTAATTTGTTTTAAAGAATTAAATAAATTATTATATTTATTACATTATTTATATGTGGTATATTTAGCTTATTTATTATCTAACTCCTTTTTTTGCCTCTCTCTCGTTATCTTAATCGTTTGTTGTACTTTCTTTTACATTTCAAGCGCACCTGCATTGATTGACAGACAGGCAGCGCCGCTTGAGCAACAGGTGTGCAGTTGATTGATATTTGTTTGGCTGCGGCTGACAGGGAAGTAAATAAAAAGTAAAATAGCAGCTGAGCCCACACCAAAATATTGTTTAACTTATCAAACTAAAGCTGAACGCTAGGCGAAAAAATGTATTATATTTTTTATAATCATTTAATAATATAAAAACAATTTCAAAATAAAAAGTTTGAGCAACTAAAATATTTATATTTTTTATAATTTATATTTAAAATAAAATAATTTCCGTAATCAACTAAAATTCATCATATTTTTTGGAAGTAACAAATAACACACATTTTTAGTACATCTCACAGCTGATTTTTAGTACAAGCTGCGTGACAGCGAGAGAGAGAGAGAGAGAGAAAGTAAGCATGCAGAGCGTAAACGCTGCGTGAGAGGAGAGAGAGACAGCGCACCAAATGCCGCTTATTACTGTGCAACGTAAACAAGCTGAGAGTTTGCTATAAACTCTTAAATATTAGTTTTTATATGTATTTTTAAATATTTTTGAAATATTATAAATGATAATATATTCCAAATAATCAGAATATTTAACAACTTGACTTACTTTCAGCATGCTCTAACTGTGCAATGCGCTGCAAAGCTTGCTATAAATTACTTCGCTGCCGACTGCCGAGTCAACAGCGCTCCAGTTAACAGCAGGTTAACAGCCTGTTAGCAGCATCCGGCAAACGGCAGCTTGTTGGGCTGCTGCGCTCGGCTCGGCTCGTCGGCTGGCTTGGGCGCTCTCTCGCTCGCATCGTTCATTGGCGGCGCCATTGCGGCATTCGTGCGGGTTCGCTCGGGATGCTGCTGTCGTCTCGGCTGTGGGCGCTTTTTTTTCGGTCGCTCTGCTCTGTGTGTACCATAAAAATCGTTTCAGTGAGAGTTTGCGATCCCGCGGGTACGGTCGAAACTAACGGGATTTTCGATTACCTAGCCGTTACCCGTTTCCGTTTCGCGTTACGCGTTAGGCGTTTGGCATTTGGCATTCTGCGTTCTGCGGCGTTCCGCTACCAGCAGAGCTGGTCACCGAAATCATATTGGAGAGAATCTTTCGATTGTTGCGAGTGCTGAATCAATTCTTTGAAATGTGAAACGCTTTACAGAGTGTTGTCTATCGAAAGTTGCGTATACGACGCGTGAATTACACTAGCAAACAAACAGAAGAAAAACCGAATTGCAAAACTTAAAACGCGTCGCGTTTCATGAGCGTTTTTTTGGTGCGTTTATTGTCGCGTGTGCCGCGTTAGCTCTGCACGTTCCTAGCTGGCAAAATGTAAGCACACGATTTGTTGTAAGCGACAGCCAATTTGTTGTCATTGTCACAGTTGTTGTTGTGGTTGTTGTCATTGTTGTTGTCTCTGTCTCTGTTGCTGTTGCTGTTAAATTTACAAATCAACGTTTGTCGTCTGTGTCGTGCGACATCTGTAGTTGGGGGCACTTGCACATGCCGATCCAATACGATCTGAGCGCCGCCCGCCCACGCTCTGACGTCGTCGCTGTCATTGTCGTTGTCGCCTCGTTCTCAATGAAAATGATTTTCATGGAAAACACAGCGAGTGCCAGCGAGCAGAAAATCACAGAAAAAAAGCGAATCTCGGCATCGCTTGGATTACTTGCCGTATGTATGTAAAGGTGTGTGTGTGTGTGTGTGTATGTGTGTGTGCAAGAGCCGGCATATAAAACGATTTCGTGTACTGCTCTTTTACGACGATTTTATTTTGTTTGGTTGAGTTTGAATAGTTTTCGCAACCTTTGTCGTCGCTCCCCATACAAATTGCACAGAATTTGCCATTGTTGTGAGTTCTATTCAAAAGTGTGCAGTATTTATAGGGTATTTCTTATGCAACCTGCACTCTGCCGAGCTCGCTCGCATACCTCAGCAGCTCAAGTGCTAAATTGCTGGCATTGAAACGCAAATATGAACCATAATCAAATAGAAGAATGCCAGCCACTGAAAGTGTTGAGTGATGCACATTTATTCAATTGCTCAATTGCTGAAGTGTGCGTGTAATTTCATTACACTGAGCGATGCCAGAGGTACAAAAGGCGAAAGGCAGACGGCAAAAGGCAGCCGCCGTTAAATGGGAGATAAACTGATTAAGATATTGTTGCAAACGAGGAAGTGGTTAATATAGATTATCTGGATAACAAAAATAGAAACGCTTAAGCAAATCAACAGAGTAAATTGAGAGTGCTTAAAATATATTCCATTTGAGTTGATCAACATGAATATAAATATGTTTGCAAAATATAAATAAAAAACTAAATATATGTAAAGATATATAGATAAATAAAATAGGTATAGTTTACTATATATTATATACGCACTTTATTTATTCAATTTTTTTCTAAAGACAACAGTAATTTAACTTTTTAAATTAATTTTTTAATTTAGTTTTTTATTAAATAAAACAAATAAATTTTTAAACTTACCAATATTAAATCTTAAAAGATAAATTGCATTTTGCCCAATTTTTATGGATAATTTTATGATAAATTTAAAAGATATATATATATATATATATATATATATATATATACATATATATATATATATATATATATATATATATATATATATATATATATATATATATACATATATATACTTATGCGTGTATATAAAAATTAGAATTTAAACAAAATAATTATTTAATTTAAAATTATAATTATTAATATGAATTGGCTAGGTTATTCTTAGTAATAAACTGATAAATAAATTTATACATATATTCACATATATTATGATTATAACTATTTATATTTTACTTTATTAATAAACAACAAAAAAATCCATATATAAAAGTATTTAGTTTGACATATTTCATATTAATTTTTGTAATTTATTAAATATTTAATATTTATTTTATTTTTATTTGTAACTAATGAACTGATCTTCAGTCACGCAGTAGCTATCTATCTTGACATAAATAATTATTAAATATACAATATTAATTACAATTTTTTATCACAAAAATTAAATAATCATTTCAATTTAAAAAAAACTCTATCTCAAGCAGTACATTTTAACATTCGCTATAAAAATCTTTTGTGTGATACTTTCGAAATTGAAAATCAGTTCTTTTGTTGCCTTTAAATGCGTTTTCCATTTAATGCTTTTGGACGAAAATCACTTTGTGGCAATTATGTTGTGAAAAGCATTCGTGCGCTTAATGCATTTCCACTTGCAGTTGCCAATTAGTCTCAGGCAGAAGCATTAATTAATTATTAAAATACAACTAAAACCATTTTCGACACAATTAATTATAATACGACAAGCAATTGAATGCAACCGATGGCCACAAGAGACTGCCATGCAGCAGTGAGCAGTGAGCAGTGAGCAGTGAGCAGCGAGCAGCGAGCTGCAGTGCCATCTGTATGCACATTACATATTTAATGGCTGGCTGGCTGGCTGGCATTTGAGAATGAGATAAACAAAGTGCATAAATTGCGTATTGAAATGTGTTTTATCATGCAATTTATATTGCGGCCAGTGGAAACCGAGACCCAAACCGAAACTCAAACCTGAACTCAGACCGTAACCGAATACGCAGCCAAAGCCAGCAAATGGACAACAATTGCATTCAATTGCCATTTGCATCCGTCTCGGGCTCAAGCGTATCGAATGTCCAGTTCGCACTGCAAGTGTGGCAAGGTCACGTGCCAAGCGAGAGGATGGTAAGCTGTCCTGTGCCACAGTAGACGACAAAATTAGCAGCGACAACAGCTGCACACGACGAGGAGTGTGCCAAGTGTTCAACGCTCTGATTGCTGCTGCTACTCCCACAGCTGCTGCTGCTGTTGCTGCTGCTGCTGCTGTCGCCTCTTCTGCTGCTGTTCTTTGGGAATTTTAGTATTCATAAAAATGTACTTGAGCACACACAGCCGGAGGGGAGCGCAGCGCAGGCAGCCATGCATGGATTTTTATAGGCTCACTTAGCGCACATAAACCGCAAAAAATGGCGCCGACTCTGACGGCAGGTGGAAGTTGGAGCACAGCTCGCAGCTAGACTAAAGGGCTCTTTGGTGCACCTTTACACATGCACAGCTCGTTCAGGCACACACCTATAAGCCATGCCATAATAATATTGTAACTTTGCACTTCAAATTGCATTTTAATGCAAACACACTTCATTACATTACACTGCAACAAGAACAACATGAACGGAAATGGAAAAAACGTCGACACACTTTTCAGCAGCTGCAGCCGGAAAATACACACACACACGCATACACTAGGGAAACTTGGCATGTCTGTAAATTGAAGTGCATGTCGATCGAATAAACTGGCACAACGTACTTTACGCAGCCAGGTTACGTATACGCCACGTTATGAGGGCAACACTTCGATTCCACATTAGCTAATGCAGCAAGCGCTATTTTTGCGTTTCTTGCAGCAGCAGCAGCAGCGAGTGGGCACTTAACTTTTTGAAGCAAACAACTAGAGATCATAGATATAATATTTTCGATTTTATTTTGGTGTTGAACTTAGTTATTTTGACTAAAGGGAATTCTTAATAAATAATTTAATACATTTTAAGTATGAATTCATCCTTAGCTATATTCTATTCTATTGTTGAGTATTTTCTTATATATAGTTTGGTTTTTATTGTTAATTATTAAGAAGATAGATTATTTTAAATATGTTGAATCGTTCAAGGGAGGTTAACGCCTTAAAATACAAATGCTATTTTTATTGCTTCTCAGTAAAAAAATTATTTACAAAGTTATTTTATAAGATTTATTTTCGACTCGTAGCTATAAAATCTTTAATATCATTCAACAATTTTATTCATTTATTTATTTATTTTTTTGTAATTCATTTTTACATATATTCAATAACTTCGCTCATATTTTTACTTACCACCCACAATTACCTGTCACGATCTTATCCATATAAGTAAGTTGAGATTTTAAATAAGCTTTTTCCTGCTATAAAGTTGTGCTGCCCACACAATAAGTGTAGATAGTTGCTGAATATGTCTATAGAAGAAATTTCACAGTCTAGGCAATATTTATTTTAGTTTTTGCTCAAAATTTACTCGATCTCTTTTGCCCCCTTTCCATGGCTTGCATTCACTTTGATTGCCAATACTTTTTTTCATTTTTTTTTGCCTTAAAATCTACCTCTCTAATTGATTATGAGTAGTTTTTTTGCACTTTTCTTTTTTATTTGAGTAAATCGATTAACACCCTCAAATACGGTTTGCTTTATTCATTTGATTTCGTATTTGCAGCTGTCACTGCACATGTTGTTCCGAGCTCTATGTTTTTCCAAATTGAATAAAATATGTCAGCCAACAGTTCAGTTCAAATGTTTGATAGAGATTTTTGTTATTTCCTCTATTTCTGCGAAAGTTTTTTCTAAAATTTTATTGCCGCGCACAGTCGAGAGAGGGAAAATAGAGCAGATTTATAAATGTTGTCCATTTTGGCACTTTATGTAAAACATTTCGCATCGATTTGAATAGAAATTTCTCCGTATATTTACCAGATAGATATTTTTATGATAGATTTGCAAAAATATTTACATTAATCGCTTAACTACTCATAGCACTTGCTGCTGTCTATTATTTTACTTTATTTATTTTTTTTTGTGTTGCGCCGATAAATATTTTTATTTTAAGCCATTGAAATGGAAATCCATTTAGCGAGGCCGCAGCGCGGGAGCGAGGCTATCAGGCGGCGGGGCGTATGATAAATAAACTTATACAGATTTATTATGCGCCAGTTGCAAAAAAATCAAAAGAGGGGGTAGAAGAAGAAGAGACATTTATTTAACGCGAACATTTTTCGATGCGCTCGACTCTCGGCTGTACGGTGACAGTTGCGGTTGCCACGGGCCGAGTCACATTCGCATTCGCATTCGCATAGTTTAATAAAATTTTATTTATGATCTGCGCTGCCTGGGAGAGGAAAAAATATACAAATACAAGCTGAAATGGGGCGAGTTTGTCAACACAGGCTGAAATAAAATTAGTGCGAGGAGGCTAAAAGCATTGCCAGCTATGGCGACGTGGCCGATAAAACACAGCAAGTCAATATATCATAAAAGCACGTCGAACTGCCTCGAATGTCGCGCAAAATGGCGGCGCTGTCTGTGTGTGCCCCTCTTTGTCTCTCTCGTTCGCTCTCGCTGTCTCTAGACTAGAAACATGAACGTATACAGTTTCCGATTTCCGTTTTCCTGTTTATCGCTTATTGAGTTTTTGCTACGTAAAAGTAAAAGCAAAAAACGAAGAAGAAGAAGTCTAAAGAGAAATTTGCACTCGTTAGGTCTTTGGCATTACTTTTGCAGTTTGCTCGTCGCTGTCCTCAGCCTCGTCTGCGACTTCGTCATATTGAACTTTGATGCTGGCACGTTCTGTGCGCTTGCTTGCGCTCCTTTTAAAGATCTACACGCGCGCTGCTTGGGCACATGTTTTGCCATTCTTTTGGCCCGGCTCAACTTGCCTTGATTCGTCCTTTGGCGCCCCAGCACGTTGCCAGTTGCCAGTTGCCAGTTGGTCCTTGTTGCTTGTTCCGCGTTCCTCGTGTGTTGTTAGTAATTTATATGGGCATCATAAATTATAACAAATATGTACGCAAGCGGCATTTTAAATGATTTCCCACAATTCCTCAGTCTCAGTCTCGGTCTCACTCTCGACCTGGAGCCAAGTTATAAATATACTTTAATTAAAAGCGCTTCAGTGTGAGTGCAATATGTTGTAAAATATTGAGGTGCGGCTGGCACTCGGCACGTGTTGCCGCCTGACGCGCCCCTCTTTCGCTCTGATTTGTCGTTGTCTACTCGGAATGAGCTGCAGATAAGAAAGTTTCTGTTGGGCCGGGTTATGCTCCATATGCTTAATATCTACATATGCTTGGGAGCCCCTCAAAAATTGCTTTTTGCTGCAGTTTAGTCTTGAGCTTTAAGATTGGTTTTACTATAAAAATTTATTTAAAACACGCTCTATGTAGTTTTTTAAAGTATGTATTTTTTAATTATTTTAAAATATTTTTGATTTAATTTATTTAAATTTATTAATTTAATTATTTTCATATTTATTTTATTTATTTAATTTAAGTTATTTAAGCTAAAATTATTTCCAAACATATTTCATTTGGTTTATTTATATAATGTTTACTTATATAATTTACTATATAATTTATTTAAATTAAAATGATTTAAAAATATATATTCTTTAATTTATAAAAATTATTTGAATTCATGTTTTTTAATACAATTTTTTAAATCAAAATTATTTTAAAAGATATTTAAATTAATTATTTAAATATTTCTGTTGTTTTTCTGCTACAGTCTACAGATTAGCTTTACTTTAATATATTTTTGAAATAAAATGTAGTTTCTATAAATATTTAACATGATCTTGCTGCTCAACACCCCATTTTAGTTAATTAAAAAAATAAATAAATATTTAACAATATTCACTTGTCAGTAAATAATAATTGGGAATTTAAAACTATTTAGTAGCCTTGGCATATTTCGCATTTGTCTGGCTGGCATAGAATCAATTACAGTTTCACTTATGCATCAATAAATAACGCTCTAATTTCGAGTGACTTTCTGTCATGTTTCGAATAAATAGACGCAAATAAATAACCTTTTTAACAAAATTGTGCATAATTTGTGAATTTGTGCGCCGAACAGCAACTGAAAACATAAATTAACCATTTTAGCCACATAAATAACGCATACAATTTATAAATGATTTAAATGTAAAAAAACAAACAAATTAACCCAATAAAATTCGTAAAATTCACATGCATTGCAAGAGTGTGTATCTGTGTGTGTGTGTCTATGTGGCTGTGGGAAAGTGCAGTAAATCTGCTAACAAATTTGGCCAAACCAACAATAAAGGCAATTAAATAAATTTCACCAACAACAACAACAACAACAACAACAACAACTAGAACAAAAACTGAAACAACAGCTATACATTCACGAAATTGCCGTTGCAATTTTCCAAAAAATAGCAATACTATATTTTATTTATTGACATGTCAACAATTTGCTGACCCTCGGCCGTGCGCCCTCTCTTTTGCAGCCTCGACCGAAAATTTGTAAATGGACGCAAATAAAAATGTCAAATTAAATCAAATCAATATATGCGCAAATAAGCCAGGCCAATAACAACAAATGATTGTGGTGCGCGTGTGTGCCAGTCTGTAGAGCCCGAAAGTAGGCAACGAAAGCTGCCCGACACGCTGCCATTGGCATTATCGAGCAGCAGCAACAGCCACAGCAGCAGTCCCACTTCACAAACACGCTGCTCTATAGCCATTCTCTAGAACAGACAAACACAGGCACACAAATACACATATATACCCACACACATACATACATACACAGCAACACGCTCACAATCACTGGCGCAATCAAAGAGCGAGGCAACCATGTGCTTGGCTGTCAGCTGCCTGTTGTCCCTGCTGCTGTGCCTCGTCCTGCCCGCGTCCAACGCACTTGCAGCGGCAGCAACACGTGCTCGCGTCAGCTCCTCAACGACAATGACACGAAATATTGAGGAAGAGAACGGTAAGTTAACTAATTTTCAACTCTTTTTTAAAGCGTTTATTGTACCTTGAATGAAATACCCTTGGTAATGGCTTATGCTGAGGGCATTTCAGAAATATTTTATATACAACAAAATTTATACTCATTGATGCAATTATTATTATTATTACATAAGATGAAAGACGATTTTAATATGGGAGTCATAGATATATATATATATATATATATATATATATATATATATATATATATATATACATATATATGTTTTTTTTTTTTTTTTTTTTTTTTCAAATTCACAAATAAATACATACATTTTCTTGTCAACCTCAGAATATTTTCTAAAGAATTCAATTCTTCAATTCATTGATACAAATTAAATTACTCAGGCTTAAAATATTATTAAGTATTTAATAATATAAAAAAGGATACCATATAAAAACAATTAGTTTAAATATCAATATAAACAAGTATTGTTAATCGAATATTATAATATTTGAATAATAAAGTTCCGTATATACTAAAATAATTACAGCTATGCAGAAAGATTTCAATTTATTTTTAAATTAAATTAATGCAAAAAAAATATAGTTTTTCTTGTAAGGAGAACAATTATTTTAAAATATTATAAACAATTATTTTTAAATATAAATAATTGTTCTATAGATATATAGTATAATAGCTACAAATTTATAATAGAAAAGTATTTTATATCTGAATTTCCTTAGCTTTCTTAATACCCCAATCTCTTGGCTTCTCCAAATCTATAAGCACTCTTAGTTTAATTACGTTTAACTATAAGGTATCTAAAAGTCATGCACTGCCCGCGCTCAAGCCCACTGCCTTGGTGGCTTTTGCTTTTTTTTGCCAGAGTGCTGCCAAAAAATTGATTGTGCCTGGCGGCAAATGCTGCTCCAGTTTTTTCACCCTGCGCCCTTGTGTCTCTCTCTCTGTGTGTGTGAGTCTGTGTGAAATTTAATTTAAAGTGAAAAGTTTGGCCGCCGTTAAGCCAGCCTATATATGCGTGTAAATGTATCTGCGTGTGTGTGTGTGTGTGGAACTTTTATTCAATCAACATAAAGTTTATTGTGTGTGAATACGCGTACGCCTTTGTGGCTGTCAAAGCGTCTCCACTGTCGTCGCTGAGTTATTGAATAAATGAAATTTCTGGCTTATTTTGACGGAGTTTATGTGCAAATTTAATACAGTTTAAATTATGTGAAATTGATTTTGATGGCTGCGGCAAATCCGAAGCTAAGCTGATCCTCTCCCACCCCCTCCGGGCTCCACACGCAAAGCTGTCAAATGTGCAAAACTCTTTGTAATCGTGTAATACTTCCCCTGCCATTTGAGCGTAAGAGAAATGCTGGCAAAATAAACAAAACGGAATGAAAAAGCCAACTTACTTTGCTCTCGGCTGTTAATGGTCAACAGCAGCAGCAGGAGCAGCAGCAGCAGCTGCTGGCAAGGCAATTCGATGGCTTTTAGGGCTTGTTATTCTGTTTGCCTGAGTTATTTCGTGGCGGCTCCACTCGCCAGCTGGTCAGCAACCGAAAAACTTTCGCTGGCCATCACTTTCGCCCACTCGCGAACCAAATAATAATATGTTGCTAATAAATAAGAGAAGGCCAGCCAGAAAGGAGGAGCGGCCAGCTGAAGGACGCTCCATATTTTTGTGTTGCAAGTAAACTTTGCAGAGTTTGCGCTGGTCTTCACTTTCTTCTTTTCTTTTTTTCTTGGCAAGCAAATTGGACAATAAGCAGGGCCATATAAATAAAGTTCACCAACTTTTCGGAGGGCAGCAAAAAGTAGCAAAGCCACCTAAAAACCACGCTAATTGCGCATTTCGCTGCGGGTAATCAGGTAGTAAATTTCTTGTGTCTGTTGAAGATGTAAAATTTAAACACTGTGGCCACTAATGCACTGGCCGAGGCCAGCAGATATGCCGCAACTGTATGGGCCGAGCCACATGGCGTATGAGTAATATACATGCACTCATATTGCTCATACGGCATGTGGCCCGGCTGGAAACTAATTTAGAGGCCTGGCAAGCCGCAACCACTTGACTCAAGTCAAACGACAGCCACAGTATGCAAGCGTCCAATTGACGGAGCAACGCCTACAGCTCAGCTGCATATTGTTCCATTAGTTTTTGGGCAATGTTTTAGTTTTAGTGTTAAAGTTGGCAACAGTCGAAAGCACTTCAGGGGCTGTAGCTTGTCCGTGCCTGTATTTGTCTGTTCTGTGCTGGGTGCCTTGGTTAGAGGATGTGGCTGGGTTTTAATAAATTTGGACTTTATGTGTTTTCAATTGAATTTTACAAAAACTTTTCACTTCGGCATTCCAATGTTTTCCAAGTTAACTGCAAGCCGGAGGAAGCAGCTCGCCTCAGCCGAAACCACTTCCTTTGCCTCTTTGCCTGGCTCGACGAGTATTTATCGCATTTCTATGAAAACAACGTACTCAGAATTTTGCGCAACAACTTCGAAATTATGTTTGGGTTTTCTGCTGGGCGTTCGCTCGATTTGTTGTTGTTATTTTTGCTGTTGTTGTCTGTGTTGGACAAAGTTTGGCATTTGTTGCCGCAGCGCAGCTTTATAAATGCTTATTTAGAGGCATTTCTGATGAGTTAAGTTTCGACTGCCACAGTAAACTTGGCCTGCCGCGCCCCATGCACACACCCATTGGATATAGATATCGTACGATTGCACTATAAGCTGCACTTTGCCAATGCGCCAAGTTGCCTGCTAAGCGGCTCGGCTCGGCTCGGCTGGGCAAAAGTTTCTAAGGATTTAATGGTAAATTTTCTGCATTTTACAAGCATATAAAACATGTAAGACGAGCGCATACACAAAAGCATACAGGCGAATATTCATGGCATCATGGCTAGTTTGGGCATTTGATTACAGGGAAAGAAACTATTTAGAATTCGCAAGCAAATAAAGAGAATTTTCAATTATACTTAGCAGAACTTGCATAGAAAAACTTATGCGCTTAAGAAATGAAAAAAAAAACTTTTTCACAGCTTAGATAAAAATCTTTATTTTATTTAATAATTGAAAGAATTGTTGTGAAATAAGTTAAGGGTATAGCTGTTTGGAAAAAAAATGAGTGGGGAAAAAACTGAAAAAGTATGTAAAATAGATAAAAAATATTTATTTGTTTAATTGAAAATAAAAATATATAAAATATTTTTTATTTTTGTCTGTAATATATTTATATGTATATTATGTAAATATATATTTAACTATTATTTATATTTATGTTATATAAAAATATTGTGTCTTATTATTATTATTATTTTTTTTTAATTTTAAATACATAAATATTATTATTATTATTATTATTATTATTATTAATATTAATATTATAATATACATTTATATATTGGTAAACATTAATCGGCTAATATTTTTTTTACTTAGCTTATTTAATATTATTTTTTTTTTTAAATTTAAATTTCTAATATGAATTATTATGACGTAGCTTTTGTTTATACTAATCTAATTTGCACACTTTATTAACTATTATTTATAATCTATATATAATAAAATATGTATAATATATTTTGTTATTTTATTTAATAATTTCAATATATATTCTAAATATTTTAGGCATAATTTTAGTTTATATATTTTGATTTATTTCTTTATTTTCTGTTTGAATTTAATTTCTTTCTTTTTCTTTCTTTCTTTTCATCTGACAGCTTTACTTAATCTGTTGGCTGGTAAGTTGCATGTTTGCTTTAAGGATAGGGTAAGCATGGATGTGCTCAACACACATGCTTAGCCCTTTTAAAGACTACAAATGAACCCTTGGGCAATTTCCAAACACTTAACAACAATTTTGTGTGCGCCACGGACATCAAAATATTATTGATGCTCGGACACAACCCAAACAATTTGCACACACAAAATTGAGCAGGCCAAATAATAAATGCCGCCGCAACAACAACAACAGCTGTTGCCACGCCTATTACAAAGGAACAGATAAACGCCCAGCAGCCAAACAGCCAGAACAGAGCTTGAACGCTGGTGAAAGCCCAAAACAAGAATCAGCTTAGTAATGAAAGATATCAAAAGCAAAAGCCAACAGCATCGACATGAAATCGAAGCGACTTGCTGCCAAGGATGGCCCAAAACAACTTTCAGCCGGTCAAAAGTGATGAACAACAATGGACAGTGCCCGAGTAGCGATGCCGCTGTCGCTGCCGCCCACTCGTTCCACTCTCTCCCTCTCTCTCTCTCTCTCTCTCTCTCTCTCTCTCTCATCCGCCCCTTCCATATCTGTCTATAGCTTTATTTAGCTCTCAGTCTGAGTGTAGTTTTCGCTGCTGGCCAAAAACTTTCGCCACTGATTCGACTTGAAAGGCAAAAATTCCAGCGTTGCTTAAGTCGCTGCCTCTGGGGCAGACGTCTTTTTTTTGGGGCAAGTTTCCTGTAAGCAGAAAGCTGAAAAAATCGACTGACAGCGCGCTGAATGACAACGGCAAGGAAAAGTCGACGCTGCGAGGAGTTTGTCAACGTTTTTCTTCCACACACACACACACACACACTCGCAGGCATACTTGAGAGTACTGTCTGCATGTGCTTTTGGTTCTGTAGTGTTTGGAGTAGCCTACTTAGGGGCCAAGCTGATAGCGTGAAAGCCTTGTGGCCAGGCCTGAGCACACACACATGCACGCAGACTCCACTTGAAGCGCAGTTGACGCCGGCTGCCGCTTCTTGTTGTTGTGATTTCTTGCTGTTTGCCAAGGACATTGTCGCTGTTTGCCCTGGCTGGCCCACATATAGCCATAGCAAACGGCCACTTCCGCGCAGCTCAGGCACTGCTCATACTTATTCATTTCATGGCTTTGCAAGGACATTTATCATTTTCCTAAGTAGACGGCGGGCGCGCGTACGTCACAAAAAGGCAGCCCAGCCCGGCCCAGGCCAGCAGAGCCACGCCCGCCCGCAGACCATCGCTGATTTCTATATTTCATTTCAGCAGGGTTGGCAAGTGCAAAGCGAAGGCACAAAAAAAAAAGAAAATAAAATAAATAAACCATAAAAAAATTGAAATTTTACCCAAATGTTAAATAGAATTCATTTTCCTCAGTTTCAGATTTGCGGTTCTTATACATATTTTTCTGCTTCGCTTTCGGCCTGTTTTTGTTATTCATAGCGCTTTTTACACTGTTTGTCTCGTGTATTATTCCTGCGTATGAATTCATGCGCGTGGGAAAAGTGCCCAATTGGCGGGGCAAAAAAGTGGAAAATTTAAGCCTACTTGAATTTATTTGCGCTCATTAAGTCTGACAGTCGAGATGAGTTCATTTCTTACGGCCACTCGAGCTGGCTGGCTGGCTGGCTGACTGACTGACTGACTGATTGCCAGACGGCTAAAGAGTTCATCGCGCTTTGGTTGTGGAAATACTATTTAAGGCGGCCACAATTTAATGTCCTTTGCTGCTGCCATATGCAATAATATTTTCGGCACAGTTTTCGTTCAGCCTTAAACAGACTCACTAATGAACAAATAAAGCTTAGCGAACCGCAAACCGAACAGCTACGGCAGAAAAAAGGCGCCCAAGATGCGAAAGTAGGCCCTAATAAATCACGGCCAGAAAAGAAATAATACAAATACCAGGCAAATAAAGCCGCTGCCGTGCCATGCCAGGCGAAATGACAAAACATTTTTGCATGGGAATTCATGTTTGACTTATGAGATTTTCTACGCAAATTCCAGCAGCAGCAGCAGCAGTCGAATGTCCATTGCTATCACACAAAGGCCAAATGACAGCAGCAAACAGCAGCGACAATTATAGAGACACACTCAATTTAACGAAGCGCCAATACTCTTGTTTTCATTGTTGGGAATTTACAAATTTTTAAATATATAAAAAGAACTTAGATAAATTATAATCCATATAAATACAAACTTATATATGAAGAGAAGGTATTCCTTATCTCTTCTTTTTATATAAAAACAAATTTAAAATTAATTAAAATATGCACAGATTGTTTTCTGGTTCTTCTATTTAATAATTTTTTTTTTTTACTCCAAATATAAATAATTTAAATAATTAAATATATAAATATGAATAAATTTATTATTATTAATTATTTAATTATTGTATAAAAATTATTTAAATATTAAAATATATTCATATAATTATTAAATACATACTTTTTCTATAGTCTCGAAAAATATATTTAATTAATTCTTATTTAGAGCAAAAAGCCAGAAAATAATTTAATAAATATTTGGTATTTATCAAGGCCCTACAAATATTTTAAATGAATTTCTACTTTGTATATAAATGCAGAAATAAATTAAATATCTATTTTAGTCATATTTAAAATACTGAAAACAGAATATGGATACATATTAAAAAATAAAGTTTCATAAGTAAAGTTTAAGTGGACATTTGACAATTTTAAAGCAAGATTCATTCCAGTAGGTCGTGAGCCTGGTCGCCGAGACAAACTTTTTGAGTGAGAAGAAGTTAGAAACACATTTCCCATAGTAACAATCAGTATCTTCCAATGCAATCGCTCTCCTGTCCAAGCAGAGCTTAGTCTAGAAATTGTTCGTTATCAGAGCCTCCAAAAAAGGCTTGAAAATTGTGCAAATTATATTGTATAAATTTGGTGTTTAACCAGCCATGCCCTGAGAATGTTTAGCATTGGCACACTGCAAACTTAATAACAAACTTCTAATACCCAGTAAAACTAACAAGCTCTGCTCGAGTGTGTGTGTGTGTGTGTGTCCCTCTCAGTGTGTGTGTGTCAAGCTTTGGATTCAGACAAAGTCAACAAGAAAAATCAAACAACTTTGTTGAGTCGGCCGCTTGAGCAGTCCCCTGCTCTATGGCCAAGACGCCATGACACAGCTATGCTGAGAGTTTATTGTCGGTTTGGCTGTGAGACAGAGGAAAAACAGTTGCCCGTTGCCAGCTGGCAACTATTATGCTTTGTTAATCGGCTTAGGCATTTTTGCCTGCCTTACGCTCTGCGTGACGATTTACTAGACAAAGCCAGCAGCTCAGACGAGCCAGTCAGTCCTCGACCGGGCACCCCCATCGAAGATGGCCCAGTCAAATTGTCTGCTCTCTCCGGCGTTTTGTTCATTTGTCGCACGCGCCATAAACTCAGGCCAGACCGAACCGAGCAGCTCCGCCACCTGAGCTCTGTGGCGACGAGCTCTGATGAGTTGGCTTTGTTTTTGCAGCCCTCCAAATTTGTGAGGCTTTTGCGGCCTGTGTCTTGCCTCATTTGGCTGGCAGCTTAGAAAGACACACAAACACAGGCACGCACAGAGGGAGAGACGCCTTAGCAAATCCCACTCTCGACCCGATCTGATGGTCCCTTGCGACCTGGGCACAAAAAATCGTTTTGTGTGTTTTCGTTAGCATTCCGTGTGGAATTTGATACTTGATTATTTGTTGCCGCCCTCAAGCGTGCATAATATATCAAAGCAGCGTCAACGTCAACTCGACGAAGGACTCCAAATCAGAATTTACTGGCATCTGCCCCCCCTCAGGCAGGCCCACTCTCCATGAATCCATATGCCACTCAGCACATCTGTAGACAGCACGTGTTGGCAGGCAGACATCGTATTTTGTGTTTTTAGTTACATTTTAGTGTCGGTCGCATAATAAATAAATAAATAAACAGTTGCGGTCTGCCTCACCTGCAGGCTCGTTCACCACCTTGAGAGTTCGCTTAAAGTTTGCTGCCCAAAATCAAAATCCAAATCCAAATCAGCATCTCTTCAGCATAAAGTTTGAATTCGTTTTGGCCGTGTCGAAAAAATGCAAAAGTTTTCCATTAATCTTTAGCACTTCTCGCTGCTATTTCTGCGGATTTGCATACTCAGACTTGAGCCGGACTTTGTAAACAGCTGAATGCATAAGTATTTTCGCACACCAACGCAACAGCTGAGCAAGTGACCAACAGCTTACAGGGGGGAGTAGAATCTTCGGATTATCTCTGTCATTGTATTCCATGTCACTCAGAGCGCAGTCTTCGTTGCTGCTTTTGAAAATTAGCCAAGGTAAAAGTCTCGAAATACTTGCAAACTTCATTTTCTTGATTAGTTTTTGGCATGAGACATAAGCGGCAGCAAAAGATTGAATATATATATATATATATTTGAAATTTACAATTTTTTTTTAATATTAATAGAATATTTATTAAATAATTAATTTAAAAAATAATATATTTATGATATAAATAATTTCATAGATTTATTTATATTAATTTGAATAATATAAAATAAAGGTTTGGCTTTAAATACTTAAATAATTTCATAGCTTGAATTCCTTTTTTGTATTAAACAAAGGCGACAATAAAATATTAGACACATTTGAGTTTAGTAAAAATTTTTTAATGCTTATAGAATATGTATTAATATAAAAATCTATTACTTTTAAAAATGTTGTCAGCTAATTTATTGCATTTATAAATTTATTTTTATTTATTTATGTCAATTAGGGTAACAAATAAATGGGCTTTACATTTTCTTATTTTTAAATTTCCATTAGTAAAATTCGAAAAATATTTCTACTTCTCATGAAAGAATTAGTTTAATACATAAGATTAAATAAAGTACTCCACAGCTGGCTATTTAAATTGTTATACGCCAATTTCCCATTTGTTTCTGCATCTTATCTTCTCTTAAAGAAGCCAAAGCAATATGCATATACACACACATATATATATATATATATATATATATATATATATATATATATATATATATGTGTTCTTGTTCAATCATTAAAGTAAGCCAACAACATTTACCCTTGCGAGCAGGTGGAGATGCCCAAATTAAAAATTGACCAGCAAAACTTTTCATATAAAATAGAAGGCTGACAGCTAAACGAGTAAAAATGGAATGAACAAAGTTTTCAGCAGCGCCCACAACAAAACACATAAAAAATGTATATATATACATATATATATATATATATATATATATATATCTATATATATAAAATTCTCGAGTGTGGTGTTTGTTACCAAACTACTCCGAAACGGCTCGACCGATTCTCACGAAATTTTTTATGCAGATCGTGTAGGACTGAGAATCGGCCAACATCTATTTTTTATACCCAAATAATAAATAATTGCGCTAATTATTGATCAAGAAAATAATACATGTTATACACCAATCAGTTTTCCAACTTGATTTATTACAACAATGCCACGAACTACCTGCCAAAAAACAAATGTTAAGGGAAAAAAGATAAATGAGTCGTCAAACAAACAGATCTAGAGGCATGCAAGATAGAAGAGCAATAAGATCAGATGCAGAAAGGCAACAAAGTAATGCAGATGTCCGTGTAAGAATGGCGCAGTTACGTGCATCACAATTACAAGAGGTACGAGATGAGCGAAACCAACAAAGACAATTGGAACGAAGAGAAGCGCGCAGATTCGTAGCCAACAGACGTAGAGGGATTGACCAACATCAACAAGTACTTCGAACATTTACATCACATTCATTTCTTCGACTAGCATTTCAGTATGAGCCTGATGTTGAATATTACGCTCATTCCAAAGTGGTAATTGGTACATTGGACAAGGAATGCCCGCACTGTCAAGCCCTTAAATTTAAAAATGAGCCAATTGGGATGTGTTGCTCATCAGGAAAAGTGAAACTTCCAGAAAATGAAACACCGCCGGAACCATTGCACGGCCTCCTTATTGGTACTGATCCAAATTCTTCGCTGTTCTTGCGTTCAATTCGGCAATTCAATTCATGTTTTCAAATGACATCGTTCGGAGCAACGGAAATAGTTAAAAATACTGCTGCAAATGGTCAACAATTTAATTCCACATTCAAAATCAAAGGCCAAATTTACCACAAAGTCGGCTCATTACTACCAATGCCAAACGAACCTTATAAATTTTTACAAATTTACTTTATGGGTGGCGAGGACTCCGAACGGGCACTCGCCAATCGCGTGAATACACGTTGCAACTATAATCACCTCAATTCACCATTTGCAACGCGCATTGTCAGCGAGCTGGACGCTCTGTTAAATGAGCACAAACACTGAAGTATTCAGAAATACCTCAATATTTTACATGGGCTCAATCGAAAAAATGGATGCCCCGCAAGCAAGGCACACCAGTTGAGGCGTGCCCCGGCTTATTTAAGTCAAATAATTTGGGTCGTGTATATACAGTCCATCCAAGGCAGACCGAATGCTTTTATCTACGACTGTTGTTGGTTAATGTCACCGGACCATTGTCATTTCAAGCTATACGTGAAGTAAACGGACAACAGTATCCAACGTATAAAGATGCATGTCTTGCACTAGGCTTGCTAGAAGACGACAATCATTGGGACAGTATGCTTGCTGAAGCAGCATTAAACTGCACAGGAATACAAATTCGATTACTATTTGCTATTGTACTGACTACATGTTTCCCGGCCCGAGCACAAATTTTGTGGGATAATCACAAAGATTCAATGACTGATGATATATTGTATCAACATCGTACAAGACGGAACGACCTTACGATATCATTCAGTGACGAAATGTACAATGAAGCATTGATTGCTATTGAGGATCTTTGCATTGTCATTGCGAATTTACCAATCAGTCATTTCGGTATGAGCTCACCAAATCGAAGTGTATCTCATTTAATTGACACAGATATGAATCGTGAACTGCAGTACAATTCTATTGAAATGGCAGCGATTGTTACTCGCAATGTTCCACTATTAAATGATGCACAAAAAGTAATTTACGACCGCATTATGGAGGGAGTTTCGGCAGGACAAGGGGGACTCTTTTTTTTGGATGCACCAGGAGGAACTGGCAAAACATCGTACTTCAGTTGTTTATAACGTTTTCGACTATAACTTCATCCCCATACACTTATAGTAACTTAGATATTAGATATTTGAAAAAGGCAAAACAACGTTTGCCGGGTCAACTAGTATATATATATAGATCTATAAATATTTATTTTATTTTGAGCAACAATTTTCAGTTAAAGCAACAACTTTCAAACTATTGTTGATGCTGATAGAAAATAGAGTGAAAATGGAGAGAGAGAGAGAGAGAGAGAGAGAGAGAGAGAGAGAGAGAGAGAGAGAGTTGTAGTGCGTAAAGAACATAAAGTCTGATTGAATCAGGCACTGTAAGCCATGTCACACATTGCCAATTAGTGCAGGCAAAGCCCCCAGTTGGAGCCTACCAATTTGCCAGCAGAGTAATCATAAATGTTAAGTCGTTAGCAGCTGGACAAATGCATTTAACATGGAGACAGCCAGGCACGGCGAAGGCAGTGAACACCTTAAGGGCATAAAGCCGAAAAGCCACCGGCTACCAGAAGGGAGCCAAACAGTTCTCTAGCAGTGTCTTTGGCAAGCAAATGGCAAGCATAACGTGCAATTCCATATATCAGCCAAACAGTAATCCCAGCATAGAGAGAGAGAGAGAGAGTCGCTCTGTGTGTGTGTGTGTGTGTATGGGTTTGTTATGTAACATTTAAGACCATTTGCATACAGAAGCTAAATTAAAATTTGACACTGAATAACTGGCTGACGAACTGGCGCTTGTTTCCAGGCTGCCAGACTTGTGATGTGGCAGTCGCAGCGTGGCCAGAACAATTGTGTTGCATACTTTCAGGCGCTGCTCGCCTTATGCACTGGAGTTCATCAGTTCATTCGCCTCACTCTCTCTCTCTCTCTCTCTCTCTCTCTCTCGCACACACTTTTCGCCCATTTCCTGCACTTTTCTAATTACGGGCGTGCCACGCCCCACTCAGCTTGTCATAACAAAAAGTTAATTAAACATGTAATTGTTGCCATAGAGCAAAAGGCAAAGATTTTACAATGGGCTGCGCTGCGCTATTCGTAGGGCAGCTTCGGGTCTGTTGACTTTGCATTAAAGTTGGACACATGATTTCAGAGCTACAAGTTGACATTTGAATGGCTGTCAGAGAGCGGGATCTTGACTCTGGGACAAAGCGCATCAGCCAAATCGATAGTGCCCGCAGCGTGAAATTTGATTAACTTCGGCTCGAGCAGCTGCCATTGTGACAGGCCGGAGTGCTCCGACTGGCAATTAGCAGCGCGGTTAGCCCGGGCGTGGGCAACGTGTGACACGGCGGCACCACTCGAAAGGCGCACCACTTGAGCTAACCACCCGGCCAGTAGTGCCAGCAGTGCCAGCCAGCAGCAGCGCGGCCACTTCAAAGCACAATAACAATTTTACAATTAAATTTCGCTTTTATTTCGCTTGCCAGATATTGTGGCATTTGCTGCCGTTCTAGTCCTGAATGTAGTTGTCGTTGTCGTTGGAATTGTAGTTGTAGTTGTACTCGCCAACCGCCCTCCCGCCCTTTGGCTTGCACTCTTTATTTTATTGCTTCAAATTGTTTGTAGCCATTTCGCATTTGTGCCGCCCGGTTGCGCATCAGCGACGTAGAAACATTTAACTTCTGGAACAAGCAAAAAATAAAAGAAAATGCGGAAAAAAAAATTGAGAAAAAATTCAGCATTTCGCAGCAACTAAAACCAACTACACTTAAACAAGTAGAACTAAAAACAGCGGCCGCTGCGACGGCGACGACAGCAAAAAAGTTGTCAACTCGCCTTCCACATGGGACAGCGGCTACAGCTACAGCTACAGCTACAGCTAGAGCTGCAGCTAGAGCTCCATCTGTAGCGCTAGTTCCGACTCGAACGCCTTGTGCAGGCAGCTCTCAGCATTAGTTCGAGTTCCAGTGCCAGTCGAGTTTCGCGCACTTTACGGCGCACTATTTGGCCCAGGACACAGCACACAGAGCACACAGGACACGGCGCTGGGTACAGGGGACAGAGGACATTATAAAGGGGCAAGTGCGCACACAAAATGGGCAAAAGAAAAGCAAAAACTAAAAGCACATTTCAGCTTGAACTCCCACAGCGACCCGAACCAAATGAAATTGCCAACGTGAAAGTGTATAAAAATGCAGGAGCAAAGGCACACGCAGTGGCATGGGCTGGGCCAGGGGCTGAGGGCTGAGGGCTGCTGTTGTCCGTGTGGGCGGGCCCATTGCTGCCACAGCGTGACATGCCTTTGCCGGCTGTTAAACTGTAAAGTAAACGTACAAAATGTTAAATCAAAGCTAAACAAAAGAGGCGTAACTGGCAAACTGGCTCTTCAGCCCTGGAGAGCAGCTCATTCTCTCCGCCCAGCAGCCGCTGCCGGTCAGCTTAAGGTACAACCTGGCGGGCGGCAAGGCGTGACAGCTGCTGCTGCTGTTGCTCCTGCTGCTGTCTCCACTTGAGCCTTGTAAGTAACTGGTAACTGGACTGCAAGTCAAGTTTGTTTGGTACTTAGCTGTGCCTAGTGCCAACTGTTGACCTTTCATTGGCAACACTCCGGGTCACAATATGACGAGCACCTGCAGTCCATTTGGACGAAGCAAAATGTTGTCAGCAAGCAGCTGATCATCAGTTAAGGTGAAAGGGCACTTGGGATAGAAAAATTAGTAAAAATGAAGAATAAGTTCTTTTTACACAGTGGAATAAAAGAATTTTTTATTGAAGAGAGGAGAACGCTAGAAGTAATAAAATAATATTAATAATGTATAATAAAATTAAAAATATGTAATATTCAAATAAAATTATATATAATAATCAAGTTAAATAATATATATTAATTATATTATATTATTATATATACATAAAAATAATATTAAATAATAAACAATAATTCTAAAATTTATATAAAAAAAAAATTTTTGTATAATAAATAAAAAAATATTTTAATAAAATATATAACATAATATTAAAAAATAAATAATAATTTTATAAATATATATATAAATGATTTAATATAACAATATTAAAAAATATATAAAATTAATATTTAACAAAAATATATTATAATATTAAAATATAAATAATATTAATTTAAAAAAATATATATCATAACAATAATATTAAATTTTATATAAAAATAATAATTAGATTAAAAAATATTTAAATGTTGTTTGATTGGTGATATGACAGAATTTTAGCACAACATTACTTTGAGCAACTGTTAACTAGCAGGATGTTAAGCGAGAGGAATAACATTAACCGCAGGTGCAAGAGAACGAACCAATGGCAACAGCATAGCTTTGTTTCGATCTAAAGGCTGTCGGTGATCGAGCATCGAATCATTTCGGTCCAACACACTTGATCGAAGAGTTTCTCTCTCGCTCTCAAACCACTTTGTCTGCATATGGCAAATCGAATTGAGTTATGCTTTGCTTGCATGGAGCAAAGTATGAGAGCGCGAGAGAGAGACAGAGAGAGATGCGCTTCAAACAAGTGTGAAAGATCGAAACGGAGCTGATCACAGACCAGCTCTGCTAGAAACAACATTTTAGTCTTGAGGCAGACGGCGAAGCAGCAGCACAGAATATAGGACTTGCTGCGCCTTGAGAATAATTAAATAAAAGAAATGAGAAAGGCCTTCGAGCTGCGTACTGATCACATCATTTCCCAATATATGTAATATATATGTGCGTAAAGTGTTATCCTTATACGTATACAGACAGAAAATACAGCTATTCGGATTAATCTATTACGGATAAACACTTTTGTCCTTTATTATTTTGTTGTATTTTATTTTACTTTCTTTTCATTTAAGTCTCAAAAAAAAAGTGAAATCAATAAATAAATTAAATTGTTAATTTTAATCGAAAGTCAATTTCAGCTCTACATTATTTTTGGTATCAAAATAAAAATCCATAAACTCCTTTATACTCAGCCAAATATGTTGCAATCCAATTTGGTTGACTATAATAATATTGATACAAATTCCATTGATTTAATAAAAACTCGCACATGATATGCACAAATTGAAAGTAAGTCAGTGTTAGTGTGTGTTTAATTGCTTGTGTGTGTGGGTGTGTGTGTGTGTGTGTGTGTGTGTGTGTTTGGCTCATGCATTTTTTAGCGCACATTAAGCCTGTCGAGGCATTATTAATGCCGCTTCATTATGAAATTGTGCAACAAATAATAAATCGATTAAGCAAATATTTGTCAGCGCTAAAAATATGTATTTTTCATAGCTTCCTTTCAGGCTGTTGTTTTTGTTGTCGTTGTCGTTGTTGCTGTTGTTGTTGTTTGAGTTTCCCAAAGCCATATGCATTTGTGTGCCATCCATTTTAATATTTCAACAGAACCAGAAATGACGTTGTAAAACCGACTCGGCTATATGTCAAATATGTCACACACTCACACACACTGACTCACACATACACACACTCTCTCTCTCTCTCTCTCTCTCTCTCACACACACACACACACAGCCATGTGTGGCGCTCTGGTTTTAAAAAATTTGCATGTAAATTCCATTGCACGGACATGAAAATGTATTTTGGCTCTGCACTGGGATCTGCCGAGCGCTGCTACTGCATTTTAATAAATTTATGATTTTATTTACATTTTTATTTCTGGTTTTTTGCCTGCTTTCTTCAGCTCGCTGCGAAATGTGTGTCAATCGCTTGACAATTTCGCTGGGGCACTAAAAACAAAAGCAAACCGAAAAGAAAAAAATCCTCTTCGCCCATAAATAACGCACGCATTTTGGTTATATTTGCAGCATGAGATTTATAAATGTTTTTGCCAAATCGGCAGAAATTTCGCCCGCCACAATTTATTGACAAAATGAAAAAATAATTGAAATATTTGCCAATCAATGGGGCAAGCGGATAAGGCACAAACACGGCAGAATTCCCAGGAATTCCCAATAGCTGTCTGCGTCACGTTAATAAGCTCTCCCTTAGCTCTCCCACTCTACTATTTCCAGCCAGCCCTTAGCGCATTGCTGCCCGCATTGCAACCCGACCCACGTTCATGCCGAGGGCTTCCTTTATTGTCTTAGCATTGTGTGTGTGTGTGGGTGGGTGGCTCTGTGTATGTGCTGTTCGCGACTATCAACGTGCACATTCTGCGCTCGCTGTCAGCCTGTCGTCTTTGGTGTATTGCCTGTCTTCTATGTTATGTCCTTTGTGCCGCTGTCCGGGCGGGGGCTGTCGATTATCGAGTCGAGATTATTAACCTGTCAGTTAAGCGCTTTATCCTGCCAGCCATAGCAGCGACTTGATCGCTTTTCCCAGCTGCCTTTGTTATTGCTGCCCGTGACAGTAACAGCTCAAATAATGTTAGAGAAATTGTTATTAAGCAACAGCAGCAGCAGCATGCGGGAAGCAATGGCAAAAAATAATTATAAAATATATACAAATTTAATATACTTGAACGAGAGTTTTTCCATTACTGGGAAATAAGTTACAAGCGCTGTTTTGAATTACTTAATTTTATTTAAGACTTTACATTTTTATTTTAAATTTATTTAGTAAATTATTAAAACTATTTAATTTGTGATTTCAATAAATATGTGGCTGCAAGCAATTGAAAAACATATTTATAAAAGAAATATAAATAAATACAGTTAATGTTCTTAAAAGAAGTTTTCCATTGCTGAAAAATGAAATTTAACTTTTATTATTATTTAATTGCCATATTTAACATGTCAAAAAATAATTATAAAGAATTTGTAAAGATATTGAAATATTTTCTTTCCATACAAATTCTTTACACATTTTCCTTAAATTTATTTTCCATTATTTAATTGCTCCACAAAAGACTTTAAAAAAATATTTAACGCATGATGATAATCTAATTAAAATGAATTTTAAAGGCATATTTGTTGTCGAATATGCTCACATCATTACCGAAGAGAAATTTTAACATTTTTTTACAAAATATTTACTTACATCATTACAAGTTAGACTCGCAAGTGCAAAAAACACTTCATAAAAGACAGAGAGGGAGAGGGAGAGAGAGAGAGAGGGAGAGAGAGAGCAATCGTTATGCCTACGTGGGCGCCCTCATTGTGCGCGTTGTGCCCCGCCCCATTGATGCCATTATAAATAATGTCGCATATTCAATCATATCATTTACACAGAGAGACACACACCTGACAGACGCCTCCTATGCGCGTCTCTGTTTGTGAAAGGCCTTTGCAAATATTTTGCAATTTTACAATATGTCGAAAGCGCTTTTTACAAATGTGTCTATCATATATCAAAGTTGCCAAATGGCACATCTCCCGCCCTACTCCCCGTGCAAGCTGTTGCTAAATAAAGTGAAATATGATATTAACTGCCAGCACAATGGGAGTTGTATATTGCATATTGCAGAGCTCCTTTCAATACGCAGACAGATGTATGGATACGGTATATGTCGGCAGATATGACTCAATAATGATTCACGGCACGGGTGAATGCACTTAAACGCCCACATTTACGGCGGATGGATCATAAAGCGGGCGATGAGTTTTACGGCACGCCTTGAAGTATGCACTTAAAAATTGAAACTATTTTCTTTTAGTGTTCAGCCCGCGCCATAAAAGGACTTTCGACACGAGCAGCAGCAACGCCCACCGCCAGCATTATTTTGTAGGCCGGCTGGTAAACAAAACGGTGAACATCGGACGAGCGGACACCAAATGCAATTTGAGTGAACTCTTGTTGGGTTGCGCTCGCCTGAACAACATGACGATGGTGTCCTGTCTGTGTCTGTGTCTGTGTGTGTTGTCGGGGATTTTCGTTGACCGCACACACAAATTTAGCATGGGACGAACGAGGACCGCAGCACAGACAGGGACAGGGACAGGGACAGGGACAGGGACAGGGACAGGACTAAGGCTAGCGAGTGTTAGTTGTGGTGTTGGGCTTGTAGTCGTAAAAGCCAAAAATGGGTTATATATATGCCAAGCAGACACAAAAGCTGCGTTGACAAGGACACCGCCTAGAACAAACAACAGTTGAACTTTTGCACCCACCGGCCAAGTGGTTGCCCGAGCAGTCGGCCGCTGCCCACATCACAAAGAGAGCTGCCATTTTTGAATGCTCTGTCCGGGGGCAACAAAATGTAACTCCACTGGACACAGCAGCAGCAACAACAAAATAGGAAAAAACATTTTTAAAAAATACTAAAAAATTTGCATAATTTTTGGATGCAGCTGCCTGTGGCTGAGTCGAGTTTTGAGGCCTCTGCCGACAGCGCTCTGTGCACTGGCTGTGTAAAATGCTCATAAATAAATGAACATGGCCCCAGCCTAGTTGCATTCTCCTTCTGTCAGCTCTGGCCCGACTCTGACTGTATCTGACTCTGGCCAGAGGGTAGGGTGGGTGGTAGCGAGTGGTGGCGGATGCATGTCAGTGGCTCGGCTCGGTCGCCATTTATGGCGCGTTGGAACAGCACGAAATAACATGAAATAAATAATAACTTTTTGCAACAGACTTTGCCATGGCTAAAGCAGCACGGCTTTTGGCTGTGCTCGCCTCCGTCGCCGTCGCCGTCGCCTTTGTGGCCCGGCAGGCCGGGCTGTTGAGTTAATTAAAATTTAAAAGCCGCCGCTCGGACGGGAATTGCAATTGCCATATCCAACTTGTGCGACTGTTGCCATTATTGTTACTACCACTATTATGGGAGCGGTTAAAATGATGTTCAGCCGTGCACGCGACAACGACAACGGCATACAACATCGCGTGCACCCGCATTCCTATAAATCACGTATTTTTTCCCTCACAAATTTTGAGTAAATGCTTGTGAATTGTAAAGGACTTTTTAAAATATTTTTTTGAAATAATTTAATTAATTAATTTATGGCTAGGCTATGCTTTGGGAGTGGAAAAATATACATTTATTATTTTATGTATATATTTATAAATATTTATATATTGAACTAGGAAAGCAACGTATTAGAGACTGTGGAAATAATCATTAAGAAATAAAAATTTATAATAATTAATACAAATAATAAATTAATTTATTTATTTATTTTGCAACATAAATAATTACAAATAATAATACAAAGTTTTACTTAGTTATATGAGTCAATTAAAAATTATATTTTAAAATTAATAATAATAAATATTTATAATTTATTTTAATAGTCAAGTATAAATTATATTTCAAAATAATAATAATAATAAAATATTAATAATTTACTTTAATAGTCAAATATAAATTATATTTCAAAATCTTGTATAATTATTTCATTTAAAAAAAAATATATATATATTTATATATAAATTTATACATATATATATTTACACCTTCTGCTTTGTATGCTTTTTATTTTCTTAAAACAAATCTTAAGTCGCTGAGCATCTGCTAATCCCCAATTAAAGCATTCTTACTTATTTTCGGCTTAAAATCTCGCTCTTTATCTTCGCCATCTCAAATTGCTTGGCGTCAGTGACCCATTATCATTATAGTCTAGACACTGAAAAATTAAGCTTGAAATCTCGTCTTAAGCCCTGCCAAATGATATATACTTATATATATGCCTCGCAGATACTGATAAATGTGCAACCCTAATAACTCAATCCGTGGCAGCGTCGCGTCGCATCGCCTCGCTTACCCACATCAAATTCTTCATTTTTTAGTCCGAGCGAAACGCAATCAAAAATGTTTGGCCAGACGCATTAAAATCAAATCGAAATTAGGCACATAAAAGCTATTAATCTTTTGTCAGCCACAGTGCGCGCTACCAGCTTCAGTCCGCTGCCCCACTCAATCAACAATCGCATTATCAGCGCTTAAACATAAGGCCGCAGCCAAACATATAGAAACGAGCTTATCTGACAAATGCAATCTATACAAATGCCCATTCACATGTGTGTGTGTGTGTGTGTGTCGCACACATTTAAATTATTTATACGCGCAACAACATTTAAAATTGCAAAATTGTCTGTGGCTAAATCGTTTTGTGTTCAGCGTTTTTCAGCCATTTCCATTCCCATTCCCGTTTTCATGTCTGCTATTCGCCAGCTCGACTTCTTCGCCCACGCGCGTGCATTTCGGTCAGATTTTATACTCTGTGTGTGTGAGTGTGGGCGACAACAAAACACAGTCGTTTATGGCTTTTATGTGGTTTTATATACAGTCTGTCTGTCGGCTGGCTTTTGTTTTCGCTGCGTTTTTAATTTGATGTTTATCAATTTGTGACCAAAAATGCAAATTGGAATGAGACGGCCATAGAGCAGAGCGAAGCAAAGCAGCGTAGGCTGTGCTACAATATAAAAATAGAAATAATGGAAATGGGAAAATTATAAAAATAGAAAAGTAGGACAAAAGACTGGAAAAATGGGATATAAATAAGGAAATAAAACAAAATATAAAAAAAAATAAATACAAAAAAAATAAATAAATAAATAAAAATATATATCTAAATATTAATTTATTTATTTTATTACTTATTTATTAATAAACTGAATTTATTTGTTACTCATTAATTTATTTATTGTTAATGTGTAACAGATAAATTAAATTTATTAATAAATAAGTAATAAAATAAATACATTAATATTTAGATATATAAATAAATATATATTTAAATATTTAAATATATATGTATAAAATATGAGTTCTTGTGTTCGCAGTTCTTTTCTTCAATACATCCTATGTCAAGCTACAGCTGCAGTCCAGCCTTTATGCCCTTATAATCACATATGTTTAATTCAATTACTCATTAACCGCTTATTAGGCGTCTAATGTGTGCCAATTGTGTAGACAATGCCACGCCCCTGCCGGGTGCGCACAAAGGCTGCCGAGATGCTCTGCGCCCCACTTTACTTTGGTTTGTCTGTAGTTTGCTTCAAATGTCATTGAGATTAAATTTTGCGTGAAAGTAGCATTTTAAAAATATATATAAATGTGTGTGTGAGTATATGTGTGTGTGTGTGTTTGTTTGTGTGAGCTCGCGCGTAACAATTGTTGTTGCTGCTGCTGCTGCTGCTGTTGTTATTTTTATTGTTGCTGGCGGCATTAAAAGCAAAGGGCGCGACTGAAGCAACAGTCGCCCGGCTCAAGCTTAAGACGTGCCATATATTGTAGTCTACTTCAGTGCGCACACAGAGGAAGCTTTATGAAGCTCACACACACACACACACCCAAACTCACAGCACGTGACGGCTGCGTCACGCACTGGGCTTTGGTGGCAGGTGGGCTTTGGCGCACAAAACCAAAGGCTCTACGACTGGCTCTGGCTTTGACTGCGGCTCTAGCTTCGACTGTGGCTTTGTATGCGGGTGTGTGTGTCTCGCATTTTAGCTGCTTTAAACAATTGTTTTGCCCGACTGTTGTGCTGCTGCCTTTTGCTTTGTTTGAGACCTTTGGATATCCCACATGCCCAGCTCACCCAGCTTTGTCGCCCCTTTTCCCTTTCTCTCTCTCTCTCTCTCTCTCTCTTTATCACTCTCTCTTTCTGCTTGTCTGTTTGTGGGTCTTATGTTTTTATCCTTTTTACATTTGTTTGCCTACTGCGCTCCCTAATGTGTGTTTGTTTGTTGCGTGTTTTCCTTCCTGTTTTCGGCTACATCACAGCACGATTGAATGAACCTCACGGATTTGTTGACGTTTAACTGTGTTTTATGCCAAATCCCCATTCGCGTAGCGTTTTATTTTACTGTGCGACAGAAACAAAAAAAAAAAAAATAAATAAAAAGAAGAAAAACAATTCTGCTTATGTTTGGCCTAATTTGCTAATCAATAAATATATTTTTGTTTGATTTTCCATTGAAATGCTCTCATTTAATTGAAATTTGTACTAAAATAAAATCAATTTAAAATAATCGAAATAATAATAATTAAAATATTTATAATTTATATATAAATATTAAAAATAGGTTATATAAAACACATATATGTATAATGTAAATAAATAACATACATATTTAAAAAAAATATATGAAATGAGATCAAATAAATTATAATTATGAGAAACTCAAGAAGATTTTTCTAAAATTTGATTGTACGTATACGTAATATTTTTTAAATTTTAGAATATGTCATCAATACATATAAAATGAAATAAAGTAAAATATAATAAAACAAAATAAAATAAAATTAATTATGTTAAAACTAAAATTCTTATATTTGATCATTTTATTGAACGTATACGTAATATTTCTTAATTAAAATATCTTATGTATGTACTTAAGCACACAATCAGCTCAAATATTTCAATCCTCGTTCGATTTCACTCGATATTTGTATAAACTGAAATCCTCAATGCGCCCTGCTCAGCTGACTGCATGAGTTGCTCGTTCAAACGGCTTGGCAAATAAAACGGATTTCAGTTAAATTTGCCTAAACCGAATCAGATACATCAAAAGTACTCGTTGGCCCGGGCTACCATTTTTGTTGCTTCGAATTGCTTTATTCATTTTCGCATGAAATCTGCAGAGGGGCGGTGGGGTACATTACATATTTGATTGTACATTAAGCCAGCAGTGTATATACATGCCGTATAACTAGGTTACAAAAGGTGTATTTGTCAGGTGGCCTTTTTTTGGTCAGAGTTGGTTTTGATAACCATATCTACGCCCACTTTGTGTTGTATTCCCTGGGATGTTGTGCAGCCATTCAAAGGATGGGTAAACAGACGCATTGAAGTACCGTAAATCCTGTATACTCTCGCTCTTTATACATATATACTGACATATACAATTCTTTGCCTGTGTATTTGGCCTGGCCTTACATGGCTGCACATTGTATGAGGTTATGGCATGCTATTTTTGTGCCCGGCGTAAAGGTTGCGTCCGCCTACGTGCATTGTGTGGCTAATAAAGTGAAGAGCAAACAGCAACAGCGGCAGCAGCAGCAGCAGCTATAGCAACAACAACTATACGTATTGACAAAAAGAGATATTATATGTGCGTATTTTTACTGCATTTGCTCACCGTCAAACATTGGACACTTTAAGCATCGCGCCCGTGTGAGGGATGACACCGCGTATTGTATCCACGGCTCTGCGGTCAGACAATACGCCTTTTCACACCTAAGCGTCAGCGGCGGCGGCGCCATACAAAACCACAGCAACAAAGGCAATAAAAACCACTCGTATATAGTTATTTATAACAATGACACTGCTCGGCCATGTCAACTGCTCCACAATGGCGCTCAACGTGCCCCAAACAATGGCGGCTGTTGTTGTTGTCCTCTGCTCACATGGGCTGTACAGTAAATATGGACTTAAATTGAATATTTATTAAAAAAGAGCACAAGGAAGAATAACGATCAGAAGAAAGGGGGTTAAACTTAGATAGGAATATAGGGCATTTAAGCAAAGGTGGCTTAAGAGAGTCACTGAATGTGAGATGAAGACTAAACAAATGAATTAATTTATGTATTGTATGTGTATAAAATTATAGTTAATAAATTAAAAATTAAAATAAATTGTTGAATAAAAGGATTTCATAAATAAAATATAATATAATATTAATATATGAAATGGTGGAACTATGGTAACTAAATAGGCCTTAAATTAAGCATTATTCTGCAGTATGATTTACATTATTAATTATGTATAATATAAGGGAAAAAACATAAAATCAGGGTATTTAAAAATACTTAAAAATATATAAAAGTAAAATAAATATACAGAACGTAATTTAGAATCCTTAAAATATGGTTATATTTAACTGAAATCACAGCTAATTAAAATTCTGAGAAAGAAATCCCAATAAAAGCTGCTCCGCACTTCGGTATTCTACATTAATATTCCATTTAAAGATTAATGATAAAGATAAAGATAAACTATATAAATATATAAAAATATTTAAATATATATACCAAAAATATCTATTTGCCTACATAAAATTCAAATGATAGTTAAATACCATATTTTTTTGGATATTAAATTTATGAATAGCTTCTTCGTCTGCTGTGACCTTAGCAGCGAGCCCTGGAGCTGAGGTTTTTATGAGTTAGGGTGGACCCAAACCTAAGCAGTAAACCGCCAACACAAATGCCATCAAAGGCCGTTTTGTGTGCTGCTAACTCCACGCCACGCCACGCCACTCCACTCATTCGGCGCAAATGTTGTGCTGTTGAAAAAAGCTTCGTGACACGCATACAAATGTCGCACACATACACACACACAGGCACACGCACAACGGAAGTGTGCCCTGGCGACATTAGCGCCATTTTGTCGTAATTAATGTGCGCCATATTAGTTGCTATTTGGCCATTTTTCACATACACACACACACGCACACTGGGAGTGTGTTGGGCTGAGGCAAAACTTTTGCAATTTTAGTTGAAGAATTTTACTCAGCATCTGCCTGCCACGTAGTGGTCAGGATGAAGGGAAGTAGAGAGCGCGAGCGAACTTAACAAGAATGAGCGACGCCTGCTGCTACCCAATGCCAGCCCAGCAGCAGCTGCTCGAAGTAGAGGTGTTCGTGCAGCTATACCGAAAGCATCTGTGTGTGCCGGAGCCTCGGCTGCTGCTCGTGTCTAGACATTCATCTTTATGGCACAGCATTGGAAATATCCCAAACAACACACATTCTGTGACTACTTTTCATGCCACGCATAATTAGCAGCGCTTTAGGGCCACCGAAAGACAAATACAAATACGAAGCGGGCGCATGGAAGTGGGCATGGTCAGGCATCATTACGGCCTTGAAGCGTGTATCAAATTTAGACCACAATCTACCAATCAGGGCTGTGCATATATTATGCGAGGGCTGCCACCAGACTCGAAGGTGTCGCCGATTCCAGGAAAAATTCGCGCTTTGATATTTTGAGTCTGAAATTATGAAGAATTTCAATTACTAATTTCAATTTCCTGGTGAAATGCAGCACGCGAAAGCTCTTCAGTTGTCCCATAAGAGGAATATCGAGTTTAAAGCGAAATTTATTGAAAAAATTCTGAGGTGTTTCGAGTGCTACAATTAGACTTAATTTGGCATTTATTTGCATGAGATTATACGAAGATAATTTGACTGAAATTAGATGCAATTTATATAAGCAAAATGGAGTCACATTAAAAGGTTCAAAATATGGGAGAACGTTTAAAGATGATCTGATATGGTAGGCTGTGTATACAAAGAGGAGTAGTTGGCTCTACCTTGGAAAGGAGTCAGCAAACTCTGAATTAAAAATTTAAAATAATTATGTTTATTCTTCGTTTAGCCAGGAGTATTAATCCCTAAAGTCCTACAAATGCTTAGGTGAAAGATAGCTTGATTAAAATTATTATTTTTATCAGTCAAAGACTATTTTACTTGAAGTTTATATTCTTTTGTAGAAGCTTACTGAACTCACGTCTTCCTTGGCAGCCCTCGCAAAAGTTTGTTATCACTGGCAAATCCGGCTATTGCTCGTTGCTCGCTGGCAATTCTGCGGCTACGGACATCGCCTCCATTTATGTTATGGCTGCTTGATACCGTTAGTTAGTCAGTTAGTCGCTCGTCGGCTCATTTGTGTGGGTGACTAAATGGCAGAGGCAGAGGCAGAATCAGCAGCAGCAACTCGCCTCTCGCCTCTTGCTTAGCTTCTGTATATTTAAATGATTTGCTGCTAATGCGTCTGTTTATGTTTTATGTTGATGTTGATGTTGGCCTGTCCGGCGCTGTCTGCACAGCGGCGCATGTTTGCTCTGCTTATTTGTATGTATTTGTGAGTGTGTGCGCCTATTTGACTTTATGCAATATTTATTTGTGGCACACACACACACACACTCACTCTGGCACACAGAGCAGCAACACCGCACTGTTTATATTTCTGCAAACCAACCACCATAAACAACAACAACAACACCAACATGAGCTTGGGTCACACATGTGCGTGGTGCGCATTTAATTTCTATAGCGGAAGTTGACTAGACAGTCGGCTGACTGCCTCGCTCAGATTGGTTTGTCTATCCGTCTATTTGAGCTCTTTGAATACATGTATGTGTATGTGTGCGTGTGAGTGTATTTTTTATTCCTGGTTTGCGTGTGTGCCAATATTTGTGTAGCGGCCTTGGCAGGTCAGACGGAAATGCAAGCAGAAATGTCATCAAACCCGAAATGGAAATCAATTTATGCAGCCGAAAAAGAAAAAGAAATAATTATAAGTCAATTGACATCAAATTTTAGTAAAGTAATTTAAAATATGAGCATGGAACAATCATGTATATATTCGAAAAGATTGGAAACAAAATATATTTAAAAAACACATAAAATAAAATAATAATAAATCAATTTAGATTGAAATATATTTAAGTAATTAAAATAAAGATTTAAAAAAATATATTTAAGTAATTAAAAATAAATTATATATATAATAAAAAAATATATATAAATAATTCGGATTCAAAATTAAATAAATAAATATGCAGTTCAAAATTAAAGTTGCAAATAAAATTAATTAGCTGTAATATAATATAACGCTACATCAACTATAGTTTAAATAAATGTGGATGGTTACATATTCAAATATATATTTTACATATAAACTTACAAAATATTGAACAAAATTTAATCTAATTTGAACCGAACAAGTAAAGATATTTTTAAAATAAAATTATATTTTGCAAACTCTCTTCAGAAAATTTAATTCAACATTCACATAAACTGCCTCTATAAAGTCAACTGTCTATCAGAATATATCCAGGTGCTCATAGCTCAGCATGCGGCAGCAATAATAATCATAAATCATAAAGTTTAGCATAGTTTCAGCTCAATATAAATATTCGCATAAAGACTTTCCGTTTAGCGTAAACTGTGAACTTTGCAGTAAGCCAAGTTTGAAGAGCTGCTCCAAGAGTTCATAAATATTAGAAAGTGTCCCATCGATTCGTTTCGTTTGCTGACACATTTTTATATACTTTTTGCTCAGCTCCTTTCCAATGGCAAAATATGTTGCATGTCAGAATGCGACGCTTAATGGGCTCTGGTTGCCCGGCGACGCCACGCCTGTCATAAATCTCATGGCAAAAGCCCCAAAAGAAAACTACTTAAAGCGCCATTACAACAAATTTAAAGCAATTTGGAACTCGGGCCAGCTCCGAGCCGAAAGTTCAGCCAAAATACAAAAAGAAAACCAAAAAGGGGGCAGAGCGCAAAGGCAAAGGCAAACGAAAACGAAAACGAAAAAAAAAAAACAAATGTTTTGGACACTTTATTATGCGCATTATTCACTGTTGCAATGGTTTATCCTTTTGCTGGACCCGAGGCTCTGTTGTGCTGGCAATTTCTAGTCCATTAACTTTACCCAAAGGTCTACTCAAGGAAAACGCTTGAAGAAATCATTTTGCTAAAATTATATAAATGTCAAGAGAAAGGCCAACGGAAACGGTCAAGCCCCGAGCTGCGAACAATGCGCCAACTCCAAATTGTATCGCTTGTTGAGCCCCAATCGCCCCACCCCACGCACAGCGCCCAGCGCCCCATTGTTAAGGCATCTCCACCTGCTGAGATATTTAAATGCAGGCCAAAGTAATTGCCTCTGACTCGCTGACATTGTGATTCGCTCCGAATGCATTATGAATCTTTATCATGCACTCAACGCAGCTCATTGGCGTGTAAAATGCAACCGTAACCTCATTTCCAGCTCAGGCTGAGCCCAGCTGAGCTGAGCTGAACAGCGCAGAGCAAACAAGCCCCAGTTCGGCCGGGAGAGAGGCCTATCATGTGTAAAATTAGCTTATTTTGTAGCGCCCACATGGAAAACCTGGCCAGTTACTTATGGCCCCGTCCCCGTCCACATGCAGTACACAGCCGCTGGGCATAAAATAGATTGAGATTGCGATGCCATGTCCATGTCCATGGCCTGGGTTGGGCTGGGCTGGGCTAGAGCTTGCATAATTCTCGTTGCGCTTAATGCAATTTTTATGTTGCCTGGCATTAACTTAGCGTCAACGTCACAGTCAGCAGTCAAGGGCTGCAGGGGGTCTGCAGGGGGGAGCCGCACACATTTCTTTGCCTGTTGGCGCATTAAATTTATATGGGAATTGCACTGCTCACCATATGGGACATTGAAAAACTTTGCCTCGACTTTGCCGCACAGCGTTTGACTTGCTGCCAAGCATAAATTTTGCAAAACTCAACAAATAACCCGGCGGGCGTTCAGTGCGAAACTGAGACTCTGCACTGACTGCAGACTGCTGTTGGTCACTGTCAGCTTTCGTTTCGCTTTGCCTCCGCATATATAAAAACTCACTTTTTTTTCGCTTCTTCCTCGCCTGTCGTCCCCTCAAGCCTTTTACAAATTTATTTTGTGGGCGTGTAGTTTTCAATTTGGCAGCAAACTGCCTGCCAAAGGCTTAAATGTGTATGTGAGAGAGAGTGTGTGTGAGAGTGTGTGTGTATTCGATAAAATCAATAGACATACATTTAAAACCACATAAGGACAGTTATTCGACAAAAGGTTGACCTAAACTCGCATTTTTCGCTGACTCAGCCAGGGAGGAATGCAGACAATGTTAATATAACGTTACAAAGGTAGCGGTAGAATAATGTAAATACCCCGAAGAATAACTTCAAAAAGATTTTATTATTTGTATAATTTGATATAACACAACATTTTATTTTTATAATTTTTTATTTGCTTTTTTCTAAAATATTCAGAAAATCCAATGAGGTAAGAGTTGAGATGAATGGGCATGTTGCTAAGAGAATATTTGATTATGATGTAGGTTAATTGTATGACTAATCTGAGAGAATAAACCATAACTGGGGATAACTTTACATCGATTGGTTCAATCATGAATATTTATTTGAAATATAATAATAATAATAATATGTAAATAATAATAATAATAATAAATATATATAATAAATAATGAAATATAATAATAATAATATATAAATATAATAATAATTAATTATAAAATAAAATATAATACTATAATTTAATACAATAACTAAAAAAAAATAATATAATATAATGTAAAATAATATAATAATTGTATAATAATAAATACTAATCAAGCAAAAAGTATTTTTATCTTTTGCTGATAGTATATGAAACTTTCTGCTAGTATCTGAACTTTCAAAAAAACATTTTAAGACTTTCTTATATAATCCTGAAAGGGCAATAAAGAGTTTCTTATACATAATCCTTAAAAGACATTCTTTATATTCTCAACTTTTAGGTTTTTGGCAACTTACTTCTGTGTCGACATTTACATGACTCGAAGAAGTTAAGCAACAATTTGAGGAATCCCATTAAATTGCATTAGTTTTGCAGTTTTAGAAGGGCACGCACAAACTAGTAGCTGGGAACTTGAACGCAATGCGTATGTTAATTCCATCAAGCCGCGACACATGACAAACTGCTCGCAGCTCGCAGCTCGCAGTGTCGCTCGCATTAAGTTGCTGGCGCAACGTGACGTATACGCATTGTCGTGTGTGCACTTTGCTTTGGCTGACTCATGAGCAGCTTTCACTTGGCAGCCGCTGCCCCCCCATAGATATACATATATATATGCGTATATATGTCTGTTTGTAGCTAAGTACGTGCCTGGCTTGTCCTCCATATGAGCTGCAAAGTGTTTGACCCATTTTCGCACTGTGTGTGCGTGTGTGTATGAGGGCTCCATTTTAAATGCACTTTATTTTCGTGCAAAGTTTTTAGTGCAACTAAAAGCCAGAAATTAGAGAATGTCTATGACACATAGATGCAGCTTAAAGGTGCGCGAATGAAATTGCGTTCGTTGTCTTCCTGCCCACTGACACACTTCAGCGGAGAAAGGACTTTCGCTCTCGAGATTCGTCGTTGGCATGTATAAATATGAGTGTGCTGGGCACAGGGCGAATGCTTTGGCTGTTTTTCAAGTCGCATACTTTCGAGTGCCATTCAATGAAGTATGCATGCCCCACTGTCCCGCCGTCCCGTCGTCCCGTCGTACACCTGTACAGAATACTTGTGACCCCATCCTCATCGCCATCCCTCTCTCCTTCTCTGTCGCTCTCTTTTCGTGCACTTATTTATGCATTCGTGCGCACTTTTTCTGTTGCTGCCGCTGCCGCTGCCTCTGCTGCTGTTGTAGTGCATTTTAATTTCGTTTGCATATGACAAGCAACGCGCAGTTCAACTACCGGAATCCAGCGCAACTTTTATTCATTTGCTTCACGCTGCTTAAATATGCGCAACTCCCCTTAATACTAGCAACTCCTGTCCCTCCGCCGCCAGCAGCTGCCAGCTGTCGCTGTTTGCTTGCATATTAAATAATATTCATCGATATCAAACAAATGGGCTTATGAAGCGCATGCCTCAGCCCGTGCCACGCCCAGTGCCTAGCAAACGTGCGACTTTAAAGATAACACACACACACACACATACACACACACACACACACAAACACACACTCAGTCACATGCTCACAAGTTAAGCATTATGCATGGCACATATAAATCCTTAAATTCACATAAGCTTTAAGCATGGTTTATCGGTCGAACTGCTTGGCCCAACTTTATGCACTCAAATTTTGAGCAGTTGTGCCCGATTGCAATTTCAGTTAAATTTAAGCTTAAATCAAATTAAATTTAAATATTTTCATTTTTTGTCTTACTGCAAAAAATAGCGAGACGCAGCTGAGACTGTTTCTGATAGCTTCATGCTTGAGGCAACAGTTTTAATAAGAGCAAAGAGAGAGAGACAAATTGTATGTTTACAAAATTTATTTGAAGCAATAATTTAAAACTAATTAAAGATGCTTTAAAACTCTCATTTTTAATGTAGTATATATATAATAATATTATATTTTTAATATTAATTTACAAATATGTACATATAATCAAATTTATACATTTTATTTGGCAATTAAAATTTCTATCATATTTCTCTGTAGTCGCATGATATTCTTAGTTAACAAAAAAAAAAATGTAATCAAAATTATTTAATCAGCTTAAATTTGATTGTGAGCGGCTTACCCTATTTCTTAGCTATTCAAAAATACTAATAAGCTAAATTGTTTGATTAATTATATTATATTATATAAATTGTAAAATAAATTATATATAAACTGTAAAAAATATATTTATATAAATATTTTATAATTAAGTATTCAATATATAAAATTTATAAATTTATAATAATATATTTTACGCATATTAATAAAACATATTTATATAAATATTTAATAAATTATCTAAAAAAAAAAAAAAACAGATCGTATTCCAATTAATAATTATAAAATTCTCCACTCTTTCTCTCATCTTCAGCCAAGAGAGAAGAAGAATATCTAATTACAAGTGCAGCTAATTTCCTTGTTTTATTTTACACTTAAGTATCCTCCTCGGCTCGTTCAGATTTCAACCTCTCACTTTTGTTGCTCTCTCGGTGTTGGTTTGGGTTACGCACTTAAGCGTCGCTCTTATCATTGTTAACCCCAATAAAAAGAAGCAAATTAATGAAACATAAGTCAAACCGGCAGTCAAACAGCAAAACAAACATAAAATGCCAATCAAATGCGTATCTCGAACGAGAAGGCAGACGCAAACAGGCAGCGATCTGAAACGTTTGCCCCTCTGCCGGCGTCGCGGCTGCCTCGCCTGGCTCGCCGCGCCGCCTCCGCTGCGTCCACTTCAAAGGCGTCGCAACGTTGCACAGTCAATTTGCGTTCGAGATTTATAACTGGCACAATGCGCCGGCTCTGGCAGCAGAGTTCGCTCGCCCGTCGGGCCTGTTAACGCTTCACTGGCGACGTGTCCTTGAAAGTCGCCCCGTCAAGCGGACTCGGCGGGCTTTTGGTGCGGCTCGCAACAGCTCAGTTCAGTTCAGCTCAGCCCAGCCCGACGCTAGGCGCATGCCATAAATATTTTTTGCTCGATCAAGTGTACTAATTTAATGTGTTGCCTCAGCTATATGCGAATCGATGACTCGACTGACTTGACTCGGGCGCTATCAACGCTGGCAGGACATTCAAAACAAGATTTATGACAGGCGTGCGCCGGCTAGTCGGGTCGGGGCAAGTTGTAACTTTGTCAGCGGGTAGCCGGGTAGGGCGGACAACAACAATAAAATGAAATCAACGTTACGAAACAAGAGAAATGACAACGTTGCTAAATGGTCTTATCTCTGGGAGTCCGACGCAGGACGAGCCCCGCCCACTGGTGCCGTGCAAACTTTTTTGATTGTCTGCGCTAGAAAAATGAAACTCAACTTGAACATTTTTAGGTCACAAATTTGATTAATGTTATGCCATTGTGACTGACGGCTATTAGAAGACCGGGGCGCATGTGTCGAGGGCCGTGATTTGATGCAGCGATTTATATTCCATCCAACAGCAACAAGCGCTCTTCACAACTCAATGCTTAAAAGTCTATAATGGCTGCGACTGAGCAGCGTTCCCTCGATATTAATATTAATTACCCAGTGTCAAAAGTTGGTTTGAGTCGCGCTGAGTTGCGTGTGAATCGCAGCTTATCAGCATGTAAAGAACATGAATCTATGAATGATGAACATTAGCAATTTGAGGATCACGGATCAACAGATAGGGTTTTCTATTGCTGAAAAATATCTTTATTTCGCTTATCAAATGTAAGTTCAATATCCAATTAAAAGACTGTACTTATTTTATTTATTTGATATTTTATTTCTAATATTTATTTTATATATTTTATTTATTTTGTTTTACTTTATTTTATTTCTAATATTTATTTTATATATTTTATTTATTTTGTTTTACTTTATTTAACTTAATTCATTTATTATATTTCTATTTATTTATTTAAATTATTAATTTTATTTTATTTTATTTATTATTTCTGTTTTAAATATTTTATTTATTTTCTTATTATTATTTTTATTGATAAGCCTTTTGCTTACACCATTCTTTCTCTCATTACCTACTCTCGTCTACAAACTCTTCGCTATATTTGGAGCAAATCTCAGACAGCTGCCTAGCTAACTTCGTGCACATTTTTTGATAATCTCCCTTTACCCCCAACACACACACACTCACTTAATTCATAAAAGATTTCTTCTACTCTTTTGGGTCTTTTATCTCTTTGCATGCGCGCCGTCAACGTGACAGGGTTTTGTTGTAGTTTTCTTAGGATTTGCATCTGGCTGGGGGCATTCGCATTGTGCACAGTCGACAGTCGACAGTAGGCAAAGTTGACCAACTTGATAGCAGCTCGTGCTTTCGGTTCCTGTGTTAATTATGTGTCCTCTGCAAGTAGTTCGCATTTGTCTTTATTATAGGTCGCCTCGCCTTATGCCGCTGCTACTGCTATCTTGCGCCTGACTACCTGGCAACAAGGCCATCTGCTTGTCGCCTTTATTATCATTGTTACGCCTTTTTTGTTGTTGTTGTCGCTTGCTTGTTTTGCTTTTGTTTTTCTGCACTGACATTCACAAACAGCAGAAGAGCCAACAAAGAGACAGAGACAGGGAGAAAGAGAGAGAGAGAGAGAGAGACAGTGAATGAGATGGCCGCCATAAGCACAAGCACATCAGCCATAAGCGGCCCCAAGCAGAGGCACAGGCAGCATAACTTTCGAGATCCAACAATACATCATGTATGCAAAATGATGTATGCACGTAAATGGCAGCTGGCGGGTGGGCGATGAGTACGCCGATGAGGAACAAGTGTTGCGAATTAGGCCAAGGAGAAGCATTAATAAACGCATTTAGCGGCACATGTGGCGTATGCGCAACGCCAAAGAAAAGGCAACACTGAGATAGAGATAGAGATAGAGATGGAGATGAGATGGATATATGTATATACGCATAAGCTTAGATAATGGCAAGAACAGGATGTTGATGCGGGCAACGCATGCAGGCTTATAATTTGCACGTCACACAGCACCAGCCGCAGCAGCCCTATCCACAGACCCACTCTGAACACTCCCAGCGGCTGTACTTATTGTGTCACTGAGCTTGACATACTTTCCACTTAGGCTGCCTTCGTTTTAATATATGTGTCTGTCTGTCTCTCTGTGCTCCGCCTTGCAAGTTTATCATTTGCAGTCTTAGTTATGCACGCTGCCACGCCCAACAGCCCAACAGCCCAGCAGCCTTCAGCTGGCTGAAAGTCACAGTGGTTGTAGTTGTTGACTCTCAAGTTGCTTGCTCAGTTCTCCAGCGACATTAGCCCTAATATGTCAGGCTGTTACTTTTACTTGCCTAGTTTTAAGCCTGTTATCGCAGCAGCAGCGCTGGGTGGCTCACTCTGCCCCGAGCTGTATTTTTGCCTAGTTTTTAATGCATATCTCAAGGCGCAGCTTATTTGACATTTCTAGTCCTCTCTGTACTACTTCCACTTCCACTGCCACTATAGCCAACAGCTTAGCCATAATAATCAATGTTTATAGGCCACGCCCTCGTCGTTCTTCGTCGTGCCCTCATGCTGCGTATAATTAACGTATAAATTACAAATAGTGTGACGTTAATAATTCGGCGTTAATAGATTTTCCCTCTTTTCCGGTCATTTTCATTTGTTTATTCGCACACTCACACGCAGCTGGGTCTGGCCGTACGCCTGACTGCCTAAATTATCGATAATCAATGGATTTGGCTTTTTATTGTTATTTAGCTGCTGCTGCTGTGGCTGTGGCTGTTGCTGTTGCTCATACGCCCCGTTGTGCGGGCGAGCAAGGTTTATCTGAATTATACACACATTTATTCATGCTTAATTGCGTTTGCGATGGGTTCATTGTTTTATTAGCCGCTCACCTGTGGCTGCCCACCTTCCCTACCTTTTTTTTCTGAGGCAAACTGTTGCTAGACAAAAACTTAATTAAAAATTGAACGCCCCTCGGGGCCAAGACTAGTTGTGTCCAATTATGTTTCGGGTATGGCGAACCCTTTTCGAGCTGTTTATTAAAATGCCCGGACACATGCTCATTATAAACAACTCAAGAGCCATGTTCGACCCTCGGCTGTGTAAGCATTTAACTGCAAAATCATGCGACAAACTATAAACCAGCACGGCCGCAACGACATGTGTATGTGTGTGTGTGTGTGTCTGTGGGCGTGGACGACAACTGGCAAACAACTAATGAGACACATGCACACAGGCCGGAGAAATGTCAGCAGAACTTATCGTTGGGCATACGACATACGACAGTCGGGAGTCGGCATTCACCATTCAGTATTCAGCAGTCGGCAGTCGGCAGTCGGCAGTCGACTTTCGAAGAGCAAACAAATAGACATTAAAAACAAAAATAAAACACAAAAAAGAAACGACAACAAGAACAACAATAATCAGTTGAGAGCCTTAGACCCACAGCGAATGGCACCAAATTGCAGAGGTTGACGTTTAATTTGCCACTTTTATTAACAGCGCTCATATTAGGGACTCATTTATCAGTCTGCCGCCGCTTGCTCCAAAATAACAAATATAACAAAATGAAACACAAAAAGAAAGCAACAACAACAACACACATAGAAACAGCGGCCCCCAATCCCAACATGAAACTGTGTAACAGTTGTGGGAATTATTTAATTTAGACACTGCGCCAGACCTCTTGCAATGCCGCTGGCCACGGCCACTGCGAGGCTTAGCTGTTGAAATAATACAATGGGAGAAATTCTATAAAAGATATATTAAAAATGCCCAAAACGATTTAATTATTATTATTTTACAATTTTTCCTATTAATATTATAATAGTTTTTAAATAAATTTATTATTAGCTACAAAATATGCTTAATTAAGTATATTAAATGTTACAAAAGATTTATGAAATATCCAAAATGTAAAATAAATACATTTAATATTTATTAATGCATTTAATTAAATAAATACATTAATTAATACATTTTATTAAATAAATAAATTTTGTTATTCAACTATTATAATAATATATCATACAAATATATTTAAGTTAAGTCTGGATTGTTGAAGTTGAGCTTGAAGGGTTAGAAATAGCTCTTAAATATTAATTTAAAAAAAATAAATGTATCTTTAGTCAAAGTCTCTATACTCATACGTCGTTTCTGTCCCAATGAAGTATATTTGCGCAAATAATAAAAAACAATATAATAAATATTCTATAAAGTGTATAAAAAATAAAACAAATTTTTATTTTAATTAGTTCATAATGTTTTTTTATTTTATTTCATTTAAAATTTTATTTATTGCTATTTTTTATAAATATTAAACTGAAATTTTGATTATTGAAGCTGAGCTCAAAGAATAAATCAGAAATAGTTCGAAATTACATATATATAATAGATATTATAGCAATTTCTCTTGCACTTGAGTTTTTCCACATATCAATAGTAATTTTTTCATATTAAATGCATCGAAATATATATATTAAATATATTGCAAGTTATATTTTTTTGTATATTATATATTAGCTAAATTTATCTATTATTGAAAACAATTTAAATATAGTTTCGATGTTTTTTGCTACTTATGTTGCCCATTGTACGCTCTGTTGAATATGTAACGCTGGCCGGGGAACTGCTGTTTAACTGCCAAGTTTTTTGCACTCTCATGCCGACGCCAACACCAGTATAGCGAGCAGAGCTGAACGGAACAGAATGTAACAGTTCGGAGTGCTCCTAAGCTATTGCTTTGGGCAGAGCTAGCTAAATTAATGACAATGACTGTGAGCGCTCGAAAGGGAATGGGAATGAGACTGGGAATGGAACTGGGACTGGGACTGGGAGTGGGACTAGGAATGGGAATGGGTACTGGTTTGGCTGGTGGGCTGATGGGGGAATTGGAGGGCAGCGTCATGTATCCACTGATTGTTCTGTGCTGTTGCTGCTGCTGCTGCTGTTGTTGCTACTTTGTTTTTGGTTCTTTCAGTTGTTGCTGCTGCTGTTGTATTTTAGCACTGACACATGACAGAGCATTTCATTTGTAGTGCGGCATGACAAGGAAGTCGGCTCCAACACCAACTCGTAACATGGCCAAGTGCCGGGCATATCACTTTAGATTGTATTGCAAAAACGCAAAGCATTATGATAGGTGCTGTGTGTGTGTGTGTGTGAGGTTGTTATATTACTTTAGCAAAAGCAAAAGCAAAAGTCTGCCAGAACTCAGCTCAGATAAATTATAAGTAATTGTGTGGCTGGGAATTATGAAGTTATGAAGTGTCGGCATCGCTTTCCCCCACATCCGCCCACTATTAGCAGCGACCTATGCGCCAGCTTAATTGAGTTCCGTGTTTCGGCAACGGAGAAGCTGTCGCTACTGCTGCTGCTGCTGCTGCTGCTGTTGGGTCATGTGTTTAACCATTTAGCAAAGCATTAGGACGGCCACGCCACAAGCACTTGCCACATACACGCACCCCGCTTAAAGCGGTTAACGCGTCGCTCATAAGCACCGATTGCAATTCCAAGACCGATTCTGACACACAGCGACCATCGCAATAGGCATATGTAATTGAGCTCGACGCACGTCCGCATACACACGCAGGCAGCGAGGCGAGCAGACAAGCGAGCCGACAAGCAGACCGTAGCTACGGAGACGGACAGATAGACATTCATCACGGAAATCTGATGAGCCAAGTTTGTATTCAAGTGCATGTTGCCGGCTAATTTGCCTGACAGCCTCATAAATGGGTCGCGGTTGATCTAAGCCAATCTAATGTGCTTCTAATTCGACTCATGACTGCCGACTGCTGCAACGTTGTCCGGCCAATTGAGTTGTGGCTGAAATGTTTTAACAGCTAATCAACATTAGCACACACTTGGGCCCAGTGGAAGTCGCACGTCCACACACAGATACAGATACAAATATATGTCTATAGACATGCGAAGATCAAATTTAAATTGAGTTGAAGTAAGAGGAACATAAGTAGAATTTCAGTTAATTTATTGAAAATATAAATATAAATATAAATATAAATATAAATATAAATATAAATATAAATATAAATATAAATATAAATATAAATATAAATATAAATATAAATATAAATATAAATATAAATATAAATATAAATATAAATATAAATATAAATATAAATATAAATATAAATATAAATATAAATATAAATATAAATATAAATATAAATATAAATATAAATATAAATATAAATATAAATATAAATATAAATATAAATATAAATATAAATATAAATATAAATATAAATATAAATATAAATATAAATATAAATATAAATATAAATATAAATATAAATATAAATATAAATATAAATATAAATATAAATATAAATATAAATATAAATATAAATATAAATATAAATATAAATATAAATATAAATATAAATATAAATATAAATATAAATATAAATATAAATATAAATATAAATATAAATATAAATATAAATATAAATATAAATATAAATATAAATATAAATATAAATATAAATATAAATATAAATATAAATATAAATATAAATATAAATATAAATATAAATATAAATATAAATATAAATATAAATATAAATATAAATATAAATATAAATATAAATATAAATATAAATATAAATATAAATATAAATATAAATATAAATATAAATATAAATATAAATATAAATATAAATATAAATATAAATATAAATATAAATATAAATATAAATATAAATATAAATATAAATATAAATATAAATATAAATATAAATATAAATATAAATATAAATATAAATATAAATATAAATATAAATATAAATATAAATATAAATATAAATATAAATATAAATATAAATATAAATATAAATATAAATATAAATATAAATATAAATATAAATATAAATATAAATATAAATATAAATATAAATATAAATATAAATATAAATATAAATATAAATATAAATATAAATATAAATATAAATATAAATATAAATATAAATATAAATATAAATATAAATATAAATATAAATATAAATATAAATATAAATATAAATATAAATATAAATATAAATATAAATATAAATATAAATATAAATATAAATATAAATATAAATATAAATATAAATATAAATATAAATATAAATATAAATATAAATATAAATATAAATATAAATATAAATATAAATATAAATATAAATATAAATATAAATATAAATATAAATATAAATATAAATATAAATATAAATATAAATATAAATATAAATATAAATATAAATATAAATATAAATATAAATATAAATATAAATATAAATATAAATATAAATATAAATATAAATATAAATATAAATATAAATATAAATATAAATATAAATATAAATATAAATATAAATATAAATATAAATATAAATATAAATATAAATATAAATATAAATATAAATATAAATATAAATATAAATATAAATATAAATATAAATATAAATATAAATATAAATATAAATATAAATATAAATATAAATATAAATATAAATATAAATATAAATATATATAAATATATTCAAATTAATTAATTTATATTAAATTATATCTTTTCTTTCATCAACATCTTTGAAACTCGCCTTTGTTTTTTAGTCAGACGAAGTTACACGTCGTAAACGGAGCACAACACATACTAAATAAAATATTTATGCGGCCTCCACAGCTCACGAGAGTACATATATATCTATTCAACTGTATACATACATACATAGATATGTATTAATGTATGTGTGCGTGCGCGTGCACATATTTGCCATACATTACGCACACATTACGCGTTGTTATTTGTATTTTGTTTCCTTTTTTTTTACTTTTGTTTGCTCTGGCTGCCGGTGGTTTCTTTGCTACTTTCTTCTCTACGATTTTAACCCACCCAGAGGGAAATTGTTGCGGTCTGCGTTTTATTATTTGCTAAGGTGGGGGCTGCCGGGATGCTGGGATGGCTACGGCATACAGCTGCATACTTTGCTGCGCATTTGGAAGGCAACGGCAGTTTTCTCGGGGCTTACGTATATATTTTTAATATATTAGCTAGCACAATATTATATTATCCGCATTTATATGTGGAGCCTGCCTTTATATGTGCATGTAAATTTTATTTGTTTTTTACGAGCGCATAAATCAAAGAAAATTGTTTTTTATACGCTTATTTGAAAAATATGAAAAATGTGAAAAATGTATGCGCTCCCTCAGCGCCTGGCCATTCCCCACTTACCCTACTTTTTTTTTAAGTGTACTTCATATATCGCGTTGGTCGATCCTTTTTGCTGGATTTTATTATTTTAATGGCATTCGGCAAAAGAGTTGCGTTGATTTGTGCGAAAAAGTGTTGTAAAATATTCAGACTGCTGGCAGTTAATTAAAAAACATATTGTTATTATTGAATTTTTCGCAATCTGATATGGAATGCACTTGGCCAATTGGCAATGAGCGTGAGTAGGGCACGCCCATGCCCACGCCCAATCTCGCCAAATATAAAATCAATGTATACAGACGAAATATATACAGAGCAGATATGCGAGCTATACAAAACAAACGGCCTGGGGCTGAATTTTTTATTTCCAATTTGATGCCGTGCCTTACTTTTTGCTTCTTCTTCTTCATTTCCTTTCTCATTTTATTTTTTGTTTGGCGAAACTGATTTCATTAATTTCTAATGCTATCAAAAAATATATACGGCCAAGTGCCTCGGGCTGTATGCACAGCCAGAAAATACATCAATGAACATGAAACGGCAGTAACTCAAGCTCAGGAAAACAAAAATTATTTAATACATATATACTGCTGCTATATAGAGCAGACAGTATATGGAGGACCCACAGCAAATGTCAGGCGGCTGCTAAAAAAAAAGGCAGCTAAAGAAACGGACAAAAATTATTTCCAACAATAAAACAGAAAAAATTACAAAGCGCCTGGACTGTGAACTGGAGATGCAGATACAAAGCACTACAAAGAGAGAGAGAGAGAGAGAGAGAGAGAGAGAGAGAGAGAGAGAAATAAATAAAAATAAAATAAGTCATCATGCGAAATAATATGAAACAAGAGACTTCTGATGAAATTTTCATTTGGAAATTCCTGGCGCAGCAATTAAGTCAAAATGCGGGCGTTGTCGGATCGACATTTGTTGCGCTCTCGCTGCTTGCCGCTTGCTGCTTGCCTTCTTGGCTTTCTCCCTATCTCCGGCTATCAAACAAAAAAAAAATTCATTAGCGAGCGTAATTTGTACATTTTAATAAGACAAAAGCAACCAAAAGTAAAAAAATGTTGGCTAATTTGTTAGCACTTTAATACGGGTTCAGCGAGTTTTGGCTCAGATTTGAGCTTGAGCTCACGCAAAACTAGACAATATGTTCGCCGGAAGAGTTTGGCAGCTCGCGTGCGCTTATATAATTATAGCTACGTGCCTTTCGGACTGGCCTGGCCTGGATTGGATTGGATAGGATTATCTTGGTTTCACCTTTTTGGCTGAGCATTTGCCGAGTCAGCAGCAGCCAGCTGCAAACGCATTACCCGATGCCATTCGCAGATAAAAGTAAAAGCAGTGGCAGGAAAGGAGAGAGAGAGAGAGAGACTATTGCTTCAATGAGTTGGTAACTGACACACATACGCAGCGCGTTGGTCCTCCTTTTTTATGCAACAATTTTCAGTAACTGGCCAAAATCACAGGACGCACACAAAGCGCCAGCGTAATGGCCCAGAGAGGCGGGGCTGAGTGGACGGGAGACCCGCATAAAAGGCACTCGAAGTGCAGACAGGCCTGAAGACCGTTACCTCTTTAAGTATCTATAAAATGGGAATGTTTATAGAAAAAGCGCTTCAGTGACTTGATTTGTGCATTAAAGATGTGTGGATGTGCGTTGTGTGCCGATTTTTTACACACACACATGGACTTACCTGCCCCCCGCCTGCTCCTCTCTCATGGTCTTTCGCACTCATTCAAGCAGCCATCTAAATGCGCCCTTTTTAGCTGGCGACATAAAAAGACGCCAAGCCCAGATACATACACACATTTCCTGTTGGTGCTTAGAGAGCTGCCGTTATACATAGACCAGACATAATGCCATGCGAAAGGGTAACACACTCACAATGGCCACTAAAAGTTGACAGTTAAGAGCTCTTGGGCAACAGCCATTGGCAATACTGGTCTCCGTGTTTGCTGGCAACTATCAAACATTTTACTGCACTTTAACGCTGACTCTACTTATGCATATTAGTTTCTATATGTCAAATGGACTGGGCACTCGTCACTGTTTATAGGAATAAGTTATGATTTGTGTAGTTAAGAGATGACGAGTTCGTGTGGGATAAAAGAGAGTTGAGTTGAGCATAAAAATACGGAATTTATCATATGAAAATATATAAAATATATATAAAAAAATCTAAAATGTGTGAAATATAAAAAATACTTTAAATACATACACAACTGTATATAAACTGTAAAAATATGTTAAATATATAAAATATAACAAATGCATTAAATAAGTAAAAATGAACAAAAAATATAAAATGTAAAATAATAATAAAATATAAAATATGAAAAATGTAAATATATAAATATATAAAATAGTTCAAAAATGTAAAGTCTATAAATATAAAAAATAAATAAATATAAAAAATATATAAAAAACAAATTTTTAAAATCAGTAAAAATATGTAAAATATATAATACATATATATTAGGAAAATGTTACAAATGTTTTGACAGGTAAAATATTTTCCTTTATCATGTATTGCAGATATTTTCTTTAGCTTTGGCATTTTTTTCAGTATTGTATAATTTTCTCTGTCGATTGTGTTTGTTGGGTGTATTAGAATATATACTAAAATTATTATTATTATTATTATATTTTGTCAATAGTCAATGTTTATTTATATTAATTTAAAATTTATATATGCATATATCAGACTAAAATTAACTTGATCCCTTAGAGTATAAAGTCTCTCAAGATAAAATAATATATCGTTTGGCAACAGATCTAATTCATATACTGCCCAACAAATAAATAAACATATCATAGAATGCCTATATAAAGAGAAGCAAACAACCTGTTAAAAAGAAATCCATTCTCAATGCTCTTCATTTGATTTGTCTTCTTTTTCCATTCCATTCTCCGACTCCCACTGGATTACCGAGAATATTAAATTAAATACAAAAATAATTTGCTCGAAATCAGCTGGCATCGAGCAAATGATTTTTGTTCCTCTGCCGCTGGGCCTCTGGCCTCGCCTGGCCTGACCGGGGCTGGTCGAAAAAAGCACTTTCAATAATTGCCACTTTGGCGCACATTACAGTCAACTTACCCCACGATTGACTACTGCACGAGCTGTCCTCCAGTCTGCGCTGCTTAATGCTTGAGGCCCGCCCACTCGGACATCCTTACATAAGGCATAATCATTATCGTTACAGTTTATTGCACATTAAAAGTGCGCCAGGGCGGCCGCGACGTTCCCTTTACTTTTATGCCTTGGCCTGGCCAAAACACTTGGCAGCATTACATAAAGCAAATGGCTATAAAGTGAAACAAGCGCAGGGCGAAAGTATATAGAGACGACGACGTCGAAGTCGACGACGGCTTGACCGTAATTGTCGCCATGTTCGCAGCCCTCTCAGCGTCTTTGTTCAAATTTACACATGAATAGTTGTAGCAGGGAGAGACCAGCCGACCGCCCGGCCGATGGACCGCCCGCCGGGCAGCATTCAGTTTAAATTTAATTTAATTGTAGCCGAAAATCGGTCGAGTCCTTTCTTTGATTTCACGTTCAATTGTACTCGAAATTTTTATTTCTATTTTTATTTTCATTCTCATTTGATTTTTATTTCTGATTTTATGACGGCTGAAAATATGCCCAGGGGGCATTGCGAGAGTCCTGGCATGCCTAGAAGCCTGCCTAGTCCCGTTAACAATTAGCGCGCCTTCAATATGATTTACTTGGCATAAAGGAGGCGGGCACTTGGCTATAAATATTAACCTCTTAAAGGGGTTTAAAGCTCTTTTGCTGTTTATGGCTCATGATTTTGGCAAATTATGCAAATGTTTGCACTTATTTGAGACAACATTTTTGCTGCTGCTCATTCCTCGATTCTCGTGTTTTTTTTTATTATTTTGATTTTTTTTTTCAAATATTGACAAGATTTTTATTTAAATTTTTATTGTCAGTTGTTGCCAATTTCTTGGCTTTGGCTTCAAATTCCAGCGCTGTCATCTGCTGGCTGGCTGACTGGCTGGCTGGCTGCCTCGCCGCCGTTCTCTAGCTCTCTAGCTGGCGCACATTTTTGCCAAATCAGCAAACGTTGCCATTGTCAACTGAGCTCGTCCTTCCGAACAGCATTTCTATTTTCTTTTTTCTTCTTCTGCTTCAATTTTTTCCCTAGCTCTGGAGCTGTCGACTTCGTCACTGAGCAATGCCACTAATATGAAAGCAAATTTGCATAATAATTTTTGCCAGATTCTATTTTTTTGTCGCTTGTGCATGTTGCATGTTAAAGCTAAAGTTGAAATTGTATTAGTTTTGTTTATTTTTATATTAAGGGAAATTTCTTTTTTGGTCTCCTGCTCAGCACAGTTCCTTTGCCGCTTGTTGCACACAGAATTTCATATATAATCTGCAATTGGGCTCATTTCTGGTACTCTGATCTTCCCCTGGCATTAAATATAATAAATAATGATGTTAGATTCTTAAAATTATTCTTATAATAAAGGTAATGCTCTACACTCTCTGTCTCTTCATAGCTGAATTGCTTATAGTTGTCAAAAGTAGTTCGAGTCGAGAGTCGCGCACACCCGCCCCAAGCACTCGAATTTATTTTATGATCCCACTTAACCTCAGCTGCTTTATCACAGCTTTTATTTGAGAATTTAATTGAACTATCTTAATTAATAGAAATGATTTGAGTTGTCAGCTCAAGTCACTGCAACATGCATCAAAATCAAAGTCAACTGGCATTGCCCTTGGGCAGCATTTACTATTGATATTTATTGATATCAAATATGAAAAAATATCTATTATTGTCTAAGGGCAAATAAAATGTATATAAAATTTAATTTTGATTTCTGTCTATTTAGATGTGAGCTGGCTTTAATTTCAAATACTTCTATTAATTGACATTTAATTGGCTTTATCAACGGCAACCAGCTCTGGCCCGAAGCTCTGCAATTCAAATATATATCACATGCATCGATACTTGAGCTCATTTATTTGCACACCTCCTTTTTTTTGCTGCTTAGCTGGCGTGCCAATAAAAATAATTGGCTATAAATGCGCCAAGAGTCAAAACAACGCCAATTCCTGTAGAGCAAGAGGCCAAGTTGCGACTGCTGCGGCTGCGGAAGGCATTGCTTTTAATTAATGAAAGCTACACAGCCGAGTGGCACTTGTGCCACTGTTGAGCCCACACACACACGCACACTATTAGCGATTGCCGTTAGTATTTTATGACTATGCTTGGCAGCTGTGAATGGCATTGGCAGGAGCTGTAGCTGTAGCTATAGCTGTCGCTGCGCCACCTTTGGTTTGCCCCTTGTCGCAGTCGGTTTCAAGTGCGTTCAGTTATAATTTTATGTGCCATTAATTTGCCACCGTAGACAAGTTTCACATAAACACACACACACACACACATGCATATACACATACACGTGTACACTTTTAATGCATTTTTGGCATCTGTGTGCGTGTGTGTGTGTGTGTGCGTGTGCAAACTAATGAGCCTACTCTGCATTCTGTTTGTTCTTGGGCTGCTGCTGCTGCTGCTGCTGCTGCTGCGGCTGTGTCTGTGTCTGTAGGGCTAATGTTGACAAGCGCAAACTTTGCTATTTATAGCAGCGACGCTGACACTTTTAATGGCCGCTTTGCTGCTGGCTGCTCTCTGCTGGCTGCTGCCGCGCTCTGCAATTAACGTTGATTGCATTTTTATAGGTCTCCAAAAAAGCAAATATATATATATATATATATATATATATATATATATATATATATATATATATATATATATATATACATATATAGATATGTATACCTGAATGGCCTACTTTTGCGGGTTTGCAATTACCCGCAAGCCGCTAAATCCTTAACGTTTATGGCATTTGGTTTGGCTAGACTTTAACAATGGCTTAGCTTGGCTTAAAGCAATGCCAGTGAATAGAAAATCGAAATAAATTTAATGCAATTTAAAACAATACTTAATACTAAATATATTTTAGTTATCGATGTATTTTGATATATAGAGAAAATTGACTTAAGAATTATTTAATAATTAAGATTAAGAATGTATTAGTTTATAACTGTCTGTTGCCAAAGTGGGTAAAGAATTGATAAGCAATCAGAGCAGATCAGCCAATCGGGTTTGGATTATATGTCTGCATATGTCTGGATCTGTCTGGCTGTCGTATGTACTTTGCGCTGACAGCAAGTGACATTGCTGAAGGCTGAACAAGACGAGCGTAGAGGTGTGCATAAGCAGCTGTCGGTTTGATGTGATATGCGATAAATTTGACAAGTACAAAGATTTTGAGTGCTAGACTTTAGAGCTGTTTCTATACACTGCTAAAGTTATTATTATATTAACATATTTAAAAAAAAAATGTTATTTAATATTAACAATGCTTAAAGTTTACTTTTTAAGTGAATACTTAATACAAAATTATATTTGGTCTTGAAAAAAAGTATTCATTGAAATACATTTTGTAGATCGTTTGCCCTTTGCTCAGGTCAGCTTTATATTATTCAAAAATAAATAATAATATTAACATAAATAATAATTAAATAAATAATATTAAAAAAATATTAACAAAATAAATAATATTAAAATAAATATTATTAAAATAAATTATAATATAATTTTATTGTATTAATATAATTTAATATTAAGGTGAAATTATTTTATTTAAATAAGTTTAAAGAATTATTTGTTGTTGAATATTGAGAAAAAAAAAGAGATCCCTTTTAAATATATATATTTGAACACAATTGTTTAGATATTTGTATTAATTGTTTCAAGACTAGAGGGCTACAATCTAAAGTTGCTATAGCGCAATCTAAATATAGTTGCCTGAACAGAAGAAGCTGCTCATATTACCTTTCCATATCAAATACCTTCAGGCAGTATTTAAAATAAAACTACTTAAATCATTAAAAATTTTATTCTTTTCCTGATAAGCATATGGCACTTTAAATAATATTATCGCATTTGAGTTTTTAAACATTTCCCTCGCCATTTTTCGCTCATATTGCTTAATTTCGAGCTGCAGCTTCAAGCCTCATAAAGTTGCATAAGCACACAACACATAATAACACTTCGCTCACACTATATAGCGTATATGTATATCTGTGCATATATGCACAATAAAATGCATGAGTATTAAGGAAGTCCCTCTCTCTCTGTCTCTCTCTCTCTCTCTTTCTCTTATCTCTCTGTTTGTGTGCATAAAGTTTACTCTGCACACTTATTACTCGTACGAGTATCGTTTCGAGGTCCGCAGACACCAAGCACTGCCGCCTGCCGCTGGCTGGCTGGCTGTCTGGTGTCTTGGCTCTGTGCCTCTTAAAATTTACGAGCCACAAGCTGAAGTCTTAAATCGAGTGCAGCTCATATTTTGCATTATTTAAGCGGCACGAGCAGAAAATCAATTCCACATCGATAGACGGACACAGACAATGCAAACGATTGGCTGGCGACTCAGCAGAAATTTCCAAATAAACTAGCAGAATTGATTTTTGTTGTAGCTGGCGCTCGAGCCGGTCAATTTACGTTCGAATTGCGTTTAGGCTGAGTGAAAATCTCTAATTAGCTAATTGCTATAATTAAATGCTTTGCTAATGTTCCCATTTCGTTTAGGCAAATGCAAAGATAATGTAAATTGCGTCAGGCATTGGCAGAGTCTATGTAAGTGTGTGTGTGTGTGTGTGTGTGTGTGTGCCATCATCATTGGGCATCATTATTGCGGTCGCCTGCGATGCCTGGCAGTGCCTAATGGCAAATCGAACATATTTGCATATGAAATGAGCGAGAAATCGAAACATGGCGGCAGTCTGGCACGAGCCGAATCAAAAAAGCAAGCGAAACGATTTCCGGTTTAGATGACTGTGCGTGTGCGTGTGTGGGTGTGTGTGTGGGAGAGAGATAAGTCGTATCTGGCTCCGGCTGGTGAGCATGTTAGCTTTCATAATAACCGTTTATGCTCATCATAAATAAGCCCCAGATTTATTTCGTCAGCCCACTGACTTTTCAATTAAACAAGGCAAACAGAGTGTCAACATGGCGTATGAGTGATGCGCCTCAACTTAAAGCTGGCCTGAAATTCAAGCTGGCGAAACCTTTGCGACGCGCTTAATTACAAAATCAACGACGGCTGCCAAATGCAAGCGAAAATACTTTACAAATTTTAATAACTTTGTTTGCCCGGGCAACGGGACGAGGACGAAATTGCCGAGCCCAAGAAATGCAAATTAGTTTACAAGTGATTTAAATAAGATACAAAAAGTGACGAGGGACAAGCAATACAAACAGAGAGAGGCCGTGAGAGACAGAGAGAAAGAGAGAGAGAAGGAGATCTGAGCAGAAAAAAGGGCTGCCAAAAGAACTTTTTTCGGTGCGGCTGGGCAAACAAAATTATTCTTAATGTTAGATAAGTTAATTCAAAATTAAAAACAGCGAAATGTGGGCCGTATAATTGCATAATTTATAATTAACATAAAATGAATATTTTCTACAAAAAATAATAGATCCGTCAAAAATCCAGAAAACTTTAAGGAACTCGCCCACAATTTGTAAGCAATTGCAATCCGAAAGGTATTAGCCCACATCAAGCTTGGCTTGGCGTAAGCATAAAGCAAAGCAGACGAAATGCTCGTTTAATTGATATTTATATTCACATCTATTTAAAATTAGACACGCTCTCTCTCTCTCTCTCTCTCTCTCTCTTTATGTCTCGCCCACATACATTAATGAAATGGCAAGCGAAATTTAAGAGCGAGCCCAAAAATAACACAGGCAAAAATGCGAAGCGAAAGGAAATTGTTAAGAGCAAAGAGTCGGAAAATAAGCCAGCCCCAGAAAACATAACTCTAAAACTGGCGCCGGGGCAAAACAAATCTAAAAATGCCACGAAAAGAAAAAAAGAAGCCAAAAAACAAAGGGAAAAAATAAAATAGAGGAGAAACCCTTAAAACTAAGCGCAGAAAAAAATTAGCATAAAAAAAGGATTTGCGCGCTAATTTCACTTTAATGTAAACGCGGCGACTGCGATGAAGATGACGTCGCCGCCATTACATCACTTTTATCTCAGCCTCTGGCCTTCGTCCTGGTTCTGGTCCTGTGCGCCTTTTTGTCTTTTATTTATGGCATTATTAGTGGCACTAAGTAAAAGATCGCCGCATTTTTCTTTGCCTTTCCACTTTCCACTTGCCACTTGCCATTTTCCGGCATCTTTAGCTTTGGCTTTAGACTTGGCTCCAGCTTCGTCTAGCGCTCCAGTTCCGGCTCCGGCTCCAGCTTTGGCTTCGGCTTTGGCCTGCCCCAATAACAAAGTGCTAATGCCCCACGCTAATTATGCATCATTTGTAAGACTGTTCGCTGTTGTTTTTCCTTCCTTTTTTCTTTATTTTTCATTCTCCTTTCTTGTTCGATTTTTTTTATCCATTTTGTTGTTGTCACAGCTCATCATGCTTTCCCCATTGTTCTGCTTCTTTCAGGTCCGCCCGTGCTCTCCGAGTCCATAATTGGCACAATGGGCCGGCTGCCCTGCAACGTGACCCCGCCCATCTACGAAGATCGCGTGGCTCTGGTCATTTGGTATAAGGTTGGACTCAAAACACCCATCTATAGGTGAGCTGAAATATATTATTAAGAGAGTTTTAAACTAATTAATACAGGGAACTCTTTGCCTAGCAAAGATTCAGATTTGTTTTGGATAATATTAAGTGAATATATTTAATCTTAATGAGAAATATTTTTGGAAGCAAATATATATTTCTGCCAGAAACATTCTGGTATTAAATTTATTACATTTTAACATAGTATTATTTATTCTTATATTTTTTTCAGATTTATATAAATAATCAATAAAATTGGAATTATTTTTGAGAGCAAAGATATGTAAATTTTTATTATTTAAATTATAAACATTATTATATACATTTATATATTTATTTATATTTATATGAATTACAATTTTAGTCTGACATATTTTTGGTTTGAGCATTGAATTTGTATTCTTTTTAATGTCAATATTTATATTTATATAATTTTGTTTAATTGGCTATAAATTTGAATATATTATTCAATGACAAACAAACTGAATATTTGATTAAATAAATTTAAAAATATCATTCAGTTAAATATATCCCTAACTAATCAATAGTTGTCAATCAATAAACTAAAAATAAATAGCAAATAAAAGTAAAATAAACTTTCCCTTTAAGTCCTTAACATTCCTTGCCTAATCTCCGCAGTTATTGATAACTAGTTCAATGGCAACAATTCTGGCCGGTGACAATGCGCTTTCCCTTATCAAAAATCAATCGGCTCCATTTGCGCCAGCCTTCAGGCGGCTGTGTCAAACGCAGAGACTTCTCGCTGCAAGCTGGGTTTAGGCCACAAATATTTTGTAGAACGCACACACACATGGCCATTCACATAGAGGGACGCGCATAGCTACATGTGGAGGTCCATAAACAAACAAAATTGATTACCACAGACAACTTTTGCGTGCTGAACCCGCTCAGCCCACTCAGACAGACAGACATACCCTCTGCTGGTCGGAGGTGGGTCGTCAAATGGAATCTGCACATGTCAGTTTGGTGTTTCTTTGCTGTGATGTAGGTGACTGGTTGGTTGGGCGCGTGGCGTGGTGGGAGTGGCACTTTTTCATTTTGATTTAATGCCTGCTAATTAAGCAATTTTTTGCATGTTTTGGGGGCTGCTCAACTGCAGCCGTTAAATTAGCATAACTAGAAAATTATACACAGGCGGCAGGGCGGACCGACCCAGACGAGCCTCTAAATTGAGTAAAGTTTTTGGGGCTGCTTGGAGAGATGGCGAAGCATTCACTGCTGAGTCTAACCCTCAAGGTTACATTTACAGCAGAGAAAAACTTTTTCAATTATTCATGTCGAACATTATGGCATTGTACTTAGTTGATGGCACAGAGACTTTTGCCGCTTGTATCTCATAGAGATACGTCTGCATACATCAAAGGAGCCAAACTTTAATTGGATTTGTTAGACTCGGACGTATGTGTGCGCTCTGCTGAGTATGTGTGTGCATGCTGCTGTCTCGACACGAACAGAGACGCTGATTAGCTGATTGCTAGTTGAGGCGGCTGGCTGCCTAGCTGCCTAGCTGGCAGGCAGGCAGTCAACGGCATTGACATGCGGCTGAAACTAATTGAACTTCAGCACTTCAAGGACTTGCAAATGACTAGAGCGAAAATAGTAATTAGCGTTGCGTAACGACAGTCAAGGCGAGCCAACTTGCAGGCCACGCTTCAACTCTTGTTTGTAATTAAAAACCACTCAGCAAGTAAATTAATCATAAAACGAAACTTGCCTTTTGCCACTTCCATTCCCACTCCCACTTCAATTGCCAATCCAATTGCCAATTCTTTTCCCTTTTTTTCGATGTTGTTCTTTTCGCTTCTGCTCACAGTCGAAAAATTTAATTTACTCCTACCTTCACGTGGCACAATGACTGTTCATGCTGGCTGCCATTTCACTTTTCCATGGCTGGACTACAGTTCGCAGCAATATTTTATTTTACAGTCAACTGACATGTGAACTGCATGCTGCAAGCTGCCTTTGCTTTTTGCTCCTTGCCTCATTATGCCTGGCCACACTGCGTGTGGCATAACTGCGCCAGATGTCTGCGAATCAAGACTGAAATGCATTAAAATACAGACCAACGCCGACAGGCTGTCAATAAAAGCATAGATTGCTGACGGTTTAATAACCAGAAATTGTTTAAAACCTGCCAAGGTATTCAGCATACAAAGGCAAATAACAGGCATATTTACTTGACAAAGAGCTCGATTCCTGTGTGAACATTCCTCATATTATTATAATTGAGAAACTTAGCTTTAATATATTTGATTTAAAATACATCTGAAACTGTTTATTTTCTATAATAATTAATTCAATATATTTTTTATTGCTGAATATTTGACATATCATTCGAGCTATAGTCCTAGAATGTTTTGATTCATTGTTTTGTTTAATTTCAGCAAATATTTCTTTTAAACCTTTGAAATAAAACTTGCCAATAATAGATCAACAGCACAGTGCCCTCAGGAATTTGTTTATTATAAATTTTATTATTATTATTATTGAATATTTAATTATTTTTTTGTATTTTTTTATGATTATTAGTATTATATATTTAATTTAATTTTATATGTTAGAATTAATTTAATTAACTTTTTTTTTTTTGTTATTACTTTTTAAGTTTAATTCAATTTATTTTTCAGTATGTTGTCATTGACTCTTTTGCGCAATTATTATTACTATTATATATTTCACTTCATATTTTTAATACTTTTAATTATTTTGTTCTTCAATTTAATATATATTTATTTTTATATGTATTAATCATTACATTTATTCTTTTATTTATATACGTATATGAAATATATGTATATTTATAAAGAACCTATTGTCTGATCTCATTCTATTATCCATTGAAATATCGGAAAGTAAATCATATTTCTCAGAAGCTTTTATAATTAAATTGGCAAAATAACTCTGACCTCTTGAATATTCAAAGCTCAGCTAAAATGATATCAGATACATATATATTGATATACATATATACACAAAATAACTTCCTGACATTAACGTCTGCCACGTGCTGACCCAGAGTTCAGCTTTCAGCATCAGGCAAGCCAAACAACAACAACAACAGCAAGAGCAAAACAAAAACTTGACTTCGATACAAAATCTGTTATTCAACTTTTAAAAAGTCAATGGCCCAAGATTTGACACGGCAGCTGGAAATGAAAATGGAAGCAAGAGAAAAAATAAGAAGAAGAAGAAAAACTTTAAGCATATTGACTGACCGCAGAAATGAGCTCAATATAGAAACTTTTTTAGCACCCCTGCCTAGACCGCAACCGCAAGAAGCGGAAGGAAAAAAGCTGGAATTAATCAATAATCTACAATTACAAACTAAAACAATAAATTACAGCAGACGGCCGACGGCCGAGGGCCGAGGGCGGCTGGTGCACATTAAGTGTGATTATTAATTCATTCTAGAACCCAATTACACAGTTCGCAAAAGTTCGCGTAGCTAGGTGAGGCAGCTTTAAAGTTTCTTGTTTCGCCCGGCTAGAGAGGAAATTTCAATGCTGCCTTCTTTTTTTCCCTTTTGCACTCACTCATCTCGAAGTTGTTTTCTTTTTTCGGTTTCTTTTCAGCGTGGATACGCGCGACTCGAACTTCGCGCAGGGCACGCACTGGTCGGATGAAACGTATCGAGAGCGATTGTCCTTTCACGTGGAAGGACGTGCCGGCACGCTGACCATCAAGTCAACGGCGGAGGACGACACGGGCGAGTATCGCTGTCGCGTCGACTTCCAGAAGAGCCCCACACGCAACTCCAAAGTGAATTTAACTGTCATAAGTAAGTATTGAGCACTCTGCCACAGTGGATTCCAGCAGTCAGTAGCATCAGCAGCAGCAGCAGCTGCATCTGCAGCAATTGCATTGACATAGTGCCATAATTGAGCAGCTAATTTGTTCGGCGACATATCCTGGCCACCACTCAGCTCTTGAACAAACACATTAGTTACAAAACAAGACGCCAACTGTATGCTCTGCCAAGTTTCTCTACGATTTTTCCACTCTCCTCCTTTTGGTATCTGCGCTGCTCACACAGCTCTTAAAGTGCCAACTTGGCAAAAAGTTTCGCCGCCCGCTTCTACCCACTCGCTAAACTCGCTCAGATGAGTGTGAGTTGAGCATAAAATGCGTTTGCAATTTCTGAATTGCATTTTAGATATTTAAATTGGTATTCTTAAAGATTTTTATTAAATTCTTCTTCCGGTGATTTTATAGACATATTGTTAGGAAAATGGGCTTTCAGATATATGAATTACTGAAGAACTTAGCCAGAAAGATAAAAAAAAATAATTGCAATAATAAAACGAAAAGAATAAGACAGGAAAATTATATATTACATTTTTTTAATTATTTATGGTAGCTAATAATATATATTGAAGGATTTTAGACTTCATAAAGTACAAAAATAATATTTTTTAATAAAAGCAAATATCAGAAAAATGATTATATCAGGAAAATAATTCAAATCATTTATTTATGAGCTTTTCATTGCTTATAAATAAAATTAAAAATTAATTAAATAATAATATATAATAATTTTTAAAAAAAATCGTAAAAATAATTATTCAGGAACAATTTTTCTCCAAATTAATTTGCTGCTGATTACTATCGTACAAGCTACATTCATTGCCAATTTAAGGCTTCATTTTTCAGCTAGTATGCCGTTTCAGCTCAATAGATATCTAAATACATTTCAGATTCATAGCAACGGCCATTCAGCGTTGGCTTTAGATAGCAGCCATCAGTCAATCGCCCCCACAGCTAAAGCTAATTTATATATATATTTATCCATTGCCTCAAGATTAGCTGTATTTGACTTTCGATAATACGTAAAATGTTCTTTTACTTCTTATTCTTGTTACACTCATATGAGCATTTCCACCAGCTCTTGACTGCCTTTGCTACCTGTGTGTGGTAGCAGGTAGAGCCACAGCTTGTAAATTCGCATTTAAATTTATATGCGAGTCCAAAGGCGTTTTTAGCTGAAATATACGACCAGGTCCGTTGGCTGGCAATAAGAACAAAAAATATTGTTGGTAAATAGTTCCTGTCTGCGTTGGCGTTGGCGTCGCCGTCGGCGTCGCTGCTGCCAGATGAAGCGTTAAGCGGCATTGGCCAACGGGGCGTGGTTATGTTTTACAAACTTCTTGAGCATGTTCAGCGTGCAGTGCTCGCCCCACCATCTGTCAATGTATGTGTGTACGTATGCGTGTGCTTGTGACATGTGAAGCGTAAAACCATGGCTGGATTTAGAACTTTGTACGTCGGTTGGCAAAAACTTTAAAGAAGATGCGAGTATTAGATTAAAAGTTGCCTCAGCCTTGGGTGGACAGTTTAGACAACTTGCCGCTGCTAATGCGAGCGGTAACAAGACGCTGCGGGTCAACGGCGGCTGCTGGACAGAGTAAGTCCGCCGTAAGTCCTGGACATGTTTTGCAAATTTGCCAGCAAATATGCTCAGCTAAGCCCGGCCATAATGGCCGTGCATACATAGCTCGGATTGCCAGCTGCAAATGAAAATATATTTCCAGCTGAATAATCGGAGCGTGGCGTGGCGCGTGCTGCTTTGGGTGGGGCCAAACAGGTCAAAACAGTGGCAAGTGGGCAAATAAAACAAGCGAATTTGCGAAAATTAAAAGTTTACTCAACACGTTGGCGAAAATTTACGGGCAGCACGATTTGGCCAGCCGGGCCGGGCCAGGAGAGCATCGTAAAGCCATCTTGAAGCCCTGCTGGTGGTCAGAAAAAAGCAACGAAAAATATACGAAAATAAAATAAAATAGAAAGTGCTGACTTTGAGCTGAACTGTGCAAGCTGCAGCCTGTCCAGACTGCAAAGCAGCTCTTTAATATTTAGACAGCAGTTGCTTTCCATGCTCCGATAACCTGGAAGGTAATACAAAAAAGAGAAATTAGTGAGAAATTCAAGAAGAAATCAAATAAGGCTGCCTTTAAATTGATATTGCTGCTGCCTCTGCTTCTGCTGCTGCTGCTGGTAATCCATTCACAATATTCAATTACCGAAAAGTCTAGCTCGAACTAAACTCTCATCTCTTTGCTTTACTTGTTACTAGCGCCGCCGGAGTCTATCATCATACTGGACAGCAAGGGCGCCACCATCAAGGATCACACGCTCGGGCCCTACAATGAGGGCTCCAGTGTGAATGTCACGTGCGTGGCCATTGGCGGTAAGTAACAGCCACACAAACACACAGCCACACGTGCCAGAGCTCCTCCAGAAGGAGGAGGCGGAGGAGGAGGCGGACGAGTAGGATATGGCCAAGTGTTGAGGCTGCTTTTTGTGTCTGACAATTAAAACTGATGAGCATGAAAATGCTGGCAAAGATTTCGCATTTTATTTAATTTCACATTTGCTGAAATGCTGTCGACTGCACGAGCCAGCGGCCAACAGGCAGGAGGAGCATCAACAATGCCCACACAAATTGCATTGAGAGCACTTGAAAATTGCTAAAAGCCAAACAAGACAACAAATGAAATAGCGAAAGGCACTTGTGCACACTCGCACTCACACACTCTCTCACACACACACACACACACTTCTCTGAGCACATAAACAAACAGTCAAAGACAGCAGCCAAATCGCTGCGAGCAACTAAGCAGGGGGACAGTTGGGGCGAAGCTCAAGTCGAAGCTGTATAACAAACATATCAGTTGCACACACACATCTGCCCATGCTCTCCGTTTGACCCGCTTCTTTTATCCTGCCAGCTACCCGCACACATACACACACACACACACACACACTCACACACCCACACATCCCATACAGCTGCACTCAATAATTCTCTTCTATTCTGCTTTGGTGCAGGTCGACCACAGCCGAGGGTTACCTGGTGGCACGGCAATACAATGTTCAATAGCTCCGGCCTGGGCCATCCGCTATCGGAGCGACGTGTGGGCAATGTGCTCTCGCTGGCGAAGCTGAAGCGCAAGAATCTCCACATGCAGCTGACGTGCCGGGCGGAGAACAATAATTTGACAACGCCAATTATCAGCAGCATCGTCCTCGACATGAACTGTGAGTTGCGTCAGTCGCCAGTCTTTGCTGCTGCGACTCCTCCCCCTTCCAGCTAATTAATTAATTTTTATCATTGTCTGCGCTGCAGTGCGTCCCCTGATTGTGAAGCTGCAGGGCGAGAATCGTCCGCTTTCGGCGGAGAACTCTTATCAGCTCAGCTGCGTAGTCATCGGCTCACGTCCAGCGCCGACGGTTACCTGGTGGAAGGGCAGCACGCCCATGAAGAATACGCACGAAATCGTAAGTACCCAAGCGGAGCGGAACAGAGCGCACCGAAAACCCCTTGAGACCCGCAAAACTCTGCTGGAAAGTGACTAAAGGTATGCGACTAGCGAAGCACCTATAATTAGCAGCGATTTCAACTCGAACGTAAGCGCATTAAGAGCTTGCACTTCGCACTCGAAACTCAGCTGCAAGAGTCCTTCACGTTGTTTGTAGAAACTATGAAAGCAAAAGTATTTCGTAAAAGAATTGAGACTGAAGAATATGAAGTGGTCTCAGAAATTGTTTTCTGAAGAGTTAGAAAAGGTAAAAGTTCTAGAAAGTAAATATAGAATTTAACTTGTGAAAAAGGGAAGAAAAGCCTTGAAAACAAAATTTAAAATATTTATTGAAGCATTTTAAACTAGATTAAAAAGTCGCTAGAATATTTAAGAAAGCAAATATGTATATTCAGCATATAATGAATTAAAAGAACAATAATAAATATAAATAATATTATATAATAAATATTATAATTTAATAAAATTATTTGATTTATTTAAATAATTATAAAAATATTTAAACTGGAATTTGATATTATTAAATTATTTTTTTGATAATATACAAATTTTAAAAAGAAATTAAATTCATTAAATTATTTTATTTATTTTGTTTATTTAAAAACCATAAAATAAAAAAAAATGGTAAACAAATTCAAATCATTTAATTTATTATTTAAATTTAAATTATTTATTTAAATTCAAATTCAAATTTAAAATATTTAAAGAACTCTAAAAATATTTATAATATATTCTAATATATTCTTTATATATTATTATTATATGTACATAATTATTTATTTAAATATTTTTCTTTATTTTTTCGAACAACAAAATTCAAATTAAGAGCGAAATATTCAAATGTTAGTTAAGTTTACATAGAAAGTAATTTTCGCTAGTTCCGGCAATATTTTCAAGCACCGCCGCAGCCTAACTGAAACGTCTTAAGTCAACTAGATATTATGTACGCCCCATAAGAGCAGTGGATAGGGTGCGTACATTCAAATTTGAAAGCTGGGGGTTGTTAGCGCCCCGAAGCGGCAGTCAAGTCAACCCTCTTTTTGGGGACATGCTTTGTGGTAATTGAAGTTACTTTAACGGCAGTCACGTAGCTGCCTTCAATTAAAACCAGGGACTGGTCTCAACAACTGTCCGTAGCACGTCGCAGAGGGGTTGTCCTCCCGCAGCTGCTGCTCCTTTGTCTCGCTTGGCAGCACACGCATACAGAGATGGAGAAATAGGTCCATTAACTGTTTTGCTATTTCGTTGACTTTGCAGGCCAATCCGGATGGTAATATGACCACATCGGTGCTGACATTCACGCCCACCATCGACGATCGCGGCAAGTTCCTTTCCTGTCGCGCCGAGCAGGGCATGATACCTGAGTCGGGCATGGAGGATGGCTGGAAATTGGACATCTATCGTAAGTTTCGCTCGTTTCGTTTGCATTTCTTTTCAGCTGGATGGCTGACTGGCTTGCTGACTGGCTTATTAGCGAACATCAAAGCATCAAACCAACCCGGAGTTGGCTCTTAAATGCTAATGCCGCCGTGAAGGCGGCGTATACTTAATATTTAATGTGTTTGCCGCAACTTTTAATGAAAAGGAAAGCGCAGAGCCACCTCTGCCAATATCGACTTTAAATACTTCCACCCGAAAATGCTGCAAAAGGCCATCATTTTTTTCTCTCTCTCTCTCTCTCTCCCTCTCTGGCTGTTGTTTTGGTATTTTTTTTTTATTTTATTTTCTTGCCGCTTTTTGTGTGCCAACTTGTGGCAAGTTTGGCAAATTAATTTCCAGCGGCGGCCGGCAAAACTTTGCGCCAAACTTGCGAAACTTTTTAACCCGCCGCAAACACCGCAAGCAGCGACGCCGACTGCAAAGCCATCTTTACGCTTTTACAGTTTTTCGACCTGTTTGCACAAAATTTAAATGGCAATCCACCTCACGGCGGCCCCCCCAACATCAGCTCGAGCACGAACACCACAGCCACTGCACCGCTTCCGTTTCCTGTTTGCCTTTGCTGTGCGCTTTGGTTGCTTACCTTTCAAAAATATATATATATATACATATATAAATCGAGATATATATATATACAACAATTTTTTATGATGCGCCGCACATTGTATTGAAAGTTGCGGTCCATTGGGCAACCCTTTGGTCTGGCCTGGCCTGGCCTGGCCTGGGCTGGGCTGGGCTGGCTTGTCTTGTTTGCACAATTTGATAGATTGCTTAATAAGCTTAATTGATTCGCGCATTCCACGGACCAGTTTTGATTTAATTAAGTTCGGATTTTACTTGTTTAGGGCCGCCCACTCCTGCAAAAAAGGCAAATCTCCGCTGTCCATTGCGGCTCCACACTCGCCGCTTGCCATAGACAAAATACGAAATCCCAGACTAATTGCCGACAAGCCCAAGCACAAGCTGGGGGCGGCCCAACGAGTTTTCACAACTTAAATTGCCTAATTTGTGAGGCTTACAAAATAATTACACCTTTGTGTGCTACGCCGTATTTTATTTGTTTTACGCTTTTTATGATTTACTCGAGCGAGTGTGGGCGTGGCGCTTAAGTAATTTGCGCTTAGTTGCCCTGACAGCGGTTCGTTTTAAGTGGTTTCTGCATGCCTAATACGCGTTGGGTAATTTCTAAATCCTGTATGCTTAATATTTGTGCTTCGTTCTTCTAGATATACCCGTAGTCAGCCTGGAGCTGGGCACGAACTCGCTGAATGCAACGCTGCGCGAGGGAGTCGATGTCTTCTTCGAGTGCAACATCAAGTCGAATCCGTGGATCTACAAAGTCAGCTGGCGGCACAATGTGAGTATGAAATAGATTAGAAATTGAGATGAATGCAGAGGTAATTCCGTATAGTAAGCTGAAAATAAAGAAAATTCCGTTTAGACAATTGGAAGGAGAATAGAATTCATTTTTATATTACTTTAATAGAATGTTGAACAAAATAAATTCAAGATATATAGTAATATTTTATAAACTATAAAACTAACTAAATAAACAAATAATAAAGTGTAAAAATACTGTTTAAAATAATTATTTGAACAATACTTAAATATTAAAAGAAAAAGATTTAAATAATTTATAATAAATAATTAAATAATATAATAATATTATTTAAATATTGAAAAAATATATTTAAATAATTTATTCAAATAGAATTTGTTTATTTTTTCAGAATATTATCTTAAATATTTCTATAATAATATTTAAGATAATTATAGAAATTCATTTTTAAATAAATTTTTTATATATTTTTGAAGTATATAATATAAATATGACTAAACAAAACACTTTTAATATTAAATTTAAAATATTTTGTTTAGTCATATTTATAATATTTACTTAAAAAATATAAAAAAAAATTATTTAAATATTTATAATGTTTTTAAGTAATATTTAAATTATTTATTTCAAAAATATTTTAAATGTTCATTTAATATTATTTAATTACTCCAAGCTGCAATTGTTGAACGCATTCAAAATAATTCCAAATAACTTTGCATCAAAATAAAAAATTCTCTCTCAAATTCTTAAATCATTTCTATGTCTTCAACGTTTCACAACATATTATATATATAATTACAAGCATATATATTTGTATGTAGCTAGATCCAACATCAATATATATGTATATGGCTAATTCAATCCAACGTCAATATTAATGCGCTGGCTTGCTAACCGCTTGGGCCTGGGGCTTGGCTTAAGCACACACGCCGCAGCTCAGCTCAGCGAAAAATTGAAGTCATTTATTGTACGTTATTATTTTCATTATTCACTACACATAAATTACCTTGAGGCCACACAACAAATCGAAAAGCGGCGCTCACACTCCAGCGCCACATAATTGTTGCATATTTTAGGGCTGACAGGGGGCCGAGAGAAAAAAAATCCACTCACACACTCATACGCACACGCGCGGCATATAGGAATTTATACAATTTATTATTGAATTATTTAGCTGCAGAAGCACTTAACAATTTATGCAGCTAGGGCCCTAAATTATGCAGCCACCCTAGCCCGCCTAGTCAACATGGAGCTACTCCGCCGCGGGCCAACATGAAAGCGTTATTAGCCTCAAATTAAATTTATTTCTATGCGCCGTTATCGTCAAATTGAATTTAACCCAATAAATTGGGGAGCATACCTAAAGTGTATATCAATTTTAAGTCTCTCCTTCCCATTTGGTTTGCAGGGCGCGATCCTGGAGAATAATCCCGCCGAGGGCATCGTCGTGGCCAATCAGAGCCTGGTGCTGCAGAACGCGAGCCGAGCCAGAACCGGCATCTACACCTGCGTCGGCAGCAATCGTGAGGGAGATGGCGAAAGCAATCCCGTGCAGCTGGACATACGCTGTGAGTAGATGAGCTTGACATAGTTGATGCTGGCAAATATTGAAATTTGTAAACAAATGCCGACAAACATAACTTAACATGCCAACATGGCAGCTGGTTTCATTAGCCAATTAGCAACATACAGACAGAGCAGCAGGCAGACAGAGCGACGCACACACTCAGCTGTCGGCCGTCTGCCAATGAAAGTAATTGCCAACAAAAGCACAAACAGCACAATTTACAAATAAATTTTAAATAACCAGATCGAAGTTGATTAAATTTGAACATTTTCATTTGGCATGAAAAGACTTAGAGGGAGGGAGGGAGAGACAGAGCTATTATGTTTTGTGAGAGTTTTTAAAATGCCTGCCAGTTGGCAGCTGGCAATTGTCAGTTTCAGTTGCCGCACAGCAAATTGAGCAGAACGTTGCAAACGAGCGCCTTTTGTTGCACACCCGATGCTGTTGTCGGTCGGTGGCCATTCGAACACACAAATTGAACTCAAGTTTCGCAATGTTTTGCTTTAATTATGCAAATGCCTCTGCCAATTTGCACAGACACGTACTGCTGCTGCTCCACTGCTCCACCTTCATTCATTCAACAACTCCAACTCCAACTCCGATTTGGATTCCTTTTCAGTTGCGCCCGTTTGCCGCATCGGACAGCGCACCACGTACAGCTCGGGCCGCCATGAGACCGTTAAAGTTGCATGCGAAATCGACGCGAATCCCGCGGAGGCAACATACGTCTGGAAATTCAATGCAACGCAAGGCGAGACAGCTGATATACCCGCATCGCTGGTGGCCGTCGACCGCGGCCGCAGCGTGGCCCACTACACGCCCATGGTGGAGAACGTAAGTATGCCCGCCCAGCTCACGCTAGGGTCACACAAATCACTACATGGCCTCCCCAACTACTCCAGCCGGGGGCGGCACATAATTTTCCAAACGAATTGCGGTTTTGAATTTTCAATTAAGGCCGAAAAGGTGTGTCGCCAACGCCGCATTGCATGCATAAATTAAGCCAACGAAATGTCATTCCATTGTCACTCATGCCAGGCTCCACTCACACACTCACACACTCACACTCACTCACTGCTGACTGTCGACTCTTTTATTTTGCATTCGCAGGACTATGGAACGCTTCTGTGCTGGGCCAGCAACGAAATTGGCGATCAAAGCGAGCCCTGCGTGTACACAATAGCGCCAGCAGGTGAGTACCAGTCCAAAGCATACAGGAAAGAAGCCAAGTGACGTGCCCGGGCCACCTGTGTGGGGCCCACGTGTTTGTCCCGTTGGTCTCATTTCCGCACAGCGGCCACAGCACTGGCCGGCGCTTACGAAACTATGGCGCTTAGGGTAGCACAGATTATGTGACTGTTTCGGGATCAGATTTCCACTTTTCAGTCTCGAATGGTTAGATTATGATTTATTCTGGGGGCATTTATTCGCATAATCCCATATTTTATTTTTTGGAAAACGCTTTGAATATGAATAGAAAATAAAAATAGAATGGATGAAACATAACTAAACTGCTTTAGAAATATTGATTGGAAATAAATAGTAAATAAATATAAATATTTTTCTTTTATTCTATTTTATTTACAAAAATTCAAGTTAAAGTTTTGCTCAACTTGACAGTAAAATTCGTAATAAAAAAATAAATAAAAGTAAAACCAAGTAAAAAAAATAATAATAAATAGAATGAAAAATAAATAAGAAAGTATAATAATTTTAATATTAAATATAATACAAAATATATGAACAAAAATAACATTTTTAATCAAAATAAATAGATTTATTTATTTATTTAAAATAAATTAAAAATTTTCATATGAATAAAAAACTTTCTAATAAGGAAATAAATCTTTTTATTATATAACAATTATTAATTTGATTTATGTATACATTTTAGTAAATGTTAGTAAATTGATTATAAATTTATAAATTAATACTTTTGATAATTTGTTTAGTATTTTTTTTAATTTAATTTAATAAATTATGATAACTTATCATGATTTACATTAAATTAAATATTTTTTACAATTTCCAATATAAATAAATCTTTCATAAATAAATTTATAATATTTCATAAATCATAAATCAAATGAAATCAACAAACTTTTGTTATAAGAATGATTGTCTGCATATTTCTCTGTATTCTATATACTGAAAGCAGGACTTACAATTGCCTGCATATTGAAGTCCTTAAATCAAATATCTATTTGTAACTAAACATAAACATTTCTTGTGAAAGTCAACATTCCTCTGTACAGGTACACAGCATACTTGTGCTATAAATTCTACCTGTAAATAATTATGAGCAGCGCTACAGAGTTCAGTCCCCACTCCTCATCCACTAATGAACATTGCCTTTCATTTCCATAATTACATTTATGGGCTCCAAGTTTGACTTCAATAGATTCCTAATAGAATTTCCATGGCATGGCAGAGTATGCGCAGGTTCACAGCTGAGGTTCGCTCTCTGTCCAACTCTAGCTGACTGCTGTTGGTGTCTGTGTTTTTGTTTATGCTTAGTTTGGGTCGCAGGTGTCCCATTGTGCTGATTTGTTGATGACTTTGGCAGTCGGCGCTGCTGCTGTGGCTTATTGATTCTAAAGTCACAATTTATGTAGTGCAGTGTGGGCAGCTGCCCTTGTCGTTGCCGTTGCCGTTGCCATTGCAGTGGCGTCAATCACGTCACACGTGTGACTTTGCCAATTTGTTGCTTCAGTGCTAAGCTAAGCAGAATAACAATACGGAGATATAAAAATAAATTGTCTGCTTGAACAGGCGAACCGGATCCATTGTTGAACTGCACGCTACTCAATCAGACATCGTCCGGCTTCCAAATCGAATGCATCGAGGGCTTCGACGGTGGCCTGCCGCAGGACTTTATCATGGAGGTTTACATCAATGGAACGACGCGCTATCCCAAAATTTACAAATCAAAGTGAGTAGCAGACGAGAGACACTCACAAAGAGAGAGGGAGAGAGAGAGAGAGAGAGAGAGATGGAGTCGGAATCACACGCCTTGTGACTTTTGCATTACACAACATGAGTCAACGAGGCATGTGAAACGCATAGACACAGGACGCAGTCCGTTGCCTTGCACTGTTCATTTATCGTTTCTCGTTCTCGTTCTCGTTCTCATCCTCCTTCTCGTTCTCTCTTTTTTTTGCGTGTGGTTTCTGGCTGGCACATTCAAATATCGATTTGACGCGCATTACAGGAAACCGTACTTTGAGGTGAGCGGCCTGCAGCCCGGCATGGGCTACAATGTCTTCCTCATAGCGCACAACAGCAAGGGACGCAGCAATGCGACTATATTGCAGGTCTACACCCTGAAGGATCCCGAGAAGCAAACGGGTGAGTCTGGCCATAGCCAAAGAGCTCCAAATCGGCTGCGGGTGCGTTCGGGCGGGGGCTGGAGCGGGAGCGGGAGCGGGAGCGGGAGCGGGAGCGGGAGCGGGAGAGATGGTTGGTGGGGCCAAATGGGTTTGCAATTTCATGCATGTCCTGATATGTCCTGGCTGGCAATCGTTGCCTACAAATTAATTGCCGATGCAACTACAGCTACAGCTACACTTACTACACTGCTGACTCACTCACTCACTGTGAGCTGCGTGACGGTTTGATTTGTCTTTTAATTTGCTTTAAGTTCTTTGCTTTCTCTAACATTTCTTTCTTACACTTTGGTTGCATGCTTTCAGTTCAAATAACATTTACCAGATCCTATCCAGCCTTTAAGCCTGCCCATGGCAGTCCACCAGCAGCAACAACCACACACAGCACTTCAAAGGCAGCAACCAGCGATTGCATATGCGACGAGGATGAGTTTATGGGCGTGGGCAAAGGGGCGTACGACGAAGGTAGTGGCTACTTTGAGCTTAAGATCTTCATTTAATCCTATGCAAAACGCTTGAAGCTCACAGCTCACACACCCACACACACACACACTCACATATACATACATATTTGATGCTTTGCTTGAGCACTTTTTATTATTATTTGAATAATTAAATATCAAGAGTTTTAATACACTTTTAATTTTCATTTTTTGAATTATTATATATAGCAAATTTAAAAACATTTTTTATTTTCTTTATTTCAATTATTAAATCAAGATTTTCATGATTTTTAAATTTTCCTAATTTTAATAATTATATATAAATTATATAATTATATAAATGATATTTAAATATTAATTATTAAAAAATAAAAATTACTGAAATTTTTATTTTTAAATATTAAAATTTATTAGTTAGATATTTTGAAACAAAATTTAACACGTATTAAAATACTGTGTATTTATTTTGTTTCAAAATATCTAACTAATAAATTTTAATATTTAAAAATACAATTTTCAATATTTTTATTTTTTAATAATTAATATTTAAATATCACGAATTTCCATAAATTTTTAATATACTTTAATTAAATATAAAAATCTTTTATTATATTTATAATTTTCTCCCACTTTTTCCTGTTATTAAAATATATAGAGATAAATATAATTTTTTGCTTTGTTTATTTCCAATTTTTGAGTTTTTATGTATTATATTTTAAGTTTGAAATATTTTTGTTTAATTTTATAGTTTTGTTATACTTTTGTTATTTTAATTTGATATTTTTCTAGATTTTGTTACACTTTAATTTGATTTTCGTTTTGTTGTTTATCAATTTGATTTCAATAAATTGCATTAAATTTTCTTTTCTGCGCTGTATCGATTGAGTTTTTCAATTTGATGACTTTGTTTGCATACGATTTGAATAAGTTTCGCTTTAAATGTGACTAACGAAGCTCGCACGATAAATCCGGACGCATTTTTGAACAACTGTTTCAGACTTTGGGTTTCTGGCTACTAAAAATGCTCGACATGCCGCCGCCGGCTGAGACAAAAATTAGCAACCTTAACACTGAGCGGCTTACAGCGGACCACACACGTTCTGGACACACGCACACACACACACACGCGTACAGGCAGGCAGCACCAACACACATGCAGCTCATTAAAGCAGCACTAAATTCCAAGCACGTGCAGCAGGAACTGGGACCGACAACGAAAACAACAACAATGAGAACGGGTCGAGCGACAGAGACCGAGACCGGGGCTGGGACTGAGACAGGGGCTGTGGCTGGGGCTGGGGCCGGGACCGACAACGGAACGTAGTTAGCAGCTCATAAAACAATGCAAAGAAGAAAACAGCAGCAGAGCAGGGGGAGTGAGGCATAGGAAGCGTGAGGGATAACAAAAAATATGCGAGAATAAAGACAGGCAGAAAAATATGCAATGCATTCTCGTAAAATTATTGTAGCACGCGCTTATCCTGCGAATTTTCTCTTTTCCATTTTCTCTCTCTCTCTCTGTCTCGCTCTTCCAAATCCTGCCCGACCTGCTCCTGCTCCTGCTCCTGACGCCCACTCCAACTTGTGTTCGTATCACGCAGACCTATCGCTGGCCAATGGGCCCCTCATCGAGGACATCCGGCCATTCCTTGGCATACTGGCTGGCATTGTGGGCAGTTTGTTTCTGGTGGCGCTCATCATCGTGGTCGTGGTGCGAGTGCGCGGCTCGTCGGGACGCGATCGCAATAATTACTCGCATCCGGGCAACGGGAGCAGCAGCACCGCCAACGGCAACGGCAACCTCGGCATCCTCGGCAGCAACAACAATGGCAGCCTGGGCATCGGCACACTGGCGCACAATGGCGGCCAATCAGTGCAGGATATGCATCGCATTGGCCGGGAGACGTGTCACGTGACGAGCAGCCTGGACAGCATTGATAAGAATCCGGACATAATACCACAAGGTGGGCATCCTCTATCATTTAGCTCTAGCTGCCACTGACTCTGACTCTGACTCTGGCCACTTTGCAGATGGACACGACGTGGACGACGAGTGGACAACAAAGGGCCACAATCGTGCCTATGCCACGGCAGCGCTGGCCGAGCAGAACGCCGTGATAACCTCCACAACCTACGATCACATCATGCCCACATATGCCGTAGTCGATAAAAAGTCCGGCCCGCCCACAGCCCACGGCCAGTACATACAGTATAATACGCTTATACCCGTTAGCAAAATGGGCGCTTATGCCAATCAGCAGCAGCAGCAGCAACAGCAGCACCAACTCCAGCAGCAGCAGCAACAACAGAAGGTGAGTTATGCCCGGCTGAGCCCTAATCCGCACTTAGCCGACAGTCAAACATTTAACCTTTTACAATATGGTCGCGCTGGCAGCCATCTTAATTTATAGCCAGGGCCGGGGCAGGGGCCGAGGCCAGGGCCAGGGCCAGAGCCAGAGCCAGAGCAGGTGGCCAGCTGTTGGCCACAGCTGAATCCACCTGCCGCTGAACTATGCGGAGGCATCACCCTCAGCCCTGTTGTTACCGTTCCTACTTTTCGCACATTTCGGGTTAAGTGGTTTTTATGGCCAGCAAGCAGTTCATTATTTAAGCCGCAATTGATGGGCGCTTTGTTGCTGCCAGAATCAAAACGGATCAGCGGACGCAGTGGCACAGACAACAAATAGTTGTTGAATAGCCATCAATAAATTCAAGATTGAAATAGTTTCATTTTCAGATTTTTTTGTATTCCCTTTTACGCAATGCAAATATTTTAAGGCATTGCTTAGTCTGCTTTCAATTTGACTGATAAACTGATGAGAAAAGATTTCGATAGATTAAAAATTTAATATATATGTGAACTATAGGAATGTATCTTTCTAGATGAACAGAGCAAGCTATAAAAATTATTAAAAAATATTTAATATGCTCGATTATGATTTCCTCTGCCTATAATATAAGCTAAGAGCAAGGCTATAATAGTCTAAATTCCAATTTTCAATAGCTGTAGGCTAAACAAAATATTTTTCAAAATTATTTTTCTCTCTCAACCAAATAAAAAGTCCATTTAGAGATAGCAATGCCTTTATGAGCTATTCAAATATATCTTTGAAGTATAAAATAAACAAAAATAGAAAATTTAAAGCTTAAATTCCAATTTTCAATCATTTTAGGCTTTGCGAAATATTTGAAAACATTTTTAAAAATTATTTTTCATTTTCTACCTATACATTCCAAATACTTATATAATCTATCAGAATATATCATTAAAGTATCCTATGTTGATTGCTGGATCGACTCAGCTACCAATTTAAATGGTTTAAAAATAGTTTATATGATCTATTATGCCTCTTAGACTATAATATAAACTTATACTTTCTAATAGATTTTGATTTCCCATTTTCAATAGCCTAAAAAAAATATTTTGTTAATTTTCTTAAATTAATTTTCTCACTCAATTCAAACAAGAGTTCATCTCAAACAACAACCACATACTCAACTTACTGCCAGTTTATCAATCAGCAAGGCTAACTGGAATTTCATATAAAAAATTCCCTATCCTGCCTCTAAATTAAATTAATTGTCTCAACCTGCCTTGACCTGTGACTACCTCGTTACAGCCAACCAAAAACCAAAAACACTAAAAATAATCGCCTATAATTTAAAAACCGACAAACGAAATTCCTACTAAATCTTTGGCGCCAGCTATGCAATTTCATGGGCAACACCTACTACAACAACAATCTAAATATATATATATATATACACATACATATATTTTATCGTTTGGCGAGAATGCAAGCACAGAAATCCGCCCAAAACACTCAGCAGACAAAATCGGTGAAGGTCGCGCAGATAAATAGAAAACAACGAGCAGGGGCGTGGCAGCAGCCGCAGTTGCTGCAGCAAAACCAACATAATTTGAAAATCATTTAAGTAGAAATTCCCCCCTCTATGTGTGTGTGTGTGTACATGCCACGCCCACTGGCAACAACAAGGACATGCCCGGCGAGGAACAGCCTCAGCAGCAGCAGCAGCTGTAGCAATATAAATTTCCCATTTGCGAATTTAATAAAAATAAGTTGCAGGCGGACGCTTGTCCAGACGAGCAAAAGCATCGCTAAGGAGCAAAGCTGGCAAAGGATGCGCGCACTTTCCATCTAACTGTGTGTGTGTGTGTGTGTGTTTATGTGTGCTTGTTGTTGCTTTTGTTGCTGTGTAGCCTGCAAACTCAAAATGCAATAAACGGCAAGTGTGCGCTGCGCTGTGCCCTGCTCGTGGCTGCAGCTGCTAACTGAAAGTGGCTGCTGGCAGGTGGGGCAGAGTGGGTAACCCAGCACAGCCCAGACACATTACAAACAGGCGGGCGTTTCATGTGAGCATGGGCGTGGGCGTGGCTGGCTATGCCCAATACAACATCAAACCCTAAGCAGCTCCGCAAAAATAGTTAAGGTGTGAAAAGCAGAGCTCAGAAATTATTTTCGCTTAGTTTTAAGACAGATTTTTCTGGCTCAAATGTAATTTGCGGACAAAGTATCTGCCTTGGTTTGATTTGTGTTCGCCGATTGATTGAGGGCTGCATAGTGAGAAATAGAGTCTGACATTGAAATAGAATTAAATCATTTAAATTATTTATTTATTTTAATTTATTTTTTAGTTTAAAAAATAATTATTTAATTCTTGACTAAAAACTATGGTTTTAAATTCTCTTTTAGAATTTGTCTTAAAAATATGTAATAAATAGAAAAAATTTTTTCATTATTTTTAATAATTTTTTAAACCTTTTTTATAGTCTTGACCTAAAACTAAGATTTTTAATTCCTGGCCAAAAATGAGAGTATAACTTGTCATTAAAACAATTTCATATATTATATAAAGATTTAATAATATAAAAGACTTTTTATTTTAGCTTTAATAATTATTAAAAATAATTTTAAAATTCTTATTATATTATTATTCTTCAATTATATTAAAAAAGTAATATATAAAATGATAGTAGAATTTTTCAGTGAAATAATTTTATTTTTGATAATAACTCAATTTTTTTTTTTATATTATAGCCTCTCAACTTTAATTTATAATTCGACATATGCTAAAAAAAATCTTGTCTTAAAAATTAAGTTTCAAATTCTCTGCTAAAAAAGCTTAATTTATTTATAGAAAATTATTATTATACCATTTGGGCATTCAGTCAAATATTGATTAAAAATATTATCAAGTTATTGATATAAACTAATAACCCAATATCCTTATGCTGCCTCACCAAACATTTCTGCCATTTTATTATCTGATCTTAATATATTTCATATCAATATAAAATCAATTTAAAATTCGAATCTCTCATCCAATGTCTCGGCGAGTTGTGAAAGCCTTAAGAGTGTCGAATTGATAAAGTGCATAAATATAGCATTTTAATGAAATTACAATTTCAACAGTTAACAAAACCTCTGGAGCTTTGCGCTGGCTGCTCAGGTCCTGCTTAGCCTCAGTCTGGCAAAACTTCACACTCGACAATTATGCAACTGGCGGGCAAATTGAAAGTGATTGACTCAACATATTGAAACTTTCCACTCACTCTCTCTTTATCTCTCTCTCTCTCTCTTCCACAGACTGAGCTCAGCTATAGCGAACTGGCTGGTGCCCCACTGGTGGGCAATGCCGTTGGCGTTGGCGGCGTCCAGCGCTTGACGCCCTACTGCAGCGCCACCTTGGGACGACCGAGGCAGACGGATCTGAAGCGCGCCGAGCCGAACATCTACTCGCAGGTAAATGTTATGATGGATGATGAAATTTTGGCGGACTTGCAGGCGGCCACGGCGTCGGGCAGCAGCTACGTGGCTGGCGCTGTGGTCGATAATGTGGGCGGGACTGGCGGGCTCTACATGCAGGGCTATGCGACGCGCGTCTAAGCCGAGCACAAGTGTTTGTTTTTGTTGTCGGTTCGTAGTGCTGTTTAGCTGAATGCATTGTTAATTTAATTTTTGTTGTTGTGCTTTGATTTATGCTTTAATAAATTTGAAAACGTTTTTCTGTCCTTCTTCTTCTTTTTTGTTGTTATTATTGCATTTACGTGATGTGCGGCGCTTTATTTATGGCTGCCTCAGCTTGCTTCACACATAACTCATTACAAGCTGCCACAAGATTTTTAATTACTTCTCGAGAGCTGAGCCAAAATCAATTACACCCCTCACACACACACACACACAGACAGATATAGAGACAGCTGGCAAATCAATAAACTGACAGCTGGCATAGAAAACTATGCACAAATATTTGTCTTCCATTGACAACGGGAAAGAAATGAGCTCAGCATTACGCATACGCAGGGGTAACCGAATGCATTGAAGACAATTTGGTGCAGCTGCAATATGATTTGATAACACTGCATGTGTGTGGGTGCCTAAGTGAAACTGAATCGAGCCAGCCAACAGGACGTATGCGTAATGCGCCTGCCACTAGAGCGAAGCGAGGCAAATGGGTTCAGTTAAGGCACATTGAAATGCAAAGAACTCTGACATGAGTGAACTATAATTATGATGAAGTTATTTAGTCGAATCTAAAAATGATGTGGAACTATTTCAACAGCCTGATAGAGTTAGTTGAAAACACTTCCAGCTGCAAATGAAGTTTTAAGACTGATTTAACTGGAAACAAACCAAATTTACAAATTTACTTTGAGGTCAGTGTGCGAGCTGTTCCACCTGGACTTCAGTTCGAGTCAAGCTTCTGCCTGTGCTGCTCCTGCTCCTGCTGCTTTGTCCATCGGTCGGCTTTGATTTCAACAATTATTGTAATGACTTGAGTTATGTGCATGTTCTGTGTGCTCCGGCATTTGCAGTGGCGAATGGATGTTTTCGGTCTGCTCTTAAAATGCACTTAAGCTGCTGCTGTAGCTGTGGGAACATTTTCAAACATCTTTTATGGGAAACAAACAACAACAACAACAACTACTACTATGGACAACTACAACCATTGCCCATTGAATGGCAGCAGCAAGGGAGCAGTCGAGGCCAAACCATTCACCTAATGACATTGTATGGCTTTATTGTCATTTATCGAAAAGTTGTACACAGCACAGAGACAGAGACTGTGCTCTGCTCTGCTCTGCTCTGGCCAGCAGGCAAAATGTTTGCCGTTGATTTTAGTTCTTTGTTTTATTTTCATGGCAATTATTTTAATTCGATTATATATGTATGTATGTACTTTGTGCAGCTTCAACAACAGCTCTGTCCTCTTATTCGTGTTGTTGTTGTTTTAAAAGTTTTCAAACTGCGCTTTGCGGCCGAGTTTTACAATGGGTGTTTCGGTCCATTGGGGCTTCAACTCGTTGGCAGAGTGTTGACAAAAACAAATAATTTAATCAGCTTTGACTTCATATTGAACCGAAGCAATATTTATGGCAGCCCAATTGCATTTTAATTCTTAAGCTGTCCGATGTTATGCGCAAATGCAATTAGAAACACAAACTTTCTCTCTAAACTATTTAAAAGGCAATTTCCATGACTGCCACTTGGCCTTTAAAGTGTTGACTTGTCTTAACAATGAGAATTCCCAACTATTCTTTGCTTTAACCACTTTACATAATATGTAGCTCAACGGCAACAATTAATTCCATTTTATCTACATAAAAAAAACCCATGGCTTAACATTATTTGTGATTAAGACTATTTTTTTATATCTCTGGCCAGCTCTAGCTGTGGCCATGATCTATGCCAAGCAATTAGAATTTATTTACGCTGAAATTAGTTTCATTAGAAGCACGTCGAGTGCATAAATTTTGACCACACTTTAGTACACTAACACGAACACACACTCATACTCGCACTCACTCATTCGCACGTGGATAAGCGTTAATATGCCACGCACAAACATTTGGCCAACTAACACTCACACACGCAGCTTCGCCCTGCGGACCCGGTTGGTGGGCGGGACGCGCGCTTTGGCTAAATAAACGCCAAGCGCAGCATTATTAACTAGAAACAACAATAACAAATACCCACATCAACAACAATCACAATAACAAAACATGAGAGCCAAACGCTTGCATATGCCCCGCCTCCGCCTCCATCCGTGGCAAAAGGCAGCCACACCTAGGTACACAGAGCACCGCCAGGCTCTAGTTTACCTATGCATATAAATAGGCATAGAACACGCGCACATACATGTATTAATTTGAGTGTGTAAGTTAGCAAAACAGCCAGCGAGGGCTGCTCCAGGAATTGATGGAAATTACACTATTTTTATGTGTTTAATAAAGATAATTTTTCAAAATTAATTTTTTTTTTATTATTTTATTTTATTAAATATTAAAATACATATTCAAAATTGAAGAGAAGAAACCTACGAGAATTTAAATTTTAATGAATTTACAATTTTAAATAATTTATTTGGAATAACTTTATAGGATTTATTTTAAATATATTTTCAAAATCAATTATTAAATAAAAAATAAAATCTATATTTAAAATAAAGGCAAAGTAGGTGACAAGAATTACTTTTTATTAATTTTCTAAAAATTTGATTAAATAAAAATAATATATTAATTAATTACTATTAAAATTTTTATTTAAAAAAATGGAATTGAAATTTTCAATATATTTTAATTTAAAAAATAATTTTAATGAAATCGTGTCTTTATTCTTAACTTAATATACATAAATATATTTTTTTTAAATTTATTTGTAATATTTTTTTTTTCATAATAAAATATAACCAGATATAAATTGAAATTAATTTATTTAAAATAAACTTTCATTTTTAATGTTAACTTTAGCTTTTCAAAGTTTAACTATTTAGCTATTAAATAAAATATATTTTTCATTTATAAATATTTAAAAAAAAATTATATTGAAAAAATTTCTATTTTTGGTGTAAACATTTTAAATTATTATTATACAACTTCAAGTTTTAGATGTTTTAAATATTTGTTATATTACAATGTAGTGCTCATCCATCTAACTTCCTGCATAAGACAGCATAGCGAACAGTAAGCAGCTGCGCTATATCCCAAAACAAATACAAAACCACGAACTCGCGCTGAAATTGTTGCATATAAATCATTACATTTTCCATCTTTCTCTCTCCCGCTCTCTCTGTCTCTCTATTTGTTGTCTTTTCTCTATGGTCTCTCACACGCGGGCACACACATATAGATCGATCTGGCACATCACCCCATGTACTCGACGAGTCCCATGTTTGGAACGAACAGCACCATCACCGGTGTCACCATGTCGCATCCATCACAATTGGCCACCTTCTCGCCCACGCCGCCGCCGCCCATATTCGCTCACAGCGTGGTCGCCACTGGAGATGGGCTGCTGCAGCCGGTGACGTGCATGGGACTGGTGGCCACATCCTCGGCAGTCGCGCCCGGCAATGGGCCTGTCGTTCAGCAGCACCACCAGCAGCAGCAGGCAGCGGCCAACGGCGCTGGCGGAAACGGAAGCATCGTCGGCGTCGGCGTCGGCGTTGGCGTCGGCATGAGCCTTTATGGCAGCGATGTGGTAAGTGTCTGTTTGATGTACTTCTAGTCCCGGCTGGGCAGCTACTGGGCAGCGACTTCTGGCTGCTTGTTGATAGCAGCAGTTGAGGAAGTCGCTTAATGTCCAAAACGTTGAAAGCATCAATATGCAAAGTGAGTTTTTTTTCTGCTGAAACAGGAGCAAGAGCACGGAGGGAGGGCTGGGTGGTGGGCTGAGGTGGTAAACATTTATCTTGGGTCCACCCGGTCGCCATGCTCCCTCCGCATATCTTTTGTTCCCTTTCATAAATTGGGCGCCACTGGGGCAGAAAATGGATTTTTGCGGTTGGTCTGATAACTGCTCAAGGGATTGCTAAGTAATATGCGCCCAACACACCCGACATGCCCGACCCACCCAGGCCAACCTGGCCCCAGAACTCAAGAAGATAAACAAAGCAGCCACAAGATGAACAGCCAAATGGGTTGTTTGTTAATTAGGCTACTTTAGCATGAATTTACTTATGCTCTTTTATGTAAATGCGCATATTTCTATATATAATATATGTATATATACATATATATATATATATATATATATATATATTATATTTCTATATGCCGCTTATGCTCTACTTTGGTCTGTTCGCCATCAAACTAGTATCTCGTGAGCTGCTAGCTGCAAGGCTTAAACTATAGTTTCCCTTATATATTATTTTTCTAAAGAAAATCAGTTTTATGCGCTACATTAAAAATTGGGTAAGTGCCTTGGCCAAATTGAGCAATATATTACCCATTGGGTGCGCTATTCAGTTGACGCAGTTTTAGCATCGTTTTTTTGTTAGTTTTGTTCAAGAAAATTAAAAAATACTTTCTGAAATGATACAGAGCGCATTCTTATTTGATTTTAGGTAGAAAAAAAGCAGAGTTTATTAAAAAATAATGTTTAATACTATAGCTCCAGTGATATAGAAAACAATTACAGATAATGTGAAGGGTACGTCATGCTGATCACGCAGTTTAAGCAACTCTTTTTTGTAACCTTTTTTTATAAAAAAAATTTAAAAATACTTTCCGAAATGATACAGAGCTTAATTTTATTTTATTCTGGAAAGAAATTAACAAAGTTTAATGGAAAATAAATTTGAATATTATATGTAGCTGCGCGCAGAGTATGTTGAAATATTAAATATGAAATGCTGTCTAACCTCTTAATCAATAATGAAAGCATGAAATGAGTATGAAGCTGTAGAAGTTCCATAAGGTCAAGTTAGAGAGTCTACGTTATGATGAATTAAATAAAATAATTTATTTTTATTGTATGTCTTATATTTTTATTATATATCTCATTTTTATTATAAATATTTATTAATAAAGCGAGTTCATAGGTATAGAAACTAGACATGAGTTTGTCTTCAGTTTATAGAAAATAATAGACCGTTTATATGTAGAATCGAAACACATCTGACTTACTTTATTGTTTAATAGGAATGATAAACAAAATTAATCATTATTCACAAAGACCTCCCATAATTTCATTTATCTCCCACAAATAAATAATGAAAATCATACGAAAAATCCGGTTTTCCTTACAAACTTTTGGCATTTCTTTAAACTTTTGACTAACCTAGCAAGACTCACTAACCAACAATACTATTCCTTAAATACTAGTTTCCTTAAGCTACAAGCTGCTGCTGTTGTCTCTTGGCATAAGTCCCAGATAGTCGTTCCTTCTCGTTCATATTGCTCCCATATGATTGGACTCTGACTTTATTTTAAAAACTTAAAAGGAAGTTTAACCATTAAAAAAAAGAGTTTTTTCGACTGCCAAGTTGCAGCTTGACAACATGAACTATTTTTCAGTTGTTTCTTCTTCTTTTTTGGGGACCACTTAATCCCTGACTGCTTAAATTTTAAGCCCGAATTCAGCGGCAAAAGTTCAAAGCGGTAAATGACCTCAGAGCGTGCATAAAAATGACAGCCGCAGTAAAAGTAGTACAAAAAGAGAATCATCTGTATCTCTCTCTCTCTCTCTCTTTCTCTCTCTCTCTCTGTTGCTGTCTCTCTGTCACTCTTATTGTCTATGTCATTTGCTCTATAAATATGCCATTATATGTACACTTGGCGACGCGCATTGCGTTCGTCCTGCCGAGCGCTGCAGGCGCAGGCATTGTGCCGGCGCCTTACTTTCTTCGTCTCTCTCTTTCTCTCTTTCTCTCTCTCTCTCTCTGTCTTCTTTTTTGCAACTGTTTCACGCCAAAGGACACTGCGGTGTGGCAACTTTTGACTCTAATGATTGCAATTATTATGGCCCGCAAAAAAAAGGAACAACAGCAACGGAATTTACAATGTACATTTTTTTCCATTCCTTGGCTGAGTCTGAGTGAGTTGTTGTTTTCTATGTGCCTCTCTCTCTCTCTCTTACTCTGTGTGTGTGTGTGTGTGTTTGTCCCTAGAGTTTTTGAAAAATGCAAGGCAAAAGGCAGCGAAGCGCGCAAAAGCCAACCGAAAACACAGCACGACGAGGACATGGGCTTGGACTCTGAATGTGACTGCTGCGGTGTTGCCCGGGGACTGTCGCTGGCGACCAGCAAATGGTTAGATTTAGCGCAGCGGTACACTGAACGAAACCAAATAACACGCATACGCCCAGTTAGCCCGTCGCGCCACGGCCACTGCTACGGCCATCCAGGCAGGCGAGCGGGCGAGCAGGCGGGAAATGTGAATTCGTAATAGCTGCGGGTACTCAAATAATGCGCGCCTCGTTAATTTTAAAGCACAGCTCTTAACGTGTATTTGTGTGTGTGTGTGTGTGTGTGTGTGTGTGTGTGTGTGTGTGTGTGTGTGTGTGTGTGTTTTCGGCCATGGCTCGATTCGTTCCGTTTTTTGTTCTCCTCTTTTATTGCTCTCCACTTGCCTTTGAGGCTCTGATAATCCATGGATTAGTCATTGCACAAACATAATAATAAATGCAGGGGAGGGCAGAGGCTCGTATAATCTATGGAGCGATGATTTGCTCGATATTATTCACTCGTGATTAGGTCTAAATGCAGAATGTTTATAGGCTGTAAAAGGCTGGCGCGTATTAATAACACTTTCACTCTCCATTTACGCTCTGAAACAGGCCAAGCCGCAGCACTTGAAGACCGTGCCCGAGGAGCTGCACCACCAGCTGAACGGCGACGAGATGCTCATTAGCCAGGACCGCGGCCACGGAACGGGCACACGCTTTTGACGCTGAGTGACGATAGCCGATGATCGAAGCCAACAACAACCCCAAGTCAAATCAAATCAAATAAATTGACGAAATGCAGCAGAGTCCGGCGGGAGGTTAGCAAAGGAAAATTGACTATAAGTTATGTGATGTGCGCTGGAAGAATTAAAAAAAGAGTCGAGAAAACCAAATTCCAACTGCCAGCAAAGCATTTAGCGAGGAGGTTGACACTGCTTTCTGGGCGAGCACTTTTGAAAGCATCAAGCGAAGGCGACAACCACGACGACGACGAGAATGCGCCAAATAATGTAAAATAAACCAAAATTATAACAATAAATTTGCATGTAAAATGTTAAGAAATAAAAAATAAATAAATAATAAAAAAAAGAAATCCAAACTCAAAGAGAAAAAAAAGAATAAGAAAAAACGAAGAGAAAAAGAGAAATCCATTAGGCTTAAGTGAGCGTGTATAAATCGAATACTAAAACTTAGAGCTCTAAATGAAAAAAAATATATATATGAAATCTATAAATCAAGCTAGATGTACGATGTGAACACTGAATTGTTAATATATTTTTAAACAGCAGCTTTAAGCGCCAAAAATCTAGACAACTTTTAGCTAAAGTTAAATGAATTCATGATTGTTGTTAATTTGTGTTGAAAAGGAAGCGAAAGCGAAAGCGAAACCAAAACCAAACTTAATTTTAAATTTAGCTTGTTCTTAAGACATAAATACAATCTATTACACACACACACACTGTCACCCATACATATATAAATGAAATTCATGTACTTCTAAGGCCCATTTAGCATAGCAGCAAATGTAATTAATGACAATTTGTTTACATACTCGTCGAACGTCGGAGGACAGCAGAAGGCATCAAGAATTTAAAAGCAAGCTACATTTAAGTGAACTTAATACTAAATGGTTAACTAAACAGAAAATAATTCAATTTAGCAACGCAACGTTTGCATTTTATACGTAAAAGGAAAATAAGCAGAATAAGAAAAGAAGAGCCAATCTTGGCATAGAAAACGAAAACATTTAACACTCTAACAACTCTAACTCGTAAATGAATAAAAATTAAATTAAAACGAAAAAAAAAAACATAAAACTAACAATAACTGAGAAATAACTAATTAAATACTTTAGGCTTAAGAAACTGCATGTAAAATATTTAACTGACGAAAGTGTATCTAGAATTAAGTTTAAAATTTATAAAATTAAAAAAAGGAAAATAGTTAATAAATTAAATTTAATAAAATGTATTTAAAACCAAAAAAAAAAAAACTATGAGAAAAGAATTCTTTGTTAAACTCTGTCGTTGCCTTAGGATCACTGACCAGCTGCAGTCGTGGGCAAACAGCTTCGTGGGCGGGCAGCATCAGCAAAATGCAGCAATTTGATGTAGCCAAACATTATCGCAACGCTGGGCGCTGGCAAACAGCGTGGGCGTGGCAGAGCCACCGTGTGTGTATGTGTGTGTTTGGCATGCGCCTTGTAGCAAATGCCAAATATTGACAGGGCGCGTGTACAAACACAGGGAAACGGAAGTCAAGCCGGCCGACACGACCACAACAGCCAACGATGACAACAACGAGAACAAGTAGAACAAGCGACAACGCCAACGCCGACAACGACGACAACGATGGCAACGGCAACGTTGTCGATACATCGTTCAAAAATTGTCAGCCATGTAAATTTTGTATGCGAAAGCACTTAACACCATTTCGCTTAAGCAGTGCAAACAGACGGCAACTCAACTAAACAGAGGCACATAATGATAGTGACAGGCTGGCAGACAGGTAAGCCAACCTGCAGGTGGACACTTAGGCTCCCAGTTGAGCCCGGGCCAGATCATAGACAATCATTTATGACTGAGCCTACATGGAAAGCAAATTATGCAAATTTTGACCGCAACGTCGATGACTTGTAAATTTTGACGGCGCAGCCTGTGTAGATGTAAAGATATGCCAAAAGGTAAGCAAACCACACACACACACACACACACACACACATTCACGGCAAAGAGATTGGATAGATGCAAATATTTGGCACACTGTGAATACCTGTACTTACGGCTCAAGGAGCAGCAGGTAGCGGCATCAAATTAATTTTGCCCACATGTCAAAAGGCAAAGCCACAGCCTGGGATATGCCGTCTGCCACCTGCCACCTATCAGCCCCAACCCACCCATGAGGCAGGAACTCAAACACGGCCAAAGTAGACTCTAACACGCCAAATGGAAATCAATTAATCAAAATTCGCTACATAAATTATAAATTAAAACGCTGTTTATGCTCCCGCTGCTTCTGCTCGCTGTTGTTGCTTTAATTGTTGTCTGGCAGCCGCCCCAAGGGTCATCAATCAAGCGGCAATTAAACGAGCCAAAAGTTGAATAGAACTTTTTTTCGTCTCTGTCTTTTATATATTATATAGCAACACAGCTGAATATATAAATATGTATACAAAAAAGAAGAGAAGAAACATTTGAATTGTTTTCCAAACAGCAAATAAAAATTTGATACGAATTGCCTAACGAATTTTATTTAGATTTTATGACCGAGCCACACTTGCACACTAAAGTGAAAAAGAATTGCAGTATGTATGCATATATGAATATATATGTATGTATACATGAATATATATTTAGACATATACATATGTATATGAGTTGGAGAGAAGCTGGTGCTTATGCAATTTAAAGCCGTAGAAAGCGCAGTAAATTTTGTTACTCAGACAATTAATCTGTTAGGTAAGTAAAAAAAAGTTAGGTGAAATACATTTACTTCGCATCAAATATATACATATTTTCGTTATCATAATATTTTATTTTAATACTAATTATGTTTCACTGGAGAAAATGTGTGCAAGCTTTATTAACTGAGCCCCATATGCTATAAGTTAAAAATAAATAAATATAATATATAATATATTATATATAATACATAATAAATTCACGCTGGCATCTTTTTAAATCAATCCTCGTGTTTTGAAAACAGCTTAAAAAATTATTTAATGTATTAAATGTAAAAATTAAAAAGGCAAGTTAATTTTTCTATTTATTCATATATTTATATATTTATATATTTATATATTTATATATTTATATATTTATATATTTATATATTTATATATTTATATATTTATATATTTATATATTTATATATTTATATATTTACATATTTATATATTTAAATATTTATTTATTTATATATTTTTTAGCTAATTAATAAATGTATTTGTTCAAGCAAATACTTAAATATTTCATTTCAATTTCTGGTTTTTTTACCTTGGACCAAAAAATGAAACGTCCGACCACTTCAAGTTTCAATTCAATAATGCCTTTCTTCTTTTCCTGCCCAGCAGCAGCAAGCGAGCATAAGGGGAGCAAGCATAAGGAGAGCAAGTACAGGGAGCGTGAGCGCAGCTAGAGCGAGTGCAGCTAGAATGCGCTCAACTAGATCGAAGCGACACTCCCGCTCTTGCGACTCCAACTTCAAACGCTTCTCTAACAATTATAAATTTAAATGCAGCCAATCGCAGTTTTCCCTTCCCCTGTGACCACAACTCAAACATGAACGGTTGCCTCTGGTTCGATATCGAATTCTGCTCAAGATAAAACCGTGAGCACCTTTAAACGTCTATACAAATAACAAGCACATATGTTTCTGTCAAACTTTATTATTATTAATAAGTTTTAATGAGGAATAATTAATAAATAATAATAAAAAATATTTATAATACTTTTTTTACTCAAATGTAATTTCTCAATAAAAAATTTATTTACATAAATGTTAAATAAAGACAAACAAAATATAAATGCATTTAACTTTCATTTATTCTCAAATACTATGTATTTAATAATAGAATATAATATAATATATATATATTATATAGTATTATATATAACTTGGTCTTAATAGTTCGTTGCCTCCTTTAAATCTTCTCCCAGCCCTACTTGAGACACTTACCAGCACACGTTGAGACATTTTATTATGAAGAGAAGAAGACAGAGAGATATCCAGTGCACACTCAATTTTTAACGCTTAGCGGGGTATAGGCAACATTTAACGAGCAGAGCTGCTGAGAATAAAATGCAGCCGTCTCCACCGCTGAATGACGAACCCACTCAGCGGATATGAGTGCGACACTCGCCGAAGACATAACTTCTGCCCGTGTTGCAGTTGCGCTGGCTCGAGTGCATTTAGGACTTTAACGACGCCCATTCGAAGCAGTCCAACTTGATTTTTATTAGTCGAAATTGTCTCCCCACTCTCTCTCTCTCTCTCTCACTCCTTCCGTTTCTCTCTCTCTGCTCTTTGGCGCTGCATCTAACGATGATAAATGGCAAACAGAGTTCGTTTACAATTTGTAATTGGTTCAAGCGCTAGAGCATTGGGAAAGTTTTCATGTATTTATGCAACATTTGCTTTTAATTGATTGTTAAAAATGACAAACGACTTTTGCTGCTGTTGCGCGCACTTCGTTTGATTTATACGCCGTTCGAGCTAATAAAACGGCTTCAAAGTGTGCGCAAATTAAATAAACGCCATGCAATTAAGTCCATTTTTTTTTTGGCACTCGCAGAGTTAAGCCGACATTAATGCGACTCCGCGGCATTCTTTTCTGTCTGTCCATAGATACCCCAGCCCGCCTCTCTCTCTCTCTCTCTCTCTCTCTCTCTCTCTGTCCGCTGTTGTCTGTCAGCCATTTTGTTCAGCGCAGTGCAGCTGCCTGATTTATAAGCCGACACTTGCAACGTCGCTGACCACTGAAATTTTCTTACCACTGATTTATTTACATTTAAGCAATTTCATCGCCGCGGCCATCGGGACAGCGGGACAGCGAGTCCACCCGGAAATGCACAGCATTGCAACCGGAAATTGGCAAGCAGTTGAGCGAAAGGGCGCATCTCACTCCCCTTCACACTCTCTCTCTCTCTCTCTCTCTCTCTCTCTCTCTCTCTCTCTCTCTCTCTCTCTCGCTCTTGACCAGTCTCACTTATGTTGGCAGCAGAGAAGATTAATGCCGGCGCTTTTATTGTTCGGCCAGTTTGGTCACTCGCTGGCCGTTTTATACAATTTATTGTAAATAAAAATGACACAACCACGAGACAAACAGACGCAAGAAGAAAAAGGCCAAAACAGTAAGAAATGGGAGCATCCGCAGAGCTCAGCCGTTGAGCATTGAGGTATTAAGTGGGGAACTTGCCTTGATTACAACACGGCTCAGTCATAGACTTCCGAGCCAACTACACTATTTGATAGGCTAAATGGATGGAGCTGATATTAAAATTGTTATTTAAGTTATCGATTTTAGTTAGCAAATTGTCTCAAAATGAGACACTGCATAGTGTTTGTAATTTATGAACATTTTTTAAGTACCTAGATAGAAGCAAAGTCATGTTTCATCTAAACAACTTATGTTTCAAAATAAAATACTTTTACCAAAGAAAATAATATTAAGTAAACAAAATAAAGTACTTAAATGGACTTCCACTAACTTTTTTTTGGCAATTAACTTTTAGCTCATAATTCAACATATTTTAATATTAAATATCACATTTAATATATCAATTTTGTATGCTAATATTATATTATATTATTCTTCTAGTATTTTTGCAATAACAAGAACAAAAATCCTCTCGAACTCTGAACGTCGACCTAGCATGATCAAGCCGCTGCGCTATATGAACGCAAGAAGCCTGGAATGATAAGAGAGAAAATTAATTTAACTGAGCGCAATCTCTATAAATCGCAACATTAGTCTCTTACATCCTAAAATCTATTGAGTCAACAAAAAATACAAAGAGTAGGGCTAGCTGCTGAGCCCAAAAGATCCAGTAAAAACTCGATATTCAAGCAGCTAAATAAACCCCAACTCTTGGCTTGCTTTCTCAATATAATAATAATCATTCTCAGTTTAATTAAAAGCAGCTGTGCCTCGCATTAAATTACTTTCAAGCTTAGTTACTTTAGTATTAGTAAATGTACATAATAGAAGAAATTCCCCCGACCCCCGGTCCACCCTAACTTATTGATTCGTCTGAGAGGCAGCCACAAACTCATTTTAATGCCCGACATTGGCTCGCACCGCAGAACTAAATTGGCAGACAAATAAACACTGGCAGCTAGAACCGCAAGGCTACAAATAATGTGCAGCAAATCTACGCAAATTTCAGGCAAACAAATCCGTTTAATACGACTGCAAACACACACGCAGGAGGCAGGCAGGCAGCAGGAGGCAGCAGGACGCAGGAGACCGGAAGCAGGGGCATACATTTAGGCGACGACACCTTTGTGACACACGCAGCAGAGACAGCCAACAACATTTGAAGGTTAAATAAATTTCCAAGCGCCGTTGCCGGGAGGCAAACATATGCCTAGCCCCGGCAGCCATAAATATTTGGGATACCGAACCGGCAAACAAAAAAAAAAAAAGAAGAGAACGAATAAAGGAAAAGGGTTAAATAAGGACGAGCACGCATATGCAGAGGACAGAGGCGGAGCACATTTACATAGAAAGTACCTGGCGGTGCACATTTCCTGTCTCTCAGCTCCGGCACCGCTTTCCGGTTAATATGGCGGCGTCAAAACAACATTAAACATGGACCGAGTCCGTACGCATGCCGCCAGCCGGAAGAGAATATAACACGCACTGCGTATACGTAATACGCATAAAATTTGAAAAGCGACATGCCTGCCACTGGATACGTCCCGTTTCGGGCCACTGTGCGCGTCCCACAGTTGGCAAATTATTTTTTTAGTACTTTATTCAATGCGCATTAGGCGCGCACTCAGCTTCGGATTTGGGTTCGGTCGCCCGCTCGCCCCCTCGCTCCGCCCACGCGCGGATTTAAATCGTAAATAAATCGTAAAAGTGCGACTGACTGTGAATGAGGCTTCTTTACGGTCCGTCCCCATATCGCCGTCGCCGAGATTGCCTCGGCACAAAAAACTAACTAATGTGCGCCTTTTAATTTATGTTGAGTTTTTTACGGGCACAGTTCACGCAGTTTTCGGGTGTGATGATTAGGTTCCCAAAGTGTTGGCCATTTATAAAAAAAGGGATGCGTCGAACGCACGTGTGCCTCGATCCACAAAAAGCGAACTGCTGGAATGGCCGCAGAGATATTTAAGTGCATGAGAAAAAATTGCCTGTGCTTTGGAGCTGTTTAGTTTTTATGTGCTTAAAGATTAAATGCGAGAACTGATACGTGTGGCCATTTAAAACTAAGTGAGTATTTTTTTTTTTTTTTTTTGTTTAAGTTGCTTATGAAGATGTCAAGAAGAAATTCCGACAATTAGCTTTAAAGCGAAAGGATGACTTGCAGTGCTCAATATATGTACGATAGATAACTACTTTTATTTTATTTTATTTTTCTCTCGATTCTATTTTATTAATATTTTACTATTACATGAAAATATGGAAATATGATTACTTATATTAGCGAAAATAATTATAGAGCTCTCGCTGGCTGATTAACTGCTCCACGAACTAAATTAGTAATTATTGTCGATACTATTTGTATTACAGTGTGTCATTTAAAATGTAAATTGGTTTACACACTCGTGTGTGCGTGGGTGTGTGTCTTGCCATTTGTAAAAACTCAACTGACGGCTGACCGCACAGTCAGTCAGTCAATTGGCTAATTTAATGCATAAAATTCATTTGGCATTTTCGTTATTTTCATTATTTTGATTGAATGTTTATAATGGGCCAACGAAGCGATGCGACGCGTCGCCTGCCGCTGCCACAGTTGCAGCCACAGCCACTCACTGACTGATTATATTGTAAATAAATACAAATTACATTTATTCAAATTTTTTTACAATTTTATTTTGCATTTGCACTTCCTTTTTTGTGTTATGGAAATAGGCATAACTCAAAAGTACTTCATAGATAATTAACAAATAGCGCATCATTTTCACATTACACAATCACAATTTACACATACATATGCATGTATTATATAGCTGATAACAATAACTGACAGATCATGTAGAGTTGAGCTGTGGCTAAATAGCCATTGCGACTGAGTACACAAATCAAATAACTGCATCTCCATTTATATGCTAATTATTTTTATTCATATTTAATTAGATTTTATTCAATGCAAAATTACGTTTTTGTTTTTGCGAGCTTCACATTTATAATTTGCGCTAATACCGCGCATAATAATAATAATAAAATAAAATAAAAATAATATAAAAATTTAAATACAAATACTAATACAAATTAAAATAAAATAATATTTAAATAATAATACTAATATTAATAATAACACAATAAATAAAAATTAATAATAATATTAAATTAAAATAAATAAAAAATAATTAAGTTAAAATTAAAATAATTTTAATGGTATTAAAATTAAAATAAGAATATTTTTAATATTAATATTATATAATATTAATATTTACATTTAATTTGGCTTGAAAATAATTTAATAACTCCATTACTGTCACAATTATTATGTCAGTCTCTAAAAATATAATTTCCCTTAGCCATCAATCTCATAAATGTATCTTAGAGCATCTCTATATCATCATTTTTATTTCTAATTAAATTGTTCCTATGCTGATTGTTAAAATTGTTATTGTATTACAACTAAACTTGTGTTTTAACACCATTTTTTATTAACTCTATACAAATATATAAAAAATTTAAATTTTTCAATAACTGTCTTTTTTAGCATCGCCCTTAGCTATGTATTTATTCCTAATGAACACTAATAACACTCAAATTAGTTTGTGGTTGATAAATAATTAAATAATCGCATCAATATTAAACAGACTTTAAATGCTACGATTACCAATAGAATAACTATTCGAAGCCATCGAGAACTATCTTCTAGACTGCTTAAATTTAAATGATTTCTTTAATGTGCACATTCATAAGCTTGTTTATAGGCTCTTCACAGCTCCAAGAAAAAAAATAGAAAAAAACTCAATTTCGAAGAAAAGGTTCCAGAAAATTGTTTTTGAACTCATTACAGGAAACAAATATAAGAAGAAGAAAAATAGAATATTTTCCGCATAAGGATAAGTCTGAACATAAAGAGCTTAACTTCTACCTTGACTTCATTTCTCTTCTTCAGTTTTTCTCAGAGAGAAGAGAATTCGAGTATTAATTCAAGTGAAGCCAGTGCAATTTGGTGAAATTAAAGTAACCGCACGATTCGGTGGCTAAGTCGACTGATTACAGCTTGTTGTCGTTGTCTTCAGTCTATAATTAGTCGAAAACGAAAATGTTTTTGCAATTATGAAATTTGCATAAAACACTTGATGTCGGCGTTCAACGAGTTTCATTGCCAACTCGTTGAAAGCGAAGTTTTGCGAGCTGCTTCACGCTGCGTATACGTAACGAGGCAAATTACAAAGCTCGAACGATGCTGCTACTGCTGCTGCTGGGCGTACCGATTATATGGTAAAAGTTTTTGACGGCCAGCAGCACTAATTGGTTTTTGATTTCGCCTTTGGACATGGCCTCAAATTTGCTCCAAATGGCTGTTGGTTAGCACTAGTTATTGTTTGCCACACTCTCGAGGCGCGCACACACACACACGCACACACACTCACACGGAATTTTGAAAAAGTTGAAAGTTAACAAAATTAACCCTTAACTGCATTGCATGCTCTTAAAGTATGCGAGCGTTAAGTTTGTGACTTGCTTTGTAAAGTTGACTACGCTAATATGTCACTTTGTCGTGGCAAAAGTTAACTTTGCCAACCCAGCCAACAGCCACGCCCACTGGCAATGCCTGCACACGAGAATGTGCTGCTGCACTTAACTGAGTTTCTACACCCAGCGATTGAAACGGTGAATAGAAAGGGTAGTTTGATTAAGCAGAAAGCAGAAATGAAATGATTTAGAACGGCTTTTTAATAATAGAGATGAATAAGGATATTCAATAAAGTTCAAGCTCTCAGGTTTATTAATTATTGGCTAACTAAATAGCTAATCTCTTCATAATATAGCATAGATCTTGAACATTTTCTTTATCATTCAAGCTATAGTCTTCAAAATCTACGAAGTTCTGCATAATTCTTCTTAAAATAAAATATGATTGGGTGCTGTATCATTTCTGGAAGTATTTTAAAATATTTTTGAAAAAAAAACTTAAAAAAAAAAACGATTTCTTAAACTGCATCATCAGGATAGCGCAAGCAAGAGTTAATATCTTAAATTATGTAAGCCACAAAATTGATTATTAATAGGAAAATTAATAAGTAAGCAATATGTATGGCTCTAACTTTAGAGAAAGAATTAAAGATTGAAGCTTTCTTTTATGCTCAACTATCTAGAGCAAAAGTCGCTTTAAAAGTTGAAGGACTATGGGAGACTATAATTAGATAAACTTCATTAGCAGCAATAGGTGTGACAGAGTGTGACAGGCATGGGTATGGATTTGTATAACCTCTTGCGGTGCTGGGTAGCTGCTGGTCGAGCTGTTTAGCCGATTTGCCTTAAGTTATTTGGCTTGCGCCTGCTGCATGCATGTATAAGCATGTGTGAAACCAAAAACCAAGCCAACAACGTCACACAGACAGCACAGCAGGAATGGAGCTAGACCAGAGTTGGGGTAGATAGTGTGAGTTAGTCAGAGACACTCACCTGGTTGCGGTTGTTGGCCCGATGCTCAAAGCGGTTGGGCTCTTACCTGGCGTTGGTGCACGTTTTGGCATTAAATTTGCACTAACACAAATTGTCGCTTACTCGTACATAGAGAGAGACTGTGTCTATGTGTCTGAGTGTATGTGTCTCTATGTGTTGACTATCTTAAAAGCCATCGCACAAAGACAACATATAAATTGAATTGTTGGCAAGCGAAACGACACGAAATGAAATGAAATTTTAAGAAAATGGCGCTGATTTGAAGTTAGTGGCAGGGCGCGGCCTGGAGGAGCTGAGCCTGAGATGTTACACATGCTACATAAACACAGAGATATAGAGAGAGAGAGGAAGAGGGAGAGGGAGAGGGAGACTCAAGTATATATTAAATACAGATGGTAAACATAATTACTGTCGAGTCTAAGGTGTCAAAAGGAATTTGCGGTTACTTTAATTATTGCACGCAGCAAACATTCAAATTCAAATTATCCGACAGCAATGACAGTTCACCACTAAACACATTCATATTTCAAATGCGAATTGTCATGGAATTTCAATAGCAATCAGCAATTCGAGATTCACTCAAATTGAAAGTTTAATCTGATTGTGAAGGGCGCGTCGCCTCTGGCCTCTTTTCCACGGGTAAGTAAGCATCTGTCGCACGCACTCTTATCGATGAATATTAAATATTAAAATAAAGTAATTATGATTTGACTTATTGCAAGGCATTTCCTACACAAGTCAACTCACTCCTCTTATTGGATCTTTAACTCGTGGCAAAGGCGGTTGTTAGATTAATTGAATTGAATTTAATTGGAAAAGACTTGATGTTGATTTTGTTTGTGTATTTAAAAACAAAAAACCAAATAATATTTATTTTAGAAACATGTGATAGAAAAATAAGTATAGATTTCATTAAGGAAAGTATTTTAGCAAAAGAAATTATGTTTTATGTAAAGTTTCATTGATAGTCTGAGCAGCAGGAGTAATAGTCTTTTTAATAATTATATAAAATCAATTATTTCAATTATATTTATAATATATATATATAAAAGAATTTTGTAATACTTGCAATTTACTAACAAATTTTGGAGAGTATTTTATAGTTTTAGAAATAATTTCAAAACATTTATGAATTTGATTACTAATTTCATTAAATTTCGTAGACAAGCTGTTCATTACCGAAGCCTCACTGCCCACACAACTTGTTCTACAGCTAATATACTTATGGAGTTCTTTATAAACAAAAGAGAGTCGAATTTCTAAGCCAGTATTGAGAAAGGTTTTATTTAAGATCAACAGAGACTCTACTCAGCATATTTTCTGTCCCAATTTGGTCCACAATTCATATAAGATTCAAGCTGAAGGACCACACACAACTACACACGAAACACTAGTAACTTCGACTTTAATTTGTTGAGACGCCCCTTTTCGACTAACTTACGTTAGTTTTTGAATAATTTAGCAGACTTTTAACTCATAACTTAGAAGTGTTTTACACACTTTATAAAATCTCATTTTTTCACAATTTTCTCTGCTTGCGCCTTTTGGGTATGCTACAGTTTTTTGAGCAGCTGCAGCTGCTTGGCTGCTGAGATTCGCATGTTGCTGAGTACTTGAAATGCAGCTGGAGGGATATATATATATATATATATATATATATATATATATATATATATATATATATATATATATATATAAATATATATATATATAAGAGAGATTTTTTAATGCAAATACACACTCACAGAGCTTCACACCTACACTCACACACACTAACACTAATACAATTCTGGCACCTTTTTGATTATAATTTACGAGTAAATGTTGTTGTAGTGAAATTTGTAAACTTTCGCCTTGGCAGAGGAACGGAAACGGCAGCAGCCGCACAACTTCTTCATATTGCAAACACATTCGCCATGCGCTCGACTGCCGAAAGGTGGCAAGCAGGTGTGTGCGAGTGTGTGTGGGTGTGTAAGTGTGTGTGTGTGTGGCAAAAAGTAACTTTCAAAAGGCAAGCAAAAATTTGCTGCTGGTTGTTGTTGTTGTTGCTGTTGTTGTTCGCTTTGTGGGGTAGCACCAAAAAAGTTTAGCTACATTTTATTAGAATTTAAAATACATGCAGACGCTATAAATTTTATGAGCTGATGCGACAAGCGAAAGTTGCAGAAACTTGCTGTGCATTACTGCTGCTGCTGCTGCTGCCGCTGCTGCTGCTGCTGCTGCTGCTGCCCTTAATGCGCCGACTGCTGCATAATTTATGCTCATTAAGCGCAAATGCAATGCTGACCCACATAGGCAATTGACTGCACTTACACGGCCCGACAAAGTAGCCAGCAGCCGAGTCGAACCCAGCAACTGAATCAGCCAGAGTCAGCCAGCCAGCCAGCCAACCGACCGGCCCCCAGCTGCCCCAGCTGCTCCGAGCTGCTCCTGCTGGCAGGCAGGCAAACGGATTCACGCTGGAATAAATGCCTTTTACTGTTTTGGTATGCAAACTTTTTCGCACTCAAATTGCAGCAGCAGCCAGAAACAACACAAAAAAAGAAAAAGAAAAAAGAATTGAAGAGAAGCGAACACTGTAACTTTCACACACATTCTGGGAACAAGAGGGGGACACTGGACTTGGAGGGAGCGAGTCTCGTTGGTGGCTCCAACTGCCTGGTTGCACATTTGAATGCCTCAAATTGTTTGCTGTTTTGTTGCTGGGCCATTGTTTGAAGCCCAGCGACAGCGATGAGAGAGCCAGAAGAAACCTTCGCCTCATTGTTGTTGTTGTTGCATTTCTCTTTGTTATTTTGTCACAGTCACAGGAAGAGAAGCAGCCTCGACTTTCTCCTCTGGCACTGTTGCCGAATGAATTGCAATGAAATTTTGAGGCAGCGTTTCGTCTTCCCCTCTCTTCCAGATATATATATATATATATATATATATATATATAGAGAGAGAGAGAGAGAGACTATAACGATGGCAACGAGCTGGGAGTGGAATTGAAACTGGGATTGCCTTCGGTTAGGGGATTTGTTGTTTGGCTGGCAACGGCAACGCCTGCCAGGCAGTCGTCAGTCACAACTTTTGTCGTGGTTTGGCGCACAGCCAAAGCGAATAGTTTGAATGCCCCGTGGCCAGAAAGTTTGACAAGGACTGATGGGCTGGCAGTCACCTACTAAACGAGTGCTTGAGGAGCTACCTTTTTTTTGAATACTATGCCTAATCTGCTGAGTAGTTAGAGTATTTAGTAGTCAGTAAGTTAACCCAAATATATAATTTACAGAGTATCATTTAGCTGAGCAGCTGCTGAGTCAAGCACTTTTCGCCTGCAACGGCCGGAAGTTTGGTGTTAGAAATCGAGCGACGGCACAGACAAGCCGACGACAGACGCCCTAACTGCCGGCTGCGCCTGCTGCTCGGCAGCATACGTTGGCCACTGCTTGGAATTCATTAAAGTCAGCGGCTCGCATATGCGTGGCAAGTGGCAAGTGGCAAGTGGCAAGTGGCAGGCAATGAATGTGTAGCGAGCAGCCCCTGCTAATTTCTTATTGAGCCACCCTCGCGCTCGTTGGGAGTTCGCTTTGACCCGTTTTCTTCCGCTCGCTTTTATTTGGCTCGCTGGTAAGTTATTAACATGACTTTATTAACACTCAATTTGCGGTCGTTGCTCGTTGCGGGGCACACTTGCATTTTATTTGCACACAAAACACTGCGCGAGGCGTAAAAAAAGGCAATATACCGGAGCAGCATCGAAGTGAGGCGTGGCAAGGGGGGCGCTAGCAACTATTTTAAATACGCAAGCACCAAAAAATGGTGCAAAATGTTAAAAATTATAGACACGCCGAACATTTGTTTAAACAAGCAACCGAATACCGCAGCAGTCTGGCCACACTCCGACTACGCGGATTGCACAGAGGAGCAGTGCACTGCGGGCAGCCGACGCTGCGGTTGCAGCTGCTTCGCCTCCAACCCCCGCCCAGTGCACTCTGAACCCTGCACTCTGCACCATATCCATGTCCACGTCCAGCTGCTGCGCTGCCAGCTGCTGCCCCAATGGCTGCAGGTTATTGCCGTTGTTGTTTCTGTTTCCCTGCTTTCTCTTCTTTTTTTTTTTGTGCTGCAGGTAAAGCCACAGTTTTGCGCTATTTGGCAGCTCCAACTGTGCATAGTCCATAACCACACCAAATAGTTGACACAACAGGCCACTGAAAAGTGAAAAATCAGCTCGAAAAATATATATTTTTTATTTTTTAATTTCAATTGAAAAAGTTTTTAGTTTTGTAAATCGTTTTTAGAATATTTCTTGATTAGAAATGAGTGACACGTGAATGAATAGAAATAGTTATCAACTGAAAACTTACCTCTAATGCAGTTAGTTGACAGACTTATCTATATTGCTATACTCCGACTCATCTGTATTGCTATGCTCTCATCCATTTGAGCACAGATCACAGGTGTTCTTCTCATATTTTCATACTCGATCGCTTTGTCTGATGAAGATGGTTGGTTGGTAAGTTGCCTAGTCTCTGCCGCTCTCCACTTGAGTTGCAGACAGACAGAACCGAAGAGCGTAGCCATCATTTCTGTGCTCATGCATGAGCAGTTATTTTTGCAAGAGTTTTTAAATTTTTGCTGAGAGCTTTGCATATTGCTAGAAAATGAGCTGGTTCTATAGTGAGTCTGGGTCTTTTTATATATTATTATATGTTATTTTTTGTATATTATTAAACAGTGTTAAATATTTTATTTACATATAATAGTTTTTTCACAATAAGCTTGACTTAATTTACGCTCAAATTTATTTTAATCAATTTCAGTCAACTCAATTTTCGTACATATGCGTAGCTTTTACCTATAATTCTATGAGAGACGTTCAAAATAATAAAATAATATTATAATAAAATAATAATAATATAATAAAATAATAAATAATATTATAATAAAATAATATAATAAAATAAAATAATATTATACTAAAGTCTATAAAAATATTTAATTATGAATTACATTTCCATCTGCCTGCCTGAGACCTATATCATAAATATCATAAATTCACAATTGCAGTTAACTATGATGTGATCTTAGCTGATGTTCTCTCAAATGTTTACATATTAATTAATATTTTCCATTTTAGCAGACAAACTCAAATTGTGGAACAAACTTGTTGGTCTGGTCGAACACAAAGTCTAATAGAATTCAGAGGAAACCATTCAACAGAGCTCCACAGAGCTAGTGGCATCCATTTTTGCAGTGGCCGCTTGAGGCCTGGGTCCCTTCTGCTTTGTTTTTCATGCAATTTTCACGTTAATTACACAGCTGACACTGCAAATGGATGGAAATTGGATGCAGCCTCAGATGGCAACGGCAGAAATCAGCACCTGTCAGGCACGGAGCGGGGCCGAAGGGGACACGCTTCGTGTCCATCCATTTGAGAGAGGAATTTTGAGTGGCCAAAAGGCATCAAAGCAGGGCGAAAACTAATTGCAACACAACACAGGCGCAAACACCCAGCAAACCAGCAACAATTATATACAAAATTGAGGCTAAAAAACTTTATTAATTGCAAAAATGCCCTCGCCAGGCAGCGGAAATAGTTGAAATTGAGACTGAAGTGCCCGAGGGGCTGGCATGCCAATGCCAATGCGAATGCGAATGCGGATGCGGATGCGGGGCATAGTTGGAGCGGCAAAAGTTGACAACTTCATTTGCAACGTTGCTAGCCCACCATCTCCCCACCCACTGCCCACCGCCCGCCACCCCCTCGCCCCTCGCCCCACGCCTCTTTTATTCATTGTTCTGGCGCTCGCACCTACTTAACTTTTAATTAAAGCAAACAAAAGCCAAGGCGAGGCAGTCGGCAGGCAGCGAGGGCCGGCCGGAGGTTGTGTACTGGCTCTGAGAAATATCAAATGACGCCAAGTGACAAAAACCGTAAAACGAAACGTGCAAATAAAATGTTGGCTGTAACAAAAGCTGTCGAAATTAAACGGGCCGCCAAAGCGGAGACGCTGTAAGCCAGCCACCAGAGAGACTCTCGCCTGAATTTTGACTGTGAGCGGGGAGACTGGGCGGAGGTAGGGGAACTCATTGTCTTTTTGAGCTTTCGCCTTTGATGTTTCCCAAAAATTTGCATATCATGATACGCAGCTAAGATGCACAGAGACGGAGAGAGAAAGAGAGAGAGAGAGAGAGAGGGGGAGGGGGAGACAATGAGTGCGGATGACACCCGCACTTTGAAACTAGGAGATCAGCGCGAACTTTCACTTTGTATTCTTCTTACAAATTTTGCTTGAAATTTAAATACTGGATTAAAGAGCACACGCCGCCCTGAGTTATCTGCCTGATAACTAATGCCGTTCCGTGTGCCAAAAGTCAGAAACTTTAAATAACACTTGGCCCACTACGAGGCGAGTCAGGCGGGCATCAACTGAGCATACGCTCAATGCGAATGTGTGATAGTAAAATTTGTTTGAATAAATATTTAATGCAGCGTAATTAATAAAAAAACAAAGGTATTAAATAGCGTTTAAAAATCGTATAAATTGAGCCTTTGTTTGGCCAGCCAGGCTGAGCAACAAGCAATTAAGCTCAGCAAATAATTTAATTTATTAATTGAATCAATGGGCTACAACAGCAGACGACATCGCGCAAAAACGCGAAAAACGAGCAGATAAAACAATATTAAAGCACATAAATTGTTGAAATTGCAAATTATGAATATATGCAATTAAACACTAATGAGTGGTATTAATGCTGGCTAAAGTGGTAATAAGTTTAACAACAACAACAAATAAATAGAAAGTACAAAAAAACTGGATGAGACGAGGCGCAGTCGAGGAGTGAGGGTGGGCAAGCGTAAAATAATAAAATACTAATCAAATATTTAACGAAACACAATGCATTGAACCCTTTATGATATTTATGCAAATACAAATTAAAATAGAATAATATTTATTATATGTAGTGAAAATATGAAAGATATCTACTCGGCATGAATAAACCTCAAACAATATATGCTTATTTACTTTGATATAGATGGAGAAAAAAAGGAATAAAAATTGTCATAAAATATTGTCAAATTGGAATAGGTGGAAGAGGAGGTCGACTATATGTTTATTTATATACGATTTAATCAACGGAGCTCACATTATATTTTAATTTCATTGAGATTTAGTTTCAGCTGGCTTTAATTTCATTAATTATTACATACATTTCATCATACAACAAAAAAGAGATTAAGAGAGATTACTAAAAAACTATATTAACAATAAAGTAACAACAATAATAATATTTTAATAAATCAAATTCAATTATTATTTAATTATTTATTTTAGCCATTGAAATTATTTATTTAATATGTAATATAGTATATATGAACTGTAAATATAAATATATTTTATTTTATTTTATGAATTTATTTTCTATTTATTCCCTTGATTTAATTTTATTAAGTTTATTAAGTTTTTTTTCGCAATTCAAAGCCTAAACTATTTGCAGCTCCCAACGATATTTTTATTTTATTTTTTTTGTTTAATACCAGACAGAATATAATAAAATATAAATTAAAATTTAATTTTTGGTATGTAAATATATATATTAACAAACAACAAAATTTGTGCACTGCAAGATACTTTTTTATATTCGTAAACTATCTTATTATTATATTATCTTAACATAAAAATTGACATTATTATAGTTTGTCACAAGAGGTAGATTAAGGCGCACTGGTTAGGGGTTCAATCCCGATGTAGAAGGTCTAGTGGGTGATATCTTTTTAGGCGACGGATGGATGATGCTATTGTTGCTAATTAAGTTCTGAAAGATATGAAGTTAAACTTATTTCAAATGCCGAAAGATCAGATAGAAAAACACAAAAATTAACTTTATTTGCAAAATAAATTAATCAAAAAAATAAAAAAAAACAGTTCAACTATAAGTTCAAGCCAACGTAAGCGGGTGCGTGTGTGAGAGCATTGCGTGTTTCACGTGAAAAATTTGTTGTTTGTTTGACACAAAGAGACATAAAGAAAGAAAAATGATGAGAAGGCGGGAGGGAGAGTGGGGGAGAGACAACGGTCGCAAAGGAGTCAGAGCCGCGCTGCATGGAAATTAAATGGCGTGCCATTTCCGTGTCGTGACTGTCATTTCCGTTTCCTGTATTTATACAAATCACAAAGTAAGCCAAATACATGCCAGGCACGCAAGCGACGCCTTGCCTGTTCTCTCTGGATGTGTGCGTGTGTGTGTGTTTGCATGTCTTTTTTATGGCAGCCGAAAAAAAAGTTAAAAATACCGAAAAACGACCATAAACTTTAAATGTCTTTATGCAGCAAACAACAATGAGACAGACGCATAAACTTAAAGCGAAATAAAATCAAATAAACAAACGTGTAGCGAAATAAAAATGAGCGAATGTTGTGCACAGAGAGACAAGGCCATGTGGTGTGGCGTGGCGTATATATAACAGGATATTAACGAAATGTCAACATGTTTGACAAAGTGAAAATTACACAAACAACGCAAAGGCAGCCACAGAAAGAGAACATAAGCGCGAAGCCAATGTCTGATGTGGGCGCATACGAAATGAGCCAACGCCAAAAGAAAGCAGCCAACGAGCATATAAAAAAATAAACCCAAAAACCAAAAAAGAAAAAAAACGAACCGCTTAATTAAATTGTTTGCGGGCATTAAAATGACAAAATAAAAAAAGTCGGCGAAAGGCAAAGCGAAACGAGAACTTGAGCCAAGGCGGGTCACAAGTGTCGCCAGTTGCGCTGTCAAGTGTCGCAATGAAGTCGCAAGAGAGAGAGAGAGAGAGAGAGAGAGAGAGAGAGAGAGAGACAGAGGTGGAGAACATGAGCCCAGTCCACAGACCACGACGACCCCATTGTGATGGCGGATTAGCTGCTGACATTCAAGTGAATTGTAAGCGTGTCAAAGCATGGCGAAAGGATTAAACTAAGGATTATAACTGACACGCAAACACACAGCCACACACACACACACACACACACTCACAGTGCAAGAAAGAGAGACACACATAAGTCCCTAGCGACAGTCGATGAAGTTGTCAGCATATTAAAAGTACATCAAATGCTCGCAGCAGAGTTATGAATGCATTTATAAGAATTAAGCTTAAATTTCGATATTTTTAAGAACGATTTAGTAATTAGAAAATAAAATACAATATTTATGTATGAGGGGTATTCAGCAAGAAATAAATATAATAAATGAATGTAAAGAACCATCTCGTTCTATACACACAAATAAATATTTATATATACATATAATATATATGTTCAAATGACAGTTATTTCAGATAAAAGCCCACTTAGTCCACATTGCGGCAGAAATAATAAAAAGCAAAAAAAAAAGGAAGTACGAAATAAAATCAAACAGCACTCAAGGTATTTTTATGGTGCCCGCAGCATACGCTGCACTTCACGCTGCCGAGCGCCTTGTCATGCGATTTACATTAAATTCATATTAATAAAATTTATATAATGCGATAAACCGACAACGACAACAATAGCAACAACTGCAACAATGCCTGTCATTCCGGCGAATCGGAGCTGAATGCGCTCTGACAGAATTTAAAGGCAACAATTCTGTGATTTTGTGTTTGTGTGGCAAATTTAAGAGACCTGCGCGTGTGTGTGTGTGTGTGTGTGTGCGTGTGCGTGTAACTGTTTATGTTCATGCGTATAAGTGTCCAATATTATGCAATTAATTGCATTGACAGCATTATGAAACCTTTGCGAACAATGCAAGCTGACAGATCCAATAAATGCCCAGAAAGTGGACCAGAACACACTGGCCGGCCGCCCGTCCAGACAGTCATTCAGGCATGCGGGTTGGCGGGTTGGGGGTTGGGGGGGTGGGCCGTGCGAGGCTTGTCTGGACACCCCGCACTGATGCCGCACGTTAGTGGCCAGTGTTGAATGTGATTGTTGTTACAGTCATTGTTGTTGTCGCCAGCAGCAATTGCAATTTAGTAGCAAAAAGCCTGGCCAAAGTGTTGCACTCGAGCAATTAACTGGGCGCCCTCTCGGTCGGCACATAGCTCACCAGGACACCGCCCCACCACCCCCAGCCGGCCATCAATTGCCAAAAATGTCTCCTGGTCAGGTTTCGCACTCGGCACTCGCACCATGCGGCGTATGCGCAATCAGTTAAAGCGCAAATATTTTATGAGCCATGCGGCAACTGATTTGCATATTTGCCTGAATTTATAGCTGTGCGTTGCAGGCGCTGCCCTTCCCCAGCTCCTGGCCCTTGCAATTGCTCGTATTTGTAATCAGCGTGACCGAAATCCGAATTCAAATGTAGAAATATTTAGCGTCAACTTCAAATAGTTGCGCGGCCCAGCAGTGGCACTTGAAAATGCGTGAAATATGTAGTTGGATTAAAAAATATATAGAGAAGACAAATATAAAATACAGCAACAAACGTGCATATAGTATGAGAATCTACGATATGTTTATAGTTTTATTTTAATTTCAATTACCAAAGGAAGTTTTGTGATTTAGCAAGGGATTTGCTTAAGAAATGTTGAAAATTAATTAATAAATATAATTCGAAATATTTTTATTTAATATTGAAGTTCAATATCTTTTCTTTTAATATATTATTATTATATATAAAAATTATTAAATAATATTTTAAATAAATATTTTTAAAATATTTTTAAATAATTAAATTAAATTAATTATTATACTATAAATTATATATAAATGATTTTAATTAATGTGAAATTTCTTTTAATGTGCTAAGGAATAAAATAAAGAAATAATTTTATACCCTGCAAAGATTGAATAATAATTTAAATAACTATTCTTAGAATACTTAAAATATAAATAGATTTAAAAAATTATTTTATTTTATTTAAAATTTGTTTCTTAAATGACAAAATAACAGCCACTGTTGAACTTAAAATCACAGCAACTTTTCAGTCATGAATAACAATTTTCTCTCAATATCTTGTCATAAAATGCTCTAAGAATACTTAAGTTCATCTACCAAAAATTCCCATTATTATCTCAAATTTAATAGCATAAAAATGCTTGTTAAATTCTCCAGAAGCCTGTAAATTCTTGCACAAATATCGCATGGCAAGCTGTTAGAGCATATAAGCCACAGAATATCACATGTCTTGACCCAAACTGTCATTGGCCTGGATATGGGACTTAGAATTTAGGTGCATGCGCAGGCTTCGCCTGTCAGTGTCCGGCTTTGTCTTTGATTGAATTAAATTGGCTTGGCCGGCGTACAAGCAGTCTGGCTGCTGCCGTTGGCCGTATTTCCTGTTCGTGCCGCAATGTTGCAGTGTCGCAATGTTGCAATGTTGCAATGTTGCTTGTCTGATCGGCTGAGCAGAGTGACTGCATACGCATTCATTCATTCCCATGTCCTCCCGACAGTTGCCATTGTCAGCTCCACTCGAACGTGTTAGAATTTCAAGTCCAACACACAGCGCACGCAGACCCTAAACTGAAGTTTATGGATCGCATTTGCTATGGCCCAGGGGTGGGTGGGGCTTGTCGAAAATTAAAACCACACGCGCTCATAAATAAAATGGCCAAACCTGCAAGGGAATCACAACCAAAAAGAGCAAAAAAAAAATAAATAAAATAAAATAAAAAATAAAACAAAAGCTGAAAAAATCATTTTAAAAAATTGGCACAAAAAAGTCTGAAGCCGCATAAAAATTGTTAAACGCCAAAAGCATCAGTAAAAATCTCCCTATTCCCCTCGCAGCCCCCTGCCTTCCTCCCTCTATGCCTGCCCAACAGCCCGAATGCAGCAGCAATTTGGCGCAGATATTGTTTAATTTATTGCATTTTACAGCATGCCCGTCTTTTGCCTTTTGCTGGCCACGATTTTATTTTCATTTTTGTATTTTCTTTTATTTTTTGTTGCGATTGTTGTTGTTTTTGTCGTCAATGGACAACAATAAAGCAAAGTAGTGGCTCGCCTGGTTGGCTAGATGGCTGCCAGCCTGATGAGGATGAGGCTTATGGAAGGGGGGAGTGAGTGAGTGGGCATTGGCTGGGCTGGGGTCTGGCAGTTTAAGCCTTTTGACAAAAGCATTTTACGCGCTGTGGGGCAGCCTTGCTCGCTGGCTGTTTGAATTTTTATGAAACTGACAATACGACATCGATCATTGGGGCTTCGCAGCACGCTGCACCGCCAGTAGGGTAACAGGAGCAGCAACAGCAACAGCAGCAGGAGGAACAGGAACAGGAACAGGACAGGACAGCCGCCCTGTCAACATTCACCGCAGTCGCGGCATACAGGACATTTGTTATTGTTTTTTCGGTCAGATACCATTTCAGTTTTATATGGCCAGTAATTATTCGCACTCGCCTTGTGGCTCATGTGCTCTGCTCCTTTTTTCTCTTTTGTTTCACTTTATTTCGCACAGTGCATTTAATGCAGCTGCTGAAGAAAAGCTTTGTATATTTGTATTCGACTCGCAAAAAATGTGAACTAAAAGAGAGAAAGGAAACAAAATAAAAACAGGAATAAGGACATGGCAATCTATCTATGAACTTTAATACAATATTATTTATATAGAATCATTCTTGATCTATGTCTATGAGCTAAAAATATTTTTAATATAGAGAAAAATCTTGGATGACAGATATAATATATATAATATTCAGATTCAGTGGGGAAGCAGGGACGCCTTGAATCTAAGAACTTACACATAAGTAAACAGGAAAAAATAAAAATATATTTCTAAATATCTAATTGACAAGAAACTATTTATTTTAAGGTCTTACTAAATTTACTATATAACTATAATAACTGAAGAATTAAATATATAATAAATACAATAATAATACATAATATACAAAAATATATTCCACACACCAAAAGAGAATTCTTATCACTCATATCAACAGACACACCCCTTGACTTGCCATCAACAAAGTATCCGCATCATGAGGCCACATCCTAAATAACAACACTCTGTCATAATCGAATGGCGATTGCTCAATGAGCCGGCTCATTAAGTTGATTGAACGCACAAAAGTAAGCTCTGCTTCTATGCTAATTTCAAGCTGACGCAATGCAAAAAGCTCGCAAAAAAAAGAAAAATAAAGTGAAATCAAGAGGCATAAGAAACATTAAAGCACTCGCTTGCCCACACACACACGCACACACACACTCGCACTTAACCCCCTGGCAAAAAGCACACAACAAAGACGCAGTGGCTTAGTTAAAGACTATGGAGAAAAAAGTCAGAGTCAGAAGCAGCGTGCGTGGTTTCATTTGCACGCTAAGCTGCGCCCCTGCCACAGCAATGGAAAAGGAGAGTAGCACACCCACACACTCATACACTCAGCCACACACACACTCACACACATATGCATATTCAATTGGACAAGTGCGTGTAATTGACCCAAATTGTGATGAAATTGCACCAAAGGAGCACTTTGCCAGTTCACCGACTATAACAGAGAACAGCAGCAGCAGCAGCAGCAGTTACAGACGGCCAAGTAAAAGTAAAATCAAACTCAAAAGCTAACCGAAACGAGGCGCACAATCAACAACAGCAAACTGCCCAACAAGGAATTCCCGACCATCCACATGGCCAGATGTCTATGCTACCTAGAAAGGTAATGCCCAGCTGCCACTCTGAAAGCCAGCCTACTGTAGCTGCCCAGCAGCCCAGCTGCCTAGCTGCCTTTTTGCCCAGACTGGACCACAAATTTGTGCGCCATTGATTGCATTTGGGCCATTGCTGAGCAATGGTCATAAATGGAGCCAAAGATGCAGGGCAACTGGAGACGTCAGAGGCTACAGGGGCTACAGAGGGTGCAGAGGACAGAGTCCAGCTGTTTCAAGTTAGCATTTTTGTGAGGGCTAATGGCAGCATTCGCTTATCTTTGACAGGGCTTTGTCAACTTGTTGTCGAATTTTTGAGCCATGTGCCTTAATAAAATTACAAAAGTTTTGAGCACTCGAGCCAGCAGCACAAACAATGGCTGCCAAAGCAGTTAAAGTTGCATTCACCAAAAGGGCGGCGTGAACTGAATAGAAATGCTAAGGGAAGGCGACAGCCGAACGCTCTTTTGGTCTTGAAATCAGGTAATTAAAATTAAATATTTGACTATTGTCTTTGGCTATAAATTATATTACAAAAATTTTAAAAATAAAATACAATAAAATCATTTTGGCTAAAAATTGTATTCAATTTATTTTGTAAATAATTTACATATATTTAATAAATATTTTAAGCATTACTCCCTATTTGAATTGTTAAATTTGTATAAATTACAAATAAAATATTTTAAAAATTAAATAATAATTACATTTTTTATGTTTTATTATATTTACATATAGTTCATGAATATTTAAATAATTAATAAAAGTATGTAAGAAAATGAATTTAACAACTATTGTAATATCCAAAAAATGTATATTAATATGTTATATTATATCTGTTAAATATTAAAACGAAACCATATTTCAATTAAATAATTATAAATTATGAGACCAATTCTTTGTTTAATGTACAAATATACATCACCTATTTTTATATGCCTAATATAATTAAATATTTTTCAAATTTTAATAATGTAAAACATCAATGAGAGCTCAAGTGAAATTTTTATTATATATAAAGAAAATATTCTGCATTATATACAATTTGCTCAGATATACAATTTGATTTAGCTACAATAATAATCAGTAGCTAAATCAAATTGTATATCTGTCCCTCAAATATTATATACATTATATTATACAGCTTATGCATATCTTCTTCTTATATTCAAGTTTTTATTTATATTCAAGTTTGCTGTTTGAGCTTAAGTGATAGAACTTTGTTCAGTGGCATCAAATGACAACCCATCAGCTGTCTAAGGCGAGTGCATGTTACGTAAAACTTTGCGTATTAAATGCATCCCAGTTACCCTTTAACGGTGTTGGGCATAAAAACTTTAGCAAGTTATCAACAATTACGCATAAGCAAGAAAAAAGGAAGCACAAGTTGAGATAAAAAGAAGGAGGAGACGGAGACGGGAAAGAAGAAAGCACACAGCATAAAAATAAATAAATGCCAGGCAAAGCGGGCGCAAGACATCAGACAAAGGCAAAGTCGAAGACAACGGCAATAAAAAGCAGCTGCAAGTCAGTGCCAGAAGAGATTTTCGGTGCCGTAGCAAGTTGAGGGGCGGACGGGCGGATGGGTAGACGTCCGTCCGTGCGTCCGTCGGACGGACAACGACTCATTTGCACTCAACTGCAGCTGGCCTCGTCCTTCTCCGCTTGATAGCGGCACAGTCAGTCGGCAGAGAGCAGTTGCCTCACAATTGGGCACTGAGCTGCTTAGCTCTTAAGCGCTGTGACAACTTTTTAAGCAACTTAAAACTGAAGTTTCTAACAAGTTGGCCAGGAGTCGCACGAAGAGTTACCTGCAAGTCGAGATAAGGATGTAGATGCAGATGCAGATGCAGATCCACAACTTGCAGCCTGCCACTCGCAGCTGACAACTTGCGCAGCTCGCAGCTCGCAGCTCCTTCAAGTTGCGTTTCAGTTGCTTTTGTTTAAGTTGTGCGCGCACAGGAATAAATGAAGGTATCAAATTAAAATAAGCTCCACCAGGTGTGCAGACAAAACACCACACACCAAATGCAGCGACTGCCTGCACCTCTCTCTCTCTCTCTCTCTCTCTCTTTCTCTCAGTGTGCTGTACTTAAGCAAGCAGCTGCAGCTCTTTCGATTCCACTTGGCCTTTGTCTAAGGCAAACAAATGCCAGCTAAAATACTCGTGCTTGAGCTTTCTCTGCCAAAAATTTCAACAATATTGTTCACTCGTTTGGCATTAATTTTATTTGTTTGCCAACGCCAAAGACAGATGCTTTTTTCGTGCTCTCGACATTTGCATTCACCTGAGCTTCCAGCCAGCTGAAGTCTGAAGTCTAATATGCATATTGAAGAGCTCAAATCATTATTTTTCTGCTATCATATAAATGAGATTGGCATTTCAGTTCAGATATTTTATAATGTATAAGTAGATGTATATTTAAAAAAATAGAAAATTTAATAAATAAATAAAAAAAAATAAAACAAATAAAGAAAGAAATGCATATACAAACTATAAATAAATTTAGAAAAATATATAAATTAAAGAAAATTATAAAAATGTAATAAATAAAATTAATTATAAAAGTATTATAATTAAAATAAATAAAATAATAAAATAAATAAAATATAATAAAAAATAAAATAACATAAATAAAATAAATAAAATGACTAAAATAAATAAAATAAATACAATTAATATAATTATTAAATAAATAAACGAAATAAATATATATGCAAATAATTAAGTAGTAAATTTTATTTCTTTATTTACTTTTTTATTTTTTTCTTCCAAAGACCCTATAAATGTGGTAAGAATAACTCGTTTTTTATCAACTTCATTTTTTTCAAGCCAAACAATGTTCCCATCGCTTTTTATATGTATTCCCTTTATTAACTTTTATTTTAAATTTTTTCAACATATCCAACAATATTTTTAATTATTTTACAAAATGCTCCGCCATTTATCATACACATGTTGATGCAAGGGAACTCGAAGCCGAGGCTTTATTACTGCCATTGATACTGCATAGGGCCGGCATATGTGGCCACTTTTGGGGCTGGGGCTGGGGCTGGGGCAGCCCGGCGAGTCAGTCTAAATGACTGTGAGCTGTGTGACAGACTGGCAAACAGACTGCGCCTCGACTGATGTCCAGCTGCACTCGCCGACTGACTGGCAGTCGGAGGGGCCGTGACAATGGACATAGGTGACCCGGCAATGCAACCGACGCATCGAGTCGACAACTAAACGCAGACTAACTGCAAAGAATGGAAGGAGCTATGCTCAGTTATGCTCGGTCAGCCTCGTCGACCCAGTTCGAACGACAGTTGCCGCTGCTGCCCCTTGGCTGAAGGGCGCCCGAGACTGTTGACGCTGCCCGCTGCACTTGTCGCATAATCCACACAATTTTTTCAACACTCTCTCAGCTGCTGCTGCGGCTGCTGTTGTTGTTGATGTTGCAGTGGCCTGATATCAACACGGATCAAAGCGGCCATCTTTCTTGCACCAGCACAATGGCCGCTTCCTGTTGTTGTCGTCGGCTGTTGTTGCTGTATTTTACAACAATGCGACATCAAGCAGCGAACGCGTAAAGCTTATCATCAACGCATGGCCAGCTGAGCAGCAGCAACAACAACAACAACAACGAGAATAGCAACGGCAAAAGCAGCAACAATCAACAACAGCATTTCGTGCTGTTGACACTTTGGATTCGAGAATTTATGCAACTTAAAAGCGGTCAAGTTACGAATTTATGCATGGCACCATGCACAAGCACATGCGGACAGACAGACAGACAGACACACAGTCACACACACACACACACATGAATACATACGCACACACACACACTGACATACACTCGCACACACGCACAGCTGGTGGGCGCAGACATATAAATATATGTTTGCTTGCAGACTTTTTTGTCCCTGTTGTTGTTGCTGATGCATAAATTGAGCAGCGCCACCTCCAGCTCCAACGACCACTCCTCCTCCTCCTGCTGCTGCTGCTGCTGCTCCTGATCCAACTCTGGCTGCGCAATCGGTGCTGCAATTGCTTGCCTGACACTTGCTGCTTACAGACGTTTAACTCGCCCCTTGATTCTCTGGCTCTGACGGTTTTAATTTTTATTTTTATTTAAATTTTTTTAAATATATAATCGCCGGATTTTGCCCTTCTTTCCTCCTTTTTCCTTTTGTTCTATAAAAGCCGTCTGCTTTTGAAGCTATTTGTTTTTGTTGGTGCGCATAAATTGGCAAGTTAACGAATAAGAGCAAAAAAGCCGCTCATAAAGCCCTGCATTGAACAATGGACAGCCATCGCTGGGGATTTGTACATAAAAACGTTCCAATTTAACTGAAAACAAAATAAAATACTTTAAGTCGTTGCTGAAATGGATTCGACACTTGAAAAGTATAAGACACAATTTTTTATCAACTTTACAGGACAAGGAAAGAAAGGTTGTTTCATCGTGGTTGCATTTAAAAATATTTATAGCTAATAATAAATGTAATAAAATGTTATATATAATTTATATTTTTTTTTTATTTATAGCTAACTTTTCATACATGTTGTCACCAGTTGCCATATATTCCCGCAAATCAGAAATTCTGGAGCACCATATCAAGTCATATAAAATTTTTAGAAATAATTATAATCATTTTAATATAATATACCTAATAAAGATTACTTTTTGAAAATAGCTAGAATTAATTTAATGAATTTTATTTTAAAATTGAAATATATTAGAGACCCAATATAATCAATATTATTATTTAAAATAATTTTAATTAATTATAGTAATAAAAATTTTAAATTAGTGTAAAAAATTTTTTTTTAAATGTTGAAAACAAAAAAATAAATAAATAATTTTTAAATCTAAGTCTGGTTGTTATAAATTGCAAGTGAACAACTAGGAACTAGCTTGATTTTTTGAACTTTAATATAATTTACACTATATTATTTACACTATATCATAGCTCTCATCCATACCGCATTCCTCCCATTATTCATATATACCATTTATTTTGCCATCACAAGCTAACAAAAATCCGTATAATCCTTGGCAAGAGAAGCGCATGAACTATTTAGCAATGCAAAGCCTGGCTTTTCATTGCCTCCATTTGGCCGCATTTAAGTTTAAATATTCAGCATTGCGCCTTGGCGCTTTAAATTGAAAGACTAATATTTTAACTGGAAATTAAACAGCAATTTGAGTAGCTGGCCCCAATTACCTGGCAACCGCTCTGGGCGAACCCCTTTTAGCAGCTTCTCCGCTGTCAGACATCCATCTGCGCACACTTTTGGTGCATTGTGCACCTTAACCAACACCAAAAAGCTTTCAGCTGGCCGCAAAGAACGCCAAGAACTAGGCCAGCAGCCGGCGCTTTCGACTACGGCATGCTGACGTGCGGTCGCCCCACCCCAAAAAAAAACTCCCCTTTCTCCTCTCCTGCTCGCTGACCAGGCTGATCTCATAGAGTCATGGTGTACCATTGGCCCTTGCCGCCGTTCGCGGCGTCTAAGTGCAGCGCATTGCGCGCATTACATAATAAATTCTCAGCTTATTTGCATAGTTTTGCGGTTGTGAGCAATGTCCAAGCGAAGTTAATGGAATTTCGTAATAAATTTCGCAACGAGTTGGTTAAACAGACTTTAACAGCTCATTGCAGTTGGAGCGCTAAAAACTGTGCTACACTTTTTACAGCGGCCAGAGCTTAGCTGCATAAGAGGGTGGGGGAGCGGCGGAGCAATTACAACAAGTGCCAAATGCACATCAACAACAGTTAAGCACCCGGGCAATAACAAAAGCAACATCAACTAAAACGAGGACTCGAATCGGAGCTGAAACAGAAGGTGGAGCTGGAGCCCGAGCCGGAGCCAAAGAAATGCGCCGCTGCCGACTTTTCAACAACTGTCGTCGACTGGCGGCTGTCGCCGGAAGCGCAAAGTTGCAGTCAGCCAGTCAGGGAGCTGCAGCGTCAACGGCAGCGGCAGCGGAAACAGCAGCGCAGTAAAAGTCGCACTACTTCTGTGGTTGTCAGTTGTTTTAACAGCTTAGCCATCCACTTGCCCCACAGCCGCGCCACGCCGCGCCACGCCGCGCCGCGCTGTAGATTGCGCCGGAAATGTGCTGTCAATTTACGCGACGTCAACTTTTAAGTTCTGCCCTCTCGTTTGATTTGCACTTTAGTCTTAAGTTTGTGGCGTGTGCTTGTAATTGCCGTGTAGCGTCGAAATTATACAACTCTCAGCAGCCGCCATACAATATTGACTACAAAATGTCGGCTTTGCGCACTTTCTATGCCTACAAAAAGCAAACTTTTAATATTGACAGCAACTGTCGGAAACTTATGCTGCCTTTTAATACCCTGCACATCACTCGAGGAGTGACTGAAAAGAAAAGAGAGAGAAAAACGTGAAACTTTTCCAAATTAACTTACACACATTTTGCATTGATAAAAGTTTTGCTTTATGCGGCGTCTTTGACAGCTTCGACTGCAATTATTAATTCTTTTCCTCTTGGACAATTTGTCAGAGGAAATGCTATTGAAATATGCTGCGATCTGAATTGAAATATGAACTAAAGATAGTTTAATATATTAAATATATATATTTATATATATATAGGTGAAGAGATCTGAATTGAAAAATGAACTTTAGATATTTTAATTTAATAAATATTTTTATCTATGAAAGCCTAACTATGGGATGCCCTACTAGTCTGACTCTCTAAAGACTCAGTCTTGAGCTTCATCTTGTATAAAAAAATCTAATAAAATATATTTTTCATGCCCAATCGAATAGGCCAAGTAGCTATACAAAATTAGACATTGAAAGATTTTTTTTATTTAATTTAAATTTTTTATTCCATGTGTATTAAATATATTTGATTATATGATAATTATATTAAATATATTTGATTATATGATAGCCCAACTGTGGAATGCCCTACTCACCTGACTCTCAACAGACTTAGCCAAGAGCTGCATTTTGTTAAAAAAATTTAATAAGATATATTTATCATATATAAATATCCATATAAATAATATTATCATATATAAATCGAATATGCTAAGTATTTATACCAAACTAAATTTTTTTTTAAATTTATTTCTATATTTATTACCGTTGCTATTCTCCTGTGCTAATTTATTACCAAAACTTTGTTTTCTATTTTAAAAATTCAACTCTCGAGATCTACAGCAGCCAAAGCACACAAAATATGCAGGCAAACACTTGTGTGGCGCTGACCGAGCTACTTTACGACTTTAAGAGTGCGGCCTACCTTAACATAAACACTTCAGAGGCAGACGACAGCAAGACTCTGGAGCTTAAGATAAGGCGACGGCGACGGCGACTGCGACTGCCCGGGCTGCAGTGTTGACAGGACGTGAGCAGGGCAGAGCTCGGGCTGACCGACTAGTCTGGACGGAATTATTACTAATGTCATAGAGCGAGGCGACAAAAATATATAGTCCTTTACTCCTGGCTATGCACATAACAAAACAGCAAAAAAAAAAAAGAGACGAAGCTCCTGATCTGTCAGAGTGAGGCACAGGAGGGCAGCGCATCAATCACAGAAGAATTATGTTGGGGTAAACAAAAGCATTTGTCATGCAACAGCAGACAACAACAACAGTTGGTGTTGGTGTTGGTGTTGGTGTTGCAAGTGCCAACGGATTGAGGACATTAGCTTGAAAAGCTGCTGCTGGGCTGAGCAGCAGCTCTGTCAGCTGCTGGATGGCCAAAAGTTTAGCCCGCACACACAAAAACCGAGCCACATAAATCTCAGCCCGGCAAAAAGGTGTGTGGCCATGCCATGTGCGTGTGCGTATGTGTGTGTGTGTGTGGCCAACTCTTGAGTAATTGCACACATTTAAAATTCTTTTCACACTTGATGCCACAGGCAAGGCTCACTTTGCCACTTGTCCGCTGGTCAGCCGACCGCTCAGCCGGCCAGCTCGTTGCAATTGAAGTTTGGGGTCAACACTCGCCAATTTCTCATCAAGTATTTATGCATAATTCTACAAAGTGCATACGGGTAGCTGTAACTGAGCGCCCCCTGGGCGGCCCGATCGCTTAGCCATGTTCGCACTCTGGCTTAATAGTTGGCAGCAGTTATTAAATTTTATGCACTTACTCCAAGTAATTTTCTGCTGCACCCACACACTCACACGTATGCAGACAGCTTCGAGCTTCTTGGCTAAAAATTTGCATTTAAATGAGTTTAGCCCAAAGGCAGCGTATCGAAACTAAATATTTGCCATGTGGCAGTGGCGTCGGCAGAGGCAATGGCAGCGTCTGCCAGCAGGTTATTTTTACAAACTTATGGAACAATGCACACACATGTACACAAACATTGTGCCACACACAACACACACGAAGCTGAGCCAAAACCCTTGCCCAAAGATACATTTAGCATTTTAGTCTTGCAGATACGCAGCTGAGTTGACATTTAAATTATGTAAAATATTTAAATTATTTTATTTGATTTTCAAATCAAGCAAATACTTAACAAGTCTTTATTTGCCGTCTGCAAATGCTTTTAAATTTAACTTTTAATATTCTTGAAGGTAAACATCCTATAAAAATAAATTTATTCAATTTCGCACTAATACTCAACATTTTTCTTGCTTTTTAATATAGTTGGGTAATATTTTGAAAAATATTTGTGCAAAGTATTTAATTTAAATAAAATATAATTAAATAATAGTTGGCAAAAATAAATTAAAGTGCATTTTAGTCTTTCAGCATAGCCAGCTCAAAGTTAAAGCAAACGTTTATTGAATGTAAATAAATTTAGCTTGTCAAAATGTTAAATAAATATTAAAATTTGAACATAATTAAATTTAAAACTTATATTTAAATTTTATACATACTGAAGCCAAACTTATCAGCTTGCTTAAATGCATATATCATTAAATCATATTGTGATATGGGCTTATAAACAACAAAAAATATTAACCCATTGACTAATCATAGACACTATAAGCAGCCCTTCACTCCTTGCACATCTTCAATGCCATATCAAATCACTTAATAGATCCAACATCAACACAAAATAATAAATTGTAACATTTATAATTTCCTTCTAACTAATCGTTTAATATATTGAAAACTTGAATTTTACTTGTTTCTATGTGTTGTAAGTTAAAGTGCTCAGCTAATGCCCAAAAGCTAAGACCTAACCGATATGCTTTAAAATGTTATTCGGCAGCAAACAAAACCAGCAGAGCAGAAATAACAAAAACAGTCAAGCCAACAGCAACAGCAACAACAACAACAACAACAATTGTAATATCTACAAATAGAACAAAGTGACCAAAAATGTTTTGCAATTTGTTGCTTATTTTCTTATATTTTTATAATATTTTACTAAATTACTTACACAATTTTTGGAGCGCAGCTGTTGCGAAGACAACAACAACAGCAACAAGGACAACACAAATATTTGGAATGCATACAAATGCAAGCGGGGAGCGGGCTGCATGTGCTGAACAACTAAGTGGCTAGCAGACTAGGCGGGGGCGGGGGCGGGAGTGGAGGCGGCTGCAGCAGCTGAAATAAGTGCAAGCTGGACAAAGTCATGGAGCAGCAGGCTGAGCAAACTAATTGAAGCTGCCTTGGGGCGCACACCAAAAGTGTGCCAAATTTTGAAGAGCTTGTGGCTTTGCTTCTGCTTTAAAATTGACTAACTTACCAAATGAAGAAAGTCTGGCCTCAGTCAGTGTGTGCTATATCAACTGCCAGGCCGTTTACCCAACCAATGACCTTTTGACATGCACATGCTAAGCGAGCAGGAGAAAAAAAAACAAGCTAAGCAATGTACTTAAACAACCAGAACAGCAACCAGAATAACAATATCAACTACGACAGCAACAATAACACCAACAATGACAACTTGCTTAGCAATGTGCGACGAAACATACCCTGTAGACGTCAGCTTTGAGGATTACAACTTGCTTTGAGCTGCATGAAAGTCGTATTTTTTGTATTGAACTCGAATAGAAAATATTTGGATTTTCATGCTTTAAGGCGATAAAAATAATATTTAAAATTAAAAAAAAAATTTTTTTATATTTGAAAAAGATAATTTTTCAATATTATAATTATAATTTAATACATCAAATTATTTTATTATTTTTTCAGCCTGAATATAACATTTATTTTAAAATTGTTTTATAATTTTGAATATTATTAAATTAAGTAAGCAATTGGTGCATTTGAAAAGCAAAACTTTTTGTGTAAAATGTTGGGCTAACAAATTATTTTGCATAATAAAAATTTTTAATTTTTTTAATAAATAAACTTAGAGCGTATTTTGTTTTTAACAATTCAAATTTTATTCTAATATATTAATTTATTCTTTTAAATAAAAATTATTAAAATATAAACAAAAAACGTATTTTAAACATTGTAATCTTATTTTGTATTAAATCTTCTAATTTTGAAAGCTAGAAATATTTTATTGGTTCTTTTTTATTTATTTTTTTTTTATTTTATAAATTATTATAAATACTAAAAACAAAATATTGTACCAAAATATTTTTTAAATAATTATATTTCATTATTAAAATTATAAATAAAATAATAATAAGTATTTATGTAAGTATTTATGTAAAACATTCAAATAATGTAATTAATTTGCTGCTCTTTATATTTGTTGTAAAATATTTAAGAGTAATTGCGAATTAATTTGTTTGGTCTATGAAATTTCTGTAAATATCAAATATTTTATTTTTTATAGTTTTAGCATATATTTTAAATGTATTATGAGCACTTTGGTAGTCCCTGTCCTAGTCTGTGCTACCTCTTCTTGCGTGGCGTCAACGACTTAACTGCATAAACGTCGCTTCGCCTGCCCGATCTTCAGTTGCCCTCGCTTCGCAGCAGTTCTCTATTCATTTGCCGGCGACTGGGGGGCACTTTTTGCACAGCGTTGATTCCCGTTGCTGTATGTAAAAGTGCAACTTGAGGCGCACTCGCACTCAAGTGTGTGTGTTGAGTTGTGTGTGTGTCGTCGACTGGCTGCAAGTGGTTAGAAAACTAAACTGTTGCCATGTGACAAGTGGCAGCTTGACGACTACTATAGCAATGAAGGAGATGCCGACGACAGAGACGAGAGGACGACGACATCAACGTCAGCATCAATGACGCTTGGCGCGCACTCTACAACAAACAAAACGAGGCAGCTAGCTGCACCTGCTGCGATACAACTGAGCAGGCAGATGATGATGACGATGATGATGCGAACGGCGATGACTTTGGCCTGCTGTTGTTTTAGTTAAAAACTCTAGTGCACACTCAAAATTGCCACAAAAGGCAGCAGCAGCAGCGGCAACAACAGACGCCCATTTAAGCACTCAAGTAATGAGTCGTCTCGCCTGCAAGTGCAGTCAAAAGGGTTAAGTACAGGAATTTAAGGGACACACTCGCACAGGCATGAGCATGAGCATGGGCAGAGGCAGAGGCAGCTGCAACAATGTCTATTGAACCTCATGTGTCGGGGTTAAAGTTGAAGTTGCTAAGCACGACACGCACACTTAGCCGGGACAAGGCAGTCACTTGAATCGCACAATACGTGGAAAAATCATTTAACACCGAAATCGGATTATGAGTTTCATATGTGAGGGACCCAAGTCGCTATATATATAAGACGCTTGAACAGATTGACAATGCTTGGCCACCAGGCAACGGGCAACAGGCAGCAGCGAGCAGCAGCAACAATTGAAAATCATTTGAAACCTTTCAAATGCCGCACAAAAGAAATTGATTTCATTTCAATACTCGCCCCATGCCTGAAGATTTGATTTAAATTTACACGATGCTCGCGCCGCCCCCCATCCAGCTGCCAGCCATCGCTCGACGAGAATAAAAATGCGTTCGAACGAGAGAGCTGCGCATGGGGGGAGGGCAGGCTGTCCAGAAGCTGGTGTCCATTGCAGCTGTCTGTTGCATTTGCCGGTCAAAGTGAGAGATGCATAAAAGATATGACTTGAAGAAATTCAATAATGTAGGCAGCCAGCGGCCAGCAGGCAGGCAGCCAGCAGCCAGAGGACAGTGGGCAGCGGGCAAGAGGCGAAAAGAAGCGAATTGGAGCGCATTTAATCCCAAGCCTGAAAGTAGGCAATGCAAATAAAGCGCACAAAGTGTTGAAGGATGCAATTATTCGTGCGAAGCAGGATGGCAAGAAATTACGTCCAAGCCATTCGCCTCTAATACAGCTGAGCTTGCACTTTCTCAAATCAGTTATAATTTAATAGAAACAAACAATGAGGCCAAGCAACTTGAGCTGAAGTATGAATTTGATAAGAGAACTATAAACCCATCAGCTGATCAATAAATCATTCATGCGCTCAACTAAATTACGACTAAGTCTAGTTTAAGCCAGGCACAACTCAGTCAAAGGGTCGCCAGCCCTGTTTAAGTAGACGTGAGAAAAACTTTGGATGGGCATATGAGAGCAGCCCCCGTTGGGGGCGGGTGGCACACCTTTGGGTGACCCTTCAGCTAGTTAGCTTCCAGGACATTAGGCTTGCAAAGGAGCTTAACAAATTTGAGCAGCGTATAGAATCCCTTCTCAGTAATTCAATTAGCAGTAAATCTTTACAAATAGGCAACCACTGGACACCTCAGCACGGACACGGACACGGACAGACTTTTTTAATATAAATTATGCGAAGCCGAAACTGGCTTGGCTTGGCGTGGCTAGTGGCTAGTGGATAGTTAATAGTTGTTCCGTTTGGGCAACAAAAGGCTTAGCTGCGCCCAGCCGTGGGTGGATTTATCTATTCTATTTTGTAATTTTTAATTTCGCAACTAATGCGATTATTCACGGCTGACGGCGCACGCTGGCAATAAAAATGACCAACGTGTAAGCCACGTTTAACACTCGGTTTATTTTTAGTTAACGGCCCGGTCGTCGAGCAAAAAAAACACTTACACTGAATGCCAACAAAAGCGAAAGACTAATAGGTACCCTGCTCACTACGTAAGACTTGACATAACCAGCTTTAGATATTTTATTTGGATATTTTTGAAAATTTAGATATTATTGTAGCTACTTTTTATCTTAAAATCATTTTATATAGAGTGATAAAAAGGTACAGAAAGAGACATGAATCTAAATAAAATCGAGAGTTCTGAGGTATTTAAAATATTTAATATTACAAGAAAAGGAGTAAATGTTTCACTGCAGATACAATTCTGTTTAAGTCATAATATTAATATATATTTTATTTTATGAAATTATAAATATTATAAATATTTTCTTTGTATTATGTAATATATTTTAATTATTAAAAAAAACAAAGGTTAACTCAAGCATAGAGAGAAATATATAAAATAAAAAATATATATAACAATAATAAATAAATAAAATATAAGAATGATAAAAAAATAATAAATTAATCATTTAAATAAACTCTAATAATTATAAACATTTGTATATACTTTCATAATTATGTTAAAAAATTTAATAAATTTATTTATTATTTTTTATTATACTTATATTTTATATGTTATTTTAAAAATATTTATTCAATATTTACATACATACCCCTCTTGAGCATTACAAATAATACAGGGTATTGAAAGCAAACAAAACTAAAACTCTTCACTTACAAAGCGCTTAGCTGAAAATTTAAGCCTTATAGTTGCCAGCCGAAATATAATAGAGCGCAGAGAAGAAGTTAACTAAAGTACAGAGAGCAGCGGGTATGCTCTTGCTGAGCTTGTCAAAACTTTTCGAACAGAAGAGAATGCGGAAATAACAATTTTATTAACTAACGAAAATATAAATCTATTTTAAATTTAATTTAATTTTTTATAAATTCTATTAAATATATATTTTAAATAAAAACAATACATGTATAATCATATAGAAATATAAATTTAGTATTTAGTATATTAGAAACACATGAAAATTTAGTATATTTAGAAACACATGAATCTGCTTGCACACGCCGAGCTACCCTTATTAGGAGTTTTAAAACTAAGCGAAAAATTGTCACAGAATGCAGCCAGGCGTACAAATCGCACAGAAAGTTAAAAATGACCAAAGTCCGCACCGGACATAGCTCTTAGCTCGGGTCCTGCACCCACTGTCGGCCGGGACCAAGTCAGCTGGTCAACTGGTCAGCTAGCTGTCAGCTCCCAGCCCACTGAAGTGCAAAACTTCGTAGCTTAAAGCACAACCGCATGCCCATTGGCAGTTAAGAACGCTTAAAGAAGCGACAAGCACTTGACATTTAATAACAAATTTTGCAATTAATTCTGAGTTGAAGCAAATTCAGTCTTAATGGTGAACTGATGCCAGCTATTTATTTTGATGAACAACGAATGTTTGCATCTGATCGCTTGACATTGGTCAGCAGCCCTTGTTCAGTTACAAATCCCAGCCGAACGCAATCGGCATTTCGACAATTAATTAGTCTCAGTTTCACGGACTGGCTGCAACAGCTCAGCAGAGTCTCTCTCTCTCTGTCTCTCTATCTCTCTCTGTCTCTCTCTCTCTCTCTCTCTGCATCCTTACACATGTCCCGAAATGTCTTTTGAAATTCCTTTGTATGCACGCACGTGCCAACACTGTATGCATATTTTGTGGGCGTTTTGTTGTGCGGCTGTGGGAGTGGCATCAAAGTGCATGCAAAATACGTGCCATGCATGCCCGAGTCGCGTGCTATTTATTTTTATTACGCAAAGCATCCAAAGTTTTACACATTACTTTTATTCTGTGCATAGCAAGTCGCTTTCTTCTCTTCTCTGCCTTTATTTTCTTTTCTTTTCTTTTTAGTGCTGCATAGAGTAGAAAATCGCAGAGGTGGCACCCAAGCGACAAGCTGCTTGAAAAGCTCCAGCTACGGTTACAGCTGCCGGCGCCCGTTTCCCAGCCAGCCCTGACATGTTTAATAAATGGCAAGAGATGTCAGGAGGCCACATTGTTTGTGTTGCTTAACCTTCAAGAAACTGACTGCAAAACTTTCCCACTCTCCCCATGATATTATAATCTATGAAATATGAGTTCAAGCTTTGCAAAGCAATGGAGCAAATATGCATCTGCTTGTGTGTGTGGGTGTGCATTGTAACAGGTATGCGGATGAACTTTCAATGGGGTTTTATATAAATTGTTCTTGCTCACTGGCAACATATGCTTCAGTTTTACTTAACTGTATCAATTTACTTCGAGCAGCCACTGCTGCAATAAATCGAACTATTTGACTTTTCATTTGATTTGTTGTGCATTCGGAATGCGAGCAGAAATCAGCTTTAGTTTAATTTTTTAATTTCATTTGTGTTTTGCTGTCGCAATTTCACAACACTTTTGTGTGAAATCATTTCGCATTTTATTTGCACTTGACGTGCATAAAAATTATTCATATACATTTCAAATATATATATGGAATGAACTTTCTTGTGGGCTAATAGCTTTCAAGACTTCGAATGCAACTACTTTTTAAATTTTGAATAATTGGTAATCTATTTAAGAGTTTTTTATAGTAGCTATATTGACAGAGTAGTCTCTTGGATAGGGTTATCTCTACTTATCCACCATCATCGAAACTCTTAATATAATTTTTGCTTATAACTCAAATACATATTCATATTTCCTTCAAATCAATATACTAAAATTTAATTATTAGATTTAATTTAAAATATTATTTTGAATAATTATGAAAATTTTAAATACCTATTGAATGATAATATTAATATTAATAATAATAAAAATAATAATAATAAATTCCAAAAAATTGTGGAGAGCATTCCAGATGCGGCCCAACTCTCTTGACTATTTTGTTGACACTGCTACAAAATATTCGCCAATTGTGCGCTACGAAAATAAATTATGCATCGAGCCAAACGAGCCGTGCACGTTGCAGCTTCACAGGCCTAATTAGCCACTGGCATGGCCAAAACGAGGATCCATAATCAAATTATGGCGAAATGCTTTGCATGGAAATTCTGTTATTTTCGTTACAAATCAAAAATAGATAAAGGGGCAAAAAAATTGTGCGAGCGTAATTAAAAAGGTCGTAGGTGGAGGTGGAGGTAGAAGCAGTGCCAGTGGGAGTAAGAGGCGCGTGGCGGTGGCAGTGAGAAGCGTGAAGAGATACCCATAGTTTAGCACCTAGCGATGGCTATAAAAATGTGCAATTTTCACAACACATATTTCCCTTTTGGCAACAAGCCAAACAATGAACAGAAAGGGAAAAAGAGAGAGGAAAAAAAGTGCTATATAGAAACCAAATAGGAAGGCAAAAAATTTGCAGGCCGTAAATAACCGGGGAAGCCAAGTAAACAGCGACTGGCAGCCGCAAAAGCCAAAACTCACTGCGAATGCGAATATTCTTGGAATTTTCATTTGTTGTAGCGCGTTTCGCTTTGCTGGAAAGGGCTGTCAGTGGGGTAGCGGCTGGGTGTTGGTTGCTGGTGTTGAGGTCGCATAGTTAGAAATGCCCCATCCGATGCTGTCAGACCAATTTGTCGCTCTATGTGTGAGAGAGTGTGTGTGTGTGTGTGTGTGTGTGTGTGTATCTGTGTGTGTGCGGCATAATGGCCTGACTGCTACTGCTGCATTGTCGCTTCATTTTTGCAGCAAAGTGTGGCAAAATATGTTGACAGGATGTTATGCGAATTTCACTGCGTATAAAATGAAATTTACGTGAGTTTTTGGCGCGTGCTCTTCGAACTGTTGTTGTTATTGTGTCAGGTTTGCATTTGGTAATATAAGTTGAATGAGCAAACTTTAATACAGAGAAATAGATGCAGAAGGAGAGAGAGAGAGAGAGAGCGGGAGAGAGTGAGAGAGTGCGAGAGTCTAGAGTAAAATTTGTATGCAAGCTGCTTACCTGTTACTTTCCAGCATTTATCAAGCAGAAGTCGAACAGATTGAGAACTCAAATATATTAAAAGTACCGAATCGCAATGAAGTCACATAACGACCGAGATCTTGTTTATTAAATTGACACGAGTTACGAAATTATTTTAATAGAAATTGTGATTAATTTCAATAGATTTCTGGTCAGCTCAACGCCTAATTAAACACGCAAGCTCAGCCATTCCCATGAGTCAATAAACAATTCACAATGTTGTAGATATATGATGAGAGCTACGAATATAATATGAATGAAACGCGCATGTTGATTGCAAACAAGATAAACAAACTTTTTTTTAAATATATTTATATCATATGAAAAGTATTTTGAACTAACAGCGAGCTATATAACTCACCCGCGGCCTGTATGACTCGCCCAGTCTGCTCCGTTTCAGTGTCGAAATAAAATCAAAACTAAATAAAATGTTTGACTGCACGAAGTATGCATTTCCTGTAATATTCCTCGCGCTTCTACTCGCTTGCGTACAGGTTAAAGTATAAGAAAATTACTTATATGTAAATATCTTCAGTATGAATATTTTATAACAGAGTTCTACGACAGAGGAAGAGTTGGATGAAGTCGTCACTTTTTGCTTGGCTGACAACAACATCGCCAGAGATGAGTATGAGGAGTTGATCAGCAAGAACAGCAGTGAGATAGATCGCGATAACATAGATCAGAAATACAAATGTTATTTGCACTGCTTGGCTTCGGAAATGGACATCTTAGACGACGATGGAAATGTTGATGTAGATGAGTTCGCTGAATTAGGCGAAGTAGGTGACAGAGCAATCGACGCCCTCGAGCAGTGCAAACGAGTGCACGACGGAGCTGAAGATGAATGCGAATATGCCTATGTCATGTTGACTTGTCTAATAGATAATTTAGATGATTAGCAAAAAATCTTAAAAGTCAAATAGTCATGTTAAAATACCTCTGCAGTTGATAGTAATAAATAAAAATGTTGGGCTACAAAAATAAAAAGGAAACTTTTTGTTAGATTTTAAAATGTTCCGCAGTCTTTTTAATGACTGTTCAAATAACAAATGTATCAAAGCTCTTCTGTTTAATATTGTATTGCACATATTATAGAGTGAATGTAGGCGAATTAGTAGAAGAGTTCAGTTGCCTGAATAGCATGACCTCAAACACATCCTATGTACCTAGAACTACTAATGCTTCAGATTTTTTAATAATTTATAATAATTAATTTATTATAATTTATATAAAATCAAATTAAATAATATAAAAAATGTATACTTATTTTTGTTACACATTTAATTTTTTTTTAATTAAATAATATAAATTTATACATATTTTTTTTTATTTTTAATTATATAAGAATATAAATAATATTATATTTTGTATATTTTTTAAGCCAGAGATTTTACAAGCGTCACATATACATATCCTTACAGCAAGAGGATATATCTTTCACAGATTTAGAGTTTATATTGTCTACAGACTAATTTGTTAATTATATGGCTTTCTTTTCGGTTACTATGCAAATCAAACAAATATTTAATTTTGTTTTCTGTCAAAAAGTAAATTAATAAATTTGGCAACTATTGAGCGGCATTAAAAATAACCTCTTGCATTATTTGATGCTTGAATTCGGTGGGTTGTCGCTGACTGCAGCTTTATTGTTTTAATATACAATTGTTTTACATATTTTGATAATATTTTAATGACTTCTGGCTAATTAAAAGAGTATTTATAAGCTGAATACAATAAGGGAAAATATATATATATATATATATTAGTCATATATTGGTTATATATCGCGCGCGCTGATTACAATCATGATTAGTGATTATAAAATACTAAAATATGTTAGCTGAACAGCTATATAACTCACCGCGCAGCTCTCATTGACACAGTCTGGTCTGCTTCAGTGTCTGAACAAAAATCGAAATTGAATACAATGTTTCAACGCACGAAGGATGCATTTCCCATTATATTCCTTGCGCTGCTACTCGTATTCGTTCAGGTGGAATTAAATTTAATGAAATATTCATATTTATAAATAATACATTTCTGACTCATATATGAACTCCACAGAGCATGCCTGAAGAGGAAATGGATGAGCTGGTCGAAAAGTGCTTGGGCAAAAACCACATCGAGAGGAATGAATATGATGCATTGATAAGCCAAAATAGCTCGGAAACAGACTTTGACAACATTGAAATGAAGTTCAAATGTTATTTGCACTGCATGGCAACGGAAATGGACCTGCTAGACTCCGATGGCAACGTGGATGTGGAGCTGGTGAACAAGCATGAGGAGCTCACTCCAAAGGATCGCGATGTCTTCATAAAGTGCAAGCATGTTCACGATGATGCCGAAAATTTCTGTGAATACGCTTTCCAAATCACAATGTGCTTGCTAGAGAATCTCAATAACTAGATCTAAAGAGTTTCGTCTAAAAAGAACAAAAATTATCAAAGCTGATTAAATTTTCTGTCTCTGTGATTGCTGACTATAAAGATTTGTATTTAATTTAAAATATATATTTAACATTCCGCTCGACGCTCTCGTGCTTCAATTATCATCTTGTTGCTGTTTGATGGCTTCGGGCTGTGAAGTTTTTGCTGCTGTGTTTTTATACAACTTCCGTCGATTTACGAAATAATAATTGCTCCATTCCCGTAACCAGCTGCAGCGAGCGAAGCAGGCATCGGCCACACCTCATCATGTTTTGGCGGTGTCGCGCGAGGGCAGGGGGTGGTGCTGCATAGAGAAGTCGTGTAGCGTTCACAATGTGCTTCCGCCTCGCTGTTGTTTTGCATGTTGACATGGCACGAGAAACGTGGCAGACGCGGCCGCGTTACTCATACGCCGCGTGGGCGCGGGCGTGTTGACAATACATGACCATATTTTTCTTTTTCCCGCTAATGTGGCACGCCCCACACACACATGTATGCAAAGCGCGTAAAGTTGAAATGACAATCGAAAGCCAGGCTAACAATAGCAGCCAGAGGCAAAACCGGAGCCAGTCAAGTGTGTGGGTGTTGCAGCTGCAACTGCAGCTGCTGCTGCTGTGCGCCTTTTCTTCTCACAGCACAACAACAGCAGCAACAATGAATGCATCGTGACAACTTCCGTTGCATGCGCTGCTGGCATAAAGAAAAACAGCGTAAAACTGTAACGGAATTGCATTGTGAAAAGCAAAATGTTTTTTCCTGGCGCACACACGGCAAACAACAACTGTAGCAGCAGCATCAGCAGCAACAACAGACCAAAGAACGTAATACATTTGCAGTGAAAAGGCCTTCGGCTGTTATCAGCAATCATCTATTATTATTTTATGACACAAATATATCTGTATAACGCATATAGCATGTTATTTCTAACTGTGCTGATTACTGTGTGTGTGTGTGTATATATAGTTATCGCAAATCAATTAAATCGGCACGCCGATGCAATTAATTTGATTCATACGCCCCGTGGTACGCAGGCCAATTTCATTTAATTATGCAAATCAGCCAAATGCGGCCGGCTTATTAATTTATAGCATTTGACAGTATTTTTTTAAGCGGCCACAATTCAATTTATTATCTTTAGAATTGATCACAAAAAATAATACAAAGTAAAATCACATTCCATTTGCACAAATTAAATTGTTACTTCTGCGGAAACCCGCTCACATGTCCTCTGCCTTGCCCGGCGCAATATTCACATAATCAATTCTATAATAGTTTTTGATGAAACAGATCAGTAAGTGAAAGGCATAAGCACACTTGTCCGCGACCAGGCTAGACGCTCGATGACACTCCTCTATAACTGCAACGTTCTTCTCCCGCAAGTGCTCCAGCTCCTGCAATAGCGGAATGTCCAGCCGCTCATTGCTGTCCAAAATGCCCACCTCGGCTGCGGCGCAGTGCACATAGCACATATATTTCATTTCAATTTTTTCCAGCTCGCCCTCGTTCTGTGCTAGATCAATCATGTTAAACAAATCGCCTTTGGTTATGTTACTTTCGTTCAAGCATTTCGTTTCGACTTCCACGGTCACATTCAAGCTCTAAGGACAATCATTAGTTAAACAATATAATAACAAAATCGAATAGGGAATTTTCAGCTTACTTACGTGCACAAAAGCCAGCAGAAATGTTAAAAATATTATGGTTTGAATATGGACAAACATTATAGATTTTTTTCAATATTTTACACAATTTATTTCAGCCTTCGGCCGCTTTAATTGTCAACGCTCAACTGTTGCGAGAAACTTTCTATTGGCTTTTATACAGCCTGTGCTGCTAGTTCGCTATTATCTCCACTTCTTTCATTGAGCTAAATAGAATGCTTTAGATCAGGAGTTACACAACCTTATTAGTAAACAACTCAATTAAATAAATAATTGTTATCTCACCATGAATTTATTTATACTAATTTCTATTCATATTCCTAGGCATCTCGGCAATCTAAAAATGCTATTTATTCATATTGAATAAATCAAAAATTTTACATAATGTAAATAATAATGTAAATAACTTCATATAACAATTGCAATACAAATTTCAATGCATTTCATTAACATATATAGTTTAGTCTTTGGAGGAATTGAAGTACTCAGAATAGTTGGTTTTGATGAAGGGTGCCATTGGCCAATGCTTGAATATCTGGAAATGCAGCTAATACAGCTTAGTTGGTATATAAAGTATAGAGTTTATCCTATACAGTACAAAGTATATCAAAATAGAGCTTCAAGCTGACCAGCTGCTGTTGTAAAGGCTGACCAAATAAGTCTGATAGGAAAATCAGTTACTATTTATCAGAAACGGTTTGAGATATTTAAAACTTATAAGCATATATCAACTTTGCTTATTAAATTAAATTATTATTTAATTCTTTTAATTAAATTCTATTTCTCAATTACGTTTCTTATTTTATTTAAATATTTTAAAATATTAATAAAATATCTTTAATAAATTCTGAAATAAGCTGACCATAAGGTCCATTAGTGAACTATTTAATTGGAAAAGTTTCATATATTTGTTAGCTGAATAAAATAATTTATTTATAAAAAAAAAGTATTATCTCATATAATTTTACATCAAATAAATTAAATACAATTACATTATTATATTTTGTTTGGCACTACAAATTCGAGTTGCATTGAATTACGGTTTGCAGTTTGCTTCGCACGAGAGACGAGAAATTAAATTCAGCCAGAAAAACATGCACTGCTCCACACACTTCAGCAACTGTCAATAAAGTGCTTGGCATGTCTCAGAAAAAAGGGACAGAAAAAAGGGAGCTGAAGAGGAAGACTTTTTGAACAGTGTCCTCGGAGCCGAATTGAACAAGCGCCTTTGCTTATGCCACAGTTGCAGTTCGGCTGCTGCTGCTGCTGTTGCTGATGCTGCAGCTTCGAGTGTGCTTATCAAGAGACACATGAGGCACTGACATGCACTCAAAAGGAAAGGTAAGTGGCGCCCGGAGGAAGGAGGATAGACAGCACTGGCTGGAGATGACGAGGCGACGAGGCGACGAAGCGAAGCGCGTAAGTTTGCAATTTTTCTGCTGCATTTTCTTTGGGAAACTCGCGCAAGTTCTGCATATGACTGCGGGCACGTCCCTGCTGGTGTGCGTCTGTGTGCATGGGGGTTCGGGTGTGTAAGTTGATTTATGCCATTTTGTACACATGTGCGTGAGTATGTATCTGTGTGTGTGAGAGAGAGAGAGAGAGTGTGTGTGTAAGTGCAAGGCTGCTGCATAAATGATTTATTGCTATTCCCGCGACAGTTTCGTTTCGCTTTCGTTTGCAACTGGTGTGTGTATGAGTGTGCATATGTTACACACACACAGAGAGAGAGAGAGAGAGCAAAGGCTGGCAGACTCAAAAACCGTCTCACTTCTTGCCATAATAAATAATTATAATTGTTTTCCTTTTTTGGCTGCAACTCCGCGACGCTACCCACATGCGCATTAATAAACCTTATAAATATTTAAGTTGGGTGAAAAATTGCAGCGCTGAGGTGACAGTTAATGGAAGCGCGGATAATTGAATCTGCCACACAGAAAATACATTGAGTACCAATGGCAACGACAACGACAACGACAACGACAACAGCAGCATATGCAGCCAGCCAGAGAGACAGCCAGGCAAGCAGGTGTTAACCCACGAGTACACTATCCATACATGTTTCGGCCAACATTTGCATAATATCGATAGACGCTCGCTCGCTTGCTCCATCTGCTCTGCCTGCGTCATGCTAAAAATAATAAAATATCTGAAATACTTACAAGCTGCAAAGGTGGAAGCTAATCGAATGTCAATGCAAAGCCACATGACAAAGTGCCTGAGATTCATCCATTGAATTGTATTTGCTTTGCATTCAATACAGATAACTAAATAATAAGAAACTAGGTCAATAAGCTGTTTAGTTTACAAGCAATGGCCATTCGAATGGAAAAATAAATTTAATTAAATTTAAAAATTCCAATTAACAAACAGCAAGAATTCTCTGATTTAAAATATTATTTAATTAAATCGCTGTAAAGCTAGTAAATGTAATAAATGTGTTTGGTTCTTGGAAATTGACATTTCTTGGCAAAAACGCTCAAAGCTCAAGTTCGTCCTCTTCCGTCTCTGCCACTGGCAAAACATCAAAGTTCCACCCAAATATCTTTATTTCCGCTTCTCTTGGCCAGCACAGCCCCGGCACGAAGGGAAAGTGCGCCCACCGGAAACAGGAAGTTCGGTTCATGCAGCATTTATGAAAAATCCTGAAAGCCAAAGTACACAGAAACATAAAAACAAAAAACATGAATCAAAATAATAATGACTCAAAAGGCGTCAGACCCAACAAGAAAATTGACGCGTAAAATTGCCGCAGAATCTAATATGAAAATCATAGTCGAGCAATTGCAAAGAATTAATTAAGTATACATACGAAAGGACGAAAAGGCAAGTCCACTTTATTTATTTATTTTCTTTTTATAGTATCCAAACTGCACAAATTGTAAGTCTTTGCTGATGGGTGAAAATATATCCGCTTTTGATCTTTGGCTGTCAATACAAGCATAACTTCTAAGTTTCAACATTCGTTAAGTATAAGAATGGCTTAAGAAATGTAATATAAAATTTTAAAATGATAGTCGAGCAATTGCCTAGATTTAATTAAACCTTAAATTTTTTTTTGGCTAAACTGAAATTCCAAAATTCGGCCACAAGCATTCTGGCGCTGGCATACATATATGTATAGGCCATAAATATTTGAAAAATCTTTTCGCATAAATAATTTCGTTTAAATTGCATACATAATTTGCAGTCGACAATTTAATAAATATTTTGGGCTAGCAATTGAATTTCCATTCTGCACTTACACTCTCAATGCCAATTGGCAAACATTTCATGGCCAACAACAAATAATTCAATGCCATGTTCTTACACTACTCTCACTCACTCTCTCTCTCTCTCTCTCTCTCTCTCTCTCTCTCTCTCAGTGCTGGAACATTGTGAAGCACTTTGCACATTGCATAGAAATATATGCTTACTCCTGTTTTAAATACTTATTCACGAATTGAAATTTATATCTTAGAATGCTTTAAAACTAGGTGCTGGGACGTAAATAAGTATTTCGCAGTCGGTAGCGCCCGACTTCAAAGTTCTTACTTGTTTTATATACAGTTATTCTAAATATTTGAAAAAATTAGATTTCTATTAAGTTTAAAATATATATGAATCTTTATTAATCAAAATCTAACTTGCACTATTTTTACTATCATAAAAAAAATAATAAATAATGTTTTTTTTACATAATACAATAATTATAATAAAATATTTTTAAAAAATTTATATAAATTTTACAAACAATTTCATTCTACTAAATATTCAATATATTTGTTATGATTAAATATTATGTTTCAACATTTTTTTAAATATTTAATAAATTTAATAAATATTTTGTATAAATTTATTTATAAATTTTTCTTTTCATATTGCACTTTGCAAAAAGTGAAAATGTTCGATTAATTAAACAGATTTTCGAGACTACATCCGAAAATCTCGCTTTCAACATTTTAGCATAGATATTGGCCAACAAATTTCTTTTGGCTGCGCTTCCAGTATCCCGGCTCCAGTTGTCTTTCTGCGCTTGAATGTCATCAAACAGCAAGCACACTCACACTCAAACACACTCACACACACACACATATTCACACATTCATAAAATCGAGCAGACTCTTACACATACGACTGACGCTGATTGCGTTTGTCACGTCGACGAAATAAAATTGCAAACCATTCCGCAAACTTGATCCGGTTGCCGATCCATTGCCATGCAACTAAGCGACACGCAAAGGTGGCAAAGGCACACACAAACACACACGCACACACACATACACACATACAGAGGAGAAAAAAGAACCGCAAAAAGCGGCAAAGACGCAGCCGCCGCCGGCATACAAAAGAAGAAAGAGAGGTCGAAACCGTAGTCCACGTTTGGTCTCTGACAGTTGTCGACGTTTTATTATTTTTTTTTTTTGTGCTTCTCCGGTTTCTGTTTTTTGCTGCCCCAAAAACTAGGCAACGGAATTGCAGTAAAATCATCATCGATGAACTCAGCGTCGCGCCGCGTCGACCTCTTTGCACACACTCGACTGCAGACTCTTCACACATGCTCACGCGTGTCTGTATATATGTGGAAAGGACTGTGCCGCGGCCTCGGCCTCAGTAACAGCCGCGTTGCGTATACGTAACGTTGTGCATATTGGGTCGCCATCACAGATTGTCGCAGTTGCGGCATATTTGCATAATTTAGCGATTGAATTTTATGTTCAAAAGCAAAACAGCGCAGCAGCTGCTACTGCTGCTGCTGCTGTTACTACTCCTGCCAAATTTGTTTTTCTCTCTTCGTGCACACATCAAACGGGCTGTGGATTCATCCATTTGCTTTTTACTTATTAATTAAATAATTTTTCGTTGCATTTATATTGGCGCGCTGGCATTCACCGTGGCGGCCGGCATTCTCTGTGCCATTGACAATAATTGCTTGCAACATAATTATAAGCCATTAAAGCACTTAAGCTCCCGGAAAACCACCACCAGCGCGGCGCTGCCAGCTGCGGACTGTGGGCTGTGGACAACGGGCAGCGGGCAGCGAGGCTAAGGGGCCGGCCAGCTTGGGTGAATTGGTCGAGTCATGTTTGCATATGCATAATTATGATGAAAACACATTTAAATGCATTTAATCGGGCGTTCAGTTGGTCACCGACTGCCGCCCCCCACTCGGCCGGCAGGTAGCTTATGGCCATCGCCCACTCAAAGGCTTTTAACGTTTATTGGTTTTTTATTAAATATGCGGGCGTGCCACTACTATATGACTGCACTCCCAGACTGATACAGCTGCCCACGGTCACAAGGCAAATTTAGTTAAATGCGATATGGACAGCTGCTTACGGATTCTGTTTTATTGACTTTAAGTGCAAGATTGATTGAGACTGAATGCATAATGGACCCAATGGAGGCACACGTTCATTATATATATTAATATATATATATATGAACTTTATACAACCTAAGTTGAACTATTAAGAACGTTCTTTGAAGATTCTAGGTATAAATGCATACAGACGGACAGCCGAACGGACCATCTACTTATTCATAATATTCATTCACGGAAAGCAGTCAGGAAGTGTTCTCTTTTGGAGTCCTACTTATAAGTATATAGTAGTAATTAGTAGTAATTAAAATACTAATAGTAGTAGGCCTTATAGGGCAGGCGACAATTTCAATACAAACAATTATCATTATCATTTATAAAAATGATTCTGCTTCATTTGCTCGTTCTGATTGGACTGTCAAGTGCTGAGGGCTTCACTAAGTCCGAAAACCTTCACATATATATAAACCGAGTCCAAGTGAAACACACTGGCTTCATTGTTGTAGCCCTGCAGAATATTACCAGCGACTGGTTTCTGACGAAAGTGAGTAAGAACGAACAGCAATTAATCGACTATTTCCAAACCAATGTCAGCGAGCACCGTGAACACTTCCCATGGCACAAGACGGCAAACTTGCAACAGACACTTGACTATTACGACATATACACCCAAAATCGTCTGCCCTTCCAAAATTGCTACTTCCATGTATCAAGAGCCAGTTTCTTTATAAGCGGCTTTCACAATATTTCTGTCTACATCACAACGTTTGGAACCGTAAAGGAGAAATTGAATGCTTCGACCTATACGTACGTTGATTTGGACGAAAATATAGTTTGCGAGCCACAATTTCGCATCGCGCAATGCCCAAATTCCGATTACCCACTGCAATATGAAGTATCCAAATTCATTGTCATTCGGGCGATATTTACCCGCCGTTGCCCCATGGACGCCTTCATTGAGTATTACTGGACTGTGCACGACAGCACGGAGCGCCGTTAGTAGCTGCAAATAAGACATTGTTATTATATAGTATATCAAACCAAACTCCTCATTTAGGACTGTTGGTCCACCTGGGAGGAACAATGACTCCAGAACTGAAAATTGAACGATATACGCTTAACGCTCAGCACCAGTCTCCCCTAAACCGGATGGTGTTGGTGCGCTTGAACGCACGAATTATTGGACGCCGCGTGCCACTCGTAGCCAGAGTAGGTTCGCCGATCTGCTCATGATTAGCATAGTATATAACACATAGCTCTCTAGTGCTACCTCGCTCTTGCGCCCCAACGCCTACTGGCCGTCATACGTGGAGGGCCGCTTCGCACGGTGTTCAAGGGCAAGTCGATTACCATTGACGGGAGCTACAGCCGCGACCTCTCGTTGCCAAAAAATGCCAAGCAGCCACTTTTATTCCAATGGACTTGCGATTCGACGTCAACCCCACAGAAGGTCTGCAAGATTAACATGGGGAAGGGTAAGTCCTGTTGAAATCCCGATAACATTGGCGAACTCACACGATTCGATTTCAGGTCCTGTCTTCACGATTCCCCCGTATAGTCAGCAAGGCGAACAGACACTTAGGTTCATCCTGCATGTACGCTCCCCATTCGATCGCCTGCGTTCAGCGACTTCCACGCAAACCATATTGTTCTCGTCGTATCCCAGACATTACATTGACGTAATCATCAAGTGCGTGCAAAACTGCAAGGGAAACAGGTTTCAAAATGGGTCCCACGTACACCTCAAGGCTCAGTGTCTGTCTTGCAAATCGCTAAAAGTCGTCAAGTGGATATGGACCATCGATCAGAAAAACGTGGGCTCAACGAAAAGGCTGCTTTATTACCAGACAAATAGAGAGTCCTTCACAGTGCATTTAGATATCGAAGCTGTTCACAGATTTAAGCCCTCGTCGACGTACCAGGGTTCAGCCAGAATGCGCCTGGAGAGAATGTCGGGGCCCACTAACACTATGTGTTACGTGAAGCCCCTTAATGGCGAAGCCGTCTCAACGCTATTCTCAATCAAGTGCATCAATGAGAATGCTATATTTAAGCCTTTGATCTACTGTGTAAGTGTCCAAAACGTTCTAATCACAGAGTGCTTCACTGAACAGATGCTTGTGACTCGATTACCAACAACAAGGAAAATAACCGTCGAGGTATGTAATATTTATGCTGGTCGGACGGTCGGAAGGTCGGACGACTAAAGCGTTCTTATTTAATGTGTTCTGCCGTCCTTCCTCCATTTATTTGTTATTTTTTATTACTCACTATCGATAATAATCGATAAATTAACTTCGAAATACTCCAAATTTCAAGTTTCTAGTTTCCGTTTCCGCATTTACCCATTTCACTTTCGTGAATGGGCTCAACGCTCATTCATCAAAATGTATTGTGTTTGCCAGATCCCTTAAAGATTTTTTTCAAATTTACGACAGATTTGCGATTATTCAGAATCATGCAGCTCTAAAACTCTTGGTGTCAATGTTCGTTCAGTTTTCATAGCTGACACAGAGATTGCAGTTTATAATCATCTCAGTCGGGTTCGCAATTGGCTAAACTATGGCGACTGGCACATGGCTTTCGTTATGCTTGACGCGGTAGCAAAGCAAATAAATTCCAAGGAGCGCCTTCTTCTCGTGGCTCAGGCAATCGAAGCGTATCGGCCACAAACCATCGTACAAATAGCCCAACTTATACGAATTGTATTTAAAATTATATTGTTTGTTGAACCCCTGGATGATATGAAGGTCAATGTGCTCGCTCGAATTCTTGCTGTAATAGAAGGCAATTTCAAACAAAATGTCCGTAATGACCTAGCTACGATTCCGGATAAATACCACTATACAATGATGAACGATATTCTTGACATTGTCGATCGTTTCGGTCTCGAATGGGAGTATATTCCGAAGTCGCAGTGTCGAGCAGACTCCGAGTCCTGCCTAAATGTGGACAACTTCCGCAACAGACTAGAGCAAATGTCTACCCTGAATCCGCAAGTCCTTGAGCACATCAATAACTGGCTGCACGCCCACTGGAAGCTGAATAATATTATGTTTTACATGGGTATGGGCATGGCCCGGCGCGTACATCCAGAGGAGGAGCCATACATAATAGAGAAGCGAACGGTCAAGATGTCAATGCGCAGCTTTGACTTAGACCAAGATCACGCCTTAGAAATAAGCTCCCCAGACAGCATGCACACGCTGATATTCACGGAAAAACTATTGCAAGAGCTTCGGCAATTGCTGAAGAACGATGAACTTCTCCTCGTGCTGAGGAGCCACAAGTATACGCAATACTGGTGGTATCCGGAGCAAAACTCACGGACAGAGGTACTCGTTGTCAATGCCTATACGGAGAATGAGCGGCTGCAGAAAACGCAGCCGCTGTCTGAGCCCTTTCAATATATTTCCCGGCTCACAACTGATTTCTCCGAAAGTGGAAACTGCATTGACATCAACTGCAATCGTCGACGGCGTAGGGAAACTACTTTAGAATTTGATGATCCTGTCGAAGACAGGGAGAATTTCATAAACGATGACGTTGTCACTTCGACAGAGATACGCATGTACCGCATCGAGGTGTACGGCCACTCTGTGCTCGGAGTCACCTTCACAGATACCCAAATAGACTTGCGCGTTCTACTGCACATGACGAGCAAACCGCAGCTGAGCGATATGGATACGATGAACACAAGTTGCTTGGTAAGGTCCGGACAGCTGCCAACAGCATTACTACTTCGGAATCTGTGTAAGGAAGCACGGCCCGTCTATATATATGTTCGCGCTGCCGATAGCTCCATAGCGGTGAATAAGACTGATAAGGGGGGATCCTTTTACACCTTCTTCACGGAAATGCGCAGTTGTCGAATCTGGAAGTTTGCCCGGCCGGAGCCCAGCTGGCAAACCGTACTGTGCTATCCGGAAATGAACGAAACTGTTGACATGGGCGTCCACTGCAAGTGTAATTTCATTAGCGACGTCGACGCTGATGCTAAGCCAGTTATTGCCGTCCGCCTGAATGTCAAGTGTCATTTGGAGCAGCCAGTGGTGGGACGGAACCCAGCAATCATCATTTGCTTCATTGTCATACCAGCACTTATGATCTTGTTCCTGTTTATCCAGATGCACAGAACGTCGCACGGGGACAAGCCCCTCTATGTGGAGGATGTGTACACGGGCGAGCTTTGTCCCAGCGGGGACATCATCGTCCACGTTACGTTCGGCGGTCGATTTCACTCCGGGACCTCGGCGAATCTGTACTTCGTATTGAAGTCTTCTCAGGGCCATCTGGAGATCATCGTTCACCAAGATCAATCTAGAATGGTCTTTAAGCGCAATGCCACCGTTTTCTTCCGACTTAGTAGAGACGTTCTCCAGTTGCCGGTGCACCTTGCTCTCGGCCATGACAACACGGGCACCCATCCACATTATTTTTGTCGCACTGTCGTTATCACTGACTTGGTAACGGACAAATCACAACACTTTCGCATCTACCGTTGGGTGCGCGCATCGCCTCTGACAGGCAGTAAAATGGTTCTCGAGAAGACGATGGTTCTCGATGCCGCCACAGTCATGCCAAAGGAACTATATCGCTGGCGAATGCGATTCACACTTGCTCTCGAGCTATGCATGGCAAAGTGGTATTTATTTCAAGCTTTAACGGGTCCCTGGCGCATCGGACTCAACCGCAATGCGCTCAGCCGATGGGAACGGAGTTGCATATATATGGTTAAAACCTGCGTATCCATGTGCATAGTCGCCATATACTTCGGGCGAGCTGCTCCAATATTATGTGACCCAAATCCAAAGCGCTATAATGATATGAATATATTTTGCTGGCTTTGTTCGCTCTGTGTAATTGGAAGTTGTATTGTCGATGTTACCATGATTTTTTTCCTCAAAATGCTGTCAAAATACAATTTTTAAAATTAAAAAATAAAGCCTAGTCGGATCTACACTTTTTAACTCTAGCTCCAAAGGCGTGGGAGATATAATTTAATATCTGAATTTCGATAAGACAGTTATGGATAATCTGTGAACTACTATGATCTATTAGCTTGGCTCTCTGCCACAATAAAAAAGACCTGGTCAATGTGTAGCCAATTTATGTGCCACGCCCCACGACGAACACACTTTTCACTTGCCAGAGGACTCGCACACTGACTTAATTAAAGTTGTACTCGGCAGGCGCAATCAACAACAGAAAAAAGAAAAGGAAAAAGGGAATGGCCTTTCAAAAGAAAGGCAACAAGAGCTGAAACACATGTGTGAAAGCTGGCAAAGTAAATGGCCAAAACAAATTGCCAAAGTCGGAGCAGCACCACCAGCACCAGCAGCAGCAGCAGGAGTAACAGCAGCAATGGGCGTAGTTTTGAATGGAGCTAGGTTGGGGCTCTTTTTTTTTGGGGAGGGGATGCCCAAATGGCAATTTATAAAATCCTTTGAAGTGTCGAAAATCAGTAATTGTAGTCAAAGTGCAAATTGATTGCCAGCCAGGCACACACACACACACACACACACCACACAGCCACACTCTCGCATGTGCTGGCAAATTTTGAGTGTGTGTTGTGTGTGCCGAAAAATCAGTGTGCTAGCCATGTTTTATTGAGTGTAATTTGTAGTTGCAAATTAATGGCCGCACTTCACTTTTAATTAAAACGCAGCAAAAGAAGAACTCAAATATCCGAAATCAAGAGCCATTCTTGACTCAACGAACTTGCCATGCTCTTCAAGAAGTTATGCAAGTGACAAAAAGAAATCTAAAGCAATTCTCAATTCAATCAAACAATTTAGATGGAAATGACGAGGAATTTGAATGAAATTTGATTTTAAATAAAATCTTAATTGGTTTTTGTGATGTTTAAATTTCGTTTCTAGAGAATTTACTAGGATATCATTTCGTATTAAAAAGGGCAATGTGTGAAAGATAAAAGATACATCTTTAAAATTATTTCAACTAAAAGCAGCTAATTTAATTATCAGTAATACATCAATATATCTGAATGACAAATTTAATGGCCTTTTAAATATAATTACATGCTTTAAAAAGTTATCAATCACAATAATTTATAATAATAAAAATAAATAAAAAATGAATATAAAATATAATCCAAATATTATTATAAAATATTTAGCTGCATTGTTTTAGTTTTTTTACAAACATCAAATCTCTTTTTTTATTAATTTTTCCTAATTAAATACAAGTGATTTGATGTTTGATACATAAAAATAATAATAAATTATGGAAATTATTTTTAAATAAATTAGTTTTTCAAATTATTTTTAAATTTAAAAATTTATTTTTTTTTTAATTAAAATTATTTATATAATTATACATTTTTATATTTTTAATATTCAAAAACATCTTTTTTTTTAAATTCAAGTAAAATGTAAAATTTATAATACAAAATCCAAATTTTCCTATTAACTATTCAACTGCATGAAATGAGTGAAATTTATGTCTCCTCAATTCTTTCTTCCTTGGACTCTTTTTTTAATATGCTTAAATGAGTCCCTCAAGCCTTTCAGCCAATCACAATAATACAATGTGGGGTAGGGTACAATACATTTCTGGCATACCCCGCACCGGAGCGCTCAGCCGGGGCTTTGTGCTGCGTTGTGTGAGGCTTAGAAAAGTGTAAGATAAGTAACTCAATTGCAGGCCGTGCAGGCTGGCAAGGTGTGTCGCCGTGTGGGTCTGTCTTTTAGACTCTCTCTTTGACTACTTTTATACAGTTATTCTGTTGCCTAGTTTCCACATTCAGTTTTTCTCTTTTTTTTTTTTTTGTATTTTTTATCCTTTAGCCTAAGCCCGTGGGGCAGGCACGTTTTCCCTTTGCTTAAGTGACTTCGTAACCTCGAAAGTGGGAGCCACTTTTTAGTGCATCGCATATGGATGTGCGTGTTGCTGATGTGTGTGCAGCAGCTCAGGTGCTTTTCTGTGGCACAACACGCTCGGTGCTCGGTGCTCGCTGCTCGCCGTTTACTAAGTTGATATTTTGAGCTGCTTTGTCGCCTGTTGCATAAAGTGATTTAAAGCATAAGGCGTATGTGCAACTGTGGCTGCAACAGCAAAAGTTTTGAATAAATTTGCGCCATTTGCCAGTGGCAATAGCAACAGCAGCAGCAGCAGCAACAACAACAACTACAACAGCAACACCAAATGGAACAAACTAACTTTGTTGACTGGCAGCGCATCGATTTCGCTGGCTGAGGCGGGGGCGGAGGTGCATGAAGAACGATGATGTCGCATCCAAGGCATCATCAATTTTGGTTTGAGAGACTCATCAATAAAACATAACAGCAGCAAATGGAGACACATGCGACAATGCGCATGCAACTGGCTAAAGGACATGGCAGCATCAAAGACCGTTGCCAGCTGCTCCTGCGGGTGGACAGATAAGCGAGCCGCACAAAAACTTTGCCACCAATTTTATCAGCACCAAACATAGCACTAGATAAATATATGTTATATATATATAAATATTCTATATAAAAATATTTGCTTTATTTTAATTTAAATTTAAGTTAATCAAATAAAAAGCGAAATTGTGTAATGCGCGCTACACTAAAATCCTTTATCTAAATACTAATTTAATTAAATTTAATATACAACAAATATTTTTATTCAATTTTAGTTTAAAAATTTCAAATAAAGACTCGAACCGAGCTCAGTGAAGCGTATGGAACAAGCAGACAATGATGATTCAAATAAATCGAAATAAATTGAATTTATCAATGCGCAAAATTAAAAAATAAATAGGGAAAATTTTAATTCGTTTTAAATAAATATGTAAAATATATTAATAAATAAAATTCATTGAAGAGAACTATTAAGTTTTCTTAAATTTATTATTATATTATACTTTTTGCAGGATAAGTGAGCTGGCTATGACCTCGCTCCACCTCTGCAGCCTCTGAAGTGTGGCTGGCGCTTGGCGAGCTGCTGATTTGATTACATTTACACACATCCGACAGTTTTCTGGTTTGGCAAAGGCAACTGTTTTCCACAAAAGTGCGCGGCGAAATTTTCTTGTCAACACTTGCAATGGGCTGGGAGTTAAGTAACACGCTCTGCAATGGGAGGGATCGGCTGGGGGTCAGAGACAACAATAGCAGCTTGTAGCTGGGCTTTGCCAGGGCAGCCATGCAGTTGGCATGGAAAGTTGCCTGGTTGGCCAAGCGCCAGACAAAGACTTCGCCTTCGCCTGCTGCCAATTGAATTGAAACTTTATTTGTGTCTGTTATAAGCTCAAGTTGTTGTTGACCCGCAGGTTAGCCCGTAATAATATTAGTGATTGCTATGTGCAGCAGTTTGATAATGAAGACGAGAGCGCTTGATCCTCGCGTGGAGTCCTTGAGCAGGCACCGCAACTAATGCCAGACCAGCTGCCTATATATGGCGGGCAATCGACGACAGATCTTGCCCAATCCGTGAGCACAGCTCAGGTTAGTTCATATTACCTGCCCTGACTTTTGTCTCTGCTTTGCCGGCCGACGACGTCGTCGCTGTAAACGCTGATCCATTTAAACTTCTGTCGTTACTTTTCTGTTGAACTTGTGTGCGCTACAAAGCAATGCCTGCTCTGAATTTCTTAGTCGGAATTAACATGCCTCGCCCTTTATGATGGAACTGAAATCTGTCGACGGTTTCTTTCTTTTCTAACTTTTCTCATTACAAAAGTTTTGCCATTTCCCCGCGGCCCGCGGCCCTAGCACTAGGCAAATACATGAGAAGGGTTACTCAGGCGACAATTTCACTATTTTCAAGCTGGCAACTACAACTCAAATGCGATTTAGCCTGCCAAATAGATTTCTCAAACGAATGGGTAGGCGAAGTAGAATAGGCAGAAGTGCTAGTTGAATAATTTTAATTTTGTCCTGATTTTGATATGAAGGTAAAGGATTTTTTCTATTAAATACATTTTAAAAACATTTAAAATTAAATAATACTTTTTATTGATTCTATAAATACCTCATAACATTAATTGATAAAAAATTAAATTATTATAGCTATAAAATAAATATAGTTATGTTTTACTCTAGGAAAATTCATATTTAGAGTTTAAAGTCTAGAGTCTAGAGAGCATTGCCATACTAAAGTCTATCTTCAATTACAGCTTCATTCTAATTCAAGTTCAGATTTTCAAACAATTTTTATACTTGCTAAATATTTAACTAAAAAATATAGAAAAATTGATTAGAAAATAGGAAATACAAATTCATTTATATTAATATTGAATAATATATTTTTGTATTATTTAAATTAATTTATTTAAAAATTTATTTAATATTTTTATAATAGATTATTATTTAAATAAATTAAAATTTCAGTAAATTTATCTTGAACATTTTTGGTACAGCAGCCATAGTTTGTTAATAAATCGAACTTATCTTAACCCCAATTAGGCTCACCATAAACAGTTTAACAAACCTGTGATAATTGTTAATCCTGAATATTACATAAATTGCAATTCGGTCTTCTGGTTGGGCTGTTGCTGCTGCTTGACTAAAGCAATTGCTAGAGCTAAGTACACATCGAACAATGCAGCGCGCCAGTGGATGGGTGGGTATGAAGTATGAAGGCTGGGTTGGACGGAGCCCCTAGATTACACACTTAATCAAACTTTATGCAAAGCTGCCGAGCCACCCACAAAATTTTCAGCAATTTTCTGGCGTTGCACACGCACAGATACAAATGATAAATAAAGAGAGAATGGAGCAGAGAGGCAGAGACAGAGAGAGAGAGAGAGAGAGAGAGAGAGACAAACGGACAGAGGTCTTAAATGCTGCAATTTGTTTTGCTGCCGAATCGTTGCTGTCTTCACTCCGAGCTTAACCAAATGCAGAGAATCATGTACCGCCGCCAGCTCCATTTCCAAAAATGTTGCAAGTGCTGCTGCTGCTGCTGCTGCCGTTTGACATCCTTGGCTGGCTCGGTTGAGCTCCCAGGACAATTCACTGCGAAATTGCTAGACAAAACTGTGGCGCACAAGGCGGCCGGAATGGCAGCAACTCAGCTCGTTATATGTTCTCTCAGTGTGTGGCTGCAACACACAGAGTCAGGCACCGCACGCAGCGGCTCCATCGGCTCAATCGGCTTCATCTCGACATGGGCTATACGCAACAAGCACACACACACGCACACACACACACATACAGATTGTGTATTGTATGCAGGCCTTCGTTATGAATGTGTGCGTGTGTCGGGATTTCATCGTCGCCATTGAGATTGAAAAATGTTAAAAAATTGCTTTTAAATGCCGCAAAATACAATTTATTATTCAACAGAGGCAAACGCCAAACATTGGCACAATGTCTGCCCAGGGACCGAAGTGGGGGCGCAAGCGTGCCTGTGGCTGATCAGGAGGATGAGATGGAGACTGAGGCGTGACACTGACTCGCACTATGTACTATATATGGATGGCACTGGCGTAGCCAAAGCTCAACTGTGTGTTGCCTGCTTGGCAGTAAATTCAAATAAAGCAGAGACAAATACACACACGCACACACAATCGTAATGGCAAGCATTGTATCTGCAGTTGTTTTGTTTATTACGCATACGCCATGTGTATCGCAGCCAGAGACATTTTTGGCCAACGCAGCTTCGAGCTAAGCAGCACAAAAGCCTTTTGCTCTGCCATTTTAAGCTTAGCATCAAAGCGTAAAGAATGATAAAGTCTTTAAGGATAATTATGAAAAAGCTGACAGAAAATGTACGAAAATAAACAATAAATATTTATCTATTGAAAATATTTATATATATAACAAAAAATAAAAAACTATTTAAAATATTTGAAAATTAAATTGGAAGAATTTTTGAAAATATTTTAAAAACTATACAAATATTTAATTACATTTATGAATAAAATATTAGGAATAAAAAATAGAAAAAACTTTTTAAAATACTTAAAAATATATAAAAAATATTTATCTACATTTTAGATATCAAAAATATTTTTTGAATTTTGCAAAAACTGTATGTATTATTTTGTAAATAAACCAAAAATATTTATATACACTTATGTATTTAAATCATTCACAAGGAATTATAGAAATCTTTCAAACTATTTTAAATACTTGAAAATATGCAACAAATATTTATTTACTAAAAGTATTTGAGAAAAATAATTAGTTTAACTGCTAAGGTCAATGTGTCAATTGTAGTTGGAAATACTTTAATTTCCTGTGGCCTTACGAAGTCCTTAAAGCATTGCAGCTTCTGTATAGCGCACACTCTTCCTTTGATTTCATCAATTCCCAATATGTTAGGCGCCTTAAACTCTTAAACTTTCCAATAATTCATACAAATTTACGGCCAGCTTATCATTGCCACATAAACACCCCAGCACACACAACCCCCACACACACACAGAGAGACAGCTGCATAAGTACAGCGAAATTATTAACAACACAGTTGAACGAAAATGATTTAATTAAATTTATTTGCGCGCTAATGCCATTTGCCACAATGCCGCTGGGGCCAGCTGCTAACATCAAAAGACACTGGAAATTAATCAGGCGCACAGAGGCGCAGCTGGGCCCCGCCCACACGGGCGGAGCAGCCCCTGTGGCACATATAATTGCATTAATTTATGTGTAAAAGCCACAGGAATTAAAAATAATAATATGTAATATGTATAATCAAAATATTCAAAATGTTCAGACCACTCCCCACCAACCACCCCCCACCACCCCAAAACTTTCAATATGAATTTCGTGCCAGCTGTCAAGGCGGGGTAGGGGCCATGCCGGATGTCGGTTGGTGCTGAAGGGGCCTCCGGCTGTAAGCTGCTAAACAGTTGAAAGACTAATTTTCACATTTGAGCTGTAAACTCGTCCTGGAACGAACCGCTGGCACCGCCAGCATCCATCCCCCACCGCCGCGTTGCGGACCATCATTTGGCTGAGGTCTGAGGGCGTTAACCGTTTGGACGGTTGGGCGTTTTAGACGTTCAGGGCGTGGCCGGCCAGCCAATTTCATGGTTAAATGATTCAGAAACAGAATTACAAAATTAGTCGGCCCGTTAACACAATGTAATTAACTTTTGCGCGACCGCTCGCTCGCTCGCTCGCTCTCAATATATTTGATATTTATTTACCCGAGTGCCCGAAGGCCCCCCGGGGTGCACTTTGGCCGAGTTCGCAGCCGCATCCCGTTGACAACTTTGCAAATATAGAGTATCTAGCCTGCGTTACCAATTACCCAATTGCCCTAGCACAGCGCCGACCAGCGCTCTGTTCAAAGGCAATTTGAAACAAATTTTATTGCAAAAGTTTCGAGCACATGGAAAATGGTTCAAGTGCCCCAAACAGTTGCACTCGGCGCGTGCCTGCGCCTTGGCTGCCGCCACAATTAGCTTGGCCCGAAAGTATGCAAGTGTCCCACTCTGAGCTAACACACACAAAATGCCACTTAATGGGCGTGGCACATTAAAGTTACATTTTCTTTGCCAGCTTTCAGCAGGTAATTGAGGGAGTAACTAGATAGGTAGATACAAGTGGAGAGATGTAAGAAAAGAAAGAATTTGCTGTGACAATAATATAATAGCTCTAAATATTTAATATATATTTAATATACAAATTATATATATTATTATATATGACATATAATTATATTATATTATATATGACATATAATCTATGACTACGCCAAAAAGGTATTCTGCTATAAAAGTAATCGACCGTAAAAGTTAGCGCGGACTAACAGCTGGTTAAAAGATGGGAATCAGCCCAAGAAAGACAAGTGAAGAAGTAAATGCAGTCCGCCAGAGTAACAAACTGACAGATGTATCATATGTAAAAAGCACTTTTATGTACCACAAGATAAAAGAAAAAATATTATAATTTAACTCAAAAAAAAACAAACAACAAGAGCAGCAAATGTATTAAATAACTAACATGAGAAACAGAAAAATAATACTGTATAATACATTAAAATTATCTAAATATACAGAAACTCTAACATATAGAGCTTAAATAAGTGTAAGATCATAATTCTAAGGTAACCAAAAAAAAATAAATTACCCGAAAATTAAAATAATTAATAATTAAAAAAATCAATTTTTTACTTCTGCCTTTAAAAAAATATAAAAATAATTTAATTAATTACAAATATATATAAGAAAGATTTAAATAAATCAAAGATCAGATATTGAGAAATATTTATTAATATTTAAATTCAACTAACAATTCAGTCAATAATAAAATAGGTAATACTGTTAGATGAGCTTCAAAAAGTATTTTTGAAAATATCTCTTACTAAATACGTTAAGAAACTCTTAATATTTAATATCAATTTAAATCCAGCTCAAAGAAAAATTGCCAAACATTTTTTAAACGCAATTTGAAGTTTTTCAGAAAAAGAAACTTGCCAAAGGAAGATAAAAACATTTGACTACTTCTATATAGAGAAGTGCACATAGATATGTCTACATATATACTTACTACATATATGCTGTAACTGGTGTGTTGTCCAAGCTTGGCTGCACTGCCAAATCAAACCTCGAAAAACCTGCGCAATGATTGCTGAAAAGAAAGAACAACTATTGCCAGCCACTGCCATTACCAATTTTTGCGCTTAACGCTTCACCGCACAAATCACTGAAAGACTAAGGGACTGTGATATGTTGGATGAGGGGAGGAGTAGTATTGGTAGTCGTAGTCGTTGCAGTTGGGAGGCGTGTGTTTTTCCCGTTTTCTGTTCCCGCTTATGCCATCAGCATGTCATCATGGCAAAATCAGACGACATGCAACATTGCATAAAGATTTGTCACAGCTAAAGCTCCCAAAATGCAATGCAAGACAGCCGACATCGACAACACGCAGCGAGTGCCAGTTCGTATTGAGTGGATAGAGATGGGTATAGACACAGCCACTCGGATAGAGATGGGGATAGAGATATAGATATATATATGACCAGAGGCTGAGATGGAGACGGCGGCGGAGACGTGGCTGGCGACACACCAAGCTTTGAGCTCAAATCGCATTTTCGCATGTTGAATTTCGACAAACAACAACATGCAGAAACTGAAGCTGGCACTGATGTCGATGCCGATGCCGATGTGGATGTAGATGGAGATGCTGCCATACAGCAGTTACACGAGGGTAGCTCAAAGAGAATCGTTAAATGAGTAAGTTAATTAAGTTAATAAATAAAGATTAATATGAATTAATCGAATAATTGCTAATATATATTTATTATAAAGACTACAAAACTGATTGAATAGCCAATAATAAATTTATATATTAATTTAACCAATTTAAAAAATTAAATAATGCAAATTAATATTAAAATTATAATATACTCAGTTATTATTGAATAAATTATTAATTTCATCATTATAAATAATCAGTAAATTTAAAAAAATATTCCCGAATTGAGAACCGTTAAGCAGACTTCAAAAATAAAAAATACTTGAGGAGTTTTTGGAAATCAATGAATATCTAAATACATCAAGCATTAGCTTTATTAAATTATTTTAAAATAAAATTATTATGTTTTCGCCTTACAAAAGCATAACAAAATTACATAATTAATAAATTAAATCTAAGTAAAATTTAAATTCCACAATTATTATTTTAGTCTACTCATTTGTATCATTTATATTCATTTATATCAGTAAAATCTATGGATTAATTTCGCTTCAGAGTTTCCAAAATAAATGCATAGAAACATCACACGTAATCCAATAAAGGCATTTTTGTCTGAATCTTAAGCTTAATGCAACTAACTACAAATACTCACTTTACCCAAGTATTAATTCCTTTTTAAGTATGCTAAACATCTCTTGCGGCCCTCGCTGCACTAGCTGAGCTAAGCGGCAGCAACTTGCAGCAAATTCAATTTCGAGCAGCTCGATTGCATTGCGGCACATTGGCCCGCAGTCTGTGTGAAATTGTATGTATGTGTGTGTGTGTGAGAGAGAGCTATTGCTGGCTGCTGGCGCTGCTCAATCGATTCGCATTGCATTTCAATATATAAATATTTATACACAAGTAAATTTGCTCACAGCTGAGCAACGTGCTAGTCGCCGTCGCGCCATTGACAAACTCCAAATGAAGATATATGAAGCCAGCAGGCTGTGTGAGTAATGCCAATTCCCGAATCTTGAATAACGAATACAGCGAATCCCCAGTTTCGAGCAGTCAGCGACTGCTTCTAGTAGCTGCTACGTAAATCGTTTAGGTTCGCATTTGTTTGCTTTGCCTTTGCCTTTGCTTTAGCTCTAGCCTTGGCCTTAGCCCTGCCTAATTCCTTTTATTAACAGCGTCTGTCCGGGCAGCCGTGTGGCTCGCAGAGACATACATATATAAATCATAGCTAAGCCTTTATGACATATGCTAAAATTTAACAGCCTGGCAAACCAGGCAACCAGGCAGCCGGGCTGCCGGGCGCCCAGCCGGCTCAGTCCATTTTGAGTCCATGACAACCCATTTTCATCGTCATTGCCGTCTCCACCTTTGTGAGCAGATGACGGGCGACCAGGTCGCGTTTTTGTGTTTGGTGTTTTTGGCCAACGCGTGACAAAATGATTAAACGGTTAGTCAGAGCCACACAGTCACAGAGTCACGGAAGCAGCATGTGGCACGACGCGACGTTGTGCCACCAGTGGGTGGGCTGTCGCTACCGTTGCCACCGGCGCACTTTTCCCATTGTTCGGCAATGACAGTGCAAAATTGTTGATGATGATAACGATGTGATTAGATGAGTGGTTATTTGGTCGACACTGAGAACTGGGTGCCCTCTGCCTGCTGCCTGTTGCCTGGCCGCCTGAAGTACTGCTACTAAGTAGCACATTCAAAATTTCTGAAGTGCATGAAACGTTGGCACTTTTACGGAATATTTAATAGATAATTTTGGGCTATGTGAAAATTGCTAAATGGGAAAGGGAGCTAATGTGTCAACAAAGAGATAAATACAGCAAGAAATTTTTTAATAATATTTAAATTTAAGATTTGTGTAAAGGAATATATTTATGCAGTTTTTTTATTGATTTAAAATGGGTTTTGATGTGGAAACAATTATAATAAAACTTAAATAAATTAAAATAAAATTTAAAAAATATGATCAAATTTAAATAGATAGCTTTAAAAAAAATTTGAAATAAATAATATTAAGCTTTAATAGATACAAATAAAATGTAAACTAACTAATGTTAACAATAAACTAATGTAAATTTGAAGTTTATTTATTATTTAAGTATTTATTATTTATTTATGATTTATTTATTATTTATTTATTTTTTATTATTTTTTTTATTTTTTTTATTATTTTTTTTATTATTTATTTATTATTTATTTACCATTTATTTATTATTTATGCATTATTTAATTATTATTTATTTATTATTTAATTATTATTTATTCATTATTTATTTATTATTTATTTATTATTTATTATTTATTATTTATTTATTGTTATTTATTAATATTTATATTTTATATTTTTATTGATTATTAATTATATGTATTTATTGAAAGTTAAATTAAGACATTTTTCTATTTTTCTTTTTTAATATAATAAAATTTATTTATTTGATATATTAATTTAATTTATTTTATTATTTAAGTTTTCAAGTTCAAAGTGAAGTGAACTTGAACACCTCACAAATTAAATTATTAAATTAACTTAAATTACAAATTTAGAAGTCGATCACAGCTAGGCTCTACTCATACTTTAATTTATAAATTAAAACTTAATAAGAATTGGACTTTAGACAGAATATAAAAGTAAAAGTCTTTCATACTACACAAGATCTTACCTACATTTATTAACCCAGCATAATGATATCCCTTTAAAATTGTTTTTTTTTTTTTATAATTATCATAATAAACAAATTTTCAATATATCTTCATTCTCCTTCCTTAGTTGCCTGGAACCCGCCAAAGCATCAACAATTTACAAAAACACAAATTTGCAATTTAAAACAAGCCGTGAAATGCGCTTTTAGAATTCAATTACCTGTGCCATTTACCATTTGGTCATGCCTGGCGCTGGGGGAATGCAATTCGCATGGCACAGAAATCACTTAACATTTTTCATATGCTAATTACGAGCTATAAATTTTCGGTTAGGCGATAAATCGTTCAAGTTCGTCCGCGGCTTAACGGGGTCATAAAAAATAACGCGCTGTACCACGTGCCCGTGCCGCATTACCTATGGAGATATGAAGCCCACAAAGTGCCAGGCTGGCGTGCTTATTAGCCAACGGCTCCAGAGACCTGGCCTGGTCTGGTCTGGTCTGGCCCGGCCCAGCCCGTCCCGTCCCAGCGAGGCTGCTCTCCGTGGCGCAGCCGAAACTATAGACAGACAATTTCCTTATGAAATGAAAATAAACATGACATTTCTAGGTTTATGTACTTTTGTGCAGCAGCTGTGTCTTTGACTTGCCACCGAAACGGAGTCGAGGCAGGCTGGCTGCTTGCTGCTTGCTGCTTAGGCCAAATACCCGATACCCCTGCCAGCGCGCCGGCATGTCCTGACTTGGCTCTGACTGCTATAAAATGTCATCTTTTATTATGGCAAGGCTCAACTGGCGCAGCCTAGACTAAGGCGCCCCAGTCTCCCGAGCAACTCAACTCAACTCTTCTTCTCCCTCTCTCTCTCTCTCTCTCTCTGTCTGTGTATGTGTGTGTGCACTGTGATAGTTGCAAACAATGCTGTGCACTGTGCTCAGTGCCACGCCCCTTGCTCCGGCTATGACTGCGGCTGCCTCTATACCCAGTTTATACGCTTCGCTACACATTGCTCCCGGCTTCATGCTGTGAGTTTCATTTCCGGTGCGACATTTTGTTACAAAACTTTATTTTCAATTTGTGCACATATTACACAGCTTGCCACGCCCAGCACTCGAACGCAGCCCAGCCCGGCCCGGCCCGGCCCGGATCCATCCGTTTTGTCTGTGTGGCCCACTTATCTGGCTTTTGTTTTTATTTTTAGTGTAATTGTTCTATTTTTGCCATCGCAATTTCTTCAAAGCCACCCACCCACCTCGCTGCATGCGTCCATGCTACTTATCATCTGTGGGTACGTTCGGGCCATTCGCTCCGTTCGGTCTTCAGGCTCATGCTGTTGATTATTATTACAAGCATTATGACCGGATTTAACTGGCGGCAGCAACGTCTGCGCCAGCTGCTGGTAATGAAATTAGTTTGTCACTCACGGCCAGGAGCGGGAACTGGCCCAATCCCAGCCTGAACTCGCCTCCCCTCTCGCAAGATGCCTCAATCTGAGGCAGCCTGTTTATGTTGCACAGTCGCTTGGCCTATCTGCAACATTATCATCATCATCATCATCGTCATCGTCGTCGTCATCGTCATGCTCATCAGCATCAGCTTCCTATTTTGATTGCAATGAGTTTTCAGGTCAAGTGCGCTTCCGCCTGCTCTTGTTTTATTGAATTTCATTTTAATGTGGTTTTTATTGTTTAGACATGCACTTCAACATGATTTAGTTGGGTCCAAGCTGGCACAGATTTGCATGCAAATTGACTTTCACTTTGCTCCAAATGTGCTTCGAGCCAGCCAGAGATCTACTTAAGACTCTAATCTATATGCTGTGTATCCTTGACGTATCGAATAATCTATGTTTCTCTTAACTAGCTTGCCTTAAAATACTTTTAAAATCCAAGAAGGGAAATCAAATTATGAATAAATACCATTAACCCAGAAAAGAAAGATTTCTGATAGAGTTTATTCAGCATCCTTCAGCCATGGTAACCCACCCATCGTCTGTCAATGAGAGCTGCTGCGATGTCCATTCAGCCACTTTTCTAAGTCATCTTAACAACGTAATCAAGCTCTGACCATATTGAAAATCAAATAGAATCATATTACATAGATTAAGCATACGCCATGTATTGCAGGGATTGGACTTTCCTCTGTCAGAGCGGCTTACGTTAATCGAATTAAAACAAATGACCTTTTCGAGCCCGCTTAATAAGCCGCTTTACCTGACCATTGAAAATTATGATAATATTCTATTAAATATTGAGGCTGCACCCACATCAACATCAACGAAGATGTCAACCCTAATTTGGGAACAGAAATTATTAAAATACAGTGAAAATATATATATCCTGCGGCAAATCTAGGCAATCAAATTTGAGGACATCGCCGCAAAGTTGTGAACTACTCAACTGACCCATGAGTGCACGTAATCAATCAACTTTGATTAGTATTTGTGCGGGACGCACTTAATATAGACATATAGACAAAACCCCGCACGATGTTCTATTCCAAGCTAATCCGAAACTTTGGCTCGAACTTTTTCTTATGAATTTCTTTTTTCTGGTTTGGCTTTTGTCTTTCTCCTTTGGGCTGAGGCAATTTCTCTCCTTTCGCGTGGACAAAGACAAAAATCAATATGTCCTGATGCTAGATAAAAGTGAAATAAATTGTGCGGCTCGTAAAGCGAAAGTGTCAAATGGCCAGGCAAATGAAAAGTGAAGATGTATGATATTACTCGCAGGCCAAAAATAGTAATACATTTGGCATTTCGGCTGGGGTCAAAGTGCGGGCCACATCAACTGATATTTTTTCCATCTGCATCTGGCGAGCGGCTGTGGCGGTGGCTTTAAGAGCCGCCCTGACGCTGTGTGATGTACGCGACTTTAACGCAGGGCAATAAATACTTTTGAAAGATAAATAAATCCCTGACACAAACACCAATCACTGTCAGATCTGGCACATATGTATTAATAGAGCGGGAGACCGAAAGATGCTGGAAACCACACGGAGCACACGGAGCGAGCAGCTCTAAGCAGCTTAACCCACAGCGCACAATGTTTTAGCATTCTAAACCGAACAAAAAATGTCAAGAAAATGCCGGTGAAAACAACAGCAACAGCAACAAGAACATAAACGGAAATCGGACAGAGGCATTTTTATCACACGTTGGCCATGCCAAGCGTAAATTACCCAATGAAACGAGTTGCCTGCTAAGCCAGCAAGCAGCTAGGTAGATAGCAGACGCGATAGAGCAGAGCAAGAGTCGAGCGAGTCGAGTCGACCGAGTGGAGCTAAGAAGAGAAAGAAGAAAACCTCAAAAAGTGAAAAGTTAGCAAAAGGCAATTGCAAATAAAATGGCAACGGCAAATGCCAAGCAGGCCAAGAAGGTGTCCAACGGAATTTAATTAACTGAGCTGTCAAACAAATAACCCATAGATGGCGCCACATAAGATGGACCAAAATTGGTCAGCCCAGGCAAGCGGATTGTCAGTTAAGCAGTCAGAAATGGTCAGCACACCAGACTGAAATGGATTAACTTTATAACTGGGTAGAGTAAAAAGCTTTGAAAATATAATTTAAAGATGAAGCAGATTGAATAATTAATGTAATAAATTGAGTAAGTCTTAAATAAATATATAAATTAAATAAAAATAATATTATATAAAATATAACGTATTCTCTATGTATTCTTTAAATGAATTGCAAATTTATTCATTTTATTTATTTCAATTATTTTTCTTCACCCAAATATACATTTTTTTTTCCTTATATATTTTTATACTTATTTAATTTTTTTTATTTATTTATTTGATTTTTTATCTATTTATTTATTTTTTTTATTTATTTATTTTATAATTTACTTCTTTATTTCAATATGTGCTAAGTTGTTTATTAACTTATTTTTTTATTATTTTTTATTAATTTGTTCAATAACTTATATTCTTATTTATTTATTTTATTTATTCGATTATTTTTTATTTTTATATTTATTTTATTGTTCGTTTATTTAATTTTTTTATTACTCTCAAAACCGCTAACAGCCATGTTTCGGGTACTTTTGGAATTGTATTATACTTGATCCGAATTGGCATGAATGCAGCTTAAACATAAAATTAAAATTATTAAAATATCTCAAACCGTTTTTAATATACTTTGTACTGCATATGAGAAACTTTATACCATATACACAACCTAAGCTCTATTGTAGTCAACAAATAAGAGTTTCATAGAAAACCCGAATGTTAAGACTCTGGCTCTGGCTGATATAGAAGATATTCAACACTTATCTATCCTATCCTGTGCTATCCTGCTGACGCGCAGTGTATATTCTTCATTTATTTATTCATACTAATTTTTTTAATATTCAAAAATTTGTGTATTAAATTTTCATTTATTTAATATAAATTTATTTATGTTTATATATATATATTATTTATATTCATTTTTTTATTTTTATATTTATATGTTTTTTTCATTTACTTATTCAAATGTTTATTAATTTTTTACTATTCAACAAAAATTATTTTATTAACATTTTTTTTTAAATAAATTTAATTTAATTTTAAATTAATTTACTATTTCACTATAATTTTGTTTCCATAAAATTTATTTATTTAATGTTCTCATTGTAGATAAATGTTTAAAGTTCGTAATTGCTACTTGGTCTGTTCAACTTTAATCGCCCCCCAGGTGTATTTATTTAATTGGATTAAGAAATGTATACTTGTGATTTTTACTGTCTATACTTTACATATATGTACATATATATTTTAAGTGCTTCACAGCCTTTAACACCAGCTGCAGCTGCTTAACCAAACTTATCAGTGCTGGCCAATGCCAATGCAAAGCTATCGAACTGAATAAGTCAATTTGGACACGCCTTTCGTGTCGCGAACTTTTATTAACTTGCGCGCAAAGTGTATGTGTGTGGCTGGGTGGGTTGGTGTGTGAGGGGATGTAACTGTGAGTGTGTGTGTGTGTGGTTGGCTGATATGTGTTGGTGATTGTATGTTGCTGATTGTTTACATTGCAGCTTTATTGAAAAAATGCCAACGAACTTTGCCTTTGGCTCTGGCTCTGGCTCTGGCTCTGGCTCTGGCAGTGGCTCCGGCAGAGGCTCTCACTATGTCATCAGCTGCTGCTGGCCATTGTGTGTGCTGATCCTGGTCAGTCCTCGTAGGCAACGGACCTCCTTCACAATTGCATGACCAAAATCTCATTTTGTATGCAATCGAGCGTTGTACAATTTGATATGAGGCGGCGGTTTATCAATGGACTGCAAACATAAAAGCCTTCATTAAAACGTAAATATCAAATTTGCAACATTTATATACATATATATGAATGTATATATGTGTGTGGGGTGGAGAGGGAAGCTGGTGTGTGTGTCTGTGTGTTGCTTTATTGTGCTCTCCAATCAAGTGCCGGTTTCAATTGCAGCCGCAATTACGCTAAACAAAATTACGTATTTGTAAAATAACCAAATGAAAAGCCAGCCAAAATTTGAGTATGTAATCTGAATATATCTGTCTGTGTATATGTGTGTGTGTGGCTTATTTATTGTATTTATTTGACTGATTCGGTTTGAAAGGCGGATAAAAATTGTTAAATGTTGAATTCAGGCCGCAAGCAAATTACGCTTTGCAGCATATTTTTGGGGAAACACAGCTGCTGCTGCTGTTTCTACTTCCCTTTTCTGATACAATTTGAAAAATGTTCAGCAAATTGAGGAAAAATACCAAAGTCCAAAATAATGCATAAAAACATAACATAAAATGTGTTGAGAAAGAAACCAAAAAGCTTTGAATTATATGTGCGAATAGTTGAGGCTGTTTAAAGGAGAAAAAAACTTGCATTAAATGATTAAAGCAATATATTATTCTATTTTATTATTATTATTTTTTTATTTAATTATTCACGAAAGTCACAATTTAATGACTAAATGACCTGTGAACTAATAATAAATTAATAAAGCCTACGTGAGCGCAAGTTGCTTATGATCGACGCCCATCGCTTCTACTGCACTTCGAAGGCAATGTGGAACTGAACTAGCAGCTGATGGCTTTGCTCTGCCTCTGCCAATGGCTCTGCTTCCAGCTCTGCTTCTTGCTCTGTTTTTTGCTCTGCTCTGACTCTCCTTCTCAGCCTGTAGCAATGACTCTGGCCGAGTTCTGGCTCAACTGCTTTGGCTCTACTCCTGATCTCGCTCAACTGTTGCTGCGGTCTAACTCTGCTCTGGCTCTGCTTCTAGCTCTGCTCTGACTCTGCTTCTAGCTCTGCTCTGGCTCTGCTTCTAGCTCTGCTTCTGGCTCTGCTTCTAGCTCTGCTCTAGCTCTGCTCCTGATCTCACTCAACGGTTGCTGTGGTCTGGCTCTGCCTTTAGCTCTGCTCTGACTCTGCTTCTAGCTCTGCTCTGGCTCTGCTTCTAGCTCTGCTTCTGGCTCTGCTTCTAGCTCTGCTCTAGCTCAGCTCCTGATCTCGCTCAACTGTTGCTGCGGTCTGGCTCTGCCTTTAGCTCTGCTCTGACTCTGCTTCTAGCTCTGCTCTGGCTCTGCTTCTAGCTCTGCTTCTGGCTCTGCTTCTAGCTCTGCTCTAGCTCTGCTCCTGATCTCACTCAACGGTTGCTGCGGTCTGGCTCTGCCTTTAGCTCTGCTCTGGCTCTGCTCTGACTCTGCTCTGGTTCTGCTTCTAGCTTTGCTTTGACTCTGCTTCTAGCTCTGCTTCTGGCTCTGCTTCTAGCTCTGCTTCTAGCTCGGCTCCAGCTCTGCTCCTGATCTCACTCAACGGTTGCTGCGGTCTGGCTCTGCTTCTAGCTCTGCTCTGACTCTGATTCTAGCTCTGCTTCTGGCTCTGCTCTGGCTCTGCTCTGGCTCTGCTCCTGATCACACTCAACGGTTGCTGCGGTCTGGCTCTGCCTTTAGCTCTGCTCTGACTCTGCTTCTAGCTCTGCTTCTAGCTCTGCTTCTAGCTCTGCTTCTAGCTCTGCTCCAGCTCTGCTCTGGCTCTCCTTCTAGCTTTGCTTTGACTCTGCTTCTAGCTCTGCTCTAGCTCTGCTCCTGATCTCACTCAACGGTTGCTGCGGTCTGGCTCTGCTTCTAGCTCTGCTCTGACTCTGATTCTAGCTCTGCTTCTGGCTCTGCTCTGGCTCTGCTCTGGCTCTGCTCCTGATCACACTCAACGGTTGCTGCGGTCTGGCTCTGCCTTTAGCTCTGCTCTGACTCTGCTTCTAGCTCTGCTTCTAGCTCTGCTTCTAGCTCTGCTTCTAGCTCTGCTCCAGCTCTGCTCTGGCTCTCCTTCTAGCTTTGCTTTGACTCTGCTTCTAGCTCTGCTCTAGCTCTGCTCCTGATCTCACTCAACGGTTGCTGCGGTCTGGCTCTGCTTCTAGCTCTGCTCTGACTCTGATTCTAGCTCTGCTTCTGGCTCTGCTCTGGCTCTGCTCTGGCTCTGCTCCTGATCACACTCAACGGTTGCTGCGGTCTGGCTCTGCCTTTAGCTCTGCTCTGGATCTGCTTCTAGCTCTGCTTCTGACTTTGCTCTGACTCTGCTCTGGTTCTGCTTCTAGCTCTGCTCTGGCTCTGATCTGGCTCCGCCTCTAGCTCTGCTCTGGCTCTGCTTCTAGCTTTGCTTTGACTCTGCTTCTAGCTCTGCTCTGGCTCTCCTTCTAGCTTTGCTTTGACTCTGCTTCTAGCTCTGCTCTAGCTCTGCTCCTGATCTCACTCAACGGTTGCTGCGGTCTGGCTCTGCTTCTAGCTCTGCTCTGACTCTGATTCTAGCTCTGCTTCTGGCTCTGCTCTGGCTCTGCTCTGGCTCTGCTCCTGATCACACTCAACGGTTGCTGCGGTCTGGCTCTGCCTTTAGCTCTGCTCTGGATCTGCTTCTAGCTCTGCTTCTGACTTTGCTCTGACTCTGCTCTGGTTCTGCTTCTAGCTCTGCTCTGGCTCTGATCTGGCTCCGCCTCTAGCTCTGCTCTGGCTCTGCTTCTAGCTTTGCTTTGACTCTGCTTCTAGCTCTGCTCTGGCTCTGCTTCTAGCCTTGCTTTGACTCTGCTTCTAGCTCTGCTCTAGCTCTGCTCTAGCTCTGCTCCTGATCTCACTCAACTGTTGCTGCGGTCTGGCTCCGCCTCTAGCTCTGCTCTGGCTCTGCTTCTAGCTCTGCTCTGGCTCTGCTTCTAGCTTTGCTTTGACTCTGCTTCTAGCTCTGCTCTGGCTCTGCTCTGGCTCTGCTCTGACTCTGCTCTGGTTCTGCTTCTAGCTTTGCTTTGACTCTGCTTCTAGCTCTGCTCTAGCTCTGCTCCTGATCTCACTCAACGGTTGCTGCGGTCTGGCTCTGCTTCTAGCTCTGCTCTGACTCTGATTCTAGCTCTGCTTCTGGCTCTGCTCTGGCTCTGCTCTGGCTCTGCTCCTGATCACACTCAACGGTTGCTGCGGTCTGGCTCTGCCTTTAGCTCTGCTCTGGATCTGCTTCTAGCTCTGCTTCTGACTTTGCTCTGACTCTGCTCTGGTTCTGCTTCTAGCTCTGCTCTGGCTCTGATCTGGCTCCGCCTCTAGCTCTGCTCTGGCTCTGCTTCTAGCTTTGCTTTGACTCTGCTTCTAGCTCTGCTCTGGCTCTCCTTCTAGCTTTGCTTTGACTCTGCTTCTAGCTCTGCTCTAGCTCTGCTCCTGATCTCACTCAACGGTTGCTGCGGTCTGGCTCTGCTTCTAGCTCTGCTCTGACTCTGATTCTAGCTCTGCTTCTGGCTCTGCTCTGGCTCTGCTCTGGCTCTGCTCCTGATCACACTCAACGGTTGCTGCGGTCTGGCTCTGCCTTTAGCTCTGCTCTGGATCTGCTTCTAGCTCTGCTTCTGACTTTGCTCTGACTCTGCTCTGGTTCTGCTTCTAGCTCTGCTCTGGCTCTGATCTGGCTCCGCCTCTAGCTCTGCTCTGGCTCTGCTTCTAGCTTTGCTTTGACTCTGCTTCTAGCTCTGCTCTGGCTCTCCTTCTAGCTTTGCTTTGACTCTGCTTCTAGCTCTGCTCTAGCTCTGCTCCTGATCTCACTCAACGGTTGCTGCGGTCTGGCTCTGCTTCTAGCTCTGCTCTGACTCTGATTCTAGCTCTGCTTCTGGCTCTGCTCTGGCTCTGCTCTGGCTCTGCTCCTGATCACACTCAACGGTTGCTGCGGTCTGGCTCTGCCTTTAGCTCTGCTCTGGATCTGCTTCTAGCTCTGCTTCTGACTTTGCTCTGACTCTGCTCTGGCTCCGCCTCTAGCTCTGCTCTGGCTCTGCTTCTAGCTTTGCTTTGACTCTGCTTCTAGCTCTGCTCTGGCTCTGCTTCTAGCCTTGCTTTGACTCTGCTTCTAGCTCTGCTCTAGCTCTGCTCTAGCTCTGCTCCTGATCTCACTCAACTGTTGCTGCGGTCTGGCTCCGCCTCTAGCTCTGCTCTGGCTCTGCTTCTAGCTCTGCTCTGGCTCTGCTTCTAGCTTTGCTTTGACTCTGCTTCTAGCTCTGCTCTGGCTCTGCTCTGGCTCTGCTCTGACTCTGCTCTGGTTCTGCTTCTAGCTTTGCTTTGACTCTGCTTCTAGCTCTGCTCTGGCTCTGCTCTGGCTCTGCTCTGGCTCTGCTCTGGCTCTGCTCCTGATCTCACTCAACGGTTGCTGCGGTCTGGCTCTGCCTTTAGCTCTGCTCTGACTCTGCTTCTAGCTCTGCCTTTGGCTCTGCTTCTAGCTTTGCTTTCTAGCTCTGCCTCTGGCTCTGCTCTGGCTCTCCTTCTAGCTTTGCTTTGACTCTGCTTCTAGCTCTGCTCTGGCTCTGCTCCTGATCTCACTCAACGGTTGCTGCGGTCTGGCTCTGCCTTTAGCTCTGCTCTGACTCTGCTTCTAGCTCTGCTTCTGACTTTGCTCTGACTCTGCTCTGGTTCTGCTTCTAGCTTTGCTTTGACTCTGCTTCTAGCTCTGCTCTGGCTCTGCTCCTGATCTCACTCAACGGTTGCTGCGGTCTGGCTCTGCCTTTAGCTCTGCTCTGACTCTGATTCTAGCTCTGCTTCTGACTTTGCTCTGACTCTGCTCTGGTTCTGCTTCTAGCTTTGCTTTGACTCTGCTTCTAGCTCTGCTCTGGCTCTGCTTCTAGCTTTGCTTTGACTCTGCTTCTAGCTCTGCTCTGGCTCTGCTCTGACTCTGCTCTGGTTCTGCTTCTAGCTCAGCCAATAACAATGACTCTGGCTGAGTTCGGACTCAACTGCTTTGGCTCTCGCTCAACTGTTGCTGCGGTCTGGCTCTGCTTCTAGCTCTGCTTCTAGCTCTGCTCTGGCTCTGCTCTGGCTCTGCTCTGACTCTGCTCTGGTTCTGCTTCTAGCTCAGCCAATAACAATGACTCTGGCTGAGTTCGGACTCAACTGCTTTGGCTCTCGCTCAACTGTTGCTGCGGTCTGGCTCTGCTTCTAGCTCTGCTTCTGGCTCTGCTTCTGGCTCTGCTTCTAGCTCTGCTTCTAGCTCTGCTCCAGCTCTGCTCTAGCTCTGCTTCTGGATCTGCTCTGGATCTGCTCTGCTTTTGGCTCAGTCAATAGCAATGACTCTGACTGAATGCGGACTCAATTCTTTCGAGTCTGCTCCTGATCTGCCTCGACTGTTGCTGCGCTCTGGCTCAAATCTTTGGCTCTGCTCATGATCTCTGTCATTGGCACTGTCTTTGGCTCTAGGTTGATTCTACTTTAATCTTCTTGTATTCCGCTTTACTTCTGGCTCTCCCTTTGCCTCTGCTTCACATATACTCTGGCTCTGGCTAGACCTATTGACTGCTTCTCTCTCTCTCTCTCTCTTACCAAAAAATGTTATAAATATATTATATTTTACATAAATATATTAATTGCAATTGTAGTGTGAATGAGTACTCTGAGTATTCTCTTACTTTTTATTCTTTTACGTCTTTGGCTTTGCAAACTATAACATAATATTTCAATAATATTTAATAGAACTAAAGTGAGTTCCATGAACTTTCCTCCTTTCGCTCAACCATCAAATAAATAAAAGCAAACTGAAATAATTGTGCGACTATGCTTTTCGTCCATTAGTTGACCTTCAATATATGCGCATCAGCTTTGTGTGTTAAGAGGTACTCCGAATTAATATCATAAGCTGCGAGCGTTCACTTAAGGACTTAAGCGACCTGGGCGAGTAATGTGAAGGCAGTCCCGTGCTGCATTAACTAGTCTCCTGGCGCATTCGCATTTGCACACACGCTCACAATGGATGCTTAACAGCAGCCATTAGCAGCTTTGCCGAGTGCCATGTGCACATGTGTATATCGGCCCACACACACACATATACAGAGAGAGATGATACAACACAGTTATGCCATGACTTTGGTTACAACAATGGCAAAGTCCTTTTTGCCCAGTGGAAAACGGCGAGCGCACTTTATGAGCGGTGCATGCATAAAGTGCACAGGCAACCACTGTGCCACACCACCCAACAGTGCTCATGAAGTGGTGTGGCACAAACCATCTCTTTTCCAATTTCCGGCAGTAGCTCAGGAAAACAGCAGCAGCGCCAGCAGCAACAGCAGCAGCCGTAGTAGTAGCCAAGTGAGTTGAGACCATTTAGCTGCATTGTGTTTGTGTGTCCGCCTCGCCAGGGTGTATCGTGGAGCATAACTCACAGAGCACATAATACACACTCACTCACACACACCACACACACACACACACTCACCCACACAAAATGGCATCAGAAGCGCATTAATAATGTGCTCAGGCAATCGAAAATGAGTTCTGTGTGCCGCCAACGCCAACGCCGATGACGATGCCGGCGACGCCGCTGCCTTTTTTGCCCTAAACAATGATAGTTAGCCGTAATCAGGAGCTTGGCCATGGCCATATGCGGCATTCTAATGAACAGCAGCAGCTAAAGCGTTCAGTTTAATCCCCTCAACCCATGGTTGTAATCTTGTCAAGTAATTAATTTGTTCAATGACATCCTTAAGGTGTAAGCGAAACTATTTAAAGTTGATGACAACCACGACGCAGATACTTGAAAACTCAAAAGTTACAACAAAGTGAAGGGGCAGCCCCAGGTGTGTGGGCGCCAGGTGTGGCCATGTGTGGGTGTGTGCGTGTGGGTTGGCTCAAGAAACTTGTCATGCACGCTCGGCGAAGTGTGTATCCGGCGTACTGCGCAAAGACAGTCAAGACAAATCGCACGCACCACAGCCAAACTCATGTGCGAGGGCGGCCAGAAGACTATGTTTATATTATACGATGGTGTTATCTTAAAATGGGCTTGACCTGAATGACAGGTTGATGAAATGGATGTGAGAGATTGAAGAATTAATGGAAATGTATTAAAATTGTTGATATGCTTTAATATATAAGTAAAATAAAATATGTAAAATAAAAAATATATATATATAATAAATATAAGAAAAGGCTTGAACCATATATAGTTATTTTAAAAAATTTTTTTAAATATATATTTTTAATATTTATATAATATATATTTAGTATAAACTTAAATTTAAATTTATAAAAATTTTGTTATATTATTTTCTAATTTATAAAAATTTACTATGTATATTTATATCTTAAATATATAAAAACATATTTTACAAAAAATATAAAAAGGTTGCGAAAAACTTTACTCATTATATATTTAATTATTTATTTTTAATTTCTAGTTAAAAATATTTTTTTAATGAAAAAAGTATATTTCACACCAAAGAACACAACAAAATAAATCTTTTATTTAAATTAAATACTAAAATTAACTTTTAAATATTTGTTTTAACTTTAAATGAAATTAAGAAGGTATTTAACGCCCCTCGCTCTAAGGACTTTGCCTAAGCCCCAGAACTCAAAGTATCTGCTGTGCTGGCTGCGTGTGAAATCGGAAGTGGCTGCTGGTTCTGTTGCTGCTGCTGCTACTGCTTCTGCTGACTTAGTTGTAGTCGTCTCGAGTCCTTGGTCTCTCGGTCTGCTGGTCTCTGGGTCCGTCGGTCTCTGGGTGGCTCCGGCGGTGTGTCGATGTCGGCGCTGGGCGACAGGTGCTTCCGCATTTGAATGTCAACGGAAACCGCAACGGTACAACTTAGATAAACGTTTGCTCTTTAAATATGTGCGCTGTCGCTGGAGCTGCCATTGAGCATAAACGAGCACAAGCCCATCCCATGTAGGCATGTAGGCACACACACCCACAGGTGCACACACTCACACCCACATTGACATAAAGTACCTTTATTGAGCGGCAGTCACCATGTTTGAGCAACGGTACTCGCACTTATGTGTCAAGCGAGTTGGAGAGCCCCAGCTACATGGTGAAGTGGTTTTTGGCTTTGGCCATGACTGTGGTTATGGACTGCGCCTGATTGGATGGCTCTTTGCTTACCTTATTGCCAGCTCCAGTGGATACCAACTTAAAGATAGCCAACATCTAATGTTTGCACTGTAAAATTGATTATGCACAAGCCAAGCTGGAGAAACTTTAATTATAGATAAAGTCACACACACCTTTGCTAGAGCTTCATATTTTAATGTTGTTTAATGTTATTGATTCAAATTGCTTTATCACAAATATAAATTGGAGAAAAATGCTTTGATTTGCATGCATAATTTCTTAATCTGACACCAAAAAAAATCTGAAGAACATAAGTACTTTTAAATAAATTTTTAAAATAAATAAAATTTTATAAATAAATAAATTCTATTTAAATAAATATTATTTAAAAAAAATATATATATATATTATATATTATTTAAAAAAATATATATATATACATATACATTTTTAAATAAATAATATTAAAGTAAAATAAACTCTATTAGGACATTTTAATTTTTAAATTATTATAAATTCTGTTTAAATACCTAATTTTTTTATTTCCTTATAAATAAATAAATCTATTTAAATAAATAAATTCTTAACTCACAAAGCATATTTTGATTATTAAAGAAAAAAATCACAATTCAAAATAAATATAACATAAGTTTATTTAAAATATTTAACAAGCTTAATAAAAACAACAGCAAAAATGTGCTTTAAATGTTCCTATTTGCTCTCAAGCTAAGTGACATAATGGGAAAAGTATCGGGCTGTGCAGATAGCCAGTCGATAATTCGATTATATTTAAATCAATTTTCATTCAATTTAGATAATTTGCTATACGAATTAAAATAAGCCTAATACAAAACGGCAATCACCTGCCGTTTGCCGAAACCAAATAAAAATGGCGAAAAAATGGTAGAAAATAAACAAGTCGAACAATAAATTCACTTACTAGAATTAGCCTGACTGTGAGTGTATATATGGTGAGTTGAGTGGTAATTGAGCTAGTAATTCTAGCGCTTCATACGAAGGCTGATTTATAGAGACAGCAGAAGTTTATCCTAGAATATTCAGAATAGAGAATTAAAGGAACTTATTATATTAAAAAAAAAAGTACAAAATAATTCTTTATTTAAAAGATCTTAATTTATATTTAAACAAAAATTAAAGCAATAAAACTATTGAATAAAAATAATTTAATTATTTTTAATATATACAAATATTTACTAAATTTTAAACTATAATAAAAAATATATTGAATAAAGAATATAATATTATATTTCAATATCTTCACTTAAAAAAAAGCATTAAATAAACATTTGCTCTGGCAAAACTCAGATACCCACCGCCAGAGCATCGCAAGCTCAAATGCTAAATTGCTAAAAATAAAATCAATTAACAATAAATGCCGACAATTAAATTCAATGTGTAGAACACAGAGAAATTTTTCAGCGTCACATGGAAAAACAGGCCACTTAATTAAGCCTGGACGGCAATGCGAGCAGAAGGCAGGCAGACTCCAACCCAGGCCAGCAGCCACATTTACACTGTCGAACATGGTGCAACGTGTTGCCGTTGCCATTGCTGTTGGTGTTGCCCCCCTTTTAAGTGCGAAACAATGTAATTTCAGGGTAATCAGTCTGGGCCGGTTTAGAATTTAATGCCGGGCTCAAACTGAAGAATTTACTTTTGGGTACGACGACGACTAACTACACAAATTTCCGGCTGTGCGCGCAAAGCCAATGGCCGAGCGGGTACACTCGACTCTCCACTTGGCCAGAAAAATGTCAGTTTAGAATTTTCTATGCCATTTAAAATAAAATGAAAATCGCGCGCGCCCGGGCACCATGGGTGTGGCATAGTTTTAGGGGCTGGCCAACGCGTGTTAACGTAAATAAATTACATGGCAACACACACACACATACACACTCATACTGGTGGAGTGGAAGCGACAATCAAGTGGTCAGTGGCATGCAGCTTATAAATCAGCGCAAAGCGCAAAACGTAGCTGCCTTTTGGGGCACGGCCACGGCCATCGAGATAGATGACCAGCAATGCGGGTCGGGCCCCGGGTCGGAGAAATTGACAGAGTTTGAGTTGGCAATGGATGAGCGAATGAATGAATAGATGGATGGATCGTCTGTATAAATGGTTAGCTATTTAGTTTCGGTTTGCTGCGGTTTGACTTTGTTTTCGCCCGCCATTGGCCCGAGTCAGCTCCCCACCCCGTTGGGCGGCAGATAATGGCCCCGTTTGCCTTTAATGCGGGCCCCAGTCAAATCCATGTAGTATACATGCATTCAATACCCGAATTCGAATGGATTTCAACAAACAGCACGACAATTAAAAATTAACTAGCAGCCTGGTTGGCTCGCTGACACAAAGCGCTTTAGCTATTTCATGGTAATTCGGTCACAAAATAATTATTTTAAACTCGTTTTTGTAAGTAATCAAAATAATGAGGTTGCTAATATCAATTAAAGCGAGAGAAACTGCAACTCTATCTATCTCTATTTTGTATATATCCCTATCTTTCTATTATTCCATCGTTCCTTGAGTTCATCATTCCATTATTCCATCAGTCCATTATTCCATTATTCAATTATTTAATCATTCCATCATAATATTATTCCATTATTCGTTCTTTCATTATTCCATTGTTCCATCATTCGATCATTATTCCTTCATTCCACCATTCATTTATTCCATTATTCTTTCAGTCCATGGTGCCACCATTCCATCGATCCTTCATTCGATCACTCTATGTTTTCATCTTGCTATCTCTATTTTTCTATCTTTATCTTTCAATTTTCGTTTGTATCTGTATTTATATCTCTTTTACTATACACCTTTCTCCTTCTCTCTCTTCATCGAGACATCCATATCTCTCTCTTTCTTCATCTCTCTAACCTTTTTTCTTCCTATATCTGCCCAATTATATCTATATATCTCAATCTCTCTCTCTCTCTCTCTCCCTCTATCCTTTGACGAAAATGTGTTTATCACAAAAGTCAACCCAAATTTAAGTTTTCAGGTCGTTAAATACGCCTTACAACTCGCCTGGTTAGCTGACAATTCTGACATTTCACTCCCACACTCTCTCTCTCTCTCTCTCTCTCTCTCTCTATCTCTCTCTTTCTGTCTCTCTCTCTCTCTCTCTCTCTCTCTCTCTCATTCTCTCTCTCTGTGTAAGAACATGCAGCCAAACACATACTCATAAATACATGGCCAACATTCCTTGGGTCTTGACAGCATTAACAACACTAACTATTTAAGTAACTGCCGCAGTTGTCTTGTAGGGAGAGAGAGAGAGAGAAAGAGAAATGGTGTAGCGACTGCAACAATGCCAGAGATAGTTGTGGGCAAATGCGAGCAACTGGCACACAGCAGATCGTAGCCAAGCACACACGAGGCCACAGTCTGACAGCCTTAGCTGCTGCACAGCCAGAAGTTAAAGCTTTAAGCTCTCGCCTGGACTTTGCCATGCAAGTCTTTGCGCAAGTTATTCAAATGGCTTTGTGTTGCATATTTTTTGGCTTGGCGCACTATTCGCCGCCGCCAGAGCCCCAAGCAATCAAGCGTCTCGACTCGTGTCGTCGTAGTGGGAAAAACACAGCTGCCCATTGAAGCAAACAAAAGCCCCAAACCCCCGACGTAGATAAGCTCACTCGGCCTCACAGCCTCGCAGTACAAAAGCAATAACCGCTCGCTTAGCTGAAGCCAGTTACCATGAGGGCAGCAACGTCTCGAGTCAAGCAGCTTATCTTGCTGCTCATCGCTTGTGCGGCACTGGGCGACAGCCACGCCTACGAGGTGCCCAAGGTGACTGTCAAGGTGAACAGTCCAAAGGGTTTCGAGGTCTCCGTGCCCGACGGCCCGGGTATTTCGCTGTTCGCTTTCCACGGCAAACTCAATGCGGAAATGGACGATCTGAGCGATCAGACCTGGGCCACAGATATCGTCACGGCTCGGAATGGACGCTGGACCTATATCAATCGGCTGCAGAAGCTCCAGCCAGGCGACGTGCTCTACTACTGGGTAACTGTCCGATACAACGGCCTGGACTATCATGCATATAACCAGAGCTATCGAGTAGGCCAAGGCCAAGGCCAAGGCCAAGACCAAGACCAAAATCAAGACCAAGATCAGGATGCCAGACGTCAAAATACGACCCTCAATTTGATCAGAAAAGATGGAAGCAATTCGCAAATTATTATCAATGGGAATCCCACCATAAATATATATATTTCATAACTACTCAAAGTTCCCAGCCGGCAGCCAAAAACAATCAATTTTAGCTTAGCAAATTCTCATTGTGCTTAAAGTATTAATTAGGGAATATGAAAAAGAAATTGTATAATTAAATTATTGGTTAAAGTACAAAATAAATTAACAATTCGATTTAAGAGAAAAAAATCTTATATTTGTTTTATTAAAAGGTTTTTTAATGCGTCAGTAGTTTCGTTTAAATATACATAAATATATCACTATACATAAATACATACATACATACATACATAAATATATAACTATTTATATTTATAATATTTAGTCATCTTTTGCATTATTTATAAAATTTTGAATCTTATCAGTGTGAATCCCAAAGTTTCATTCAAAATCTGTCTTCTGGTTTAAAATTCTTAACATTCATTTCGCTGGTTTCATTTAATTCTGTCTGGTTTGCTTGGTCTTAATTAACATATTGAGACTTGTTTTTTTTTTTTTCATTTTATATATTTCGCTAATGACGAAGATCACACTTGCCTATAAGTTTTTAATTTTTAATATGTTACGCTGGTGAATTTAACTGCTGAATAATTTAACAATCAACCCAATCAGAGGGTATAGTGCAGCTGTGCACATCCAACTGAAGTTTACTACCAGCTCCAATAGAAATGTAGTCGAGACTCAAAAAGGAACAGAATAAATTTAACTTAACTCTAATTTAATGAGAAAAATTGGAATTCATGCTGAATCGATTATATTAACATTTCTGCAAATTTATAGAACATATAAAGGATAGTATGTGTCATCTTATTAAGTACATAAACTCTTCATCCGTTTGTCTCCTGTAATATCAGAAACATAACTGAAAAAAATTTAGGTTTATATATTTTTTATTATTATTTAAAAGACAGAAGAAAATATGTGTTTTTCTAAAAAATATATAATTTCTTGATGAGATGATTTACACTGTTTTTGTATTTTTTCTACAGAAACTAAAGACTTGAAATTAAAAATAAATATTAATATATATCAGACTCAGACTTCTTTTTATTTGTTTTTTATATGGTATAATTTATTTTGAATAAATATAGGTGTTTCACAAGTGCTAATGCCAGTTGATACTTAAGATTACAAAGTGTATATGAAGAAAATAAAATAAAAATGTATTGAAAATTGATTTGATAAGGAAGATAATATTGAAAAGAAAGTGAATTATTTTATTTTATTTTTTAATAGCTAACCGAATCCCTTTCAAAATGATCAATTGAATTAAACAATTAATTATTTAGTTTCGTGGCAAATATATAAAAATAATATAATTATTATTTGAAGACACCTCTAATTTTGTGTGCCTTCTTAATGTATTTATGTCGTATCCTCTTTACTTTCATCATTACAAACTCTAATAGGAAAATCTTACTGAAAATCTACAAAAACTTAACTCCTCTCACCTTTAATCCACCTTTTGTGATTGAAAATTGGTTGAAAATATTTTTCATATATTAAATATTTGAGTGTTGCCAATAACAACAACAAATTTTGGACTCTGCACATGTCAAACTCATTGCGCAATGCATTGTTTGCCAAAGTGCCATAAATCAAAGGAGCACTTTGTCACAGATACGCAAGTAAGTATCCGGGCCGTATAAATCATTTTGAAAAGTTCTCCGCATGCGTGTGAAATACTGTGCGAGTAATGGCTGCTTCAGGATTACCGCAATGCATTCCAAATGCACAGACTTGCACCAAAAACAAATAAGAATGCCAACTGGATGAGCTGATGGCTGACTAAGTGTCGCTCTGCATGAGGGAGAGTTGAGCAGCTATAGAATATACAGAATTTCTTATATGAATTTCTCTTATGTTAAGTGGTCTCTATTATGAATCTCAGTCTTGGTATATGGGATATTCCGGTTGGAAATAATATTTACTAACCCCAGAGACAATTGGGGTTTTCAAGCAATCGTTATCCGCAACTGAGCAATTGCCATACGCTGATTACGCCGTTCATCAGATTGTACTTGGATGGGGGCACGATTGAAAATTCTGTTATTTGCAGTATACACATTTTTAGGCAAATCAGAAAAGTTTATTTTTTAGCTATTTAATATTATTGTCCTAAATTTAAAAAATATATTATAATAAAACAAAAAGTTGTCAATTTTTAAGAATAAGTACTAACTGAGCTTACTGACCTCTAAATAACTCAAAGCACATTTAATATTTTTAGTATTTACATAAATTTCTAAAAATTGTTATTATTTAAAAAATATTTTTAAAAATAGTTGTTTGCTCTTTCAAGAGTACAAAGTTATACCACATTGTTATTGAATATTTACAATACATATATAATATTTATATAATGTAATCAAATATTTATATAAATTATAAAATATTTATATAAATAAATAAAGATTTTTTATAATATCATATATATTTATACATTATTTTTGTAATATATTAGTATTATATAAGAATTATCATTACTTTAGGAGAAGGAATGTTACGTATACGTAACGTCGATCAATACCCTCCAAAAGTATTTTATAATATTTATAGGTAAATTTGGTCAGGTTGGGGCTACATGGCTTGGCTAGCCACATTATTAAATGTCAACGAAATGTTGTTTTTAATTTTCATAAAATATAATATATGTATAATATAAAATGCCCTTAAAAACAAAAAAAAATTGTTCATAAATATGTATGAAGTCTAAGGGATATTCAGTTGACGAATGCTAAAAAAAAGGTGCAGGCCTAAAGCAATTGGACTTCAAATATATTTATATCGTCGACTAGTCACAAACACAGCCTCAACTGCTGGCTACCCCTATTTAAATTGCCATAGAGTAAAAAAGGTAAATAAAATATAAAAAAAAGGAAATAAAAAAGAATAATGCACAAAACTATTCACGCAGGTAGTTCCGATAGCTGAATCGAGCGTTGGCCTTTTGCTGGCAAATATACGAGTAAACAACTGCATAAAGGTTACTTTTGGCCCATTTAACTTTCACTTGAAGCAAACAAAAGCTGATAAAACTTTCTGCTTAGCCAGGGCAAGCACAATACAAAGTAACAAATCCATTCGACTTTTATCTGCACAAGTGCTTAGAAGTTTTTCTCGTCCTTTTTCTGCTTCTTCTTCTTATGTATTTTGCTTTCTTTTTTTTTTTTTTTTTTGTCCTGACCTAAAGTGCTGATATCTGTTGCTGCTTGAAGAAAAATGACAAATGGATATTGGTATTTTTTTTTGTAATTATTGTTTATAAACTAAAGTTTAAGTCAAATATATATTTGCTCTGTTTATGGGATGGAAAAAGTATTAGTGAAACTAGATGAAAATTTTAATTGATAATTAAATTTATAAGAATAATATTTTATGAAAATAATATAATATAAATATTTAAATTTGTTCTTATCAAATTATACTCAATTATATCGCAATTTTCGTATGCTGACACAGTAGTTAAGTATCAGGCTCATGGCTTGCGTGTAGAGTTTTTTTTTTTAATATTATACGAATGGGTTTGTGTCTTAGCTAAATGCTTTTCATTTCTAGCTTGTATATTCTAATTGTCATACCGTGAGAAAGAGAGGAATAACGACAGGTGTAAGTGAGAACGAGATGACTATTTAGATTATGTAAACAGGATAGTTACGAATCTTTGTTGGTAACAGTGCTGCCAGCTCTTAAGGGTTCCGGCAAACTAGAAAATTGATAAACAAAAATTAAAATTAGGAACTTTTGGAATATAAAATTTAAATACAATTTTTCTTATTTAGTTTTAAGCAATCAAATCCACTCTAATTTTTGAGTACATTTCACCTCTAGAAATTAGCAATGTATAAAGAGCATGCTGGCAATCTAAATTTGTAGCTAAGGCACTTTCCCATTTAAAAACAATTTTTGAAAATTCATTTTGTGCTGAAAATCCCTGACCATAGCTAATTACAAGTTAAGGCTGACTCAGGTGCTCGGGTTCCATTAGGCGAGCGGCCTGTTTTATATGAGGGAAAGCGACTGCAGCTTCCGGTCCGGTTTGCGCTTGACCTGTGTGCATGACCGCTTTTAGTGGGCACATTTGAGTGTGGACAGAGTCTCCGAAACATGGCCAGCAAAAGAAAAGTACACAAGGCTGAGCAGAGATACAAAGAGAGATATATGGAGAGTATATATACACATATGTATATGGGGATGCCACGTAATAGGCGTATTAATTAATGCCGACATTTGTGGCAGCTGCACTTGTCACAGCTCATTTGCAGCAAATTAAGCATGTCGGCCAAAAGGTAAAATTCATTTTAATTTTCACATAACCTACGGCGAGCACTTTATATATCGCACATATATATATATATATATATATATATATATATATATATATATATATATATATATATATATATTATATTATAAGTATATAGTATATGTAGGTGAAATGGGGGCAGCTAAGTGACGCTGTCAGCAACATTTGCCAACTGTTCTCATTTTCTCATTTCGCGCCATGTGTGAGAGTTACAAAATGCAAGCTAGCTGCAAGTTTGTGTCACTTGTCACACGCACACTCACACACACACACACACACACACACACACACAAGGCACCTCTCACACGCACATACACACACTCATGCTTCATTTAACTCACACACACGCACATAAGCTTAAACACTTATACAGACCAGACACTTTGGACGCCATTTTGCACGTGGCAAGGCGTTAAAATGACTTGTGACAACTTTATGTGCAGCCCGCAGTTGTTGACGAATCCTCAGCCTGCTCTGCAGGGGTGGTACCGACTCCCTCCGACTCTCTCTCTCTCTCTCTCTATAGCAAGAAAAATACAGTCACAAAATTATGTCATCAAGCTGCAAGCAGCTGAGGCATAAAGTACGCAGCTTTAATTCTCCTGTTTACACTGCGAAAACTATAAAAATTTCATTCACAATTTTAATCACGAAGTTACCACATTTTTTTTTTTTACTTTTTAAGAATTATGCCTTGGGCGCACAGCAATACGACATTTTCTCTATAAATAAAAAGTCTCTAAGGCAGTTTAGGACTACTAAAATTATATTATTTTTATTTATTTTCTTACACATATTTATTTTTTTATTATTATTTTTTTATTACTTTTATATATTTATTTTTATAATTTTGTATTTTTATTTTATTTTTTTAAATTTATTTTTCGAGATTCTCTGATATTGATATAATAAAAATAAATAAATTCATTTTATCTTAATATTTTAGATTACGCCATAATTAAAATTTAAATGTATAACTTAATAATAACAATTAAATATTAATAGCTTTGGTTAAGTTATAAATTAAGTTATATATTTGCCCAATTTATATTTATTATATGACAGCCTAAGACAGAAAGCTCATCTTAACATCTTAAGTTACTTGTTTACTCTCGTCTAGATTAAGTCAAATATTTTTATATAATTTCTGCAGCTTTTTGGCAAACAGGACACTCTTAGCCAACAACTACAGAGTACTCAAATTTCATCATTGCAACTCGAGCAGCATGTAAGCGGCAAGCTCAAAGTGAAGCCGCTGAAAAAACGTCTGAAGCATGGCAAATTAATTATAAAAGATTCTGCCAAGTTAAATATTTTTCTCCAGTTGAGTTCAAAGTTGCGAGTTGGGAGCAGACGCCCCATTGTAAAATAAGTTGCGACTAACTTGACGCACATTTGTCACACACCCAGAGAGGCACACAGGAGTCAAGGGGTGAATGAATGGACCACGGATACACGTCTACAGGTGGAAATGGCAATGGCAATGGCAGCGCTGCCTGGCGCTTGTCACTTGTGGAATTTGCGTAGCTGCGGGTGGGCCCCCAAATACACACTCCCGCGCCTCTCCCCCTCCTCAACTGATGTATGGCACTTTGAAATTAGTAAGAGTGCAAAATGTGGGACGAACAGCAGGACACATGGCTCGCATTTTTCAGAGTCAGCGGAAAAATTGTGCATAATGTGTATTACTTTGTCATAGTATTCCAAATGTCATGGCTGAAGTAGAGAGCAGCAGCAGGAGCAGCAGAAAGAAACTATCTGCTGATGAAGTATGGATATATAAATATATTAGAATATACATTAGCATATTAGACCATAATTGATATGAGCAAAAAAATATATGTATAAAAGCCAAAAAAGTTAGCTATTATCTTACCGGTTCAAATGAGCCAATAAATATATCAAATTTTGATATATGCACTAGAAAAATGCAATAGAAATGAAATTTTACTGGCCTAAGACTTTTCTTCATCATTACTTATTTATTTTTTATTGTTGTTCATTTTTTTATTATTTTAAAAATATCTTCAATAAATACAGTACATAAATAATAATTAAATAAGTAATCTGTAATGAAGAATTTAGACAAAAATAACTCCGAGTTCGAGCTTTCAAGTATTTAGTGAATCATCAGAGCAGTCGTAAAAACTAGCACGAAATCCCATTCATCGAAGGCAGACTCGAAAGCTCTACACTTATCTAATCAAACTCATTTGAATAATTCTCAGAAGAATCGTGCTGAAACAATGAACATAAATGAATAGAAATTTTTGTTTTCTTCAGCTTCTATCAAGGGACAGGAAATGCGCTTAATAGCAAGTTCAAATTATGATGAGGTCATCAGAAGTAGAAGTAGACTTAAAGTGCGCATTTACTTATTTATTAAAGCAACCTGTATCTGTATATATATGCACATATATACTCTTTCAATATATATACATACTCTTCTTATATACAGTACAAGTTCTTAGAAACGAATATTTCCCAGGGTGCGCTGGAGTTCCTCCTGCAGCTGCTTCATTTGAGTGCTGAGCTGCGCCTGGATGTTCCTTTGCATCTGAGCCAAATCCTCTTGCACCTTGAGCGCCTCGCGAGCTGCATCCTCCTGGATCTGCTTTCTGTTGTCGTAGGAGTGACGATTGCCACTGAAGAGCCCACCATCGGCCTTGGCCAGCACCGTGCCATCGGCCAGCTCCACAACTATGTTTCCGTTCTCGTACTGCACCGTCGCCTTTTGGCCATTGATTTCGACCTTCTCCTGGGACTTGACGCTGGCGTCTTTAGCCGGGAAGTTGTACACCTTGCCAGCCACTGTCAGCTGAAGTCCACCGTCGACAATGCGAATCTGGTAGTTGTTGTAGGTCTGGTAGCCGCCCTCCCCGGCCTGGTTCATGAACAGTGCGCCGCCATTGCTCGAAATGAAGCTGTGGCCACCTCCAACATTGCGACCATTGATCACAACATTGTTGCCGCTAAGTCCTGTCGAAAAGTCGTCATCATCGCCGAGCGACGTGTCCTCATCACTGTCACCGCCGCGAGTCACAATCGTCTGGCCGTTGGCTCCGACCAGCACTTTGCTGCCATCTGGGCGTGTGTAGATGCTGCCGGCTTCGTTCTGGAGCACCACGTTGCCGCCGTTATTGTACAGCACGCTGGGCACCGGCTGGGCTGGGCGGGCTGGCAGACCACCCTGTGGCACCGTTGTGCCGGGTATCGATGTCTCCACGCCATTGCTGTGATCCACAAAGGTCTTGGGCGTCTCCGTACTAGCTGGTTGAGCTGCAAAGAGGACAATTAGTGCGAGGTCTGGCTATATGAGCTGCGCAAGTATTTACCGCTGGCCAGGCAAACGGCAAGGGCGACCAGCCCGATCATCAGGGAAACGCGAGCCATGTCCATTTTGTGCAACGGGTTGACTATATCAATGCAGCGCAACACGCTCGCTATTTATACGGGCGATCGATCGAGTATAAATTGTTGTTTATTCCGTATATTATTGAACGTGTGGGTAGATATCGCACAGAGGTCGATCGGTATGCAACCTCTGGGGAAAAAGCCAGAGACGATTGCGCTTCTACACGATTTGCGGTTCTCGAGCGCTCTGCGATCGTCTCGAAACTGTCTCCCGAGTACGGCTCACGACCAAAAACTGCGAGTGTCAAACTGAGTTTGAGTGAGCAACTCGGCAATAAACAACGCCGCGGTGCACATCATTTAAACTGCCGCAAAAATACATGAATTGGCAAATAATTGAAAGAGCAAAAATAAAAATAAAATTAGAAAATTATACACAATTTAGATTCAAATGAATTATTCCAATTTCATAGAAACCAAGCAGCATGAAGAAAATATAAATGGAATGATCGACTAAGGGATGCTCTTCAACTAGAGCTGAGATAGTTTCCTGTATATTTGTATATAGTAAATCATTAAAATATATAAAATGTATATGTTTAGATATTTAAATATATATAAATCTACATATATATAAATCTATATATTTTTTTTTAGAAATTTTTTAAATCATTTTTAACAATTTTATAAATGTTTTGATTTATTTATATATTTTTTAAATTATATATATATATATATATATATTCTTATAATTATAAGTATTATATATATTTTTAAAATTGTAAAAAAAAAATTTAATTTTTTTACCAAATTCTAACAATTTTATATCTTTACAGGGTATTTTCTAGTTCATACCTCTTTATATTATATATAATATGACTTTAGTTTTAACGGCATTGAAGTGTGCTCAAGATTATAATATGTATGTGTAATTCGTCTTAACTGATAGTAAATACATGTGTATATGTATGTACCTGTCCCAAGTAGCGCAAATAGCACTTGGGAAATCCCCTTCATAGCAAACATTTGCATTCGCACCTCAGAGAACGCTCATTTCTTTAAGCTCACTCGTACGTACTGAGGTCACAAGTTTATCTCTCAGATGGGGAATACACACAAGAATTCCGATGGCTTATCAGCTTAGAAGACAAAGAGAGCGTATTTGTTTATATGTGTATTTATGTGTGTATATATGTGTGTATATGTATATATAAACTTATATTTACTTTAATCGAACACAATAAATGTTGTAATTAAACATGTATTATCAGTTAACTGCGAGTATCGTTCTTCAAATGGCCTTCACATTGCTCATTAGCTATGAACCCAGCATACGTCAACTCACAGAACGTTATATTGAAATTATTTAAAAATAAAAGAGTTTTGAAATTGGAAAAATTAAATATGAAAATATACTGAGCTGATTGAATTTGTTATTTAAAATTTAATTCAAATATGTAAAATGTAAAATATTTTACTATATATCTATATTGTATGCGAATTACTTTTTTTGTTATTTATTATCAGCAGAACTCAAAGTTCGAATCATATTTAAATATAGTCCATAGAGTCTATATTAAAAATTGGAAGTCAGGGTGTTATGGTCCTGCTAAAATCTAAATAACATGCAGCTAGAAGCTCTAAAATTTTTACATATATTTGAGGAAAACTAGATCATGAGAAAGCTGTCGATTATTGTCGTCGAGTATTCTGCACAGAGCTCAGAGTATCTTCTAGTCGGACACATCTAACAACAAATTGTTTCCTTATTTAAAAAGACAAACCAAAGATCAGGGTATACTTTAGTCATTTATTGCCAAGAAAATAGAAAAAGCTTCAAGCTTTTTTTTGCTGTAGACATTTGATTTGAATAAAGTTAAAGAAGCTAAAAATAACTATAAGTTCTAAGTCCGACTATTTCTTTTTTATTATCAAAATAATATATTATATTTATATTAATTAGCAAAAATAAGAAACAAACGAAAATCGTGAAATTTAAATCAATTGTTCTATGGAACTTATCAGCAATTACAAAATATATTATTTGCCATATGCTAAAAGTCAGTCGCAAGATCAATTAATAGCGCCATTTGCCTCCGCCACTTAAATGATGGTTATAGTGTGTTGAATCGGTTGTCTGATCATGACCACCGTTCCAGGCTGGCCCGCCGCTGGGTCCCTGGTTCGAAGATGGGCCCCAATTGAGCCCAAAGGGCATTCCATTGACAGCTATTTAAATATATAACAAATATATATATTCTATGCATATAAACTATATATAGGAAGACTTACCGCTCAGCAGTGCAACGAACAGACAAAGCACGAAAATAAATTGATGACTGTGCTGCATGGTCAAGGCAAGAAGTTCAAATGAATGAGTTTTAAATAATATCACGCCTTTATACAAAAGCATTTCCAGCGAGGCGCACAACGACGTGCAGCAAGAAGGAAAATATATAATGTCTTTGGTCAGACAATCAATCTATATGCATAATGCGATTGCCGCTGTCTGCCGCCACTGATTATCGTGACCCTATTTGTTTACAATACCCTGTAGAAATGTTTAGAATTGATTACAATAGTGGGTATAATAAATTGAAATATATTTTAAATATATTTAAAAATATATATCACTTTTTAAAAATTTATATTTTTATATTAAATTAAATTTTTGAGATTGGAGTGGAAAAATATATTTTACGCAGTTTTAAAATTATTTATTTTATTTAAACTTTATTTATTTTTTTTATTTATTAACTCTATTTTTTATTTTTTTATTTTATTTAAATTTAATTCTTAGTTTTTGTTATTTTTGTTTTATTATTTATTACATATTATTATTATTATTTGATTTTTTATTTTATTTTATTTTTTTTATTTTATTTTTATTTTCTTTACAATCTTTTTCCCTGCTTGGCATATCCTAGTATTTATTTTTTATTTTATTTCAATTTAATTCTTATTTGTTGTTATTTATTTTATTTTTTTTTTTTATTTTATTATTTTCTTTACAAACCTCTTCACTGCTCAGCATACCATAGTCAAGCCCACCCACGTCCACATACTTCACATGGCTGGCCAGTTCACATGAAGCAACGCTCGCGTCTGCCTTTACTCTCTTCGGTATCTCCGCTCTCTCAGCTCACATGCTAAGGCAATTAAGAAGTTTCGCTATGTGTCTGCTAATTATTTTCAATTGAATAGCTTTGGGTAGTAGGTAAAAGTTTTTGTATTGCTGGCCATTAAACATATCGGCTGTTGGCATTCATTGAGCAGTCACATTAGCCCCGGCAGGTTGTGAGCTTTTGTTTGGGTCCACCCCACCCCACCTACAGCCACCCCACCCAACTGCAGTTTACGCTTTGCGTCTATTTTGTTTTTGTTTTCTTTTTTTTTTTTTAGTCGACTGCGGAGCAAGTTGAACAATAAAAAAAAATAAACAGGTTTTGCGATGTTGTTAATGATAGCTGAGCTGTTTACTGCTCAAACGTGAGAATAAAAAATGAGAAATAGAAAAATCGAGAGAGAGAGAAAGAGAGAAAGAACACGGTTCAAATGAGCTAACACTACAGAGTGATTTTAAAATAATGTGTGGGTGATTAATACAAAAAGAGAAACATATATGTAAGCCTGACAGCGGCTGAAACTTAAAGCAGATTAGAGCTCAGATTCTATGAGTCAGTCGAAGTGTTTATAATTATTGTTTTATTTCAATTTGTAAAAGGTTTTTTTTATTTCAAGACATTTGTTTTATATATTCATATATGTTTTATATATTTAAATAATTATTTTTTTATTTAAATAGATATATATATATATATATATATATATATATATATATATATATATATATATATATATATATATATATATATATTTACATATATTAATTTTGATATAGGTACATTAATATAAAAAAAAAAATTCTTCATTACCTAATTTAATTTTTTTTTTTTTAATTATTTAAAAATAAATTTAATATTGAATTCTGTGTATTTTCTGTATAATAAAAAGCCTTAATCGTGCTGTCAATTCGATTGCTTTAACTTTTCTTGCTGTGTATCAATGTATCGATGGGGGGTCATAAATGGATGTAACTCATAAATATTGGCACAGATTTCTTTGCTGTAATGTCTCGAACAATTGTTCGCCCGAACACCGAAAACAAGCCACTAAATTATTAACTAACCGAGCTCGTGAATCCACTCGGTTTAGCTGCAACCTCTGTTTCCAATTGCCTTTGCCACCATGAAGCTTATTTATGCCTCTAAAAATCTAGCACGAGTCCCGAGCAGTGGGAAAACAATGATCAAAGGCCAAACAATAATGCATAGACCATTAAAAGGACGCAGCTGCATTCAGTGTGGCAAAAATATATATAAATATATATATATATATAGATATATAGCGACTAACTGTTCCACAGGTTCTGGCTAACCTGCTGGGTTTCGGTCTCTGGTTTAGTCTGGTCGGGTGCGATGCGGTCCAGTCGAGCCTGGGGCGTTCGCATTGCTTTTGTTGTTCGAATCGAATCAATTTGATTTTCCAATCAATTAAACTTTATATATATTGCGTCTGGGCGGCTAAATATAGCAACAACAGCAACAATTGCCACAAAGCATAGCTGTGTAGAAATGTGCTTCACAGATAACAACCAGAGTGAGAGGCCATGCAACGAGAACTATCTCTCTCCATCTCTCTCTCTCTCTCTCTCTCTCTCTCTCTCACTCCCTCTCTCCGTCTCTGCCCCTGGCCCAATGTCTCCATCAACGCCTGGCTGCACAAGCACAAAAATGTTAGCTGCCCCGAGTTCAGGTTTGGTCGGATTCGGAATGGGGAGCGACTATTGCATATTGCATGACTTTGACTGCATTTCTCGACTTGCAGCTCTTTGCGGAGACAACAGACGCATAAATCAGCAAATCAATTTCAACAATTGTTAGCTTTATCTGTATTTTTTCAGCAAGCAAAAAAAGGGGGAAACAAAAAACAGCTGCCAGCACAGAGTTCAATGACTCACGGAATTTCAATCAAAATAATAACTATAGATTATAAATGTATTTTATTAATGCTCTGGGTTATACAAAAGGTCCTCTACTGCCACTTCCGTTTATTAAACCATTCGAAGCCTGATTTCCAAACGGGCCTCCGCCTTGCCCTCCAGATATGACGCCTTGCTGCTGGCTGTCAAACGGTCCTCCACTGCTGCCGCCTGTGATTAGGCCGCCTTCTGCTTTACCAAAAGGTCCTCCACCGCCGCCATTTGTAATCAGACGATTGGTTGGCTGATCTGCAAAAGGACCTCCACTTTGGCTGCCTGATATAATACCATCTCTCTGTCCGCTGTAGCTCCTTTCTGATCGACCTAAGCCAAATGGACCTCCATTGCCGCCGCCGCCGCTAATCAATCCATCTGCAGTATTTCCAAAAGGTCCACCATTTGGCGTTCCTGATATGATGCCTTCCTGCTCCACATTCACTTTAAAGGGCCCTCCACTGTCGCTACCGGTTATTAACTCAGGTTTTCCTTGTCCGAATGGCCCTCCATTGCTGCCACCGCTTATCAGGCCAGATCCTCCATCTTGAGTTGCAGGTATGTCACCTTCTTGATTGCCATTTACTTTGAAAGGCCCCCCACTGTTGCTGCCGGTTATTAATTCTGTTTTGCCGTGTCCGAAGGGTCCTCCACTGCTGCCACCGTTAACTAATCCATTACCGGCAACATTCTCAGCAGTTCCAAAAGGTCCACCATGTTGATTTCCAGATATGAGACCAGCCTGATCCAGTCTAAAAGGCCCTCCACTGTTGCTACCTCTTATTAATTCAGTTTTTCCTTGTCTGAAGGGTCCTCCAGCAACATTCTCTGCATTTCCAAAAGGCCCACCATGTTGATTTCCAGTTACGAGACCTTCCTGGCCAGCATTTACTCTAAATGGCCCTCCACTGTTGCTTCCTCGAATCAGATCTTGTCCAAAGGATCCTCCACTGTTGCCACCAATTCCATTTCCAAAGGGACCTCCGTTTTGATTAAAACCTCCCTGATCCACTCTAAAGGGTCCTCCACTGTTGCTGCCTCTTATTAATTCAGAACTTCCTGGTCCGAAGGCTCCCCCACTGCCGCCACCGCTAACCAATCCATTACCAGGAGCATTCCCTGCATTTCCAAAAGGTCCACCGTTTGGTCTTCCATATGTAAGATATGATCTTCCATCAGATCCAACGAATCTATTTGCTCCTTGTCGTAAGGGTCCTCCGGCATAGATGCCTCCATTGCCATTCAGATAGGGATTTCCATATAAAATTTGTTGCCTCGTCACAGTCAGCAGTGTCATCAACAGCAGCAGCAGCACCACTTCAGCTGAATGTCTCATCTCGATGCTTTACAAAATTGAACTGATCGACGCAGTTCGATCCGAGCCGAAAGATATTGATTTTGTCGGTTTTGCATAACAACGAGATATATGTATATATAAAGTAAACAAACTACAAGCAAATAATCTATGATTGTAAACAAAAAACGGCATAAATCAAAGTGGGCCTTGGATGCGTTCAAACTGCACGCTGAATCACTGAGAGAGTCTATTGATTGTTTCTCTATTATATGCAGATGTGATTTACAATATCAACAGAACTATTATCATTAATAACAAATAATTTATTGTAGCCAAATATTTTTTTGGCTGAAATTGATTTACCTTGAGTCGTTCTCTCTCTCTCTCTCTCTCTCTCTCTCTCTCTCTCTCTCTCTCTCTCTCTCTCTCTCTCTCTCTCTCTCTCTTCGCAATCTCAATACGCTAAGTGCTTATAAAAATACTTCTACTGAGATTCGTTGTTTACTGAGCTGTGGCTAAGCTTCGATGATCATTTTACTATGATATCTCACTAAACTATAAATATACGCCCCCCATTCCATTCGCTATCTGTATTCAGAAACTTAGCAATAAATTGTATAGTAATATATATATAATAAATATTACTATATATCTTGTTTATATATTTATTTCACTACATTTTATTTAATATAAATAAATATTTTGTATAAGAATAACTGAAAATCAATTTTACGGTGTATTAACAATGCAATATATAGTACATATTTAATATATATATTTATTATATTTTATTAAATATAAATAAGTGTTATTTGTGAAAAAAAAAACAAATAAAATTTTTTTAGATATGCTCTTAATATTTTCAAATATATTTTATACTGTGTTTAATGAAACATAATTAAATATTACAAATGAAAATAAATAAATAATTAAATAACAAGAATTAATAATATTTTATTTTTCATATATATTTTTTGCTACATTTCATTAAATATAAATAAAAATGGTAATCTATATTTTAAATATATTGTACTATATATTATTAAATACATATAAATAAACATTACATAATTATAATAAAAACTATCTGCTCTGAAACTATTCACTCTGCTACAAATAAGTTTTCATAAACCCGATTTTCTTCAGACTCGTTTATTTATTAATACATACATATATACCCAACTTATATAAAATACATGTTTCCTCTGTCAAGCTTTAACTCTTATACTGTTAAGTTTTTGCAGCCCTGATTTCATTCGAAGAGTTCATTATAGCCTGGCAGCTGGCCACACTCTTTCGCCGCATTTAAATAGAAATCTAATTATACTTTATTTAAATATCAAACTAAATTCTCCAAAATTCGAGAAATGAGCATTTCGCCAAATGCCGCTTGTTTCACACTATGCACTTCCCGGTTGTCCGCATGGCAGTCCCAGTTCTTCGCCGCGCCGCTGAATCGGCTGGCGCAAAACATTTGCACCACCGGCGATCCGATCCGAGCATGTGAGTGCGCGAATCTGCAGGGATTGACGGTGGCCGTCAAGCAACAGTATGAGGTGACCAAGCTGAAAAGGCCGACGGTGGGCGGACCGAACTGGATCTGCACTGGACTCGATCTGCTGCGTCATGCCCTGCGCAAAGATTACGAACTCTCCGCCCCGTATTTGCTGTACTGGCACAAGCTCGAGCGCTGTAACTATTTGCTCCGTGCCGTGATCGAGTGTGTGTCGTGCGGTGAGCCTGTCGAGGGACGCACCTTCAGGTACCTGATGAAGCACTCGGTGCCCGACAGCGGCAATTGGCAGATGTTCGTGAATCTCGTCAAGAAGTACGGCGTAATGCCCAAGGACTCCTATCTGGCCAGCTGGTCCGCAACCCGAACACTGCATCTCAATCGGATGCTCAGCAGTAAAGTATGAGTTCTTCAGCCTTGCTTGCATCGTCCGACTAGGATTCATTCATAATCTCTTGCAGCTGCACGAGTACAGCAGCCAGCTGAATGCGCAATTCGCCCTAAACGGAAATGCCTCTAAGCTGCCCTCAATGGTTCAGGGCATGGTCGAAGAGCTTTATAAGATAATCAGCATTTGCTTGGGCACGCCGCCCACGGACTTCACGGTGAACATAAAGGACAAGGAGAACCCGGTGCAGTTCACGCCGCAAAGTTTCTACGAGCGCATGATTGCGCCCCACTTTGCCATCGATGACCAGGTTTGCCTCGGCCATGATCCGCGTCCGAGTTCCAGCTATGGGCATAACTATTACGTCGCCTACAAGTCAAACATGAGTGACGGACTCCTGCAGAGCTACAATAACCAGCCCATGGACGTGCTGCTCGAGGCCATGGCACAGTCTCTGGCCGCTGGCTCGGCTGTGTGGCTGGCCTGCGATGTCCAGGTGATCTTCAAGAACCAGCTGGGTGTGCTCAGCCTGAAGACGCACAACTTTGAGCAGGTCTTTGGCATGCCAGTGGGCACAGATCTCGACAAGGCCGACCGAATGATTTACAAGGCGACGCGACGCAATACAGCGCTGCTGGTGACTGAAGTCTCGCTGGATGCACAGCTTCAGCCACTGCGATTTGGCACAATGCGCAAGACAGCTGAAACTAATGCGGCCAAAAAGACTGAGTCCAGCCAGAGTTTAACGGAAGCTGTCGACACCGATGACGCACTGAGCGCAGATGCACCCAAAGCCGAAGCAGCCAAAGCAGATGCAGCCAAGCGCAAAACGGCCATCGGCAAAGCCACCGTCCTCCACGTCGACTGGCTGCGGGAGTATGCCTTTGAGATAGTCGTCGACGCACGCTTTGTGCCGCCAGGCGTGATGGAAGCGCTCCGCACCAAGCCCAGCGAGGAGCTCGACGTTTGGGACCCCATGGGCGCGCTGCTCAGTTGATGAATGATGAGTCCCCAGGTACAGGCTGTTCAGGGCTGGCAATCTACTAGTTCAGTATCTCATCAATTCCAGGTGCCGACAAATCATTAATTGAACTAGTTCGATGAAAGAAATTAAATTAGTATGTTTTAAAGTTGAAATGGAAACTTGAATTTTGTAAAATTTATTATTATTTACACATCTGAAAAAATCTTAATAATTCAAATAATAACTTAAAGATTATTTATTATAAAGATATATGAAGATTATTTATTATGAAATTTTTAATTTTGTTTTGTAAGTTATATTTTACTGTTTTTTTTTTTATTGTATATTTTTAATTTTCAAATCGATTTGTATTTTAAATTTAAAATCTCTTGAAGTTTATTAAAAATGTGATTTTTTTATTCAATTTTATTTATTTTTTATTAAATAAATGTTTCTAATATTCATATATAATTACTTTATAAATGTAATAAATACAATATGTATGTATGTATTTATTATATTTATAAAGTAATTATATACATTATATAATACATACATACATTTAAGGCTGATACAACTTTTGCCTTCTCTAGTTCGAGGTTCGTCCAAATGTTATTCTATCCGCTTAACTTTAATTTTGGGGATTCCCCGCGATTGTTTTCTTCACTTTATATACAATTTTTGGAGTGTACTATACAAAAGTTAAATTTTGAAAATTGTAATAAAATAAATATAATGCAAAATATATATATATTATTAATAACAAGAATATATAAATAATTTTTATTACATATATTTGATTTTAAATGCATTTTTTGTAAGTATTAAAATTATATATTTATAATTATTTTTTGAATATATTGAAATTTAAATGTATTATATGTTCTTCATTTTTTTTTTTTTCTAATATATTGAATAAAATTAAAATATTTTATTAATAAAAACAAATCCATATAATATATCAAAATATATTTTATTTACCTTTTTCATTATTGTTATATTTAAATGCCATTGCAAAATTTTCTATTGCCTTGTTTCCTCTGAATTTACTTAAAAACAATTAAAAATAGAACAAAAATACTATAAATCTGCTTATAAACAGTTCTTCAAATTTGATGAACCGAACTAGTTCACAATTTATTCACTCTTCAATCATTCCCCTCTCTAATATTGAAATTATTGGAAAATCCTGCAGTCCAACTGACGAGGCGCGACCTTCGCTAAGTTTTCGGGAATTAGACTTACGTGCCGAGCATGCCTAATTAGGCATTAGAACGACCATTGTGGCGTGGGCAGCGACAGCGACTGTTGCCGTCAAGTCGACGACTGTTTTGGACTTAAGGGATTTGGCGTTCAAGGAAATTTAACTTTGTATAAAAAGCGGAAGTAACAAAAATTACAAAAATAAATAAAAAATGCTTTGCTTTAAGGCGGAATTTTCGTTTATTAAATTTTCGACAAATTATTTAGGCTTCTACCAGTGGCCATAGCCCCTTCCATATCCTCCTCCATAGCCTCGACCTCCACCATTATAGATATTCAGATTTGAATAGTGCTGCTGATGATGATGTGGCGGCTGTACCACAATCGGCACTATCACCTGTTGGGGCGGCGGGCTGAACAGGTGCTTCAGAAAATGGCGTGGCCGACGTAGGTGATCATCTGCTGATGACGCGGCGGCGGTGGCTCCCCCTCCGTTATTGGCAGTTGCAGCAGGAGAAGGCTCAACAGTTGGCAGACTACCAACTGAATCGCCGCCAGCAGGAAAGGCAAGAACCAAAGCGACAGTAAGACTGCCAAGAAAAAACAAAGCAAGGATCTGCATCTTCGGAGAGTACGATCTGCAACTGAACTGAGCTGAGCTGGCGACAGCCACTTAAATACCAAATCAAAGCAGGTAGCAGACGGCCAGAAGCTACCTGGCTTAAGGAGGTGCAGCAGCTGGCCAGGATTAGCGCAGTTGCAATACTGAGAAATGATTTGTGAGTTTTCCTTTATTTTTGGAATGCTTGAAATAACTTTTATTATACGCAAAATTTCCGTTTACGGCGTGGTTCCCTTACCCTAAGCAAGCGCCTTACTATATGATATGTGTTCGTATGTTAATAATATTTAACTATTTCTTAACCTTAAGCTGGTGGTGGTGGCATGCCCTCGGGTGGTGGCGGCATACCCTCAGGCGGTGGTGGCATGCCATCGGGAGGCGGCGGCGGCGCCTGGCGACGTGACTGCAGAAAACAAATTTATATAAATATAAGTATTTATTTATATATGTAAGAAAAAAATAGTAACAAAACATCAAAGAGCTGGCTAAGGACTTGGGTCGACCGGCCTACATTTCCCTAAAGTGAGGCAACAAGCTTGGTGTAATTGCGTTTTTGGAATGCTTTAAACAAGTTTTATTTGGTCGTACTTATAGCTCGCGTTTAGTTCCCTTAACATGCACACATTTTCTGAATAGAATTTATTGGTTTAGAGGGGTGGGGCAGGTATGCCGGGGGGAGGGGCGGGCATGCCTGGGCCGGGCAACTGGCGGGTTTGCTGTGAATGGTAAGGAATAAGGTAGAGTATTGGCTAGGACATGGAGTGACAACTATGGAGTCTATAAAGGATAAAGCTAATCGAACTGACTGAGCTATGCTAAGATCACGCTTACTCTGATATGTGGTGGTTGCTCTTCGTTGTTCTCATGGCTGGTGGGCTCGTTGTTCACGACATTGCGACGCGGCTGTCAACATAATTTATATATACATATATATAAATATAGAGATCGTCGCTATAATCTAAAGGCTTACTCTGAACTGGGACGGTGGCTGGTCCTCGTTGTTCACATGGCCAGATCCGCTCGCGAGTCCCACTTTAGGGGCGATGGGGGCATGGCGCCGTGCCTAGAATTAGTAGGCATTGGCAAAATGGCATAAGTAAATACTTGTAACCCTCAAGGCGTCGCCGTTTCAATTCCTCTTCACTAAGGCTTGTCTGGCGACGCGTCTTGGGGCAGAGAGATTTGAACGTTTTTCCTGCGTTTATCTGGAATCTGACTTACCCGCAAAAACAGCCGCATCGGCTCCTGCATCGAGAATATACATGTATATATATTAGATAGTGGATTTAGTATTTAGCTGTTGCTCACCTCCAAGCCCTTGTTGTTGCCACCGCCGCCGCGTCCGTCCACGCCGAACAGCGTCAAAGCCACCACGTAGAGCAGCAAAACAACGCAGAATAACTTCATTTTCGGTTCGTACCGTTGCTGTTAATATGGGCAGGCGAGATTGAGACTTCTCGGCTGGACAGCTTCTTATATACGCTGGGGACTGTCATTTCCATTGGCTTGTTAAGCGCTATCCGAGATCTTGTAAAATGTCAGCTTACCGAATAATTGCCGATACGTATCGGCTCGCACAGGGCCGGCAATTAAATTGTTTATTAAATCATAGCAGTTATTAGCAGCTGCCGAATGGCATAACGAAACATGTATCCTCAAGATACAATCGGCATTAACACGAAAAGGGCGGCAGTTGAAACGCAGATTGGGTGGGCGTTGGTTATGTGGCTGACGTGTGAGCTGTGATATAATTAAACAATCAACATAATTCAGGTGCACTTTAAGCTAGTCGCAGATTGGAAAGCTAAGCAGATTAAGTGTGCATAACAATCTGTATGAATGAATGATAGTAAAATAACTTATGATAAGAATATAAATATGAATATGTCAGTAAATACGTAAGAAAATAAACCATTAATGAATCCTGAGCTATCAGCAGACAGAGTTGATCATATAAACTATGAATATTCTTGATTAAAATCAACATTCGAGTCGAGCATATATATGTGTCTATGCACTCACAATAATTATAAATATTATAATATGAAGTTAAATTAGCTTATTAAATATTTTTTCAGAAATATATTATCATTTGATATGTTTTTAAAAACTATTTTGAAGCTGGATTTACTACTTATATAATTATAAAAAAATCAAATAATAAAAAAAAATTAAAAAAAAGAATATAAATAATATAATACATAACTAATATATATGGTATCCCAAATTTTATATCAAAATTACTTCTTGTGCGAATGTTGGGACACCCTTTATTAAGAAACGGAAACCCATATTAAATAAGCCTTTTAAAACACTATTTTTTTTAAATTAATAATATTTTTAAAAATTTTTAAATTGCTTTGCGGCAAAATTTAAAAATTTGTAATTGTATAATTCATAAATCATGCCTGTGCGAGCTGATACGTATGGGCTAATATTGTGTGTTCGATCTCATATACTAAATACTAAATAAATAGCTTCTGTCTATCCGATATAGATTCCAAGTCAGAAAATATGCGCAATATTTAAGTCTATGTTCAGCTAATTACATCTTCTACAGCTCTCCTTTCCCAATCTACACTGTACCTATCTCAACTACGATCTCTCAGAAGTCCACAGCTACATTAAATCTAAGCTACATTAATGTAAGCTGGCGCTACCCTTTGTGATATTCTACAGTTATATCCGGCACTAGAATGAGTTCACGTTCACATTTAGCAGAGCTTTGCATAATTTGAAAATTATAACACGCTTTGATGTTGACGTGCCGAAAGGCGTTGGGCGCCTGTGTCTTTGTGTACGTCTTCTTCTTCTTCTCGTTCTCTCTGTCTCTCTCTCTCTCTCTCTCTCTCTCTCTCTCGCTTTCTCGTTGTCAACCAAGTCAAATAGAGGTGCAGGCGAGAAAAAACGAAATTGTTGGGGAAAGAGTACAAAATAAATAAGCGCACTTTTTTCTCATTTCCGTTGCTTACTTTGACGTGTTTAGTTTTTGATGTGCGCACATTCGTGCTCACAGCAACAACAACTGGAGGAGGAGGGGAGGAGCAACTGTAAAGGCAGATGATTAAATTCGTCGCCAATGTGGACAGCGTCGCTGGTGCCAGTGGTTCCGCTTGGCTCTAGCGGAGCCGCTCTGTACGGGTTGCCCGTTGTCTGCATCTTAGAGGAGCTCTACTTTCTCTCTGGCTTTGTCTCTCTCAGTCTCTCTCTCTCTCTCTCACTCGCTCCTACGTGCTTCCTTTCTGTCTCTGTGTGTAAACTTTTCTCATTAGAAAACTTTTACTATTTCCGCTACTCAACGCCAAACGCAAACAGCAAACAAACAGCAGCAACAGCAGCGGCAGCATCGCCAAACGACAAAAAAGCATAAAATAAAAATAAAAATAAAAATTAAATGAAACATAAAATAAAAAAGAAGCTCAACGGACTGAAGTAAATGTTTTGTAAATACAATTTTTGGTGCGCCTAAGTGTCTGAATTGACATTGTTCCTTCTGAGATGCGGAGCTGCTGCAACATCTTCTTTTTATTTTTGCCCAAATTTGCAACAGGCCCAGCAGAAAGGCAGAACCCCCGCCCCTCCCACTGCCTCCCCCTCACTCCACCAGTCTTTATTTAATTTTTATGTAGAGCAGATGGAGGATGTCAAAGAGGCTGCTTGAAAATCAATAAATCAGCGTTTACCGTTTTACCTTTACCTCAGCTTCAATTCAATCCGATTTTCTTATTTGATTTTGCACTGCCTCCGCGCACTTTCCTGTTTCCTGTGACTTGCAGTGCGCATTTCCTTCAAGTGCCTCGCGTTAGCTCTAATTTGATTTTGAGCAGCAGCAGCAGCAGCTTCTTATGCGATTGCCAACGCCTGTCATCGGCTCGAAAATGTGCCACGTTTCAATTACGTTTATTGACTTAAGCCAGCGAAAAATGCCTGATATTTCTATACATGTGTCTAGACAATTAGATTGTACCCTGCAGCCTGGTCGATTCGCCCTTAATGGATCCAAAACATAAAACAAAGGAACGTGAAATAAAATACATATATTTAAGTACTTTAACTTGCTGCTATACTAAATTCATGTACAACTTTGCATTGATCGTGCTTTCGTAATCTTTCAAATACTTTTAATATAGTTAACTGAAATAAATAATATATACATAAATAAATAAATACATAAATAATATAATTTAATTCAAATGTTTCAAATAAAATAAATATAATAAATTAAAAATTTTCAAAAATTACTATGTATAATAAATAAAATAATTAAACAAAATGAGAAAAATAAAATAAATAAATAAAAAAAATATTATGAATAATGAATAAAGTATATAAAAAAAAAAAATATAACGAAAATAAATGTCCTAAAGTAAATAAAAAATATAAATAAAATAAGTAAAATCATTAAAAATAAAAAAAAAATAAAAAAATGAAAATAAATAAATAATGTATTGAAATATATAAAATAAATAAATACAAAAATTAATTATCATTTATTTTTTTTTATTATTTATTTTATTTTATTTTATTATAATTAAAAAAATAAAATATAAACACTTATAAAATACATAAAAATAAAAAATTAAATAATTAAAAATAATAAAAAAATACAAATAAATTGTAATTATTTTAGTTGTATTCAAAGTATATATTTAAAACTCTCTTCCATCTAAACCTCTTTAAATAAAAAACCATAGAAATGAGCTATGTTTAGGCTTAAGCATTGATCAAGGCGTTGCGCCTTTAGATGTGCATTCAACAGCCAGGTTTTTTATAGCACAGGTTTTTGTGCAAATTTTCTTTTCTTATACATAATTAATAATGGAATATATTTTCTTATTTTTATTCCAAAAATCTCATTAATGTTGTTTGAAATATAAAGCATAAGCCAGACCTTTAGAAATATAGAAGTTAAGCAGTGTGGCTGAGGCTTTCTAAACATACTTTGCATGCATTCACAATAACTGCCTATATATGCATTCACACTATCTACTTACTGCATCATTAAGACTTCCAACTCCAATTTATTGTGAATTTTCAGCAATTTAGCTACAAATTCTCGGAAAATCTCAATTTGTATGCACTTTTTGTGCCACATGAAATGCACTCGCTGGAGAGTCCGAAGCCGCATTTGGTATCGAACGAATTTATGTAGAACGTACGGACAGAAATATATACGAAATGCAATTACAACACGGTCCATTAGCGGCCCATAGAGTGCCATTAAATGCGCGCCATAGGCATTATCGAGCCGAGCTGCGAGCAGCGAGTTGCCAATTGGCAAAGTGGCGGCCAGTTGGCCAGGCCAGGATAAATTTCAGCACTTCGGTTGGCCTAAGCACGAGCCGGGGAATACGCAAAGCTCCAGCGCCTGGGTGTCCAGCAATTGAAATGTGTTCCAGTTGTCAATACACTAAATACCCCACTCAGACTCGGAATCCAGCATCGGTAATAAGTAAGTTCAATAGCGTCAAGACTCTGGTGGCCAACATCACGTGTCTGGCAAACGGATTGCCCAGAAAGCCTCACGAACCGGATAATGATCAACGAACTGTATACGTTTCCGCAATCGTAGTCAAATCGACAAACATGCACACCAAATGCAACGGCTCCTGCTCCTGCTCCTGACGCTTCTGATGCTCCGCTCCTGCTGCTGCTATCGTTGGGGAATAGGAATGAGACTGAGAATCAGAATCAGAATGCGAATGCGAAATGCGAAACGAAGATGGAGGCAAGGAGCTGTTGCCCAAGCAACTTATGCCGCTCGACTGACAGTTGCCCCATTCTTCCCACCCCCCACACACCCCCCGCTGCCGAGTCGGGTGTAAACACCCCCCTTGCTCGAATGTTTTGCATTATTGATAAACTGCTCGTCTCCATCGTCTGCGTGGCATGAAATAAAGCAACGCCAAAGAATATTTATGACACTTGCTATGCTCCAACAAACTGGCGAAAAAAGACGATATATATATATATATATATATATATATATATATATATATATATATATATATATATATATATATATATATATATATATATATATATATATATATATGTATATGTATATGCAGGCGGCAGCAGACGGGCACGCCCCAAAAGCGAAACGTGTCATGCATTAAGCGCCTGAACGTGAGTACCAGCCCTTTTATACCCTAGCCAAAGGGTTACACCAAAATATTCACAAATTCAAGCACCTGCTACCCTAAGTATGTCGCCAGAGCTTTAGCTTCTGTATATATAATGAACTGGCATGATTTTACCATGGAATTGCAATTGTTATTTTGCTGTTGTTCCACAATGAAACGAATGAATTGCCCAAGAAGACAGCAAAGCAAATTTGTATTTATTGGTAAGTATTTGAATATTAAAAGGAAAAAGATTTAAGGCGTAAAGCTCAAACGTAAGCTAAGCTTAGTATTTATATATCATTTTAGTTTAAATTTTAACTTAAATTTAAATTTAATTTTTAATTTATTTTTTAAATTTAATTTTAATTTAACTTTTATATTAATTTTAATTCAATATAAATAAAGTAAATAAGTTTGTTTATTTATTTATTTATTATTAATTTATAAGCTTTACTTTTTATTTCATTTATTTGTTAATCAATTTTAATTTTAATTTTTTTTTAAATAGTTTCTAAATTATAATTAATAAAAGAAACTAAAGCTACCCTCTATCAGCTCTCGTACTACAAATAAATATCTCTCCTTCGGGATATCACCTTTAAACATAATAATCTTATTCAATAATCTTATTCTTGGCTACTAAAAAACCTTAAATATATTATGGTCCGATTCCTAGCTACTATCTATCTCGGAAACCTTTTAACCCATGTAAATAATGCCTGAAATCAGACTGACAAATTTCCACCTTTATGCCATGCTTAGGAAACATATTCCCGTCTTTTATACCCTCAGCAAGAAAGTGCATTTCAAGTTCCATCATAAAAACTTGGATAGTTTTTGCTACTTGGACTAGCTACATTTGTTGCACTTTTGGCAATTGGCGGAAGGCGAAAAAAAGGAGGAAGAAGAAGCAGAGACGGCAGGCGGCAATGAAGCGTTTAACGGTGGCAACAACTCCACACCAGCGCACAAAAGTGCACAAAAATTATAAGAGCCGAGCTAGTTGTGGACTGTCGATGCCGTGCAAAAAGCATTTGCTAGACCAATTTAGCTCGGCTGGCTCGACTGCGGCACAGTGAGTGCAAAAAATTCGTGCACGTTGCGTTGTAATTGCATTTGCTTTGTTGTTGCTCACAGACAAAGCAAAACGAAGACGAAGAAAACTTAACGAAGGGCCACAAAGAGAGACGGACGAACGAGAAAAACAACTGCTCAAAATCATGGCAATCGGGTATTACCGATTACAGGATGCCTTATGGCAGTCAAACCGGCTTTTCGAAACTGTTTTAGAGCTAGAGTTTCTTGATTTCCCACGACTCAGTGGGAACTAGTCTTAAATCAATCTGTAGAGAGGTCTTTTAGAACTATCCACTTAATGTATGGTCACCCTATTAGCATCAATTTGAAGCAATGCTCGGGTAAACTCATAATCAGTCTCCCAATTTTGATCTATCACCTGCTTCAGGCCCTAACAAAACTAAGTTCAAGTCCAGCTCTCGCTTAACAGCAGTATTCAGCAAAATATGGTCACCCTGGCTTTAATTTAACATTGGTTTGGCTTAATTTTTAGGCATGTTGAGCTCATGAATCTTCATTCCACATTCAACCTGTTAGGAAAATGATTTGTGATCAATCTGAAGAAGAGCTTATTAGCTTCATATATACCAAATATGGTCAACCTGGCTGCAACGTTGCTCGTTGAAGCTTTCATCATTTGTCTTCATCACTAGAATGCAGCAGACTTTAGCATGAAATTTGATTAATCAATACGTTCCACACGCACACACACAACCAGAGAGGCTCTTCTTCACGCTGCGAACGAGCATTAGTGTGAGCAGGAGCCCCTGTCTGTCCTACGCCTCTGTCTGGCTACGCATACGTCACGTAGTGCAGTTGCCGCAGCTAAAACTTCATCAATTTGCCTTGTGAATCCGTGGCCACTTTTCGGCGCCTGCTCCAAAGGTGGCTGAGTAGTTTGGGTGAGTTCGGGAGGCAGCAGCGTCGACCTGTTCCATTAACGCATTGCACTTATGCATGATTAATTACAGCGTTTAAAAGCGCATAAATATGCATTGCAAATTTTATTAACACAAATAATTAAATGAATCAAACAGTGCGACTCTGCGTACATATATACGTATGTATCAAATAAATGGATTTTCATTAAAGGATTTGCTTTATATATTTAAATACCATTTGACTTAATTGCATTATATATGGGACTCTCCATATGCGCGCTGTGAATTATCTTAATTCGCGGCAACAATGTGAATAATAGTCCGAATCGATTAAGCTAAAAAAAGTCGGTATATATTCCATATATAGTATTTTCCAGGCATATATGCACTTGGCTGATCAAAGCACAAAGCTGAAATTCCACTTAAGCTCTTCGGTTTGGAGTATATTCGGTGACCACATACGCGCCATCGTCTTCGCGATAGCCCAGCCCGTTGTAGATTACATACGTCCAGTAGTACAGAGTGTCACCTAGATTCAGTACGGTTTCACGATCCCGGAATGTCCAGCGGCCCTTCTTGGCACTGGGTATATCGCGTGCCCATGTGCCCGCCTCCAGTCCATCGAAGTCCTCGTTGAGCTTGCCATGGAAGGCAAACAATGAAATGCCCGGCTCATGCGGTATGGAGACCTCAAATCCTTTGGGATAGAACACTCGCACCTGCGCCGCGGGCACCTTATATGCCCCGGCAAGCGCCACGGCTGTCAGAGCAAAAGCACAGCTCCAAAGTAAACGCATTTCGTATTCCGCCGAGAACGAGTTTCCAAGTGCTGAGCAAATGCTGAAGTTCATCGGATTTATACATAAAAGCGAGAGCGGAAAGAGCTTTCGCTCACTGAGCAACTCGAGCTGAAAGTCCAGCAACTCGGACAGTTTCTATTTGAATCTAGTTGATAAGGAAGGTCTCTCATTTCGGAACAGCATTCATTATTTTTTTAATACTATTAATTGGTTTACATAAATTTGTTCAGTTTATTCAATCCACGTGCAAGCAGCTGAATACGAAAGCCGCGTAATTGCATGATTCCGTCTCCATGTGATCGTATAGCTTCTGGCATTTTTCCACTTTTTCGCGCACTGCGTTTGGCGAACTCTTGAGCATCAGCTCCACATCGAGTTTGCCATTATCATCCAATTTATCCTTGAGCAAGCATTTGCAATAGCACTTGAACTTTTCCGGCAAATCTTCGATGGGAACATCTCGCGGTATATTATCCAGCTCAGCCATGGTTACCTTGTTGAGCTTCTGACATGTTTCGTTGCTGTAGCCCAAGCAGACCTGAATGGAAGATAATAGAAAATAGAAAATAATATATTAAATTTGTGTCAGAAATAGGTAATATGGTAAATAAATTAAAAATTATAAAAATAAATAATTAATAAATAAATGAAAATAAATAAATTATGAAAAAATATATACTAATAATATGTATATGTATACTTAATAAATTAAAATAAATATGAATAATATAAAAATATTTAATATATTAAAAAAAATGTTTAAAATAAGTTTTGAATAAATAAATACAAAATAAATTTAAAAAAAATAAAAATAATAAATGATTAAAAATAAATACTAAATAAAAAAGAAAAAATATATATTCCAATTAAATAAAAATATATAATTTGGTGAATTATATAAACCATTACCTCAGTAATTATTTATATATTTAATAATAAAATATTTAAAGAAAATAAATAATAAATAAAAAACAATATGTAATTCGGTAGATTTAATTTACCTTTAGCTCAGAAATAGTTTATATATTTACTAAATAAAAATTAATTTAATAATAAGTTTTAAATAAAAAAAGTTTGGATTTAAATACTAAATAAAAAAGAAAAGTTATTAAAAAAAAAAGAAACATTCAAACACTAAAATTTTGTTTATATATTAAATAAATAAAGATTAAAATAAAAATAAATACTTCAATCTTACCAAGCTCATCAAAATTGTGATGAAAACGAGACCTTTTATTTCCATGGCGATAATAACGATAATTTTCAAAAAAATAAACCCCACCCACGCTGCACAAGGAGTGAACGCCAATACTGCACTGAAAATAGAAGCTGAAAGTTCTACCTTATATACTCTGACCAGCGCGTTGATTAAATTATTTTAAATGAATGCTGTGCCCCACTTAAATTAGGGCGATTCACAACTACATATGTAAATATGATCGATTACTGACCGAAGAAGGGTCAAGTAGAATCAGAATTATTTATTTATTATATTTAATGCATGTAAATACATATGAAGCATTTACTTCATTACAGTAATTGTATTTAAATTATTTATACAATTTTTTTCTCTTTTAAAGATTATCAGTTAATTAAAACGTAAAATTGCGTTGCTGTTCCGGTCATTTACTCCACAACCAGACAGAGCAGTATGTGAACCGCATAATAGAACGCCCCAGCCTCATCACTGATGGTCATCTGGTCATATTGTTGCTAGCACTCTTCCAGTTCATCACACAGGCGAAACCATTTCCTTGATTCATCCTTCGCAGCCAACTCCGAATCGGGTATGTTATTAAGCTGCTGGCATATTTTATTGCCTCTGCCCATGCCCAGCTAAATTTGAGGCCTTAAGTGATTATTGAAAGTGTTATATTAAAAGCTTACCAGAGTTAACAATGTGAAAACTGTAAAACAAATTGCGTAGAGTAATAAAATAAATTCATATAGAATAGTAAATCAGCTAGTTATTCACACGATACCAAAATTAAATAAAAACCCCAAAACAAATGACAACAGATTTTTAATAATTGCATTTAGTTTGAAATAATCAAAGAAATAAACGTATATAAATATAAGAGTATGCAAATGTATAAGAGTCGATGCATTGATCAAGAACATTGTTTTTTAAAAGGGTGGCAGCACTGCAAACTTGTAATAATTAAAAAATGAAACGGATTTTCAAATGAACTGCTTAAATTTGTAAGCTGTAGAAATTACTAATAAATATTGCTTTTAAAAATTAAAAATACAAAGCAAATAAATAAATTAAAAGAATTAATAAATTTAGGCTGCTTTTTCAAGTTCAGCTTCCTGCCCACTGGAACTCTTATAATTTTGTTTAAATGAAATAAATTATAAGAATCTAACCTTTTCCACTTTACAGCACTATCGAAAGCCTTAGTTCAAAAAGTGGCAACACCGCCCGACTTTAGGTTTTGCACGAACTTTCAAATGAGCAAATTTATTGAATACGCATATTTATTTACACACAACTTATGGATGATATTGTCCATTGTCAATTTCACTGTGCTCCGACTGCGCTGCCAGCGCTAGGCGCTGCGCCTCCTGTTGTGCCCCGATAGCTGCGTGCTCCGCTGCGATACGGTCAAATGCGTTCAAATGCTTTTGGGTGGCATGAATGACGGCTGCGCTGCCTCGGGGAGCAGCTGCCACGGGCTGCAAGCGAATGGAAATAAAAATAAGAGTTTGTAACATTTATACAATTGCTGGGGATTGGCGCATTGCTGAATAATTGAAATAATTTATTTTTGCAACAGCAACGACTGGCGCTGCTCGTGAAGAGCATTTGTAATTCAAGCTCCCATCTCTGGGCCGTACTCACCGCTTGGCCTGGTATGTGGCTAGCATGTTCGTGCGCAATGCGATTATAAGTATCGAAGTGCTTCTGCTTGGCCGCCTTGACGGCTGCACTGTCCTCCAGCTGGTGACTCAGCTGCGGATGAAAGCCATGCTCGTCGGCGACGTACTGAACGGTGCGCACTTGATTCTTGGGATCCACGTAGGAGAAGGCACCGCGTATAACGCCCGAGCCATCGGACACCTCTGTATGCTGACGATCCACATGACCAGGTGCACGTCCCGCTTGGTAGCTGAACACATATGGACTGGCGGGCGCATGCGGCTCCGGAGTGGTGGCCAAGTGGAGATGCGAAACATCCGCCCGGCTGGCGCTCAATGCACAAACGACCTTGACACAGTAAACCGGAAATGTAGTTGCCAAAGCCCCGTAGCCAGCTCTGTCTATTCGCTTACCAATATGAAAAATTGCTTCATGATATTTCCACTTTTTTCTCGTTTCTTGTAGTTTCGCCTTTGTGTGTGGCTCTTTGTCGAACTGCGATGGGAAACTGAAAACCTGTAGCGAATTTTTTGTCAGTCGCAATCGCTGGAACCGAAAAAACTGGTCTGCCGCAGTGCTTTAGCCTCTCCGATTCGCTTTTTATATATGCGAGCCGCCGTTCAAAGCTTTGAAAACGAAACTTGTTTTCATAAACAAGACAATTCGACATTAATGTTAAATTAAATTTATTTTGTAATAAGCGAGAGATAAGCTAACGTTTGCTGTTCTACAACAATCAGTTCCTCCTAATGCCATGAATCTCTCAATGTCGCACGATCTTAAAATTCGCAAACTTGAATGAGTGTGTGTGTAAACAAAAACCTAAAATTAGAAAATATATAGAGATTTGCATAAATATATATAATTTAAAAAGTTTTGTTAGCTTTCGGATGAAGCTAAAGTGAAAGCAAAATAAATTATTTAAATTACAAATCATTTAAGTTAGTAAATCTTGCAGGCTTTAAGTCGTGTATTTCTATATGATTACCTCCCAACAAACTTTGGCAGACAAAATGTTTTGCTACTCCAAGAAACTTCCAATTGAATCATCAGCAGACTTCCCAATTGACTATTGCTTCGAGATCGCCTTGTATTTGAGATAGTAAATTTATTATAAATATTAAATTTATATGGAGATTTAAAAACGTATTTCAAAATATTATTATTAATTTAAAAAAAAGCAAATTATATATTATATACTCTTAAATATTTCTGATGGCAAAGCGAATGGTACGAATTCTTTTTGCTATAAAAACGGAGAATCTCAATAACATTAAGTAATGAGAAATTGTGGCAATTATATGGATCAATTATTAAAACTTTTATATAGAGATTTAAAAACATATTCTCAATAAATATTATTTTTTTAAATTATATATAGAGACTTAAAAACATATACATATATAAACATATATTAATGATGACTAAGCTTAACAAGAAGAGTTGAGTGAAACCCAAACGGCAAAACAGGTTGGAGACAGGTTTAATTTATTATTATATTGAATTTACAAACAGAATCGATATATGTATTTATATAGAATTTATACACAGAATTTGTATTTTTAATCGGCTGACTATCAAACAAGTTCAGTTTTGGCAATTGTTTTTATACAACAGAAAATATGCAAGTGTTTATAGTGTAAAAATAGTCATAATGAATAAACTAATATACATGTATATATAATTTTAGGTATATAGGACAAAAAGAGTAGCTTAATCTGGTATACTCAAACTATTTACATTATCTTGGAGAAGGGGAAAAGTTAGCTTAACAAGTATTTATAAAATTATAAATTTGTGTTTTAACAAACTTAAGGTATCTTTTAGCTGTGCGCCTTAAAATCAAATATAATATACATATTTATATATATGTATATATAGATAACAAACATAAGCCTAGGTCAGTGACTGCACTGTCTGCGCCAGCCAGTTGGTATATGCAGGCACATAGGTATAGACGCCCGGGTACTGAGCGTTGGCGCAGCCCAAGCCCCAAGAGACAATGCCAAGCAGCTTGAAGCGACCATCAGTGTGTGTGACCAAAGGACCGCCCGAGTCACCCATGCAGCTGTCGCGATCACCTTTGCCTGACTTGCTGCCCGCACAGAACATGGTGTTGGTTACGGTGCCGGCGCCGAAGTAGTTCCGTGTGCAGCTCTTACGATCCATCTGGACAAGGGCTGTGTAGTGCAAGCGTGGTGCAGTCGCCAGTTTATCCACTGACGTGGAGCCCCAGCCGCTAACGAAGAGCTGCGCCTGGGCGGGCAGATTATCCATCGGTGCAACGATCGGAATGGATTTGATGTTGGCATTATATTTAAGCGGTTCCTGGAGCTGTAGCAGAGCGATGTCGTTGTTCATGTGCGTGGGTAGGTTGAATTGCTCGTGCGGAATGATGCGGCGAACACGATGGGTGGAGCCACCACTGGACCACTGGGTGGAGCCAGCGCGTATGGCATAGAGCTGCGGCTCGTCGGGCTTCAGCACACAGTGAGCGGCAGTCAGGATAACGGTGGGCGTCAGGACAGTGGCACCACAGATATGGCGGCCGTCCTTCTGCAGTGATACTTGGTGCGGGAAATATGAGATCTTTGTCTCCCAACCGCCCACAATGCGACCATCCTGTGGCCCAGGAGTGCCTTTGTCCGCCAACAGCCTCTCCTCCTCTGAGCCGACGTCCTGGCCAGAGGCAAGGGCCAACCAAGCGAAGAATAACAGTTGAACGCGCTGCATAATGTGATGCGAAAGCTGACTTATGGATAATCGTGTGAATCTCGTTTGCTGACAACTTTTATATGTAAACCAGGCATAGATATCTGGGCCCTTATCGCACTTTGTGTGTTTGCCAGCGACTCCAATTTTCAGTGACAACGTCAAGGGCTGCGCGCTGCGATTAACCCGAGACGAGGTTATGGGGCTTGGTATTTATGAAAATATATGAGCGGGTATTATCGAAATCATAGTGGGCGCAACTAATGTCTAGGCCTCTGCTCTTCCAATCATCTTTCCATGGCCGTCACCTGCTCCTTGAGGTAATCCAAATGGTTGACGCTGTCTTGCATCACATCGTACTGATAGCCGACGTGCTGGAGGATGAGCGTCATCTTTTGCAGGTTTTGATTGCTGTAATCGGATACGACGTCCACTTGAGTAAAGTTCTTCAGCGTCTGATGCATAATCTAAACAACATTCTTTAATTTAGCATATAGTTTGTATTAATTTTTATTCTTACCTCATTTGTTTTGGAGCCTCGCACCACTTGCCTGGCGACAGAGCCTAAATTGTTGACATTTACCCCAACTCGAGCGCACAGGCGTTTCTTGGAATCATCAAACAGGTGACGAGCACTGGAACTAGATGCTGATGCCATTTTATATAGCTATTTTAATAATTTCTTAAATATTTCACAAAATCTCTGCGTAAACAAAGCAAAAGGCCAAGGTGAATATACAATTGAGTTATGTAGCAAGCAGCTTGCGCTCGCTAGCTATTAGGGTTGCCAGATGCAGCAGACGACGTTAATCAACACTGCTATAATTTATTTGAATTTAATTCAAATATTTGCGCAAAGCCCGCGAACTTGTATTATTTTAAAATTATTAATAAAAATATGTAAGAGCTTGCTTTAAATACTTTTATTTGGCATTTAATTTAATATCACATTGAGTTGCTTTAAAATGTTAACCAAAATGCCTAAGCCTGCGTCTAAAGCAACGATTTACACTTGGCTTCGGCCCCTGACAGCGATTATTCCAAGCCACCCAGGCGGAGAATCCCTGCTGTTGCCTAATATACTTCGCACAGGCAATAGAATAGCGAATATCGTCGCTTAGCAACAGTCGGCAGGGCAAGCGGCACAAGTCCGTGGACGGTCTGCCATCCGAGGGCTTGCACCAGTAACGATCGTTGATCTGAAACAGTCCCCAGTCCACGGAGTTATCCGCATTGGATGGATTGATGGCCTTCGTGTTGAACGAGCTCTCACCCTCGACCAGGCACAGCCAATCGGCCAGCTCGTTGTAGGGCACACCGTTCCGATACAGCTGCCGGGCAAGACTACATTTCTTCACCTGGCGGGCTGTGATCCTGGTCACACCTAACGCGATCAATAAGGAGATCAGCAGGTAAATCGGCCACCTTTTTGGCATCTTCTAATGAAATGTGTGAATTGGCGCTGCGATGCCCTGGCTTATATAGTCTTTTGGCTGGCAGCTTTCAAATCCCATTTTTTACAACTGCCAACGGCCAACGGCCCACTTGAACAGCTCTCAAGTGGGCCCACACTCGAGCATAAATTAAATACACTAGCCTACAAAAGCGCGACGTTCTTTGATGCTTTTGATTCTAATTTGTGAACAGAGCCTAATTCGATAATTGTTTTGAGTGTGTTTTGATTGTTTTATTGATTGCAAAAAAAAATCTTCATTGTGACTTGCTGATATATGGAGTGGGAACCATTCGGCATTTTAAGAATAAAGAATACTTTCAATTTTGTTAAAAATCTGAATCTTTTGTATGCGAGCATTTATTGATTTATTTGTGTGTTTTTTTTTTATGTATTTAAAAAAAATATTTATTTTTTTTTATTATTTTTTTTCAGCTATTAGTTCACTTTTCAATAAGCCCCTTGAGAGTTGTCGGCGCCGCGTGTGCCTCCAAAAACGGAGATCACTTGTGCAAATAAAAGACTCGAAAATGTTATTCAACTTGGAGGCAAGTATTCAAAGTATTTAAATAAAGTTGTATAAAAAATCCGTATATATATACATATATAGCAATAATACAAAAGGGAAACTTGAACTAATATACTTTTGGCATTTCCTGTGTCGTACTCAGCTCACTCTCCCTCTGTCCTGGCGGCACTTGATACTCACTCTTGGGCAAATATTGTCGCTTCCGGGACAAGGGACGCAGCACAATGTGGGCCACGCATGTGCATATGGCTGCGATGGCAAAGTACTTGAAGCTCTCACGTCCGCCCAGCTGCTTGAACATAATTCCGCCAATCAGCGAGCCAATGGAGAAGCCCAGGCCGTCGTCCATGCCGGCCATGAGGCCTTGGACCGTGGCCGAGGTGCCGGGAGGCGCCACTGCCGAGGCATAGGCCACGATGCACGTGTAGCAGAGGGCATAGGTGACACCCTGGAAGAACAGCTCCACGCCCACCAGGTACCAGGGATTCGGTATCCAGGAGATGAGCGAGAGGCGCACGGCATAGAAGAAGAAGCACATGCTCATGCAGTGCACGTAGCCCAGCTTCTTGATAATCTTGCCGCTGTAGAAGAAGAACGGCACCTCGCCGGCCAGACACTCCGCCGCCACGACGAGTCCTTCAATCAGCTTGATGTCCGCCATATAGCCCGTCTCAGCGGCCACCTCCTCCACGTGCCAGAACATAAAGTAGATTATGAACGAGTCTATGATGCCGGCCATCGTGGCGAAGAACAAGAAGGTCACAATCGGTGGCTGGCGCACCAGCTGCCAGACATCTGTCCAGATGGACTCGGAGCCGCCCAGTTTGGGCAGCTTCAGCTTGGACACGCTGAACAAGTCCAGCACACTGAACACGCCCATTATAATCAGGGCGGGCGTAAAGCTCTTAACCGCATCCGTTGTCCATAGATTGACCACGACTCCAGCTATAAGCGCCGTCGCTCCAAAGCCAATGGTGCCCCAGACGCGCTGGGCACCGTATTTACTCTGCTCCTCCTCGCCCAGCAGATCGAAGCAGCACGCATCCGATATGGAGTTGGTCACATTGAAGCCAATGGTGCCAATGAAAAGCATCGCAACGAACAGCCAGAAGGCGCCGCTGCCGTAGACGCAGCTGTCGATATGCTGCAGCCGGCAGGTGAGCGAGGTGTTGCTCCAATAGCTAGGCATCGTCAGCTCGGTGAGGCAAAGGAAATAGCTCTCGTTGCCATACTGCAGATTGGGACTCGCATTCAGGTTGGTCAAGGCCTCGGGCGCCGCTATCAGCGTCTGGAAACTGTAGTTGTCCTGGCTGCACTCCGCCTCGTGGGCAGCCTGGCAATGGGCATCCGCCGCATAGATCTCTGGCGGACAGTGGAGCGGCTCCTGGGTCAAGGTCACGTCCCACGTCACGCTGGTCTCGTTCAGCTCAATGGGATGCGGCTCATTGGGCAGAAAGTAGAAACCGCCATAAGCCAGGGTCATGATGACTATCAGCGACATGAAGATGAACTTGCGCAGGTGCTGCGAAGCCAAGGAATTATTATAGATCAGGAGATTCATAGAGATTTCATCGACTTACCATAAAATAATCCGCTAAGAAGCCCACAAGCGGCTTGGCCAGCACATAGAGCACGGGCAGCACGGCGGTTATATAGCCCATTGTGTCCGGCGGTATGCCGATCTGTTTGCCTATCACCGACAGCTGTGGCAATATGGGACCCATGGCTGCAAGGAACACTCAATGAATCCGAATACACCGAAAATTAGTTGAGAACTTACCCGCCATGAAGAAGAAGAAATGCGCCTTAATTGGCAGCAGGCGTCGATTTATTAACGCCATTGTCTCAGCTGTACGGAAAATCTGGTCTACATGTGCATAGGTCTGTCTATATTATATATGATGACAATAGTATATCACAGTTTGATGACTCCATGCACCGGCGTCGTAATCTTTATTACTTTCTGTTCCAGCTGCCCTCCTCACAAGACCATAGTAATTGCAGCGATCGGCTCGATCTGGAGTCTGCGAAGTAAAGAGCAGACAAACTGTAAACATAATGTTGCTATGGGTGTACCCTACAAAAGAGCCGTATCTTATCTTAAACAGACTGTTCCCTGTTACACTGGGCAGCATAAAATTATATTAAGATAAGAGTTTTTTTTTTTGGTAACATACATAGACTGTGTAATTAATTAATTACTCTTTTATTTTATATGTTTGCTTTGAAGGACGTGCAAATCTTATCTGCAGCACCTGAAGAGATATTTAGCATAAACAAAAGGCGTGTTCTATTGCTTGCTCATATAGAACGTCTAGAGTTTATGGCACCTAAAGACCTTTAGATTGTGTGTGTTGAGGAAGTATAGATAGATGGAGTGCCAAGTTACAGTGCAAAATATGTGGGTTAACAGCTCAGCTGACTAACAGATTGCAAAAAATGTAAATATTTAAGAAACAATTTAAATATATTAGAGAATATATAATATAATTTAATATTTTTATAAATATTATATATTATATTCCAATTGGTACTTTGAATTTTTTAATATTTATAATTTGACAAAATATTACATATTATATTTTTAATTTAAAATTAATATACATATATAATTTTATACTGCATTATTTATAATTTTATATATTTTGTATTATTTTTAATTTTATATTAGTAGCCAAAATTAGTATATGCTAATTTGATAATTTTTACAATTTATATTTATTACTAAAACCTATTATAAATATCTTTTTTAATATATTTACTTTATTTATATAACTTATATTTATAATTTATTTATATTTTTTATTATTATGGAAAATAATGAAGTAATATTTGAATTTTTAAATTAGTCCCGGTTCGACCTACCGTTTTTTTTAAGTTTTAAGCACTTATTCATTTTTAAAGCTTTTTTTTAATTTTTTTTTAATTTAAGACATTCTCTAATTTGTTCATTAAATTTAAGAATTTAAATGACTATAAAAATAAAATAAATGACATTTGAAGGAAATGTCAAGATTCAAGATTAAATAGATACATATTAATTGAATACGGAGCTAATTTAATCAACACAATTAACTAATAAATAAATTCCGTTTGCTTTCATCAAATCGTCAAGCGCGTGTGATGTAAACGCGATACTAACTACATACGCACAGATATAGGCTAAGTATCCACAGCTAAAACCAGTCCGATAAATGAGCAATATATAGACATATACACAGATATACATATATATATTCATATATAAATGCATTAACAGCAAACTTGACACAGAAAAATTGAACGATCAACGCTTGGTATTGCCGGCAAGTTAATTGCCCAAAAATAAATTGCCAAAATAAAAGCTTATTTACGATGCAAGAGCCCAATAAAAAGGAGATAGAAACAGAAACAAAAACAAAAACGAATACGAAATATACTTCAATAAGCTAACGGGTTCGCTAATTAAACAAGTAATATTAAACAATCGAAATACACAATTAATAAAGCAATACAAATTATTAATCAAATTTAGTGCCTGAAATTATAAAAACAAAAAACTGGGAAGGTAATGAACTTGTACACGCATTCTAATAAAAATAAAATTAAAATAAAATGTTATATAATCTTTAAATACAGGTATGGGAGAAAAAAAAAAACAAATACCTTTTGATTTGCCCATTAATCAAACTACAGTTAAAAACACGATACATTAAAATACAAATAATGCACAAACAAAAAACCCAAGCCCAAACCCAAAATTATAAAAAAAAAAACAGCGAATTTGATGGGATTTTATAGGAACCGAATATGTACGTAAATCGCGAGACAACGACAACTAGTTAAGTCAATAACAACTGAGAAGCCATAGGAATGAACAAAGTATATAAATAAATAAATCAGCTTATATTCGCTGTAACTGAACTGAATCCATCAAGAATAATAATCTAAGCATTTGAACACAATGGCACACTTTCACAGCTCACGATTATTTCCTATGTAATTATAGTAGACAAATGATTTCTTTACTTTTGTGGATATATATGAATCACGCGAGTCCGCTTGACGCTTGAGATCAAGTTGAAGGCATGAGAACGCCGCTAAGTGCGAACTACGACTGATATTACAAAGCGTTGCAAACACCGCCCCACACATAGTCTTCAATGGCACAAAGCATTGGCTGATAAGCTCCACAGACTGATAACCGTACCACCAATAATAATACAATACTAATAAGTAATCGACTGCATAATGATAAGGGTTGAGATTAGAAGTCCTCAGATACACAAGCTTTGAGACAAGAAACTAAACACATTTTATATATTATATATGTATACAAATATCTTAGTAAGAATACCCTAAATTTATTGATAAAGCTTATAAAAGGTATAACGACTTGGTTAAAATATTTATAACACACAGAAGAAGGCGTGGCTGAAGACAAAGTATATGTATAAGTATAAATATATATAAATACATTCTTCATGAGAAGCGATAGTCGAGTCTATTTAATAGAAGATCAAATAATCAATATCAGTTTAAAGTAATCGATCAGTGCTGATCGACAAAAAATCGATAACTTTTTTCTTTACGAATTATGATTTGTTTCAAAATAAACTATAGTTTCTATCTTCTATAAAAATCTATCTTATTTGTATTTAGCAGTAGTATTTTGAGCTCAATCCTCAAGCCTAAAATGTTACCTAATCAATTTTTTTCGGCAAAATCCCATACTTAGATAGACTCCAGTCCCACTCCCTTCCCAACAGTCCACAATTAGGTGATTCCCTGCATTACATTCTCTTTATCCAATCTGATAGCTAAGCCAACAAAAAACCTATGCTAGTTCTTTGGATCTCTGTAATCCCCCTGAAACGCACCTCCCAGCTTGCTTCTGATCAATCAATCACAACTCGGAATACCCCAAGCGCCGATTGAGTCAGCTGCTAGCTGTGCGTTACTTTTGTTTACGTGCGATAATTTTTAAAATTACAAAAAAAAATCTCGGCTCGAAACGGGTTTTATTCGTTGCATCCGCAGCCGACAACGTAAGCGCCAACAGAAGCGGTCAGACAGTCGCATCTGTACGTTCGTCGCATGAGGTCGACTCGCGTTCTCTCGGCTTAACTACATCCTATATAAAATCATATATATATATATGTATAGACATATGTATATTAATAAATAAATGCATGTAAATATTGGTGGGCGTTTTCTGTGGGCCGAGTGCTGATAGCGCGACTAATTAACGGACTCAACTTGAGAATTCAACTAAGTGCGGAATTAACTCAGATTAAAACAAAGTGATTTTAAAATACTTTCAAAATACGAAATCTAAATACTAATTACACAATTATGCAGCCGCTGATAATACTCAGCTGCTTGTTCGCCTTATCAATATCAAATTGTACAGCCATCGAGCCGCCCGACGATGGCAAATGTAAGTTCAACTGAGAGAGACGGGAAACGAGTTTAAGATTATTAAATTTGTATTGTGTTTTCTGTGAATTGCTTAAATCTATAAAAAAGATTTATGATTAAGAAAGACTTTAATTGACATACTATATAATTGACAGCTGTAGACTTGCATACAAATCGAATCAAACAAAAATCAAATAATACTCTTTAGAAGTGCCTAATAACAAGATTAAGTTAACACGAAATTTTAAAAATATCTACATATACTATTCATAAGACAAAAAAAAGTTTTTATCAATTCATTTTTTCCCCAAAATAAATAAAAAACTTAACACACCGGCTGACCTTCATCACGAAGAAAAGAGAAACAAGAAATACTAGAAATATGCAGCAAACCGAATTGTAAACACACTACAATAATTGATATATGAATTTCAACAGAATATATATATTTATTTTATCTGAATTTCATCAGAATTATAATACATATATATATTTTTTTTATATATCTGTATTTCAACACAATTGTAAATCTTTACCATAAAATTGAAGCTACAAATTAAATCAAAATTTAATTGCATCAAATTGTGAGCCTTTCATTAGCAGTTTTATAAATTTTATTTATATTAAATATATATGACAGACAGACAGTAGAATAAACCCAAATTTAAAAATACAGTATATAAAATAAAATAATTTTCAAAATTATGCATTGTAGAAAAACTTTTAAGCTAGTGTTTTTCTGCAATTCCCAAATATAATATAATTGATTAATATATTTTAATTGTCGACAATTCCCTAAAGAAATAATATAATAAACATATTTTAGTTATTAAAACTTTTATTTATTTATATTTTTATATATTAATATATTTTAATTTTATTAGTAAATAGTAAAACACATAATATAATCTTCAGTTAAATATACCATTAAGAAACATAACTGACTATAAAAACAACTTTTTGCTCAATTTATCAATAGATTCCAACTGACACAAAAAGTTTCTATGTATAATATTAAATTTTTAAAGATTTATATATATATATATATATATATATATATATATATATATATATATATATATATATATATATATATATATATATATTCTTTCATTTGATGACGTTCACTTAGATTTAGATATCTATAACATGTTTGTAGCAGAAAGCGGCTGCTAAATAAATTTGAAAAACTCCAACTCAGTTGTTGATACTGCAAGATCCATACACATACAAATTTATTATATGGGCAGTGCCAAAGTCAATTGGTTAAACATAAGCTAAACAATTAAGTATAAGTATATACCCCCTAAGACAAGAGTATAAACTATTTCGCATATTGAAAGCCTATACTTATTTCAAGTTTGTGCTATTAACTTTCAAAGTTGTTTTAGTGTACAATGACGATTGAAAAATGTACAAAAATGATTTACACATTATATATAGCTAAAGTAACTATAAATAAGTACACTATCCGGCAAATACATGCATATATATATAATCTCTTAACTGTCAGCCGACATCTTCCGCAAATAGCCCGAAAACCTGTCTTTGACAAGTCTCGTAACACATTGAAGTTCATACACGCGTCGACCTTGACTGCATGCTCCACTGGCCAAAATAACTCTCCTGAATCCACCTGACAACAGTTAGTTGTGAATTCTGCGTAATTGCCATGATATCAGAGTTTTCCCAAGACGCGACGAGAGTTAAATGCAAAGAGTACGTCTTTAAACCGGTTGCGCTTGGCTTAGTGCCAGCCACAGGGGAATTTTGAATTCAAGACTCTTTCCGAAAAACTGCACGCAATAAACGATCAATTCACACAGAAAATTAATTTATTCGAGTGGAATTGATACTTTCGGCGGAATACTAAAGGTTATCACATCGATTTTAATTTCCTTTGTATTTCTCTTCTGCGTTTTCGTTTTCAGTGCGCGTCTGTGTGGTCGAGTCGCGGGGTAATTATCGCAAGGCGCCCAAGTTCTGTCCCCTGCTGAAGGCCACAAGTAACATTGAGTGTGTGATTGGTGTCGATCGCTTGGACTGTGTGCGCCGCATACACAAGGGCACGGCACACTTCGGCGTGCTCAGCTCCGAGGATTTGGTGGCCGCTCGCTGGGCCAGTGTTGAGATTCTGGTTGCCAGTGAACTGCGTTCCCATGAGTCCCCGTTCGAGTATGAAATCGTGGCCGTCGTAGACAACGAGGCTGGCATACACACAGTCAATGATCTGCATGGCGCCAAGTTGTGCCATCCTGGCTATGGTTTGGATCACCACTGGACCGAGGTGTTGGCCAATGTAAGAATAGCAACTATTAACAAATACTGAACATAATTTAACTGTCATAATTACTCTTTGCAGTATTTCGAATCAACCTTGGTCTCAAAGTCCTGCAATCCAGATATCTCGCTAACTGAAGATCGCATTGCTGCCTCAGCGAGATATTTTGGACCCAGCTGCAAAGCGGGTCCCTGGGTGCCAGATCGTAAGCAGGATCGCATTCTGAAGGATCGTTATCCATCACTGTGCCAAATGTGCTATGACCCATACAGCTGCGATGACACGGACAAGCATTGGGGCCGACGTGGCACACTCTATTGCCTGACTAGTGGCGGCGGCAGCGTTTCCTGGGCGCGTCTCGACGACACGCGCAGTCATTTTGGAGTGAGTACCCAACATTGAACATTTGCTTATACAGAAACATTTCTGACTAACACATTTAACAGCTGGCAGGTCTGGCTGCACAGGACGATCCGGCTAAGTACAGCTATCTCTGCCCTGACGGACACTTGCAGCCAATCAATGTGACTCGTCCGTGCATTTGGGTGTCCAAGCCATGGCCTGTGGTGGCTGCTCGTCGCTCACATGCCGCTCAGGTGCAGCGTCTGGTTACTGGACTCACACACGACGAGCCGCAGAGCTGGCAAAACGCGCTGCTAAGCTTGCTGGAGACATACCATGTATTTACCGTGCCACTGGACAATGTCATCTCCATCGATGACTATCTTGACCAGGCTGTTGGCTTCCAGTCGGCCTACAGTTTCCCGGAGTGCAATCCACCACGTTCGATTGTCGTCTGCACAACATCGATCATTGAGCACATTAAATGCTCTTGGCTGCAGGAGGCATCTCAAGTTTATGGCGTTGAGCCGAACATTCAGTGCGTCCGCACGACGAACTTGGAGCAGTGCATGGAAGACACGCGTTACAAGAGCGCCGATGTTCTAATGGTCAATCAGGAGCAACGTGTTCAGGCTCAAAGGGACCATAGTTTGACGCCGCTGCTCTTTGAATTTGCTGAGCAAATGCACGATCGATATGTGACCATAGCGCTGGTCCATAAGGATTCCAAGATCAAAAGTTTTCAGGATTTGAAAGGGGCGCGTGCCTGCCTACCGAGTTATGAGGGCGCTGCCCATCTCTCGGTGCTGGAAACCATTGTGAACGCAACCGGAAAAGTGCACTCAGTGAATTCATATTTCAGTCATGAATCTTGCCTCTGGCATCCGCACCGTGGACGCCAGTGTCCGCCGCATTATCAGGGCGATGAGGGCGCATTCCGTTGCCTGGCCGAAGGTGCCGATGTGGCTTTCCTCAGCTCCGATGTCTACAAGAAATATGTTAGTGGCAATTTAACATCTGACTGGCTGGCGCATGCCAAGCCCCAGTCTTACCGCCTGCTGTGTCCTTACGGCGGCATCGAACGGCATTCGAGGTTTGAGTACTGCTATCTACACTGGACGCCGCGGGGCCAACTGGTGACGCACAATTCATCTCTAACGCGACACAATGAGATCTACAACTCACTGCGCGACATGGATCATCTGTTTGGCAAAAAGTCCAAGAGCGACATACGCCCCTTCTCGCTCTACGGCATCTTCGATAGGCGCAACGACATATTGTTCCACGACAGCACGGATACACTATTAAGCGCAAACGAATTGCAGCGAGACGACGCCAAGCGTTCCATGGAGCACATATATGCCCGTTATAAATCGCAGTATTACGCTTCAAAAGACGGCGACGACAGCGGCGCCCCGTTGGGCTGCGGCAGCAGCTTCGTGCTGCTGTTGGCAACGAGCGCTTTGTGGCTGATGCAAAGCGTATAATTTTAGAGGAAATACTGTGCACAAGATTACCTTTATTTATTGTGATATTAATTTTTATATGCGCACAATTAAAGCTAGATTATGTTAGGCAATCAAATACAAACAATTTCCAAAACAAATCGTTCTCTTATTGAATAAGTGTTGTAAAACACTTCGATTGGAAAAGGTACGCAGCTCACAAACGAGAAAAATGTGTAAACAATTACCAAGCAAAAGTTTGTTGAGCTCTAAAACGGTTTCATTTATTTATATATATATATATATATATATGTATACACATTTTTATTCAAATATATATATAAATATGTATGTATTTAAAATGCATATCGATTATATGTATTCAAACTTACCAACCTTTGAATATCAGCTGTTGGCATTGTTTTTGTTGCTATGCTACTTAAATGGTTGCTACGGGAACGATGAAAATTGTCACAACGAAATGAATTTTTGCAATGAACTAAATTAACAATTACAATTGATTAAACATACGTGTCTGCTTAGCACCTACTTTTATCAAAAACCAGTCATTGCGGGCGTAAAATGTCTAAGAGTTTATCGCGTACGACCAGCAAACTAAATGTAAGAACTAATAAACTAACACAAGGACATGTACTTGGCACCAATTAAATTATATGCCACAGCCAAATTATTTTGTAGAGTTCATTTACGTACACGAAAGAGCCGCCACTTGTCACTGGATTCACTGTGAATGTAGTTCTCAGAAGTATTAATATGCACCATGTACACACAGGCGCACCCACACATGCACACATATTAATTTAAACTAATGCCAAGCACAATTACACTTAATATTGGCCCAGTGGAAAGAGAGCATTGATCGTTTTGCTGGAAGAGCAGCAGTTTGATCTTTGAATTTTCATTTCGATCAGTGTTGGAAAACGCACACTAAACAGCTGTAGCTTGTTGCTGTGAATATAAACAACAAAAACCCGATTGAATGCAATTATTTGCGTATTTTATAGCCAAAACATGAAGTACAGCGGAAGACTATCAAATCACCTGCAACAGGTAAAACAGGTGCAACATCATCGAAAAGCAGCACGGAGAAAGTGAAGGAACAAGAGAAACTCGAAGGCGAGAAAAACCAGCGAAAGACTACAAAGACTACGTTAGCCGCAACAACAACAACAGCAACAGCTAGAAAATCAACGTCGTCATTGCTCACAGGTAAAAACAAGGAGCGTGAGGCTGTTGCCGCAGCAAACAAACGAGCAACACCATCGCCGACAACAAAGGCAACTACCGCAAGCACCACATTGCGTGCTGCCAAAGCGAAACAACCACCTACCGGCAAGGTGAAGCCCAATGCAGTGCTGGACACATATCAAAGCGTGACGGTGTCATCGCCACCGCAAAAGCGCAAAGTGCAGTCAAAACAAGCAATAGTGGATGCCGTTGAGGAGGTCAAGCAGGCGCCACGTGTGCGCTCCCTTTCACGCACCCTGCAGCCCGAGGAAATAGTTGTGCTCAAGCGAGAATCGGCGAAGCAGCGCAGCGAATTGGACGTACTGCAACAAATCAAACAAGTTAAGGAGCCTGTGGCTTTTGAAGTGAACTTCGATGCAGCTAAGAAGCAAGCAAATGATGTAGATAACTACTCGGATGACTTTGAATCCTATGAATCGGACTTTGAGACAGATGCCAGCACGCCCGAGGAGGAGGACTTGGAAGAAGAAACTGAAGAGGAGGAACAGGAAGACCTAGCAGAACTAAAAGTAAGTGACAAAGGTGAAGATGTGGCAACATATACTGATGAGGTAGAGGAGGAGAACGAAGATGAGGAAGATTCGGAGCCCACGCAAAACCCCATTACAGTCATTCAGCGTGACAAGGAGCTGGAGAGAAAACTGGATTCGGGCCACTATGACCTGCACTCACGTCGACAGCCGCGTGTCGCTGCCCAGCACGAATTCGATAGCTTTGATACCAACAGCATGGCAAATTCAGAGCAACTGGACTCTGGCATTAGCAGCTATGGTGTTGGTGGATCTGTGGAGGTAGCCAATAGCCGAGAGTCGTCGGCGGACGTGCATTACGGCGGCTATGTTAACTTCATTTCCCATCCTGTTGTAACCCGGCGTGGTCAGGAACTGATGCGAAAGCTGCGCTTTGATCATCTGGACTATCAGCTGTTCGAGATGAAGCCACTTAGCTACGAGGGATATATGCAAAGCTATGGCAAACTGAATACTTGCCAGCTAGCTACACAGACGCACTCCCAGCAGATGGACAACGAATGCCAGACTCTGGAGCTGCACACGCGTACCAGCTGGACACAGCATCCACCACATTATGGCAGTCAGCTGGTCCTCAGCTGCAGTGGCGATGCGGGCAACGACTGTAATGCGCTCGCAGCACAGACAAATGATAAATTCGATTGCAGCTTGGCACGCCTGGAACAGCTGCGTCAGGCTGAGCAACAGCGTGCAATGCGGCAGCAACAACAGCGCCTGAGCAAACCCAGCGACTTGAATCGGCTTGGCGTGTTCCTACATAAGGCATCCTTGCTGCTAGGCAAAGTACTGAGTTCCAATTGTCCAGCTCGTGCGCCACACCAAGTGCCGCTGCTGCAGACTGGGCTACTGAATGCGCTCCCAGTGCGTCGCATCTTTGGTAGCGCCGGGCAGCAGCAGCTCGTGGTCACGGTACATGAGTGTCCACCGGAGTCCAACGTTTATCGTGATGACTTCGCCAATCTGCTGATGGTCTGGTCTCTGACGGATCCCAGCAAACCGCTGCGTCTGCTGTCCACCTGGGCCGAAGTATGTCGTGTGGCGTTCTCCTGCGAGGCACCCGACATAGTTGTTGCCGGCCTGCGCGACGGCAGCATAGCCATGTGGGATCTGCGCGAAACATACAGCTTTTGCTCCAAGTTGGATGGAAATTTGACACATTTTGCAGCCACGCAGTCGGTGGTGCCCACTATGGACAGCCAAGGGCTGACCGCCTTGGACTTGGGCGCCGTCGTAGATGTGCGCAGCTTTCGCCCGACGCCCAATTCAGCTGGCATTGGACTGGGCAGCAGCTTGGCTCTGACACACAAAGATATACAGGTGGGTTAGCAACTTGAACTGAGATCAGCTTTAATTACTTACATTCTCCTTTCCACAGTATGCATCGCTTAACGACTCGGGTCTCCTGACTATTTGGTCCCTAGTGGAAAGTGAGCCAAATTGCGGTGCAACGACCCGAAACGAGTACAGCTCGCCCTGGGCCAGGGTGAAGCTCCTGCAGGCGGTCAGCTGTGATCTGCGTGACTATCTAGAGCGTCGCTTGCTGAAGCGCAGTCAAACGGACTACGACAAGACCAAGTCCCTGTTTCAGGGCAACGTCTACAGCGACGAGCTGCTGCGTGAGCTGAATGAAACGCAAACACTTACGACAGCCATGGCGGGACAGAGTGTGCAAGGATTACGCTTCAGCAGCATCGATACGGGCAGCGATCTCATCTATGTGTGCACCAATCGCAACTTTGTGCTGTGCTGCACGCGCAGCCTCAAAACGGAACGCTTCACACGTATCGGACTACACGAGAGTCGTTTTCTCTTTCCCACTGCGCTGTGCGTACTGGCGAATGAGCACTACGTCGCTGTGGGCTTGTCGAATGGCTCCGTGATGATACTCAACTGCAATCAGCGGCAGCGCCAACGGGTACAGCGGCCCACGACGGCCATGCCGCAGCCAACTGTGGACTACGAGCCGGAGACGGGCAAATCTTGCGCCATTCAGAACATTATACTCAACGAGCGACGTTCCTTCGAGCAGCAGGAGCTGACGAGCAGTGGCAGCGGCAGCGGCAACTTTGATGCTCGACCCAATACCGCTCTGCAGCTGCTGCAGCAGCCCCGCCGAGCTTACGAGCTGCAAGTTTTCGATCAGCAGCTGCTGCTCAGCGGCAGCGTCTTGCGGCAGAATCTGGTCCAAGCCCTGGTCCAGTCCAGCGACGGTTGGCGGCTGTTCGCCTTGTCCAATGGCTCTGTGCGCAGCTACGATTTCCATTTGGATCGGGAATTGTCGGATATTGGCTTACAGATTGGCTCCCCCGTCAAGGACATTGCTGCATCGAGCAGCTCTGCAAGCAACCAGCAATTGCTGCTCCTTGCAGCAGATGGCAGAGTGCAAATGCACTCAGTCAATTTGTAGTTTGTTAATATATATTATGTTTATGTTTAATGTTTTATGTTGTTAAAAACATTCCAATGTCAATGCAATAAAGTTGTTTTCTTACCCTTGCGCTATGAACTAAATTTATTTCTTTAAAGATAAACTGTTTTAATATATAGTTCATTACTTTCTTCTTGTAGGCTTGCTCCATACCCAATTACTTTTAAAATAGTTTTATAAATTTATTATGTTAAATAATATTTTTTCTGGTATAACTAAGCTTGAAATACCCTGTTTAAGTTTTAAATAATTTTTGAAGCGAAAACTTGTTTTAATACTGCTATAAGTTCTGTTTCAATATTTATATTAGTTCGTCTGTTTGCTGCAAGTTTATCAAAATAAAATATTTATTTATTCTTAAACAAAAATATGCCAGACTTTAGGCGGGAGTACCCTTGCATTGTTTAAAATCTTAAATATAGCTCTAAAAATTAAAATAGTTGTTAAATGTTAGCTAAAAATTTAAATATTTACCACACACCGCAGAAGAGGAGCTCTGCACTGATCGGCTCTGCACGACTGACCACTAGGTATTATGGGATGCGACTGAAGAATTGCTGCTGCAGGCCTCCTCTTATATAGGGACGACTCTCCAGCTGACAGTCGAGCACAACTCAAGAGCCGAAAGGCTCAAGTTCCACTCACTGAGTTCGATTTGACGCTCGCTCGTTATGTGGAAAATATAAGTGCTTCCTGCTGCTCAATGCATTCTCGCTAACCGAAGAGATAAAGAGTACATTGAGTTTATGCAATGTCTGTTGATTAACTCTGTGGCCTTCTAAAATACTTAAAGAGATTTGAATTAAAGCATTTAAATTTTCAGTGAGTTATATATATAAATTTTAAATTACATTTTAATACATTTTTTATAATTTATTTCAATTTAATTTAAAATTAAATTTTAATAACATTTTTATAATTTATATTTCATTTTAATAAATTTATTTATATTCATAAATTTTTTTTTTTTTGAATGCTTTGAATCTTCATAGTAAAATATTTTTTATTGAACTTGCTTTTGTTCGTTATATGTTTGTTATTTATTTGGCCGAAGAGCCAAACAGTATGCAAAACAGTTGCATAAAGCGAAATAGTAAAATTTATTAATTTATAAATTATATAAAATAAATTGAATAAAAATTAATTGAGAATAAAAAGATTACAAATAAAAACAGAACTATTATTAGAAGCAAGTAGATATATATTCAGTTTCTATATACTTACATACATATGTATATATTTATAAATAGATAATAATAAATAATAATAGAATTTAATAATACAATAGCATGTGACAACTTTGCTTACGAAATGATAATAATTTACGAATCTATAAATATTTAAATAATAATAATTGAATACGAGAATAATGGCACAAGCTTAGAATATTTATGAAAATGGGAAAGTGTCGAAAGACTCAAAATTAAATTGCAAATTATTTGCATAAGACTTGAAATAATTAAATTTAGCCGTGAAAAATATATTCCGATTAAATATTTTCGTTAGATTGGAAAAAAATTAAATTTAAAAACTTAGCTCTATGTACTAGTAGTCTTGTGATAATAATGTTTTAATAAAATGATCCTAATCAACATAATCTATTGCTCATCATAATTATCGTATATGATTAACATCTCATAAATTTTTTTTAAATATTTATTTATTTACTCGGAATAAGACTATATGCTAACCTTATTGCTGCTAAGGGCACTCTCGCCTTTATTCTAAATACTTTAAGCTTTACAATTTTGTAAAAATATTTTATTTTTTATAGACTTGCAAAAAACACACGAACATTTTTAATTTGATTTATTTATTTATTTTTTCATTTTATTCAGATCTGCTTTACGAGTGCTTGCTTGGGGCTGTGAGAGCGGGAGTAGCGCTCTGCCTATGCTCCCTCTCCCTATGCTTATGCCTCATGCTCGATCTCTCAGGTAACATTCAGATATATAGACATTTAAATATATATTTACAGGTGTACTGAGACCCACTCAACTTTCCAGCTAACATTTGCCCAAATGAGTTCCACTCTCCGAAAGAAATCAATGTGGAGTATTTCGTATAATAATTTATTTATAAATATAGATCACAAAACACAATTTCACATTTACATATTTACACACTCAAATACTGATGTCCATTGCTGGATCAGAGTTGCCTGGCCACGCCCAGCATGCCGCCCGCTGTGGCGCCGAGCAACTGCCGCACCGTCTGCAGCTCGTCGCGCAGGGCGAGCACCTGGGCGCGCAGTATGGAGTTCTCCTGCTCGAGGAGCGCGGCACGAAACGCAATCCGATCCTCGCGTATCTTGCGCGCGTCCCTTGACTTCTTGGCCGCCTCGTTGTTGCGCTTGCGTCGCTCATAGTACTTGGCGTCCTTCTGGGCATCCGGTATGGGTCGCTTCTCGCCGCGGGCCCGCCGATGCAGAAAGCCCGGAAACATGCCAACGCGGTTTAGTTCCATTAGTGGAAAATCAAAGGACTGCAGCGCATGGTTTGGCGGCGCAATGTACTCGAAAGCGGGTAACGTGGCGGCGGCAAGGCTGCCATTGGGCTTGGACGCCAGCAGATTGGGCAAGGCGAGTCCGGGCAGCGGCATGCGCAGATTATGCGTCGCAGGTAGCGTAAAGGTGGAGTTGCAGCTCGCCTCCAGTTCGATGTCCAGTTCACTATGCAGGGAGATTGTTTCCGTCACGTCCACAATGGGCGACTTAGCGGGCGAGTACATTGTGAGCGGCTCCCAGGATTTCCGGAGACAAACTATTGTGAGTTCCGTTCACGTCGACGGCCGCGTTGTCTTTGAGCCTTCCACGCGTGTTCCCTATTCGAACGACCGTCTTCAGCTGCACCCGTAGGTCTGGCTGCCAGGTAATTATAGGTTGTTGTCACACACAAAAACGGCAGCTCCAAAAGGGGCCACCCCCACACCCTGGGCCCTAAACCAGTTAGGACCAAATCTAAGTCGCAGCGCCACAGGCCGCCTTCCGCTTGATTCAGCCAATCACGCAATGTTGACGGTAATTATTCGTCAAATACATGACACTTTTCCATGTTGAATGACATTTATTTTGCTGCACAGTTATAAGGGTTTCATATAACTGGTTAGTTTGATTAGCCACCCCCTCGAAGCCGCCGCAGGACCCAACAAAGGACAGAACAGAAAACAAAAAAACTGTTGACCACATGTCGAAGTCGCGTTTCTGATTTCTTTTGAGGGTGTTGCCCGCCACGGGCTGGGCTCGGACAGGGTTATATGAGTTGGCCAACTATTATGCAGCAGGGCCCAGCGTAGGGCTGAAAACTTTTTCTAACAGCCAATGGGAGCGATCGAGTGGCCGTGGCAATGGGCGGGTTAGCAAACAGATGGGGACACAGCGCCTGCAAATCGACCGCAAAGGAATTTTACGTTGCGCTTTGGATCGAACGACATTTTGTAGATGAAACTTTACGATTAAAGTTAATAAGCCTTAATTGTCGGCCTACGGTTCAAAGGACGTCGCAATACAAGTACGTAAATTCAACTAAGTGGGGCTTTAAATATGTATATGGAATCAAAAACGTAAAACTTCAAGCGTTTTTCTATGAATGAATATATAGTATATTCCTAGATATAAACATAATAGGTAGTTAGGGATTTTTGAATTATTTTATATTATATTATAAAATACATTGAATTATAAAGTAACAGAGAAAGAATATTTTTAGTTTTCAAAATATTATAAATAAAAAATAATAAATAAAATATTAAAATAAAAAAATAATAAAAATATAAATAAAAAATATATTTAAAAAATTATTTTTAAAGTAAAACTTCTACTTATATATGTATCAACCAAATTTATTTTTTGAATATTTAAAAAATACATTTTTCGTTTTTTTTTTAAATATTGTTTTATTATTTGAATAATTATATGTTGAATATATTTTTTGTAAAATAAATAAGGGCAAAACAATTTTTTTGTATAGAAATAGTTATTAAATAAAATTTAATTAAATTTATCATAATATAACATAATTTCTACATCTGCTCATTCAATCATTCCTAAGCAACCTGTTCTATATAAAACAGTCCATTATTTTCTACAATTTTATTGCTCTTTTTCCACTTCTTTTCTCAAAGAGTTTTTGTTTTGTATTAAATCATATTTAAATAATAAATACAAATATTTTTCAAGTATATTAAGATAAAGTACAAAAACATATATGTTTTTCTAAGGACTGTTTTCAAACTAAGTGAATCAGAGTTTTCTATTAGTTTATTTAGCTATCTATTTATCTGACATCTTCTTTGTTTTATAGATATATTCATTATATATATTACAGTTCCCTGTCGCAATGCACTATAAAAAAAATCGGTCGAGTCACGTGTATTGTCAATCAATAGCTTGGGCAGCCCAGAAGGGTCGCTCGACATGAGTGAATCTTGCTGAAGGAATATACCATATATTACTTAAGCAAGATATTGAGTTGGTCTTATAGTAATAACTGTGATATTAACAAAAAACGGCATAGTCAGGCCTCAATTTATGTGGGGCCTAATCTATCCTATGAAGCCATCAAAAAGTCTATGATTGAAGCATGACTGCGCCAAATAAAAAACAATGAGACTTACGTTTAGCTTTGATAACCTTACCAATAAAACATTTTACCACATGTCATTCGGGGCGCTGCTTCTGCAACCCGTTCACTTTGAGAAACTGTCACCTGTTCGGGCAGGACAAATTGCCAGTTGGACGAACAACGCCCCCCGTCGAACCGGAAGTCAGAGACAGCGACAGCGACGGTTGACGGTGGCATCCTAACAACATTTCATAATGTATGCGCTAATTTATTATCTGTTGGCAAAAGTTTTACCATAGTTAACCCTTTGACTGGCCTCGTTTGTGTCTCCAACCGGTGTTGGAGAGTTAAAGACGGGCCATGGCTAAAAGGTTAGCGTGCGCACTCCGACATGCCCTCCAGGAATACCATGAAAGACGGTGAACTGACAATTAATACTATATCATTATTTGTGGTTAGAAAAGCTTACAGATCGTGGATCTGCAGTCGCAAATTTGAGACCTTTGAATGATGATAAGTAAGAAGAACATAACTGTAAATAATATACCAGAATTAATACCCGTTGTATATTTAAATTTTTTTTAAATATGTATATATATGCATTTTTTTAATTTAATAAAAATAATATAAATATTAAAACAAAAATTTTGGAATAAAAAAAATTAGTATTCAAAGTAAAGTTTTTAATATTATTACTTGGTAGTTATTCCTTCTTTATAATATGGAAAACAGAATAAAGCAAATGATTAAGCTTACAGCTTATATCAACTACTTTTTTTCGACTAAGACTTCTGACATCAATCTGCATCTCATAATATAAAAGTGAAGATTTTCAAAGATTTATAAAATAGTTAAATAAATAGCTGAAAAATCTCTTGAATTTACCATTATTTTAAGAAATTGGAATTTTAAGATCTAACTAAAATAAATGATAAAAAACAGTTAATTTTCAAAAATTATGACTATTATTTAGAATAAAGAAAAAACACATTGAACTTTATCGTAACTCATTATTCATTTATTTTTCTTTATCTCACCGACAGAGCTACAAGGGCACTTAACACACCCCCTTGGGGCCTGTTCGAAGCTAATGCAGTGGGAGGCCTACTTCTATTTATATATTAGGCAAATTACCAGGTAATAATGGAAAAGAAGGGAACATGTAATTGTTACAATATTTGTACGGCTTCGGGTCGTAATTGAAGAGCAAACCGAAAGCAAACATCGGCGGACAAACTGTTAATGACACCTGTAAGTGGATGACATTAGCACTTAGAGCGAGGGCAGGAACCCAGTAGACGTGGACGTACTCCACGCCACCAGATGTCATTAGCTGTGCTTTAGTTGTCTTCACAAATTTGTATACATACAAATACAAATATAATATATATCAATAAATAAGTATAAACAGTAAAACCAAACAAAAAAACGAAACAGCTGGAAAATGTGTGAAGAAACTCCGATCAGCGAATGCGAGCCGACGACTTTGATGATGCACTCGAACACTTATCACATCCACTTGCCACTGTACATTATGGACATGGTGCGCATCTTCCAGGACCATCCCAAATATGTGAATGGCATCAAGGAGGTGCATATTGTGGATATGTTGGAGAAGGAGTGAGTGAGCTGTATATATATATAAGTAATCAATATCTGAATATATACATACATATATTATGGCTGCAGATCGTTCGCCTGTGGCGATTTGGAGGCTCAGGTGAAGACAGCCGTGATGGACCTGTCGGCAAAGGGCTTTATACGATATATTAACAACGGTTATCGCACATTGGGGCCGATTGCCAAGCTGGCCAATGCCCGCAATGTGCGGCACTTTTGCGCCACCTGGCAGCGCATTGCCGAACTACAAAAGGTCAACTCGGACATCCTGGATGGCAGCTGCACCCTCAACACTCACCGCCACAAGTGCAACAAGCGTGGCTCCAGTTGCTAGTTGGCCAAGACGCTTTGCTTTGCTTTATTATTTCGTTGCGTTTCGAAGTTTTCAGTTTCACGCAACGGCCGCCGAACCATTGTAGATATTCGAAAAGTTATGTTTCAACTCGCCCACGTCCAAATTATTGTTAAGCCCGAAAAAATAGCATAGAAAAACCCAAAATGTGTCCTTTATTTATGTGTCTATTGCTGGTGACCATATGGAGGGTGGTTCAGGCTCATCATCATTATATGAGTGTTGCCCGGCCGGAACATATGCCAAGGGGTCTCTCGCCTCCCCCCACCACCCCACCCAACTCATCCTTTTGACACTTAACCCTGTGTTTAGTTCTCATATAATTATCGCCGAGGGTAGTACCAGCAGGTGTGTGGTCTATGGTGAATACGATTGTCTACTATTACCTAATATATAATATCGTGTATACATTTTGTGTTAAGCACAAATATGTTCAGATTAATATGAAAGATTTTATAAAGTTCTCTGTTTAAGTGTAAAATATCAATATTTATTTATATTAAAAATGGGAAATCAGTGTAAAATGGGTTTTGTTAAAATGTATGTAACACGCAGAAGTATATATATTCTTGATCAGAGCGACGAGCTGAGCGATATAACCTATGAGAGCTAGACAAATTTGTTATGTAGGTCGAGCTTCTTTTAAAAAAATCGATAACTGTTCTCTTTTTAATGTTATCGATTAAAAACGGTATCGAAATTCAGTTATTAAATTATATCTCTCAAGTCTTTTAAGCTAATGTCCCCAAATTTTGTTTGATACTTTTATATATATTTTTTGCAATTTCGGTTTTTGTTAAACTTTGGATACCGGATGCAAATTTTCTCAGCTATTTAAATTGAAGGTAATTGCAAATAAAGCCAGTATATGAATGAGTTTGCATTTTTCTAAATTGGAAAAAATTATTTAAAATATGAAGATTATATCCTGAAAGTTTCATTAAAATCCATTAAACCATATAGAAGTTATTAAACAAAATCCATAGATGGTGCTGCAAGTTGAAAATTGAAATTTGGTATGCTCTGCAGTTCTCCAAGTGGGGACTCCCGACTAGAGTTTTCTTACATGGTTTAAATATTTTTTTATTTATATAATATTTTAAAATTGCCTAAAATTTGACATGTTCGCAGTTAGATCATTGCAGTTATCCGCCTTTAACTGAACCACAGTCCCTTACCATTTACCCTTTGCTTCTCCTAGTCGTCATTTCGTTCATCCCCACATGTGACCCCATACATTAGCCGTACACGCATGTGATCTCTGCCAGGTGTTATTTATTGCCTTTCTAATCGTTGCGGCATAATCTATTAGCACCCGCTGCGCTCGCTGATGACGACAGATACGTGACCGAACTCGAGCCAGGACAAAACTTTGCTCCTTTTGCACATTATGAGCAATTAATATTATTGTTTTATTGCTTTTGCTTTTGCTTTCAAGCTTTGTGACAACAGTTAAGCTGATGACAATTATTTTTGATACTGCTTCAAGAAGTAAATTGAGTATATTGGTTTTGTGCAATGTCCATCTGCCCGTCTGTCCGTATGAAATGGCGAATAAGACGTCGTGTATACACTCGCTTACCCTCGAATAAATAACACACAGCACAATTAACAAGTTAAACACATATCAATTTTTTTATTATCCAAAGGTGTATATAAATATAATATAAAGGTGATAGACTGCAAAAAGATCCCTGTTCATTTAATCTTAATCAAACAGCAAATATCTGAAAAATGAAAATGACATAAAGTTAGTTAAATGTGTGTTAGTTAAATGTAGGTCATTCAAGCTAGTTACTTTGGAGCAGCAGAGGTAACACTGAAAAATAAAAATAACAAAAATTAGTTGACTGTGTGTTAGTTAAATGTAGGTCATTCATAGCTAGTTACTTTGGAGCAATAGTGGTGTTACTGAAAAAGTAAAAATTACATACAAATTAGTGAAATCTATGTTAGTTATATGTATGTATGTCTCTTATAACTACTTACTTTGCATCAATCTCCTCCAGTTTTTTTACAATTTTATGAAACAGGGACGGATTTACAAAATATATTGTTATACCAATAATAGCTGCTACAATTACAACAACTACCACCACAATAATAATAATCTTCTTTTTTTTAGAAGAGCCACCTTGGTATTGCTCATTTACAAGACGTCCCGCAGTTTTCATTGTATGAGAAATATAAAAAAAAATAGAAAATCTAATTTAATGAAATCTAAAGATAATACTACTATGCCTATGTTTTTGACAGCTTCAACATTTTTTTTATATTCAAACGTAACATATTTACATAGAAACAAGTAATAGTGCTCTAGTCGAGACTGCTCGACTAAGAGATCCCTGAACCCAGCGAAGAACCGCGATTGCTAAGAACCGCTAACATTCTCCGCTACTTTTATATGTATGTAGCTAGCAACACATATACACACACAGCCGCACGCACAAGCACACAGTCTGTTAACTGTGCATTTTGACTCAACAACTGAGCTCAGTCTGCAAAGCGCCGATAATATGAGATATTAAATGTTTAAAAGTTTTTTTCTAGAGTGAGGCGAAGGGAGCGTGACATCCAAAATTGAATAAAAACCGAAATTGCAGGAGGTTCAAATAACACTAAATTCAAAATTTGAAGACCCTAGCTATAAAGCTGAATTGGATAGAATTTTATAACTAAATCAAGATATCGGTCTTAATCGATAACATTAAAACCATATCAGTCATCGATAATTTGAAACAAACTCGATTATTTCGTGCTATACACAAACCTTAAAAAAATTTGAAGTCTCTAGCTCTTATATGTTTTGAGATCGACGCGTTCAAGCATACGGACAAACGGACGGACAGGCAGACAGACAGACGGAAAGGGCCTAATCGCATCGGCTTCTCTCCCTGATCCAGAATATGTATACTTTGTGGAGTCTGCCACGCATCCTTCTGCCTGTAACATACACATTCCCAAAGACATTATACCCTAATTTCCCATTTTCAATGGGTGCAGGGTTTAATACGCGTAAAGGCAATGCAAAAATTTGGAGACCCTCGCGCCACGGATTAAACCATGAATTTCAATGACGATAGCTCGTGCAGATTCTAAGAGCAACAGACAACAGCGTGTCACCCGGATCACCACTGATCTTCGCTCGATAGTAACAGTCAATGTTTCAATCGAAATCTGGCTAATCAGGCCCGTCATTCTAGAGCCACACCAGCATTGGCGCCTTACATATTAGCCGTACAAGCATAATCTGTTAGCACCCAGTTAAGCTGAAGACAATTATTTTTGTCTGATTGAAATGTGGAATATGACGTCGTGAATACACTCGCTTACCCTCGAATACATAACACACAGCACAATTAACAAGTTAAACATATATCAATTTCTTTACTATCCAAAAGGGTATACAAATATAATATAAAGTCAATTGATTCCAAATATATCCACTTTCACTTAGTCAGAATCAATCTGAATAGATCTGAAAAATAACAAAACACAAAAATTAGTTAACTGTGTTAGTTAAATGTATGTCTTTCATAGCTAGTTACTTTGGATCGGAGCGCCAGCTGAAAAATAAAAATTATAAAAAATATTAGTTATTTCTATGTTAGTTAAATTTATGTCTTTCATAATTACATGTAATCATCTCTAGGCTAAATGTGATAAACCTCCGGAGCTACGAAGTAAATAGTAATAACAACAATAATTGCTAGAACTATTAAAATTGTCAACACAATTAAGCAGGTCGCAAATGGGCCACAACACATTGTACGGGAAATATAAAAAAAAAATTACAAAATCTAATTTAATGAAATCTAAATATAATACTACTATGCCTATGTCTACGACAGCTTCAAATTTTTTTTTCAGATTCAGAATGACACCTTTCGTGCTGTCATTCAAAGCTAAAGGACATCCAACAATCAATCGTCATAAGGAGATAAGCAGCAGCAGTGAGCGATCCGTTATTTAGCTCTAAATTGACATTTGAATTTTTTCTCAATCTCTTGATTATTATGTTTTCTGCTAACATTTGAAATGGGAAATCAGGGTATATTGGCTTTGTTGAAATGTATGTAACAGGCAGAAGGAGGCATGGCAGACCCCATAAAGTATATATATATATTCTTGATCAAGGTGACAAGCCGAGTTGATATAGCCATGTCTGCCCGTCCTTCTGTCCATATGTGTGAAAGCGTCGATCGGTTCTAAGATATAAGAGCTGGAGACTTGAATTTTTGTATGTAGCATAAAAATATCGAGTTTGTTAAAAAAATCGATAACTGACTTAATTTTAATGTTATCGATTAAAAACGAAATCGATACTCACTTATATAATTCTATATAATTCATCTTCTTAGCTAGAGTCTTCAAATTTTGAATTTAGTGTTATGTGAGCCTTATACAATTTCGGCTTTTGTAAAATTTTGGATGCCCCGCCCCCTTCGCATCAAATTTTAAAAACCCTTATTTCCAGAACTAGAGCCAAAACTCAGCTGACGCAGCGACTTGCGCTTGTAATGTACATACATGCATATACATATGTATATAAAAGAAACGGAGAATGCACGGAATAGTGGTTCTTCGCAGGGGTCAAGGTATCCCCTAGTCGAGCGGTCTCGACTAGAGTTTTCTTACTTGTTGGGTATGTTATTTGTTTGGTTTGCTTTGTTTGTTTTGCAGCAGGTCCAGCGAAGTCGATCCAACGACGTTGAGTTGCTGCTTACAAACTTTGGGTTGAGTATTTAGTTGCCTTTACTTGGTTTGCATTGCAGAATAAAGACAAGTGTATTTCGAGTTCAGTTTCGTTTTATTGTTCAAATCAGGCTAAAATTTAAAATACAAAATAGTCCAGCTGCACAATGGTTCTTAGAATTCGTTGGCTGCAACATTGTTGTAGTATTATTCTGGCAACGAGCAAGTGCAGAGGTTGTTGCTTGAATAAAATGATACTTGAGACGTTTAGCGGGTTGTTGAGTTACTGCTGGCAGGATGCGTTAGCTTATACAAATATAATATAAAGACGATTGATTCCAAATAGATCCACTTTCACTTAATCATAATCAATCTCAAAAGAACTGAAAAATAATAAAATAACATAAAAATTAGTCAACTGTCAGTTAAATTTATCTCTTTCAAAACTACATATAATCATCTCTCTATTCCATTACATACGCCAACCCATACCGCTTTTACTATATATATAGTAATACAGACAGCAATTACTATAGCTGCTAAAACGATCACCAGAATAATAAGAATAATCTTAGCTTTTTTTGAACGCTTCTTCTTGTCTTCACCACTCCCACTCAGACTCCCACTCAGACTCACACTCAGACTCACACTCCCACGCTTTGGACTTTCCATTATAAAAATTAAAAAAATCGAATTTAATGAAATCTAACGATGATACTACTATGCCCAGAAAATTAAAAAACTGATTTTGTATAGATTTTTGGACGATAACATTCAAATTCAAGAGAAATCCAAATTATCTCTGGTCTGCTTGGTCACATCAACATGAGAATCCAAAAACTTGATCACATAGTACTCAGGCATTTCGCCCGTCAATTTGGCGTCGAAATCTGAGATAAGGACTCTACTTTTGAGCAACTCCACGCAAGGCCAATGAGCTCCGCTCTTTGCCTTCAATAAAAATCTTATCATAGATCTATTTTTATTTCGTTAAAGTCCTCCTTACATAACAATTTACCATTTAAACACATCGAGGTTCAGTTCGTCTATTGGCAAAATATGGATGAAAATAATATATGTATACATATAACAAAAAGCCTCTTTCTTTTTCTATTATAAAACTTATATTATGGAAAATGGTTCCATGAACGGTTATAATTTACGTTATCTTCAGAACTGTGGGTTGATTGAATATTCAAATTTAATAACTTCCAACACTCGTCCTTAGAGCCCTACTATGAGATCTGTGTTTTACGTATTTTAATATACTTCAGCTTGTGTCTTGTATTAACGTAAACAAAATAAATGAAATTTTCAAACCTTCTCTGCTTCACAATTTAGTAAAAACTTGCGATTCTTAGAATATGCTAGAACTCACACAGAATTGAATTTAATACGCGTAAGGGCAAAAGGATTAAAACCTGAACTACAATAACGATAAGAAGGTCCATCTGCGCGTGCTATATAGGAACGTACAACAAAAATTCAAGAGTGTAGCTTGTGCAGATTCTAAGAGCAACAGACAACAGCGTGTCACCCGGATCACCACTGATCTTCGCTCGATAGTAACAGTCAATGTTTCAATCGAAATCTGGCTAATCAGGCCCGTCATTCTAGAGCCACACCAGCATTGGCGCCTTACATATTAGCCGTACAAGCATAATCTGTTAGCACCCAGTTAAGCTGAAAACAATTATTTTTGATACTGCTTCAAGAAGTAAATTGAGTATATTGGTTTTGTGCAATGTCCATCTGCCCGTTTGTCCGTATGAAATTGGGAATAAAACGGCGTGAATACACTCGCTTACCCTCGAATACATAACACACAGCACAATTAACAAGTTAAACACATCAATTTCTTTACTATCCAAAAGGGTATACAAATATAATATAGTCAATTGATTCCAAATATATCCACTTTCACTTAGTCAGAATCAATCTGAATAGATCTTGAAAATAAGAAAATAACATAAAAATTAGTTACTGTGTGTTAGTTAAATGTATGTCTTTCATAGCTAGTTACTTCGGATCGGAGCACCAGCTGAAAAATAAAAATTATAAAAAATATTAATTATTTCTATGTTAGTTAAATTTATGTCTTTCATAATTACATGTAATCATCTCTAGGTATCTGTGGGTAATTCTATGTTAGTTAAAGACTAAATGTGATAAATTTCCGGAGCTGCAAGGTAAATAATAAGAGCAATAATAGTTGCTAGAACTAATAAAACTGCCAACACAAGTAAGCTGACCGTAAATACGCAACAATAATCCATTGTACGGGAGATATAAAAACAATTACAAAATGTAATTTAATGAAGTCTAAATATAATACTACTATGCCTATGTCTACGACAGCTTCAAAACTTTTTTTAGATTCAAACGTAACAGAATGACAGTAATATACAGAAATGAGTTGAGGTGAAAAGAAAGTATGAATCTGGAAGATGTTCTTTTACGTCTAATTTAGATGGGTATTAGTAAGGGAGCGTTTTGTCCCTTAAGTCTTTCGTGATGTCATCATTTCAAGCAAAAGGACATCCAACAATCAATCGTCATAAGGAGATAAGCAGCAGCAGCAGCAGGGAGCGGTGTGATATTTGGCTCTAAATTGAAATCAATACAATAAGTACGAGTTCTCTAGTCAAATATGCCCGACTATGAGATACCCTAACCCCTGCCCGATCTGTATTCTAATATACTCGAGCTTGTGTCTTGTATGAACGTATACAAAATAAATTAAAATTATGAAACATTCGATTCTTAGAATATAGTAGAATGCACACATTATACGGGCCTTATTATATCTAAATTAAAACAAATTCAAAATTTAATTTAATACGCGTAAGGGCAATGCAAATTTTGGAGACGCTAGCGCCACGGATTAAAACCTGAACTACAATAACGATAAGAAGGTCCTTCTGCGGAACGTACAACAAAAATTCAAGAGTGTAGCTCGTACAGATTCTAAGAGCAACAGACAACAGTGTGTCACCCGGATCATCACTGTAACAGTCAATGTTTCAATCGAAATCTGGCTAATCACACCCGTCATTCTAGAGCCACACCAGCATTAGCGCCTTACATATTAGCCAATTATTTTTGATACTGCTTCAAGAAGTAAATTGAGTATATTGGTTTTGTGCAATGTCCATCTGCCCGTCAGTCTGATTGAAATGTGGAATATGACGTCGTGAATACACTCGCTTACCCTCGAATACATAACACACAGCACAATTAACAAGTTAAACACATATCAATTTCTTTACTATCCAAAAGGGTATACAAATATAATATAAAGTCAATTGATTCCAAATATATCCACTTTCACTTTGTCAGAATCAATCTGAATAGATCTGAAAAATAAGAAAACACAAAAATTAGTTAACTGTGTTAGTTAAATGTATGTCTTTCATAGCTAGTTACTTTGGATCGGAGCACCAGCTGAAAAATAAAAATTATAAAAAATATTAGTTATTTCTATGTTAGTTAAATTTATGTGTTTCATAATTACATGTAATCATCTCTAGGTATCTCTGCGTAATTCTATGTTAGTTAAAGGCTAAATGTGATAAACATGCGGTGCTGCAAAGTAAATAACAATAGCAATAATATTTCCTATAACTATTAAAATTGACAACACAATTAAGGTGACCGTAAGTACGTAACAATAATCCATTGTACGGGAGATATAAAAACAATTACAAAATCTAATTTAATGAAGTCTAAATATAATACTACTATGCCTATGTCTACGACAGCTTCATAGCTTTTTTTTAGGTTCAAACGTAATAGAATGACAGTTATATACAGAAATGAGTTGAGGTCAAAAGAAAGTATGAATCTGGAAAAGAAAGTATGAATCTTAAGTCTTTCGTGATCTCATCATTTCAAGCAAAAGGACATCCAACAATAATTTGTCATAAGGAGATAAGCAGCAGTAGCAGTGAGCGGTGTGTTATTAGGCTCTAAAGTGAAAGCAATAATACTAGAATAAGTACGAGTTCTCTAGTCAAAGGTGCCCGACTATGAGATACCCTTACGCCTGTCCGATCTGCGTTTTTACACTTCGAAATTTTGAATGAATACTCGTGTATACCATAGACCCGACGAGTTTCTATCTTTTCTCGATAACTTAGCCCATTTTTAAATTTTCGATAAAAATCGATCAAGATTTCAGATTAATAATTTGTATATAAAAGCAGTATGCAGAGGATCTCCCCGTCGAGCAGCACTTGAGAACGTAAAGAGTTTCCTAATATTTAGAATTGATATCCAAAATATACGTAAGATCAAAATATACAAAATTAAAAGCAAGAATGAAGGTACGACAGAAAATTAAATAACTGAATTTTACTAGATTTTTCAATAACAATGTGAAGCCTCTATCTGGTGCTAGGTTGGGCGGGGCTTAGTCAATCAATCGTTAATTATTAAGACAACGAATACAACGACTACGATAATAATGAGTTTTCAGATTGAACAATCTGCAGAGCAAGCCTTGAATAAACTAAATCAAATGAAACAAGCCCACAAATATTTTTATATATAATATTAACATATTTGTTAATCTGATTAATCTTTATCTCAATTCTTGTTCAATTTTTTATTCATACTTTCGAACAAGTTTTTAGCAACTTAATTCCTTTTGAAGTCAACACGATAATTGCTTTATCTGCATACATTAGCAACGTACTTTGTCATTTAACAAAAAAAAAAAACAAAATAATAATAATGGACTTCCCTTAATAAGGCGGGTCTTCCCTGGGATCCATTTTGTCTGTGATTGGCTCTACGTAGCCGCGCTTGATCATCTGATTGGGCAAGTCAGCGTGGGAATCCAAAAACCTGATCGTGTACCCATCGGGCATTTCGCTCGTCAACTTCACATCGAACTCTGAGTTAAGGAGTTTACTTTTGAGGAACTCAACGCATTCGTTAGTTTGTTGTTGCGTGGCCAGTGAAGTGCGCTTTATGCCTTCAATGAAGCAGGTGTTGGCCTGATGCGGTTTAAGGCTAATGGCATCCGTGCTTTGAGCCAGCGACGTAATGCCCACAAACTCCGTATTGCCGTAGTCTACGTAAAAGATCTTAAACATCCCATCGATCTCCTCCACGATCTGCGCACGATAGTAACAATCATCGTTGTACAGCGCCAACACCATGTCTAGCAGACGCGGCGGACGTTTAAAGATGCACTGCGACTCGGGCACATCTTTCTTGCTCCACACCAGGGGTGACGCCTCATCTGCGAACTGCACATATAAGTGGGTCGGACTGTTCACATACGTGACCAGCACGCGTACGATGCTGCCCAGTAGCCTGGGCGGGCCAGAAGTAAAAACGCTCTCTGGCAATGGGTCAACCAACTCGACGTCTTTGGTAGCGCCATGCGGCGCAAAAGGCTGATGTAGCAGCCGGCAATTGGTTCCTAAAATGGAATAGTACACAAATATTAGATTTTGGTATTCCAGCTTGCGGCGTTCGATGGTTAGCTTGAGTACCTTTAAAGCAGCCGTTTAACTTTGGATCGTAATGCCGGCAAATACGTTGATCATCCGTTGGTCTATAGCCCAGAACAGCCTTGAGCGCATCACTGGTGCCATGTTCAACTTCCTCCAACATTGCCATATCCTCTGGGGACAGTTTCTGAAATGTTTTTTCCGGCTCTTGGTCTGTTTTTATATTTGGGTCTTTCTCGATGATGTTGCTATCTTTCGAATTCGATTTCTCTACACGATCCATGTCAGGACTGTCGGACTGAGTTGCTGTCCTTGTTTCGGACGGTTCATCGTCCAGGAGCTCAACTTCCAGGTCGTTGCCATTGTTGGCCAAAACACGCAGCTGCAGATTCTTATAAGTAAGGCTACGCATGCTGGCAACTTCACGATTGCTAACATAACATCGGATAGCCTCAGCTGGGAGCATTCGCACTTCGTCGGGTATATCAAAGATGATCTCTTCGTCATCCAAGTGAATGTGCTCGCCATAGTCTAGCAAGTAGGCATCGTAGCCACCACCCTCAGCATGGGAATTGATGAGAACACGTGGTATTATATGCTCTTGGGCATCGTAGACGCCAAACACTTCTCCAAAGTCAGGTAACTGCTCGAGCATCTGCACTGTCATCTGGCGATCTAGTAAGTTTTTGATCGGCGCCGATTTCTCGCCCCATTGGGCGACAAAAATGCAATTGTCCGCAATATTGAGATTCATCATCACCGCCTGCACGACGCTGCCTTTCACAAAGCTGCTTATATTCTTGGGAAGCTGATCGTAAGTCTCGCTGCTGGACGTTTGCCTGCCGCCCTTTGGAGGCAAAAGCTTCGATTCACGCGGTGGAAACGGAAGCATAATTGGAGCAAAAATGGTTTTGGGAGATTTGGGCTCATCTTTTATGCGCTGATTGCCTTTGTCATTACACTGCTGCACTGGCGTTGCGGGCTGCAGTGTGCAGACTTCGCGTTGCTGATCCTCTGGCTTAGCTTTGACCGAGTGTGCGTCGAGTTCACCCACTTCAATGCCATCTAGGTTCCTGTAGTTTCCTGTCGGCTTGATGTTCTCATTGTTAGAGATTCCAATTGTTCGATTTAAATTGATATGTAAATTCAATTTGATTATATATTCGTTGACAGCGTTCACGCTGCTCAAAAGGCCCTCGTGAACGGAAATAATACGGCCATCAGCGCGGCCAACGTGCGGCCAGGTTTCTTCAAGTGTTTGTCGAACATTGTCGACTTCGACTTGGTATGATTTTAGATTTGTTTGTAATTTATTCAAATTGCGCTCGAATAGCGATAAAATACACAAAAGATCCTCCATATCCTAATTTCAATTTACTGTGATGACGATCGCACGATTCAAAGAACTTTACGATATAGCGGGAAAAAGCAGCAACTGCAACATGTTCGACGGTTCGTCGTTGTCGAACACTAAGAAAGTATTTTTACTGAGCTACAAATGCAGTTATTTTTGGGAGCAAAGCAACTTCTTTAAACTGTAAAGCTGAAATATTGATTTATCTTTTACTTTTTATGCTGATATTAACTAAAGCAATTTTAATCAATTTTTACATTTAATTCAATAAATGGCCATCGCAACAATTTATCGTTTACTTGATCAAAAACCCGTTAGGACTTGAGCTGTATACTAGCCTTCACAATAATCGATAAGTTCTCAAAGCTTCCCAGCTCTGCCTTACATGCTATCTATTGCCAACACTGGCACATTTGCCGCATATAAACTCGCGCTCGTTCTGTTAAGATTCCAACTTCAATTGTTTGCAATGACTGAAGATATTGTACCACAATTCGTAAGACTATTACAAATATTCCCATTTATTCCAATTAATGATTATCTTCTCCAGGAACTTGGCGACGCACTTGCCTTGCGCGGCGACAACACACTAACCGCAACGTTCGTGCCAGGCGGCTCCAAAATAGCGCTGAGCGCCTATCGGCCTGTAAAATGGAACACGCCCGACGTGCCGAGTGATACGGCTGGTGAGGAGCCGGTGTTGATTTACATGGCACAGGAGACAACACTGTACAGGGAACCGCTGCTCCGTAGTCTAGTGGCCGAAACAAATGCCACATTCGCAACTCTACAAGCATTGAGCCAAGCACCAACGGCAGACGCGAAGAAGTCAATAGAGTACATCAAAATATCCAGAACATATCGTAGCATAATCCGTTGCTGCCTCGAGAAGCTGGAGCACTCTAGAAAATTGCCGGAAGTGCAGGTGAATCAGGCCCGGGAACAAAGCCACACGGATGCCATATTGTCCTTCTATGCAATTGAGTGTTTGTGGCATCTGTTCGAAATCCTGTACATGCAGCAGCAGCACAATCAGTTGATCGTGCCTCAACTGTTGGAATGGACACGCTTCCATTATCCCAACACTGAAGATTCTGCTACAGATTTGTTGCTTATGGCCGAGGAGGCCAGCGAATGCGACAGCTATTGGGACACATTGAAAACGCTTATAATGCTCGGCCAGCTGGACGTGACGCGAGCCATCCTCTCGCAGCACCGCAAGTTCAGCCAGACTGCATTCCAAACTGCCGAACAAGTGCTCAAGTCAATGCCAGTCTATCAGGATGGCTACGCCATGCAAAAGTTCTGCTCGCAGTGGGAGTACTGGCACGCGGACCTGGAGCGGAAATTGGCAGCTCATGTGTTTGCGGCCGAGCCGCAGCTGGAGCTGCTTATGCAGCTCGTTTCGGGCAGCAACGAGCACTGGGATGCGGCACTGCGCAAATCTCAGGACTGGTATGAGTTTCTACCCGGCTACCTGCTCTTCACGAGGCCAGCATGCAAGCCATTTGAGCTGCGCATCGCTGCCAGCAATTGGATCAACCGCTGGTCGGGACTACACCCTAAGTGGGAGATGACTCAAATGAGTCGCATGGTCATGCAGCTGATGGAACACGACATCAAGCTCTTCATCTACGAAACTCAGAAGCTCACTGACAGCCATTGGTTCTCCACACATCTCATCGATATGATCTACCACACGGGACAGCTCAAGTCCTATTTCGACCAGCAGCACATGTAAGTGCCATGAGATGCTAATTGAAAATGCCGATTTTAATGTCTGACCCTCTAGTGACCTGCCCGCCTTGCGTTACTCCATGATCTTCGAGTATGGCAGCTTCTTGATGACCTCGCACAACCTCTGGCAATTGGGCATTGATTATCTGGACTGTTGCCAGAAGGAGGGCGCTGTAGCGATAGAGCAGCTGTTGCCACGCATTCCATTGAAGAGCGAGCGTCAAGCCTTTAAGATTATCGCACTGGCTAAAGAACGTGGCCTGGTCAACGTCGAGCAGGACATCTGCAAAGTGCTATCCAAGCGGTCGTATGCTGAGCAGCGCTATGGCTGTGCGCTCGAATGGGCCGTACGGTCGAAGGATGTGCTGCTAGTAACGGCCATATCCGACTTTATACTGAAGGTAACTTAGATATCAATTGCTATCAGTGCTCTGTAGAAGCTAAATGTTATTATGGTCTACAGCACTATTCCAATACTGGTGTTATCCTCTGTCCAGATGTTATAACCAGCATGGGAGCACGCATGTTTGTGTCGCCCCGCTTGGTGTTTCTCTCAAAGTATTTCGAGTTCTATGAATTTTACCGGCAACGCGACTTTTTGTCTGGTGCCGAGCTGCTCATCAATCTGCTGGCTTCGAAAATAACGCCCGATTAGTAAGTGATATTAAATATATTTATTTAATTATTCCTGATTGAATAATTTGCATTAATAGTTTCTGGCCCTCGCTGCTCATTGATGCCTTGCCGCTGCTGGAGTCCGAAGATCCAAAGATTTTCTGCAAGGAAACTACAGCTATACTCCACCACTTGGAAATGGAGCTGGTGCCGCTCATAGAGCGCAACAAACTGAACACTGCCCAGTTTAACAATGTAAGCCAGAGCTCTGTATAATATATTTATCAAGTTGTCTTAATTGCCTTATCTTCTGTCCCATCACTACAGCAATCATCGAAAACTGTGTTCAGCGACTATCGCGTGGAGAACGTCGAGGAGATATTGGATCTGATGCGCCTGGCGTGCGCCCGTAATCTGGCCAGAGCAATGATCATTGAGAATACAGCAGCCGCTACGTAGTTGTTTCATATTTTATTTTATGTAGTTTATTTTATATTCTTTCAATACATCGTAATCGTAAATTGTTGTAAACGTTTATTGCATTGCTAATTCATTTTATAATTTATACGGTTTGTTTATTTGTGCCTCTTTTTGTCTGCTATCATTATGTATTGTAAGTACCAACAACGCTAATTGTCTCTCTATCTCTTGGGCCGAAAGCAACTTAAACCGTAATATAATATGAGGGTTTCTATTGTTGATGAAGTTTGCAAGCGGGACTCGAATTCGATACGCTAGTCTATAGGATTATGTTCTCTTCTTTTCGTAAGGCAAATTAAAATCTTAACTCGAACTTAAGACGAAATTATATACACCTAAAGTGTTCTACTGATAAATACATAGTTGTGTTTATAGCTGCACAGGAGTTTGGGTAATGCACCTAAGAACTAAGAAACAACGCACAGAGCACAATGGAGTAGTCCGTATACTATATATGGGTATATAATAATTACTATATGTTCATAGTTTATATATATATTTGTATATATATATATATATATAATGATGAGAATCGCACGGCCTTGTACAAATGTTATTTACTAACGACTAAACACGGAATTACACACACGAATCCAGCAAGGGAAGGCGCGAAATATTCAAATGATCAACTGGAGCCAGTTGCTACGATTTGATGCTTAAAAACTTGTAAAATCACTAATTTGTAAAACGATAAATAATAACAAAATTGAACAAAATTGGAGGCGAAAACTTTCTAAGTTCCAATCCTCTATGTGCGAGTGCATGTAAGGGGGATTCACGCATTTTGGCTGAACAACTATGCTCCTGCTGTGGATAAGCCTTAACTAATATAACGGCCAGTAATGATGTGGAGCTCTATTCGGCTTTGAGTATTTTCGCTTTTGTTTTATGCTAAATGGTATAATGCGCGTATATATATGTATGTCGAAAGTCGTTTAGGAAGGTGTCTAATTATGCTTCGCCGTGGTCGCTGATGCTACTGCTGCTGCGCTCGTCGAGGAGGCTGTGGTTGTGGTTGCGGTAGCCGCCACAGCGGCCGTTGCTGCCGCAGCGGCAGCGGCAATGGCCGTGGCCGCAGCACTTCCGCTCGTTATGGAGCCCAGCCGCGATAGCGACGGCTCCCGCTTGGGCGGTACAATTGGCTTAGTCGGTATGGGTGGTGGTGCACCGCGTGCCCCGGCTGGTGGCACAGTTACCGGTGGCACAGCAATGGGCACAGGATGTGGATGCGGTGGTGTTGTGGTCTGATCCAGCGCAGCAGCGGCAGCCAAAGCCGCATACTTGCCGCCCGGCGCACGCTGTATGGTCGCCGTCGGCTGCATTTTAGCCGGCGAGGGAGATGGTGGAGCCGCTGCAGCTGCAACAGCAGCACTGACATCAGCGGCAGCAACAATGCTGCTGTTGTGATTGACAGGGGCCGTGGGTGCGGTAGCGGTGCCCGTTGGCACCGTGGCAATGCCGGCAACGGCAGCGCTGCGTATGTTCTGCCCTGGCGCAATGGAGCGTGCGATGCCCGTCTGAGGGCCCGATACTGGCATGCTGGTCACGGTCGCAGTGGGTTGAACTATTTTCGCAATATTTACCAAAGGCGTGGCACATGCGTCGTCTGCAACAACATAATACAATTGATTAGCAATTGGCAATAAAACGTAGACATTCACAGATAAGAAATACAATGAAAATAAACTTGATTACTATAGCTAGCGAATACAGTGAGCTATATTAACTAAATGAACAAAGAAAAGCTCTTTAAATGGCTGCTCTAGCTGGCAATTGTAAAGTCCTAACTGATAACTGATGGGCAAATGCCACGCAGGATCTATGGCAACTACTCTTATCCAGAATTCCTTGACTTTGCGTAAATTTAATAAGCATTGGCAGCAGGTGTAGAAACTTATTTAGAAATAGAAGCGTGTTAAAAGCAGGTGCAACAGCTTGAGTGTATCCAAATCTCTTCTAAAAAAGAAGATTGACTTTCCAAATACATTACATAGGAAATATATATATAGATACATACATCTTTCCGGCAGAATATACTATTTAGCTGGGTTTGTACATTGTCTAACTATAATACAGCTCGTTAATGTCTTAACTAACTTAGCATTGATTGGCGTGTACGTTTCACTGTGTATGCATTGTGTGTGTGTGTATGTGCTTGTGTGTGTTCGATGTGCAAGTTGGCTTATGGTGCTGTCATCACAAGTACGAAACAAGGAAAGAGAAAACAAATCACCTTGCAAATTGCGTAAGATATTTTCTAACAAAATATTTCATCTTTGAGAGGGACACGAAAAAGTATATATGTATATAAAGAATTGTTAATAAATCAAAGAACAGAAGAAGAAGAAGGTTAAATCATAATTACAACAGCTAAATTCAGCCTTAGCCATAGCTGCAGCAGTACGCACCACTGAATTGACGCGCCTTGCTGGCGGCAGCCACCGTTGAGCCGCTGGCAGTCAGCTGCTGCAGCTGCTGTTGATGTTGCTTCTTCAATGCCTCGTGGTCGCTGCGCAGCGTGTTCAACTCCTGTTCCAATTCTTTGACTCTGCATATGAAATATAATATAATATAAGTTAAACAGTAAAGGCAATCAAATGTGCGTCGTGCGCATACCGCAGCTCTTCCTTGGCCAATTTGGACATCAGCGTCTTGCGCTCGAGCTCCATGGCTTGTGTTTGCTTCTCGAGCTCCTCCTCCATGCGCAGCGACTTTTTGCTCTCCTCCTCGAGACCCTCGGCAATGGTATCAGAGCGTTGCTTCTCCTCGGCCAGAATTTGAGCCAGATCCTCTGAGCGTTTACCTGCCATTAGAATATAGTTAGTATGAATTATATCTGTTGAAATGCTGATTCGCTGTTCACTCACCCTCCTCAATGTACTTCATTAGAATCTTCTTGCGTTCGGCGATGAGCAGCAGCACGATCTGCTTTTGCCTGTTGCGCTCGTATTCGAGCGTCTCCTGCAGCTTCTTGAGATCCTTTTCCATATTGGCCACCTGAGCGTGCTCCGCCTCTAGCTGCTGACGCAATTTGGTACGCTCCATTTCCAGGCCGTAGGTTATGTCATCGCCCTGAGCGTTGTCATGCTCATGCTTGCGCCTCTCCTCCTCCAGCTGCTGCAGCATGCGCTGGTTGTTCTCCAGCGATTCAGTCAATATGTTAACCATGCGCACATGGGTGCCTCGCTGCTTGCTGACCATCTGGTACTGCTGCTCCATTTGCTGCTCAATGATCTGGCGCACTTCCATCTCGGCTTGGGCGGCCTGCGTAGACGACTCGCGCGATATCAGATTGCCATTTAGGGCGATCTTATCGCGAAATAGCGAAGCATACGGATCATTTGGCTGCACCCGCTTGGTTCTCAGCTGCGTGATCAGTTGCTTGACGCGCTCGTTGCGTAGCGCCGCTATGCACACGTCCCGTGCCTGCAGCTCGCCCTCCAAGTAGTAGAGCATCTTTACCAGCTCGCTATGCGGCAGCTCTGTGCGACCATTGCCCATACTCTGCTGTTGCTGCTGTTGTTGCTGGAGTTGCAGTTTGTGTCCTGCACCCGGTTTCATGGTTTGGAATTCATGTGTGGCACTGATGTCGCTGCCGCTACTGCTGCAGGCGGCTGGCATGGCAGTTGCTATTGGACTGTTGACATCCAGCTCCTGCTCGGTTGAGATACTGCTGGAGTTCTGCTCCATTATCCTGGCTTTTTTTACAGCATAAAAAAAATGTTGATCAAGGCTGCGTCGCAGTTTGTAAATTTTTATTTACAGTTTTCAACTTGAAATTGCACTTGTCTCCGCTGTGTTGCACTATTTAAATGGCATTTTAATGGCTGTAATGTGGGTTAATTTGATCAATTCTATGCCATACAAATTCTTTGTTGCCGTGAAAAAGTGGATACTTCTCGTTAGAGATGGTGCACGAAACTATCGTTTTATCGGTGTGGCAATGAGCGATTCTAGCCAAACGCATTAGTAATCGGACAACCTCAATAATCGCCAAATTACTCAACACTAACCAACCTTCTGATATTTAACAATACTTGAGATTTATACAACTTTAACTTTAATTTGATTTGGTTTATTTTACAAGGCAGGATAGAAAATAACTATTTTTGGAAAACAAATGGCTTCGACGTATTATATGCGAGAGAATAACGAATGCGTTTGCCCACCAAACGATCGGCCAATGGTATCAGCGCCGGTTTCCTGACATAAATACCAGTTGCCTGCGGCGTCCAAACACGCAAAGTGCACTCGGAGTTCTCTGGCATCAGCAGGCCAAGCCAACCGGCGGAACTGAGAGTTATATCACAATTAAGTTGTTTTTCACTGTTAATTTCGTCCAACGAGCCATTCTTGACCACAATGTCCATGTCCATGCACTGCAATCCGGGCCAGCGCTGCAAACGTGTTTCATCTCCATCGGCCATGGGCACGCCCAGCAGCGGTGTTCCCAAATATCGCTTGTAAACTAGGTCTGCTTCCGCCGTATCGGCTATAAGAATCGGCAGTCTTTTGCTGGCAAAAACAAACAGTTTTAACCAGTTCCGACTGCATTCCAGCAAATCCACGCGGGCCAATCCGCCCAATAGCAGCGACATGTCGGATGACAGACGAACGGCTCTGGGCTTTATCATCTTTGTGGGCTGCAGATGTTGCAACTCCTTCGTCGTGAGCAGTGGCGTCAATTGGTCTGGCTGCATAACCCCGGGCGTGTCATAAACCCAACGGGCCTCCCGATATTCCGCCTTCCGCTCGTTGAGCGTTACTATGGGTTGCGTGCCACTTGACATTGCGAACACATCCTCGGCGTCTAGGCGCTGGTCAAAGGTGCGGCCCACTGTGCCAATCAGTTGAGCCGATGCCACAGCGCCCGTTTCCATGGCTTGCTCACGACGCAGCCTCTCTTGGGCCGCACGTGGCTCCCGCTCCGCAACCAGACGCTTGTAACGCGAAAAGATGCGCGTCTCAGACGGTCTCAGAATGGGAAACTTGAGCATCTGCAGTGTTGTGCCTGGCCAGGCACATGTCGTCGCCTTGCGCACCAGCTCCGTGGCCTCGGTCCGGCAATAATCCGAGTTCAGCAATATATTGAACAGCGAGCTCTTGCCCACATTGGTGCAGCCCACCAAATAGACATCGCCCTTGTATTTCCAGATGTTGTGCAGCTGCGTGATGAGCTCCTCAATCCCAAAGCCAGTCTTGGCCGATATCAGACTCACATTTTTAATGTTAAGTGCATTGAAGCCGCCGTGCTCAATGAACTGCTGCTTGAGGCAATGCTTCACGTGCGTCAGATAGCTGTTGCAGTCACGTGGCAGCAAGTCCACCTTGTTGCCCACCAGGAAAACGGGTCGCTTGTTGCCCAGCACCTGTTGCATGCCCGGCCAGATAGAGCACGGGAAATCAAGCAGATCGACAATAATTATAGCCAAGGCATACTTGTCTTGTATGCGCGAAATGGTTTCCACATAAGCCGACGGCGGCACCTCCACATCCAGGGCAATATTATAGTTTTTAAGGAAATGGCAGCGCTGGCAGGTGATGGTCTGCAGTTCGGTATTTGTGCGGCCCTTAATATTCGAATGATATTAGTATAAAATATGGAATAATGACATCCAAGCTCACCTTGAATATTTCGCTGGGTATGTAGCCGGGTGTGGAGGTGTTGGTACAATGTAAGTGCGCTCCACATCCGTTGCAAGGCACCTTCGATGGTGGCACTCTTGCATCCGGTGTGCCATCTGTGTTGTCCTCTCCGTCACTTGCACCCTTATAGAACTCATAATCATCCATCCAGTTAGGCGGATAGGAGGAAGGTTTGGGTGATGCAACAACATTTTCCACTGCTCTCAATGCCTCCAGTGGTGGAAAAGACGTTGGATATGTTTGCTCAAAATTATTTTGTTGTCCCAAATAGTACTCGAGGAAGGAGCTGTAGTGTACGTGCTCATAGTTAGCATAGCGCTGTTGTGCCGCATGCCACGCCTTTTGCCGGAAGCTTTCTTTTTCATTTGGTGTCGTGTTGTGTAGTCTTTTCCAAACACACAATACATTTTCATTGAATTTCTTTAAAAATCGAGTTCTTAACATTTTTAGGCCCAGGCATGCGAACTAACTCTCGCCGCTATAAAACTGTTGAGTGTTGAAAGTGCTGTTAAACAGTGTGCTGTGCTGCTAGTGTTGTTAAACGCGTTGGAAAAAGCAAAAAAACACTCGTCGGAAAAGAGAAAAAAGAAAGCAGCAAAGCAAGCATTAGCGAAAGCAGAGCGTGTACAGAAGGTGAGTGAGTGCGTGCTAAAAAAGCGTGTATGTATTAAATTGAAACAAAAAAGGCAAGAAAAACGTGGACAGAGCGCATAAAAAGTGCATTTGCAATGATCATTATTCAATTGCACACAATACGCATTGGTAAAAGTACAGAGTGCAACCCAAATAATGATTAGGAAAGTGTAGAAAAAGACAAGTGTATGTGTGCGTGTCGTGTATGCAACTGTGTGCTCTGCGTGTTGTGTGTGCGTGCGTGCGTGCCTGTGTGTATGTCAGTGTCTGTGAATTAAAGTAAAACGAAGCGCGACCTAATTTTAAACAACATATTACAATAATATTTGCATAAACAAGTACAAATATTACAATAGAAAAACATCAGAACGTGCTAAAGCCAAATTGCCAATGCAATGCAATAAAAACCCGAACATTTGTTGTTGTGGCATGCCACGAAGAGTTGAGTTGAGTTGCCGCTGTGTTGCCCTCGTCGCTGCCGCTGCCGTCGCCGCCATTGTCTAGGAGGGCAGCAGCGACTCGCGCACATTTCTTCTTCAGTGAATTTTGAGTAGTTCGTTCGTTCCTTTGCCTCATCAAATATTGTTGTGAGCGCCATGTTGAGTAATACACGACACAACGACAACAACAACATTTGCGAGAGCGGCTCATCAATTTTTGTGAGTGTTGCAACTTTCGTTCGAACTCGTTTCAAATTATTGTGGCTGCCTGCCGTCACTCTTTCACTCTTCTCTTCTCTGTTGTCTTTTCTCAGTTTCAAAACTGGTATTTTCTTAATGAAGAAATAAACATATGCATGCGCTTGTGGGTGTGTAAACAGTAAAAAGGGGGAAAAATCAATACTCGACCAATAGTAATACAAATTAGACTATTTCAACATCACTCAACAGCAACAACTTATCTTATTGCCTGCCGCGCTGCTTAACTGCTTCTAAACTAGTGCAAGTGAGAGAGATAGTTGCATTTTATAAATGCACGCACACAAATGCAATTGAAATTTCCAACAAATGTCTACCCTCGCCGTCTTCGCTCTCGCTGTTGTTGTTATGGTTGCTGTTGTAATGTAATTGCGAAATCATAACGGCAGTTGAAAGTTGAGAGCGCTTAACCAAGTGTGTGTGTGCTCAGTTTGTGTAGATGTGTATATTGCACAAGTATGTGTGCGCCTTTGCTGTAAAGCTTATGCTTAGACGAAGTTTGTACGCGCTACTCAGTTGCGATCTCAGGCCGCCCACACAGTGCCGGCGCAAGTGTAGCGCATATGGAAGTGTCTGACATGCTGGCACCAGCGCCTGTCGCAACAGCAACACATGTTGTCTGCACAGTGGAGCGCTGACCGTAGTTGTATTGCCTTAAATTTATAATTATTTTATATATAATAAAAATAATATTTCGATAATTTTTTTTAAATGTGAACTCAAGGACATACGTACTTTTATATATCTAAAAGTTTTCATTTGCACATATATGTATATATTAACAAGTGTGAATTCCAGAAGCACACTGTGCGGGAGCAACAAAATTTCAAATAAGCAACGCAAATGACTAAAATGCAGAAATTGCCTTGAAAAGTGAAAGGCATTCAATGTGTGAGCGTACGAGTGAGCGAGTCTTTGATATTTTGTTTAACCTTTGTCGCTCTTTTGTTGTTATTCTTTGCTCTTGTCTTCTTCTTACTTGTTACTGCGGGCCAACTTTGCACATTTGACATTTTCCAACACACACAAATACACTCGGTACATTCCATGCCCGGTGCTGCGGCACTGCACATTGCGTCTGCGCAAAATACTCTTTGCTATTGTATAGAATGCTTTTTTTGTTTGACTGTGAATCGTCGTCGTCGTCGCCGTCAGTTGTCGTTGTGCAACGCTTAAGACTTCGGCCAGCGATAGCAGCGACAGCGTCAGCGCGGCTGCCTACTCTTTCGCAATTTGCAAGTTTGGATCGGGCACTCTCTCGACGCGAACTGTGTGAAATTTCGCCAAGTTTGTGCTTATTTTTGTAGCTGAAGTCACGTTTCATTTATGTATACATATATAAACATATCACTATTCCATTAACTTACTTTTTTATTTTGCAGAATTCAAGGAAAACGTTTAACAACAGCAAAGTGCAGTGAAAGAGATATTTTACCAGAGTCTTTTGGCCGCGCGTCTAAATTTTAATTCTCCTGCCTCTATCAGAACTCTGAGCGCGCGTTTTCGTTTAACGCTCTTCGGGCCATTAACAAATAGCAAAAACAAAACAAAAGCTTCTACATGATGTCGTCGGACCAACAGTTTTTCCTAAAATGGAACGATTTTCAAACGAATATGGTGACCTCGTTCCGTCACTTGCGCGATGAGAAGAGCTTCACAGATGTAAGTAGCGCCCTTAGATATGTGTAGCACAGACTGCATCAATATACATATATCTCATATCATTGATCATAAGCCAAGCAATGCATCTGTATATACCACTTTGGATTCTCAAATGACTATCAAGAGTCCATTCATAAGATCTACCTGTTCAGCTTCTGAGTTTTCTCTTCTACCTGCTTTCTTTCATTCTTTTCATTGTGATTCACATGCTCTGTGCCGTTCAACCTTTAGAGGAGACTATTTTGTGCTCGTTTACTAAATTTCTTTACTTTCCTTTTGCACAGGTAACACTTGCCTGCGAAGGTCAAACTTGCAAAGCACACAAAATGGTGCTTTCAGCTTGCAGTCCCTACTTCAAGGCGCTATTAGAGGTAAGTCGTATTTCACTATGATTCCAGTTACAGTTTCTAATCGTTTTTGACTTGTAGGAAAATCCCTCAAAGCATCCCATCATCATACTGAAAGATGTATCCTACATACACCTGCAGGCAATACTCGAGTTCATGTATGCCGGTGAAGTGAATGTGTCGCAAGAGCAGCTGCCAGCATTTCTTAAAACGGCTGATCGACTTAAAGTGAAAGGTCTGGCAGAGACACCTAGTTCTATAAAGCGGGAGGGTTGATGGTATTTAAACAAATAAAAACATATAAACACAACTATAAGAAACTTATATACGCAAGCAAGAAAACAAAATTCCAACAAAAGAACGAAACAAAAATAGTGGAACATAGCTAAACAAAAAAAAAATAAAATAAAACAAAAACAACAAAAAACATTTGAGATATATACACAAAGTTCATTTCAAAACTCAATGCACACACCCACTCAAGAAGCACACACGCAAAGTTGACAAATATATACGATAGTTCAAACTAAAAAGTAACGTTTACGATTTTATGACCCCCTGACCACCCCGCCCCGCCCGGCCCTATGTCCCCCTCTAACCAGATCCAGCACAGATTTGCAATATTTATGAACACTGTCGACCCATTGAATTTGATTTGAATCGTATTTTTAATTTCATCATAAAATAGTTTGTAATATACTATTCTTAAAAAAAAAAATAAACAAAGAAAACGAAAACACAAAACACTGTATAAAAAGCAAAATATGGACACCAACAACAACATAACAAAGGCATGAAAAAGTACGCACTTTTGTAAAGTAAATAAAAGAGAATTCATAAAAAGAGAGACAAAAAAAGAAAATATATAGAAACCTAGTTATATACATAATGTAATGTGAAAAAAAAAATGTGCAAGTAGGAAGTTAAAGATCATCCGCACGGCAGCGAATATTTACACACAACACATTCAGCTAGATTTAAGCCACTAACTAAACTCCACACCATTTCACACACACACACAACACTCACACGCGAGAGGACAGAATATTGATAACAAATAGAAATTTAAATTCTTAATGCGCAACTTTAATTTACTTTGTTCTAAAGTTGAACTTTCATACCATACAACACAACACAACAACAACAACAATAACGTTTACCGTTTGCGATATGAAGATAGACGACTTTCATGTAAAGCTATCAATTCTACTTAGTTTTTTAATTAATACACATAAAACTTGATGAAAAATTTCAACAACAACAAACGATACTTGAATATTATTACATAAAGTAAAATATTTATATGTATGTATATGTATACATGTGAGCATAGATTTAAATAACTACGATAAATAAACAGAATAATTCCAAAAAAATGTTTAGTCGGGGTAAATTACTTTAAAATTCAAATGTTATTTTTGCTATTCTTTGAATTTTATTACTTTGATTTCGTACATAACATATCCATATTGTTTTACATATATATCTATATATACTTCTTTCCGTTTCACATTTTCTTTATTATTGACAATTTGACAAAATCAAGTTTTGTATATTTCGACTATAAGTTGCTCAGTGGAGATTGCGTAGATTGTATTGCAATTTCGGTTTTAAAAAATTAATTTACATTATGCTAAATGTGCTTAGATTAGCTAATTGTTAAAACAATACGCATTGCGCGTATTCGGCTCGAACGGATCGGTGCGCATCTTCTCCTGGTTCTCCTCAACGTGGCGCGTCACGTCCGCTATGAGATTGGGTCGCTCGTCGGCGCTCGGCGCGCACGGCGACCAAATCTTGATGTCGTGATCGATGCCGCTGGTGGCCAACATGCAGATACTCGGATGCGGCTGCACACAGTTGACGATGGCACTGTCGGCACGGTAGACGGCGCGTATCTTGGCCGTCTCGCCCTCCCAGATGTAAAAGTTGCCGTCGTCGGACCCGGCGGCTATGAACTCGCCGTTCAGACCCAGATAGTTGGCCTCCTTAATGTCCGTTGTGATGTTGCAGTGGCCCACGTACCGCTGCTTGTAGTCCTTGGCCGCTCGCCGCTGGGCGTAGTCATCGTCGGTCAGCCGCAAATAGCGGAATCCGCTCTCAAGTAGCATCGGTTCCTGATCGGGCGCTTGACCAGTGTCTTGCAGCTGCTCCAACTGCTTGCGATTCTCATTGATGTCCCTGTGCAGCATGAGCACGCCATGATTGTTGGCGAAGCTGGGAAAGCGCTGTATCAGCTCCTGCAAACACTTGTCCGCCTCGAGTGGCCGGTGCAGCTCGAGCAGGGCACGCGCCAGCCGAAAATGAGCCTTCACATAGGTGGGATCCAGTCGCAGCGCTTCGTGGCAATCGCGCAGCGCCGCATATATATCGCCAAACCAACCGCGGCGCATCAACGCCGTAGCCCGATTCAGATAGAGCACCTCGCCCTGCGGATATTGAGCCAGGGCCGCAGAGTACGTTTCGATCGCAGCCAGCAATTTCCCACTTTCCAGCTGCTCATTGCCCAGTTTCTTGTGCTGCTCAATGCTCGTGGGCAACGCGCGACGTTTCGGCTCCTTCTTGGTTTTTATTTCCAATTTAGCATCGTTGCTGTCCGCCGACTCAGACACTTCTTCCCGCTGCTCCTCCGCCTGCATGGCGGGCGGCGCTGCTGTGTACTCCGGCAGCTCGTAGAATGTTGGCGGCGTGGCGCTGTGCAGATCATAGCGGTAGATATGCTCACAGCCCATGTTCACCAACAGCTCCGTCGAGTTGTAGTTGTTGAACGTCAGGTAGGTGACGGTGCGCGACTCATGAACGATGTTGCGACTGATGTTCTTCACAATCTGCCCGGGGGCAAAGTAGGAGACACAGCTGCTGGCTATAAAGTAGACACAAGGCTTAATAAACTGGCTGTGCTTGGGAAGAACCCGATACAATTATGTGATTACCTTCGCCTGGCAGCATGCGTCGGTCAAACAGCCGCGCGTATGGATCATTGGCGCCCACGGCCAGGTACTCGGTGCGCCTTGGATTGATGGCCAGGCACTTGGCTTCCATGGTGGACTCGACCTGGGTGCACAGAGTGAGCAGCCGCACGCCACCCGCTGCCGGTTGCAGGTCATCAGGTCCGCGACAGCGATGTGCCTCACGCATGTCCAGCTGCAAGATGCTGCCGTCCTCGCCGGCCGACCAGAAGATGTGCGGCGAGTCTGGCGCAGTGGCCAAGCGCTTCGCGCGCATTGTGTGGCAATTGCAAGTGAACAGCGTCGCATTGCCATGATTTATGTCGTGGACATAGATATATTTGTCCGCGCCACAGGTGGCCACAATGCTGTTGTTGTGGCGCGGCAGAAACTTGACGGAGAATATATTGCCGAGATGCTTAGTTTCTATCGTTTGGACGCGCCGCTTGCGAAACGGATCCCAGATCATCACTTTATAGTCATCCGAGCCGGAGGCCAGCAACAGCCCGTCGTTCGTCCACTCGAGACAGTTGACGCAGCCCTCGTGTCCGGTGAGCAGCGTCTCCTGCTCGAGACGGTCAACGTAGGCGGGCGACGCTTGCAGTCGCCGACGCAACTGCTCGTCCACATCGCAGCCAAATTGTTGACGCTGCCAGTGCAACGAGCTGGCATTCAAGGGCGTCCGATGTTGTGCGCTCTCGTGGCGTTGATAACGCGAACTCGAATACTTAGTACGCCACAGTAGTTCATCGCTCGACATTATCTATCTAGTGGTTAGAAATTGTTTAGAGGATTATGAAACTTGCTCAATTTATTATTGCATGTTGCCTTGCCTTTGCCGTTTGCAGTTGCCCGTTTTGATTCGCATCGCCTGCTGTGTTTCGACTTTTTCTTGCTTCTTTTATTTTTGTTTTGTTACCATGTGTTGTGACCCATACACGTTGCAATCAGCTGCAATTTCGTGTTTCCCCTCAACCGAGCGCTGCCCTACATATGTGTGCATAGATATTTTGACACGGAACAAACATATTTTGTCAGTGAGATTTTTAAAAGCAACCAATTTACATGTTCGGCATTACGTTCGAGTATGATGTTCTGTCGCAACGTGTAAGATACGCACTAGTGATGGGCGCAGTGGTTGCATGACAGACTGCATTCGTTGTGTTTATCATATTTACCGTTCTCTATGGTGGGTGGGTGGAAGAATGCGAGAAATGTCAAATTGTATCACTGAAAGGTATTCAAATGACAATAAATAAACAGGGAGAATAATAATAGGGTTAAATTTGTTGTATTTGTTACACATCGGAATGTTTTGCAGCAAGTTTGCTGCATAATTAACCATTTGAAATTGCTAGTAATGATTTAACGAAAGTTTGTTTATAATTTTTAGTAAATCTTCTCATCAAATGACTAAATTTATGCTAATCGATAAGATATCGATATGTTGGCCACGGTGCTGCACTGGGTCCATCGCTAATAATAATCAATAAACAGAGCAATTTTGGGCAGCAAAATACCAATTTTTGTATGAAAAAAAACTATACAAAGAGTGTTAGACAAAGAGACGGTGAGTAAAATATGTCCAACGAAAAGGTGGACGAGTGTGACAAAAATCAGAAAGTAGACCACACAAAACAGACAACAAACAGTGTGTCGCACGATGATGATTCGGAATCGGACGAATATCAATCGGCGGGCGAGGGTGACGACGATGACGATACAACAACAACAGCGACGACGGCGACAACTGGGCCCACACCTGCACCATTATCAGATGATTGCGTTGAGTTTCCAATGCACCGTAGCGTGTTCGAGAACGATATACGGACGCTGCAGCGTCGCCTGCTGCTAAACAGCGGAACAAAGGAACTGGCCGAGAAGGATAAACATGGCAATACGCCCCTGCATCTGGCCGTTATGCTGGGCCGCACCTGCTGCATCCGTTTGCTGCTTGCCAACAATGCGCCCGTCAAAGTGAAGAACAACGAAGGCTGGTCGCCGCTCGCCGAGGCCATTAGCTACGGCCATCGACAGACCATCACTCAGTTGCTCAGGATGCTGAAGTTGCAGTCGCGCGAGCACATGGAGAGCCGTCGCGAGCGTCTCGTCGATGCACTGCGTCAGATGCAGGACTTTTACATGGAATTCAAGTGGGACTTTCAGTCGTGGTTGCCGCTCGTCTCTCGCATTCTGCCCTCGGACATTTGCCGGCTATACAAGTGCGGCGCCTCGCTGCGGCTGGACACGACCTTGGTCGATTTCAATGACATGCGCTGGGATCGTGGAGATATTTCGTTTCTGTTTCGCGGCGAGGTGGCGTCAAATGAGTCGCTCGTGCTGCTTGACAATGAGCAGCAGTGCTATCAGCGGCTGCGCTACGAGGAGTCCGACATGGAGGATGAGGTGGACGTGCTGATGTCCACCGATATATTGGCCACTCAAATGTCCACGAAGACCATACAATTCGCACGGGCTCAACGCGGCTGGCTGTTCCGGGCCAATCGCAAGGAGTTGATAGGCGGGCAATACCAATGCGAGATCTATACCATTCAGGGTCTGGTGCTGAAGCAGCGCAAGCGGCGTGAGCACCTGTCTCACGAGGACTTGCAGAAGAATCGCGCCATCGTCGAGACAATCACCAAGGGCGCCAATCACACGGACTCGAATGCGGCCAGCACGCCCAATGGCAGCAATCTGACATTGCCGGAGCTGCCGCGGCGCAGTTCGCTGCCACCGCCGCCCAGTAGCACGGTGACCTGGTCGCAGTATATTGACGCACCCGTGGGTAAGTGCCCGCAACTGGGCCGGACGCCGGTCAACAAGCAATCAAACAAAACGTTACGGGCCACAGTGGCGATGAGTACGGACTTTCCACTGAGTGTGGACATGCTGCTGGACGTGCTGGAGGTGGTGGCGCCGCTCAAGCATATCAACAAGCTGCGCGAGTTTGTCACGCTCAAACTGCCTACGGGCTTTCCCGTCAAGATTGAAATACCCGTGCTCCATACGGTCACCGCCAAGGTGACATTCCAGAAGTTCGAGTTCCGGGACAATATACCCGCTAAGATGTTCGAGATACCCGCCCACTACTGGGAGGATGTGCGACGCTTTCAGGACAACTTATGACCTAGCGACGAGTCGTCGTCCTCCTCATCAGCTGCCAACACGCCCAGCGCCGTCAAGCAGATCGATTTGAATCGCAACAGCAGAGACAGAGGTAACGGCGGTGGCGGTGGCGGTGGCGATGCGGCGAGTCGTACGCCGATATCCGATTTTGATTAAGCTGAGCTCCAGCCGTCAGTCAGTCCAATCCACTCCACTGTCAATCAAACACAGCTCGCACCTAGCACCCAGCTCAGCTCGACCACGTCGACGAAGTATGTCACAAGAGAATTGCTATTTTTACCATAAATTATCAATCAGTTAAATTATCGAAGTGTCCCCGATTGTGTAGAGAAGTTGAGTCTTTGTTTTTTTTTTGTCAATTAAATTTCGGAGTACAAACTTGAATCAAACCCAAACCCAATCCACACCCCAACCCCTGTACGATCTATAAAGTGGAACCTAGAAATCAAAACCGTTGACGAGCGGTAGCAAATTATGCTTAGATATAGTATATAGAGTCAGTATCTGTGTCTGTATGTATATATAAATCATATATATGTTAAAAAGTACATTCATCGTCTAATGTACAAGTATTTATTGTTGCACTTTACTTAAACATTCTACATGGATTTCTTGAATCATCCACTTGCTGTTCTTGCTATCACTAAACATGATTCAGTCTGGAAAGCAAAGATTAGCGCTGACAAGTGGCTCGCCTGCTAAAAGGAATAACAGTTAAATCTTATCTTGATCAGTCTTGATATCAAAATGTAGTTGTATTATTTGCCGTATGTGTTTAGTATTTGTTTGACCTCTATGTTTAGTGCAATTATTTATTATATGTAGGTTAAAAGAAAATTACCAAAAACAAAAACAAAAAAAACCCTTCATAAAAGTTGACTCGAGTCTGCAATGCCTGTAGCAGGGCGCGCGAGAGAACGGATATAGCAAGAATGCTATATAATAACACATAAATTTGCCTATTACTTAAGTTGTTTGTATACTTAGATCAACAAAACGTCCTACACAATTTTCATAATCAGCTAAGAGTATTTACGACGAGTGCGCAAAACAGAAAGCAGCTTTTCACAAATAAATAAATAATTTAAAATAATAACCTTGCTCTACAAACACACACACACACACATGTAGTTCCAAGTTTTTAAGTTTTGTTTGCGCGTATTTACTTGTTTAATCATTATTTTAGATAGTAGTTCATTTGTTGCATTTTTATATTCAAGGATTTATTTGATATTATATTCATCTATTCAAATTTGTAACTTTTACTAGATGAAAGCAAATATATACATATATATTTATACACATAAATAAAAGAGAAATGTAAACGATAAGCATGAATATTTATATAAGCGCTCTGCAATATATACACAAAAACTCACACACCTATAAGCTGTAAATTGAGAACAACAAAATAAAGCAGTTTTACCTAAAACATTTTTCGTCTTATTTAAATTTCGCGCGCATCAAATGCTGCTCAACACTGAAATCTATGGCTATTCAAATTTGTAAGTTTTACTAGGTAAAACCATACACACATATATATATTTATACACATATATTATAAACAAAATTTATATAAGAGCCCTGCAATATATATAAACTGTAAATTGAGAACAAGAAAAATAAAGAAGTTTTGTCTACAAAATAAACATTTGTCTACTTACTATTTGAATTATGTGCGCAGCATATGCTGTCTAACACTGATTTTCAGATTCCAGCCAGCTGATTCAATGATACTTGCTAATAAGTATCGGTATCGATTTTCGTTCACGAGCTTTGATGCTATGTACATTTGTCATCAGAAAACCATCGAAGATTCAGCTGCTCGGCATACATATATTTACTGAAAGTGTATAATTACCAAAATACCTATATTAATAGCTCAATATATAAATATACAAAGCGTTAAAGTACACCAACATGATTGTTTCGCGATTAGCATATCCGATCAATGCAGCACTTCAGCAATTAGCCCGCAACAACAACATCATTGTACGTCGTCAGATGTCGGGCATACATTTCCGTAGCGGCGCCTTCAAGCCAAAACCAGCGGAGATGCCCTTCGGTCTGTTTGCCATACTGTGTGCTGTGATACCCGGACTCTTCGTAGGTGCCACAATCAGCAAGAACGTGGCCAACTTTCTGGAGGAGAACGATTTGTTTGTGCCATCCGACGACGATGATGACGAGGACTAAACGGCATCAAATGGCGGAACCTCTAGTCACAATTGGATTCGACGACATCCTTCACAGTTAACCCAACAAAGCCAAAACTTTACTCACATTTTGCATTGTTAAATCTACTTTAGCTTTAAGACCAAGATACACTTTTTGTACCTCTCTCGTTTCTGCTTCGAATCCTTTCTAGAAAATTCTACAAATATTTATTCAAATATGCTTTTAAAAACTTGATAACTGCTAAGACGATTGTTATAGCATTAAATAAAACTGATGAAAACTAAACGTGTGTGATTCGTCGTTATATAAAAGTAGGCGCAAATGTGATTTAAAAATAACTGTATATATATATTCGTAAATTGCCATTTCTTATTTAAGGGCGATATGTCCAAAAAGATCGGATCCCAGCTTCCCTGTCTGAAATAATGAAAATATGTTCAGTGTGTTTGTTTTGCCGAAGTGGAATTTTATTGAATTAAATTTTCAGGGTGTACAAAGTTAATTTTCTTCTTTTTTCTCTTTAGACTGTTTGCTGTGCAGACGCTGCCGCCGCCGCTGCTACAAATTGATTTGAATATTATTTGAGTTAGCAATTCGCACAACTGCCAGAGTGCAATCCAATCAGTTAACAAATATATTTTGGAATTATACAAATTAAAGGTGTTAATGCTGCTTAATACCTGTTGGATATATTTTGTATTATATTTGATGAAACGTAAAAGTTTAGCGCACAATTTGGTTTGTCTCTTCAGCAAAATCTCAAAAAAAATTAGAATTCTGAATATTCCAAATCGGTTTTTTTTTATTTTTTTTTTTTAGTATTTTTTTATATTTGTAATATTTTTGCAGCAGTTTGCGTATAAATGTTTTTGTGTTTTGCAATTTTTTCAAATGTTTTTATAGATTTTTTATTTTATTTAATAAAAAAATATGAATTTCACATCATGCGACATGGGCATGGCCTATCCTTTTTATTTTGCTTTAATATACTCGTATGTATGGTGTAAAAACATCTAACAAAAGGCTGAACGCAAATAATAAAAAATAACTTGGCGTCCCGCTTGTTTTTATATATTGTTTGCTTCTTTTTGTTTTAATATATGTATATATATATATATATTTGCAAGTTGTAATTTTTTTATTATTTTTAATTCCGTTTTTTATTAAACATAAAAATCTTGCTTGATCGCACTTCTTCCATCAAACTTTATTTTTCACACGTTTGTTTTGCGCTTTGGCGCCATGTTTTCGTGAACTTTTCATATATTACATATATATATATTTGTATGTTAACATATATATATACGCATACATGTACATATTTTTTTTTATTTTTACATCGATTTTGCAATTTTTTTGTATCATTTTTTTCTTTTTATATTTGTTTGTTTTTTAAAAATTGTATCTTTCTCTCAACGTATTGATTACGGTTGGTTTTCAAAGTAGCAAAAACTTGACTCTCATATTCTTGCGGTTTTTTGTTTCTTCTCCTGCTCTATATTTTCTTTCGTTTACTTTTACATTTTTTCGTTTTTATTTATTTTAACATTTTTTGCAATTTTTTTGTATTATTTTTTTTCATCTTTTTTAAAAGTAGATTTTTCCGTTGACATGACAGAAAAACATATTACATTTGACTTTCATATTGGTTGTGGATGTTTAAAGATGTGAAATATATATATAAGTGTATGAAAATTATTTGAAAAAGTTGTTGTATTGATGTAACAAGAAACTGGCCGATAGGGGATAAACAATTTCAACTATTCGCACGACATTTCGCTATTTGCATTTATAATCATTTATTTTGCATTTTTTACGCATACAAAATAAATATTTCAGTTGAAGCAAAAAAAGGATTTATATTTATATATATATATATACATATATAAATTTATACATACATGTGCACACATACATTGAGATATGTACACACATATATCTAAATAAATACATATATACATATATGTACATATATATATGGAAAAATAATTGAATTTTTCGCGTGTGTGTGTTTGTTTTGGTTTTTTTTTCATTTTTCATCTTACTTTGAAAAATCCAAAAGAATGAAAAATATATATATATAAAAAAAAAAACATCTGCGCCTGTTGCAAGTTGTTTTTGGTGTAAGCAGGTAGCTAATTTCCTCTGCGTTCTGGTCTTGCGTAAATGCGTTCGAAATTAAATGATTGAAATTGATTATTAATAGTCGTTGCCCTATCGGGATAGAATAGATTACTCGGCTAATTCGAAGTTGTTCTTTTTTCGCGTATTCTTCAGTTAGCCGTTTAGTTTGTTGTTCATCCTGTTTGTTGATTGTTGTTGTTATTCGCTGCGTTTTTTCTTTGCTTGAGCATGAATAAGCGAATTCTTTCTTGGTTCCTTTTTTTTTTTGTTTTTTTTCTGTTTGATTTTTTTGAATTGAAAGTGAATGTGGAAAAAAACTGTAAAGCGAATAAGAAGATTGATAAATATAGATATAGAGACTATGCTCACAATTTACTTACATTTTTGGGTGTCGAGTGATTTGTAAAAATTTTAATCCGCTTTATTTTTCGAGCTTAGTTAGCCGGCTCAGTGACGCGATGGACCTGGAGCACAGCGACTGCCTCCTCCACCTTGGCCTTGAGCGCCTCCGGATCCTCCAACATGTGCAACAGCTCAGAGTTCTCTATCTCCAGCAGCATACCAGTGATCTTGCCAGCCAAAGTGGCATGCATGCGCTCAATCATTGGATAAAGACGCTCGCCCAAGATCTGCTTCTGTTCTTGTGGCTTGGCATTAGCCAACAGTGAGGCAATGAGCTTCTCTTGATCTGCAGAAATAAATATTTTGTTAAATTACAATACAGACTCTTGATTATGTGTGTAATTACTTTTGCCCTGCAACTGCGATGGCAACGGCTGTGCCTGTTGCATCTGTTGTACTGGAGGGTTGCGCATGTTAGAAGTGTACTTGTAGCTAGCAGCACGTTGAGCACCGCCAGCGATCTGAGCACCAGCAATTTGCATGTTGGGAGCGGCCACCGACTGCTGGCCTGTAATGGCGCGAGCACCGGAGCTACGCATATTATTGGCCGCAGCGGCGGCAGCAGCGGCGTGTGTGCCCTGCACTTGGGGCTGAGCGCCACGTGCACCGGCTCCGGACTGACGGAACTGAGTGGGCACCGCGCCGGCTGCTCCCTGGAAGCCGCCGACAGCGGCGGCGCCAGCAGCGGAGGCAGCACCGGCCTGTACACTTTGCACAGCGGTAGCAGGACGCATCTGTTGTTGGGCCCAGCGTGGCGCGCTGCGCATTTGAGTGGTCATCTGTGGGCCGAAGAAACGCTGGCTGGGCGGCATTGTAGGCACAAAGAAGCCACCAGCAGTGTTGGGCTGGAACAACTGTCCCAACTGCTGCATACGCATGCCAGTCATGTGACGCATGTACTGGGAGGCAAGGTGCGCTTTGCGCTCTTCCTTGCGCTGAGCCAGTGCTACGTACAGTGGCTTGCTGCCTATCACACGGCCGTTCAGTTCAGTTACGGCGCAAGTGGCCTCATTGGGCGAGATGAAGCAAACAAATCCAAAACCCTTGGAGCGTCCCTCCTCATCGGTCATGACCTTGGCCGATGTGATCGTACCATACAGCGAGAACTCCTTACGCAGGCGCTCATCGTCGATGGAATCGTCCAGATTCTTTACGTACAAATTGACGCCAAAGACCGACTCGTGACGCTTCTTCTTGAGCTCTTCGAACTTGCGCTTCAGCTCCTGCTGGCGCTCAGCCTTCTTTTGGGCACGGGCAACATACAGAGGTAATTTGCCCTCACCCATTTCCTTGCCATTGAGCGCCTGCACAGCGGCCTCAGCAGCTTCTGTTGTTTCATAGGCCACGAATCCAAAGCCCTTGCTCTTGCCATCTTCCTTGGACATGACCTAAGATTCATTCAATAAAAAAATTTAGATACGAGCATTGCTTAAATATTCGGTAAAAAACCTACTTTGTAGCTGGTAATCTTGCCGTATGGCTCAAAGAATTCCTTTAGCTTCTCATCATCAAAGTCCTCGGTAAAGTTCTTTACGTAGACGTTTGTGAAAAGCTTGGCCTTCTCGCCCAGCTCCTTCTCGCGCTCCTTGCGTGGAATGAATTTGCCGACGTAGACCTTTTTGCCGTTCAGCAACATGCCGCTCACTTTGTCGATCGAGGTATTGGCTGCCTCCTCTGTTTCAAAATGTACAAAGCCATAGCCCTTGGAGTTGCCCTTCTCATCGGTGGCAACTTTGCAGCTCAAGATGTTACCAAAGGCGGAGAAAGTGTCATAAATGGCCTTATTATCAATGGCCTTATCGAGGTTCTTGATGAACACGTTACCCACTCCGGAGCGGCGAAGTGATGGATCGCGCTGCGACCACATAATGCGTATGGGCTTGTTGCGAATCAAATCAAAATTCATTGTATCCAGAGCACGCTCAGCTGCAAAAGCGAAAATTAATATGTTAAGATATTGCATTTAATTATAAACAATAAATGAGAGCTCTATTGGGCATATATTTTGTACCTTTTCTACTTCTGCGCTGGCTCTTGAAGGCAGCCGTAACGCATGGTAAGTCAAGCATTTCTCTGGCAGCTTTGAATCTTAGTTGTATCAAAATTGAATTTAGATTTGACCAACCAATGGGTAGAAGCTGCTTGACTTCAACTCGATAGCTGATTCTCTGTAACGCTTTTATTTTTGCAAATGACAACTGTAGCCATTTACATGGTAAGTTACGTTATTTACTTTGGCAACTTTGAATCTTAGTTGTTTCAAAATGGGTTATTTCTGATCAACCAATGGGTAGAAGTTGCCACATCTAATCAATATATACATAAAGTTAATTGTAACGCTTCTACTTCTGTAAACAAGAGTTATTGACTCATATACATGGTAAGTCACGTTAATTAATATAGCAACTTTGAATCTTAGTTGTTTCAAAATGGGTTTATTTGACCAACCAATGGGTAGAAGTTGCCTAACCAAAGAGAAAATCACAATTTTTGAATCATAACACAGACGAAAGTTCAGTAAACTTAGCGGAATGTGACGAATACGCTGACTACGCTTTCACACACACTGAAACCTGGGACGACGTTGCCTTAATTCAATAAAACTTCAAATGTAAACGACCTTTTAGCAGAGACCAACAACAATAGCTGACTGAGCGCGCTTCGTGGTGGTGAAAGTTAAAGTTTTGTTTTCGTTGGTTCAATGTCGTCTTTTAGCTGCTGGACTTAGGCATGCCAAGAATTTACACGTGCACAACAGGCATTACGACGATCGCTGATGGCCTTGCATTTTACATAAAAAGTGAAAGCAAAACAACTAAAAGACGTTTCACTCAGTTTCAAAAAATAATGCCAACGCGACATTCAAACTTTAATGTAAAAACGTGCAAATATTTGCTAATCAAATATAACCTATAAATAGATAAACTGAAAGAAGAAAAAAACGACTCGAGCAAGTTTCTCAAAAAGTTAAAGGCGCAGGCATAAACAATGAACACATGTTTATGGACACACGCAGACATGCATAAACATGCTCAGACAACACACATACACACAGGCATGCATGAGAATGCTCATCACACACACAGCCATGTATACTTAAGCATACTCTTTCTCTGTCACACACTCATACATGTACAATCTGTGCGAATGGCACTTGGAAACAATAGTGGCAAGGCAAGCAGGCAGGCAAGCAGACCCAAACTGACGCCATTACGCGGCGGCAACAGAACAGGGCGCGGTATGTATGTGTGTGTGTGCGATAAGCCCATTGTTAAAATTAAATAATATGCATCACAGAATTGCAATTTGTAAAGAAACTTCTCGTCTACTGATGACTAGCCACAGTGCCAGCTGTTTTGCTCTTCGTTTTGTTTTCTCTTTCACTTTCAGACAAAAACTGGAATTCACACACAAACACACACACAGTGAGAGAGAGAACTATGACAGCACTGTTACTCGTGCCGCTGTGTGTAAGAAAATTGCACACGTGTTTTTCTTAGTTCTGTCACTGTGGGAGTCCCCATTTGTCAATCCTTATATGCATGTGTATTATTGTAAATTACAAATTTATAAAAAAAAAAACCATTACTCACCATCGGCAGGCTGCTGGAAATTGACGTAGGCATAGCCCAATGAGCGACGGGTAACAACGTCGCGGCAGACACGAATGGACAGAACTGGACCAGCAGAGGAGAATTTCTCAAATAGTGCCGCTTCGGTGATGTCCTGGTGTAAGTCACCCACGTATAAAGAAGCCATTTTTGATGATTAGGTCCTCCTGAGGATAAATTGCTTGATAAATACAACCCATAAAAATTATATGCAAAGCTTTAGGCAAACAAAAAAGTTGCAAAAACTAATTTAAGACAAATCGGCATGGTTCTCCCTCTGACATATTCATTTTTTTATGTGTGCGTGTCTCTGTGGCAACACTGACGCATGTGACAGTTAAACGGCGGTCGATTGGTCGACATGGCAACACTGCGCGCGGCATAGGCATGTGCTTTGTTGTTGCTGTTTCCTTCTTTCACACACACCAATACGAACAGCCAGAAAGCATGTTGGAAAATTTCCACATGTACACGCATACATACACATATGCAGACGTTAGACCCGCATTAGAACCATTAAATTTACTTTAAATGAAATATATAAATCTTTTATACTGAACTTAATATGCAAATCATACAGTGGGCTGGGTCTTTGTTCGTTTTCTTTAGCAATTGACTGCGCTCTGTTTGGACGACAGCTTACGTCGCCATCTTGCGTGGCACACGAATCACATTTCACAAGAAAATTTTAATTTCGCTGTGTGTTTGGGAGTTTCGTAGTTGTAATTATACTTACGTTTTCAGCACTTGCTCAAATTTTTTGCTACTTTTTACAATTTTTTTTTTTGTTACTTTTTATATTTTTTAAATTTTTTTTTTGTTTTTTTAAGATTTTTTTCTTCACAAAAAATATGTGATAAGTCGTGTGCTAAGCGAAACCACGACCGCTCACTTAAACGGACTCTACTCGACTCGCTGATTTCAGCACTCGCCTACTGAAACGAGGGAAGAAAATTACTCGTTACATTTGATACTCGCTTATTATCAGTATTTTTAGTGATTGTCAAATATTTTTTGCGTATTAATCAACACTGTGCAATCAAAGTGCTCGTGTCAATTTTATATTTTACATTTTTCCCGCAATCAGCCCTTTTTCAAAATGGACATTTTTAGCTGGCAGAAATAAAAATGCAAGTCATGACAAGACAAAAACTAATTGACAGGACACTTTAAATTTGAATTTACGAAAAAGGAAACAAATTAAAATGTAAAATTAAGAAATTATTAAATCTTAAAGCATTATAGATTAATTATGCCTCTGCAATAATTAAGGAGTTTTCACTTTTATTAATTACAAATGCTTCTGCATAACTATGGGAAATTATCTAGAAACTATATGATTGCGTATTAGTAATTGTTAACAACTTTGCAACAATTATGCAGAGTTTCGCAAAAACAATTTGCATCTTTTTACGAGATTTTCCATTATACTTACCAGCGTCGCCGGCACGGCCTAGCTCGATGCGCGGTTTACAAGTACGCCTCGAAAGCCCTAAAAGGTTTTCTTAGGTGTTTTTATTTTTTTAGAATGTACACGAAACGAATTAAATTTTTTTTTTGGTTTTTGTATTTTATACGAAATAAACAACACTCAAACAAACCGAACAAAAGACTGCATCGAACCAATTGTTTAATATTTTTTTGAGTTTTTTTTCGGCTAATAAACCTATTTTTTTTAATTTCTTGTGTGTCTCCTAATGAGGTGGCAGGCAGACTGACAACGAGCCAAGCTAATATGACAACATTTTTCAATGCTTTGCATCGCCTACTGTGGCTGGGATTTATCAAACTTCCACAAAATGTACGGACGAACGCATACATATGCATGCACACACACACACATGCATCAGCGTTGCCAATTTAGCCATTTTCCTGCCAGTTCAGGCGTCTAGCATACAGAGAATTGTGATCTAGCAGCTGGCGGGAAATTTAGCTATTTTCAGCGGAAACGAAATGTAGAAAAATCTGACTTACATGAAAATAATAAAAGTTAATGAAATATAAGTTGAAAATAAATCAAAATCAATCTGACTGTCGATACAAAAATTCCACTAAAATCATAAAAGCTGTGTTTCTGGCTTTTCTAATCTTTGTCTCGCCATTTCTAGCTTTGTTTATAAGCGCATTCGTTTGGATGAGTCAGCTTCTTATATCGACTGTTTATTGACTTGAGGGAAGCTGATATAGGCTTTGCTTAGACTATTTTGATTTCTTGAAAAATGCAAACGAAACAGATTAGAATTATATCAATGCACTTATTGTATAAACATTTATTTAAAATTTCCATTTACACATATAGAATAATGCTTAAATGTGGTTTGTGTGTTTGTTTATAATGCGTTAGCTAATGCTAACGCATGAGATTTTTTTGTTTTGCGTTCAACTCGATTTTGATTTCTTGTGTGTATTATCATAATACTAAAAATTAAAGTGTATTTTTCCATTACTGAATTAGGCCTAATCTATTGGGTACATTTGATTATCCCTAATTTGTATTTCATTTTTTTACCTCGATTAAATTATGTTTAGTATACCTCGAATATTTTTGTATGCATAACATAATTTGTAATTTTGTTTCTTTCTTCATTAAGTTCAAGTACAGCACATATATATTTCAAAAATATATATATATCGTTATATGTATGTATGTATGTAGTAATAGCTATAAAAATAATGGGAACTGAACTGAAACTTAATTCTATACAGCAAAGTTCTGCTAATCATATGTATTTCTAGACTTGAATATGTTTATCAATGTTCAGCAAAAAATTTAAACAAATAGCTTCAGTTTAATATTGTAATACTTTCAAGTGCCAAATTTTGATATACAAAGAAAATGGTGCTTCAGTTACATTTGAACTATTTCAACAATATACTGCCATTGCACAATTAAAACCTGTATTCAGTTGCATTTTTTTTTTTTTTGCTAAATGCCAAAAACATTTTGCTATTTTGGCAGTGGCTTTTTTCTTTTCTTTTTTTTTTTAAGATTAACAAAACAAAAATTGGGCCTAAAAACCTGGCAGCAAACGTTCGGCTTAAACCATAACTAAAAAAATACCATCAAAGAAAAATAATAAGTAATAAGTAATCCGTAATCAATAATCAGTTATCAGCATCAGTTGCCAAATGCTTAGATTCCGCTTGAGAGAGCAACGGCGGCAGCAGCAGCAGCAGCTGTGGTCGTAGAATCACTTCCCCACTCCACCAAATATTGGACCTGGCCGTTGCACATGCGGCGTTTGGCGCGTATGGCAAAGGATTCGCCAGCATCGATGCGATTCATGGCTCCACCAAAGTATCTGTTCACAGATTGCTTCAGATCGAGCATTGAATGCCCGTTGGCGGGCGCACTGCCGCCGCTGCTGGTGCTGCTGCTGCCATTGGTGACAGTGGAGCTGGTGGAGTTGCGTCGACTGTCTGTCGGAGTGCCACAGCGAGACTTTTGCGGTCGCTGGCGCAGCAAACGGCCATGGGTGGGCTTCTCTGGTGGCAGCAGTGGCGCCGGTGGCTGCAAATCTTTGGCATATATGGGAAAGTAGTGGCTGGGTATAGGATTAATTGTAGTCGTGTTGATCACCTGCCACGAAATAAGGATATCCATTAAACATCTGATCTATGATCATAATAATATCTGAAAACTCACCTCAATGGCCGTGGTCAGACGACGAGTGCGTCGTCTGCGCACCTCCTGATTGGGCCCAATGGTAATATCTTTGGCACTCAGTCTTCGCTTAATGGTACGCACCATTCGTGGCTGTTGGCCGGCTACCGCTGCCTTGGCCAACTCGATGCTGCTCAACTGCTTCACGTTCTTTAGCTTGAAAATGCTGTTAATGATGCCCGCAACTCCAGCCGCCGCCGCACTGACACTGCCAGTCCGTTGGTGCGCCGATTTCTTGGGCGTTGCCATTAAGAAAGGATTGTTGCGACCGAGAAAATTTGCCGGTGGCGGTATGATGAGATCCAGCGAGCTGGTGCCACGGCTGCTGCTCGAGTTCTCATCTGAAGAGAGATCACAGTGGCGGCTGTTGTCGTAGCGTTTCGACAACCGGAATGCCTTGCGTTTGCGGCTGTTGCTATTGGCAGTGGCATCTAGCTGCGGCGGAGCGGGCGCCAACAACTTGCTGGGCTCACCATCGTTGGCATTATCATCTGCCAAATCGGGCGTGCGTTTGCCCGAGTTGTTCACCTAGTGGGATAATTCTTTTAGTTTAGATAATCTTTAATCATTATTTATTGTTTATTTACCTGTAAATCTTCATTCGCTGTCACAGTTTGCTCCTGCTGCAGCTGCTTGTTCTGCTTTTTGACCTTGTCGATTATCTGCTTGATGGGTATTTCATCTTCTTCGCTGGTATCGACTTCCGCCTCAGCCTCGACCGCCTCCTCGTCGTCCTCATCCGTATGAAACTCGTACACATCCTTTGTAGCCGAAGTTTTGTTTGTTGCGCTCTCTTTATCTGCACTCGACTGTGATTTAACGGGCTCCACATCCTCCTCTGGCATCAAGAGCAACTTAAACTTGCCCAGCAACAGGTCATCGCAGAGTACGTCCTCTGGCTGCAGAAATACACGCGGCGTCAATGGTGGGCCGCTGTGCCGCAGTGCATAGTAGGCAGGCGCACGCTTAAACTCCCGTCCACACACAAAACGATCCGAATATTCCTTTAGCGTTTGCTTAATGCGCTCCATCAGCGATGTCTCCGGCAACTGGCGCCACTCCTCGCATATGGGCAGCTGATGTCGCTGTTCCAGTATAAACGGCCAGATGTCCTTTAACAAGTGATGATACTTCTGGTGTTGATGCTTGCGCAAATTGTAGAGCGTTATGTGCAACATGTCCACCCAATCGATTTGCAAGCGACGTACGAACTCAACGCCATCATTGCACACAGTGCAACAAAATACAAAGAAGCTGTTGAGATTAAGAGGAGAAAGTCGAGTTAGCTAATGATGAAATTCACTGGTTGGTTAATACGAAATGAATTAATGAATATCCTAATCTTGAATATAATGTACTACTAATATAATATACTAATAGTATTAAATAAGTTGATAAAGTAATAAAAATATTGAAATGGATTTACATTGAACTCTAAAAGCCTCTACAGATACTAAGCAAAGGAATGCATAACATAATACAATTTAATATATCTAAATACATTTCGATTAAATGTAAATCATGCATTATTCTATACAGTATCATATTTTCCATATCCAAATGATATTGTTTCATGGACACACTTACATATCGCCGCGCAGCAGCTTGCGCTTAAAGTTCTGCATGCATTGGGTGTGAAACCAGTTCTTGCACTTGCAGCACTGCAGCATATTGTGATCGAATTTTCCAGGCTTGCCGCAGTAGCAATAGATTTGCTCCTCATTTACGCGATGCTTCTCATCCCAGCTAAGCTTGTCCGCCTGCAAAAAAAAAAAAAAAAAAAAAACCATAAGTCAGCATATATTTTCTATAACCTTTCATAATTAAGCTCACGTGATAGGGTAGTTCCCTGCATATGCCTGGCGGCTTGTTGGCCTCGAGTGCTGGCTGCTTTTTCATGGGTTTAGCGCAACGCTTGCAGCACCAGATGCCACTGGCTATTTCGGTAGTGCAGCCACGATGATAGCCACGGCCGCAACGTTCGCATATTTCGACAATGTCCTCATGTTGAGCCCGCTTGCAGGCCACGCACATCGGTCCGCTCTGACTGGCGGCTGCGCCGCCCGTGCTTGGCTCGTAACCAAATTTGCGCAGCTTCTCCAGCTCGCACCATTGCTCCGACTTATCGTCGAAACGCACGAGATACTGATCATCCGCCTGTCCTATTATGGTGCCCAAATAGAATCGTCCGTCATTACACTTTATGAATACATCCTCCTGCAGCGCATAGCTGATCGGAGCCGGGCTATGCACTGCCGGCGGTGGTGTGGGTGGGGTAGGTGGTGCCGCAGCAGCCACTGATATTTCAACTGCCTCCTCAATGCTCTGCGTGACTGTGGTGAAGCTCTGCTTCAGCACGGTCGTTGGCAAGAGCACGCAGCCATTGCTGCTGCTGCCGGGTGATTTTATGGGCGAGCTCAATGTCTCTGGTGTTGTGGGCGGTGTATGTGGCGTGGTTGTTGTGGAGTCCGGCTCGTCTATGACTATGACGGCAGCAGCAGCTGTTGCGGCACTGCTGCTGCGACCTGTCGAACAGCTGCTGCTACTGCTGCAACAACTGTCAGCTGTGCTGCTATCAATGAGCGGCAGAATCGCTTTGTGCTGTATAGCAGGTATGATGGGTGAGGGCTGGCAGAGATTTGGTTCTGTGTAGTGATTGTTGATGCATATGTTTATGCGATCCAGCACAACGGTCGACGAAGGCGCTCCACTATTCGGGACGTTGCTGCTATTAGTGTTGCTTACCGGGACCAGCGGCGGCGGCTGAAGTTTAGGCTGTAGATTTGGTGGTGCTGCATAGTATGCACCCACCGGAGCATACAATTCCGTGGCAGGAGTAACGGCAGTTGATGATGTGGGCGTGGCATATAGCTGACTCAATTGATCTGTTGTTTTATTAAGACTATAAACATTGGGTGCTGTGCTTATAATGCGAATGTTGTTGATGTTATTGGTCTTGAAGGGACCCGACTGCGGCTGCGTCTGCTGAGTATAATTGTTGGTTATTTGAATGCTGCTCGGATGCGTTGCCACCGCTGCTGCTGCTGTTGTTGTGTTTGCATAATAACGCTTCGAGCCACCTAGCGTTGGCGGCAGACTGCCGACAGTGTTTGTCGCCAGTGTTGCGGGAGGAGGCGGCAGTATTTGATAGGTCAGCCATTGCTGGGGATTTGGCGTCGCGGCTGATGGTTGTGCTAAATAACTGTATGTGGTTGTTGGCGCTGCGACGGCGCCAGCGAATTGCGGCGCCACATTTGACGACGCGTTGCTGTGGTCATGTGGTTGCAAATGAAAATGGTTGTTCATCATTTGGATAGCTTTATTGTGCAGTTACTTTGTGCGCAGTCTTTTCTACAACATTCAAAAGAAACAATAAAAATAAAAGAATCATTAGCGGAAATATTATAATTCATAGCTTACGGCAACTATAAACTGGCGCCTTTTTTAAAGCAATTTGTTGCTGCTCACACGACACTCACACTCTCACACAAACACACACATACACGCATAGCCATACGGAGAAAGAGAACACTGAAACCGTTTGCGGGCCCTTTTGTATTCTACTTCTTACCTACATTTTTTCTCACGACGAGCCGCAATTTGTGACTGGCCTTTACATACCTTTTATTGTGTTTCAACACATATATTAAATTAGTATAGCATTAAATTACATTCGTTATTTCGATTTAAGTAATTTTGTGCATATTTTAGCATTATAGCAAACAAAATACACTAAAACAATCACTTGATTCGGCAATTAAAAGTGTCAGCCATTTTTCAGCATATGCACAGTGTTAGCGAATGACCTGTGTTAGCTTAACAGTGTTGGACAATGGACTTTAATACCGGAGCCCTTTACTTTTTATTGTAGCGAATAAAAATAAATCAGTAACATGCAGCATACAATTCATGTCTGTACAATGCAATATCCATATTGGTTTTTCAAATTAATTTTAAACTGAAATAATTGTATTTTTGTCTCGCGGTAGAATATACTAGCGAGTACTCGATACTTTGAAAAGTATATAAATAGCGGCAGCGTTGACTTCGATAGGTTTTTGCTCGACAGCATCGAGACCGATGGCGATAGACAGAGTGCAGAGGAAGAAGAAAATTATTTTATTCGTGAAATTCAACAATTACGCTGTGCATTGAATCGTCAAAATATTACTTGAAAAATAAAATTGTGAAAAGTGATTGAAATATTGAACAAGAACTGAGTGTAAAATAAGTAAAAAACATATTTGCAATCGTAAAACGTTTATTAATCAAGAATACAGCTGTAAAGTGTTGCGGTAGGTAAAACACGCACACACACACACCTGAAAAAATATATTGTGACTGAATGTGGGAATGGACTGAGCCTATGGTGAAAATTCATATTCATTGATACAATTTTTTTCCTGTACATTTTTACGCAGTTTTGATTGACGTTTTATATGTCCAAAACGCGTGCAAGCCTTAAGGCCGTGCAACTAAAGCACGAATCAACGGAAGAAGAGGACGACGAGGAGGAGCCACAGCAGCCGCAACGACCACGTCGCAACATGCATACAGTTGGCGAAACGGGTAACGGAGTGCCAGCCTTTTTGGCCAAACTCTGGCGCCTGGTCGAGGATGGCGAAACAAATAATTTAATTTGTTGGAGCAAGGTAAGCCGCCATATTGTTTATTTACATATTTTTTCTTTCATTTGGCATGGCAACAACAACAGCAATGCAGGTGACTTAATTCTGCTTCGACTTTCACTACGTCATCGTTTGTCTGCACATTCGTTGAAACGTTGTTGTTGTCGCTGTGCTCGCTCGCACGTATGCAAGAGAAGTGCTCTCTTTTTTTTTTTTTTTTTTTTTTGTTGTCAATTTGCATAGGCCGTACGGCCGTGTGCGTACGTGCGTGCCCTCCATCCAATGCATCTCTGAAAATTTTCCATTTGTCTGCCCCTTTCGTCCGTCCGTCGTCTGTCCCAACTCAATTCAATTTTGTTTTTCTGCCCTGTGTGTCTCTCATTCTGTTTTGGGTTTGCTTTCGCCAAGTGTTTGCCGAGATAAGCAAACTTTTTTTTCCCCCATTTTTCCGTTTTTGTTTGCTATATTTCACACGCTTTTTTCATGTGTGGCTTTATAATTAGATAAATATATTTTTATTACGGCGCCCTTATCAGCGTATAAGTGAATTTTAAACCCTGATAAGAAGTAAGAACTCTAAATTTTGTAAACTAATTTGTAGTCATTAAAGTCATAAATAAAGTAAATAGTTTTATGAGACATTAATCGGTTAATATCGATTAACCTTTTTATATTTTTTGGTCTAAAACTAAATGTCATGCTTGCCATTCAACCCGAATTCATATTTTATGCTTGTCATCGAATACTTGTCATCATATCTTATCTCTTCCCATATTTTGTTTCAGGATGGCCGCAGTTTCATTATTCAAAATCAGGCCCAATTCGCTCGTGAGTTGCTGCCATTGAACTACAAGCACAACAACATGGCTAGCTTCATACGCCAATTGAATATGTGTAAGTTGACAAATTCATTCACTTACTCTTTGCAATTAACTTAGTCCTTGATTTATGAATTTCAGATGGTTTTCATAAGATCACCTCAATTGAGAACGGCGGTTTGCGCTTTGATCGTGATGAGATTGAGTTTTCGCATCCATGCTTCAAGCGCAATTATCCGTATCTACTGGACCACATCAAGCGCAAGATATCCAATACGAAGACCGTAGATGAGAAGAGTGTGCTTAAGCAGGAGACTTTCTCGAAAGTGCTTAGTGATGTGAAGGCTATGCGCGGCCGTCAGGATAACTTGGACTCGCGTTTTTCGGTCATGAAGCAGGAGAATGAAGTTTTGTGGCGTGAAATAGCCTTGCTGCGCCAGAAGCATTCCAAGCAGCAGCAAATCGTCAATAAGCTGATACAGTTTCTGATTTCGATAGTGCAGCCATCGCGCAATATGTCCGGTGTGAAGCGTCACATGCAGTTGATGATCAACGATACGCCGGAGAATGCTCGCCAGCGTAATGCGAGTGAGTCGGAGAGCGAAGGAGGAGGCCCTGTCATACACGAGCTGAGCGAGGAGCTGCTTGGAGAGGTCATGAATCCAAGCAGTCCTTATTCCAGGCAGTATGAAGGAGAGAGCGTCTCACCGCAAGCTATGGAGCGACCTCGCTCCAATGCCAGCATTACCAGTTCCCAAAACTATGACTACTCGAATCAGAGCGCCGAAGATTTTATTACTTCTCAGCTCTTGAACAGTGGCGACGCTGCAAACAATGCCGCCACTTCGCCTGGTGGCCAACAAGTGCTCTACACGGTCACAGAGGCACCCGATTCGCATGTGCAGGAGCAACAATGTCAGACCAGTCCCAGCAGTGTCTACAACAGCGATGATCAGCAAAATGTACTCACCACACCAATGGTGCGACAGCAAGAGGCGCGCAAGCGTCAGCTGCTTAAGGAGAAGAACAAGCTTCGCCGCAATTTGGATATTCTAGGACAGGTTGATTTGGAAATGTCTCCGAAATCCTCGCGCACACGCACTGAGTTGAAAGACCAGGCGAATATAATGCCCCAACCAGTGCTAGTCAAGACAGAACCGGAGCTAGGCAATATGGCTCAAAGTAGCATGCCCTCTTTGCTTGAGCCCGAGTCTAACGATGCGGATATGTACAATGTGAATTTTATAAGCAACGATATGCCAACAAACATCTTTGAGGTGGGTAATAAATGACAAGCAAAGTCCATAAAATGATTAATAATATTAATTGTGGTTTTACAGGATGACTCATTGATGTCCGCCAGTGGCATGGAGGACCAATCTGCCAAACTGGATCAACAACAACAGTTTGGACGCAATACTGTGAATAGCGGAAAGTTTTCCGATCTGCCAATGAGCTTTGACTTGACCAATAGTAACACTGATAATCCTTTGGTGACTGATGCCAATTTGGCATCTACTTCGAAAGCGGCTGCTAACAACGAACAGCAACAACAGCAGCAGGCTATGGCTGTTACCAAGTACACAGGCGATAATGGAAACGATTCTCGAATAACTGGAGTGTTAGTAGCTGAGCCCAGATCATTTATTTCTGAATCTGTAATTAAAAATAATCAATATCCATATTGTAGGGATGAAGTCTCTGGTCACTTGGATAGCCTGCAGGATGAGCTTGAGACTTTGAAAGATCTGCTGCGCAGTGAGGGAGTTTCAATTGATCAGAACATGCTAAAGGGTGTAAGTATCAGTCTGACTAAAGTAGCTATAGTTACGCATTGTGTTAAGCTGTCCGTGTGTCCGTTTTATGAGACAATACATAACATATATATTTTATTCTATGTGAACATTCAGGCTGCGCCGAAAGGTGTTGCTGGCAGGATTCCCGTTTTGCAGCTGTCCGACGAGGAGCTGCTACTGAAGGTCACCGCGGTGCGTCCACATTGTTTTGATTTGCGCCCGCGCATTTAACTAAACTATCAAACAAATAGAATACATTTTATTAAATTGTATTTGTTTTGTTTTTCTGCTTGCAGCTGTTCAATGATTCGGATGTGATGGATAACTACGGCTTGTCCTTCTTGAATGACAACATGGTCGGTGATAAGAAGGGTACGTAAGCGATCAATAATAAAGTTTTGCATTATTTAAATTGAATTTGTCCAACTTGCAGATAACAATGGCTCTGAGCTAATGGCATATCAACCCAACATGTATGATCTCTCGGACATTTTGGACACAGATGATAACAAGTCCGGGCAGGATGGAATCAATGGGCGCGAACTGCAGACTCAGAGCTCAGTGCTGAATACGCCGCGCCACGATTTGTAGTTAACCATAGATAATAAGAATTAGTTCTAGCAGCAGCTCAAACTGAACATGGGCGAACAAATTGTTTTTACAATATTTACAATTACAATAATAAATTTAAATATTAACATATTATATACATATATATGATTCTAGTTTAAATCTAAGAGACAGTCCTCTAATCCTTGTTTTATTTTTTAACATTTTCTTATTGTTATCAATGGTTTTCTAACACAACTTACTGTTGATATGCCTTAAGCCCTATATATGAAATATATAGAACCTATGATTTTCAGAAGTTGAACCTTAATTTTGCAAAACTTTTAACGTTTTAGATGTAGTACGATTTTGCAAGACTAAAAAAGCTGTTTGCTTGGATTTTATATTGAAGAAAGCGAAAACGAAATAATTTTAATTTTTATCAAATTAACATACATACATATAAAATACATATACATAATAATCGGGATTATGTAATATCAATTATAACGAACATTAGCTAATAGACAGTGTATACAAAAAGATTAGTAATGAAAACGTTTCGATCACAATATATATGCACTATAGATACCTTAAAAATACAACTTATGCGTAATAAATATGAATATTGAAAGCGTTTGAGCTGCAAACTATATCTGGTTTTTAATTTGATTTCGAAAAGGATTCAAGTTGATTGAGAGTGAAAGTATTGAACATGAATTTGCAAGGGATCGTTAAGAGCTATAGAGCTTGACCCCGGTCTGCCTGAATCGATGTCGAGAGTAAAAGTATTTTGTTTTGAATGATTTGTGAATGTGTACGCATATAATTTATTTTGTTTTGTTGATACAACTGAATAGATATGAAACACATACATCTTTTTAATAAAAAAATGTAAATTAAATAGAAAACTTAGTCTAATTAGCGTCTTAGAAAATTCTATATAATTTGCATATTATGTAAAAATCATACATTTAATGTGACTTAGAATTGTTCGTATGCGTAAAAATACCCAGAGAAACAGATTTGTAATATATAAGATTAGGCCTCGTCCTTGTACTTGGCGTCCTTCAGTATGCTGGCGAACTCGAACTTGACTCGCTCGCGCTCCGATCTGGGCATGCTGCGTAACGTGTCCACAAGCGACAGGCAGTATAGTTCAATGGGATCGTTGATGGGCGCTAGTCTGGGCAGAGGAGCGGCCATCGCTTTCCGCTTTGCAGCATTGGCCATGATGTCCTTGGCGGGTGCACTGCGTCTCGTGAGCGCTGCCTTGTAAATGGGCTCAATGGTCACCTCACCGTTGGACAGCGCACTGCTATGCCTGTATTGGGGTTCGCTCTTGACGTTTTGATTGTGGTACTGCGGCTTAATGTCCTCATTGTGGGCATGCGACTTTATGTCCTGGTGTGATCCCTCATCGTGGCCCATTATTACCATGGGCATGAGCAGCGGCGAGGAGGCCGGCGAGTTGGCTTCCATATTGTTGTGGTTATTGCTGCAGCTGCTGCCGTTGCCATTGACAGCTAATGAGTCCTGCATGGCGTCATCGGACTTGGCCTCCATGACCATCAGCTCGGGCACGATTTCATTATCACTGTGCCCACCACCCCCTTGCATCGAGCCATCCTCACTGTTGTCATCGTCCAGCTCAATGATGTCATAGTTCTCCGTCAGATCAACGCGCAAGTGCTCCGGATCAGGGTACAGAAAACTGTTGCTGTCGTTGTCGTTGTCGCTGCTGCCGCCGCCGCCGCCATTATTATTACTTGAGCTATTGTTGGTCTGGCTGATGTAGGCCTGCGCCTTTCTCACATTGTACGTTTGTGCTGTGTTTTGCAGAAATGACAAATCCTCCGTGAAGCGTCGCTTGCGCACATTCGGATTTACCTGACCTGTTTCCAGGGCCTTAATCTCCTGCAGATAGTTGTACCGTATGTTCTTCCACTTCGTTTGCAGGAATCGAGCTGTTTCGGGTACAGAAACGGGGTTGATTAGACAATAGATAGGCTTTGATTTTAGACTAGGGATGTAGGGAATGGAAAAATACTAGTTTTCAGTACATTTATAATTTTTTTTAAATATCTTGGAAAAATGAATAATTTTTGTTTGTAATTTAAATTTTAATTTATTTAATTATTTTGAACTATTTTTATATTATTTCACTTACATGAGGCGCCCAGTTCGTTAGCTATGCGATCCCATATGTCCACTCTAACGGGATTTCGGCGGTAATGCGGATGACTCACATCGTAAATGGCAGGATTGGAGCGAACCAATTTTATAAGGCGATCATCTGTATGCGTTTTTGTTGTTTTGGGAAAAATCGTTAAAATCTGTGCCGCAGTACGCTTCGCTTTCTACGTTCTTCTCAAACAGCAGCGGCAGCAACAACAACAATAGCAAGAGCAGCAGAACCAACCCTTAGGCCGTCTTCTCTATTAGGGGAAGACTGTAGTGTGTGAGCGATGCCGCTGGGGGGTTGATTCTGCACTTTTCAATTGTGTATTGTAGTTACCAGCAAAAAGAAAAAAAAAAAAAAACAACTAAAAAGGACTTTCTTACCGAACTCGGGCCCCGTTGTCTCACGTTCTGCATAATATCGCTGCATTTCTCGTTTTATCATTTTCCTTTTTTTTGTTATTTTGACAGCTTTGATATCCACTGTGAATTTGTATTTGTTGATGTTTGCGACAGCAGCAGTTTGGCTTAATTTGAATTAAGCTTACTTTAGAGGCGCACGTTGTTTGCATTGATTAACACTCGAAATTGCGCAGTGATATCAATGGCTGCATTTATTTTCCCGTAGTAATTGTAAAAACACCGTTCCCGTGCGCGATGTCTTCTCGGTTTCTCTGCCTTTTCAGTTTTGTTTTACGCGCTCTGCGCACGCTCACTGGTGTCTGGTGGTGCCAACGCTGTTTATTGCGCGCGAAGCTGCCAACTTAATTTTTGTTGTGCAGTAATTAAATACTGTGTTCAGTATATTTCGATTGGCGGGCTATTTATTTAAATTTAAAATTTATACATTCTATTTTCTTATTTATTTCGCAAGACAAGTTTAACCTTAATATTATTTTCAACGCGCAGCGTAATGCCCGTACGAAAAACAAGATCTTTGGAATTTGTAATCGGCAGAATCTTGAATCTTTTCAAAATAAAGCACAGCAGCGTTTTTATTAACATCATAACGTATCTCTGACCTAAATCCGCAAATCAAGCATATATAAAAGGTTACAGATATATAAAAGAATATTAATTTGAAAGGATTACTCACCTATACAATTACGCAGACCCATACTAAATGGTATATAGGCATATGGGTGTCGATTTACGCTGTTCTCGGGCAGGAAACGATCAGGATCAAAGACCTCAGGCTTATCCCAGTATTTGGGATTGCGATGCAGATCATAGACATGCATGATGATTTGTGAGCCACCTGGAAGTATAAGGCCATTTGGAAATTCGGTTTCATCCGAAGTCTGACGACCTATAAGGGGCACAGGCGGGAATATTCGTATTGTTTCCTTGATGAACCTATCCAAATAGTTCAGATTTGAGAGCTGATTAATGTCCACAATACGCTCATCATCTACATGCTTCAGTATCTCCTGATAGCAACGCTCCTGCATATCCTCGTGCAGGGACAAATTGAGGATGGTAAATATCAAGCCAATGGACGAGGGATCAAAGCCGCCGAAGATGAGTGTATTGACCTCCTCGCAAATGCCGGCATGATCGATCAGCCCATCCTTCTCGGCACAGATAAGAGTGTCCAGCATGGCGAAGCGGCGTTTCTTGTTCACATAACTAGGCACGAGATAAGGGATATATAAATCACATAAGAGATATAGTTAAGCTAGAATCTGACTGTACATATCATCGTCTGGCAGCTGATGGCAGCGCCTCTCATTTAGCTCCTCCTCCAAGAGCACACGGCGCTTCGCTATGATGTCGTTGGTGAAGTCGTGCACCACCTTCAGATATGGTATATTCTCATTGATCGGAAATATATTGTAAATTGTGCTATAGTAGTGCAGGGGATTCGAGAATATTTTCACAAAGCATTTCTCAAACATTTTCATGCTCTCGCGATAATCATCGCCACGCTCAATCATATCATCCAGATTGATGCCCATGGCGGTCTCTATAAGTCGAAAAGTATGAGAAATATTAGATTAGATATGGATTAATGTTAAAGTTGGCTTACCACAAATGCTATTGAGCGTAAATTTGGGTATAAGTTCTGTTAGCGAGATAATGCTCTCCGCTTGATGCTCGAAGGGCCTCACAAACTTTTGACTCTCCGCTCTGGGTTGGGTTTTAAATATAATTTAAATAGGAATATATTTAGATATGTGTATATATAGCTTACCTAAAGACCTCTTCGAATTGCAGTAATATATTATAGTGAAACGTGGGAGTTATCATTGTGCGACGCTTCTGCCACTTTTTGCCTGAAAATCAATCAGAATTTCTCTAGATATATTTTCGGATCTCCCTGGAACTTACCTGTCGACGTCAGCAGACCCTTGTGCAGCGCGGGCTGCATGAAGTCATAGTCTATGCTCTTGGTTATAAGACTCGTATGACTCAACACAAATTCCGCATTCACAGGATCGATGATATTGTACATGGCTGAGCCAAAGGCGTAAACCAAATAGCTTTGGCCCACTGACTTGGCCGCATGACGTGAATACCTAAAAATGCCCGCTGAAAGAAAAACATAAAACGTAAACAATTAGTTAGCATACTATTATTTGATTTGTTTTACCATCGTCTTTGCCGAATAGATCGAAGATGTTGCCGAAGATGGTGCGACCCTTGTTTACGGGCGCAATGTGCTCCACAGATCGTCCGTCCTTGGCTTTAACCCGGCGGGCAAAGAAGGCCAAGACGTAATATTCTTTATTGATCTTAAGTAGCCAGTATAACAGTACAAACACTGTGATAACCACAATATATGGACAGACCATATCAACGCCAGCGAACTAGTCTAGTCTGTTTCCAAAGAGCGACTAACGTATAAGACCTTTAGTTGTTTATAATGTTCAAGTGGGGAGCTCGTAAACACAAGATAAGATTGTTGAGACTTGCACGTTGTTTTTCTTGTTGTTGTTAGCATATGGTCGAGAGTGCCACTCTTATACAATTCTCTTATACTCGAAAATTCTGCATAGTGCGCATTACGAAGCAGTTTTATGTTCCATATGCTTTGAACCGTTGTAGTCTGAACAGATGATCTTTTAATAAATTTAGAATGTTTGGCCCGCATTCCAGCATGGAAGTAAACAAAAACAAGAACTGGTTTTATCACTGTTAATCACAAACATATACAAACACACTTACAGATATACAAATTACATGTATGCAAATGAGTTTATTATTAATTTTTTTGTAATTTAATCATATTTCAGCGCTAATATAAACTATGACTTGTCTCTTTACACTGCTAAAGTGTTGTTTAAAATTTAAACCAACCAAAATTTAAATTTAATTCATTTGCAACTGCTTTACTTAGTATTTTTTCCCGATATTTTCTTCAAATTGGTCGATTGACAGTGGTATTTCAGTATTTTCTTGTTAGACGCGTGTGGTCACACCTAAGCACCGCTGCTTAAATAACAATCAATGAGTAGTTTAAAAATCTTGCTTGATTTTATCAAATTATGCATCATATTTAATTGTGCACACAAAGGACATTGTTTTCGGGGCGGCTGGTCGTCGGTGTCAGCAAGGCGAAGGTGTGGTGACCGCAACAGATTAATCTCAGTGCCATCAGCGTCGTGAGCGACGAATAATTGAGCGCGCGTCCCGCTTGGAAAAAACGGCACGTGCTTGTTTGCAGCAAATTGCAGCGAAATATGAACGAGGGTCGCTATGGTAGATTCGGAGCACTCATTGGCATTGCATACGTGAGCAGCACCCATTGCCGGTTTCTGGTAAGAGTCCAAAATCCAAAAACAAAACGCACACAACAATACACACACACACACACACACGCACACGCATACCCATACACAAACACGCTCACACGCACGCTGACTCAATATCTATTTTCATAGATTTATTCGACAAAGAATGCTGAAGTGCTGGCCTATCATGAACTCAAGCTGCGACAGATAGTGCACAATGCCGGCTGGCTGGAATACGATCCCGCAGAGATATGGAAACACATGCAGGAGTGCATCGAGGTGCGTGCGTAACGCAAACGCTTGTGATTATATCATCTATCTACACATTTATAACCCCTACCATTATTAACTGCACTATTTCGCACTTGTGTATGTATAGACAGCCTATAAGAACCTGGTGATACTGGAAATCAGTCCGCATGACATCATTGCTGTGGGCATTGCCAATCAGCGCGGCACTGCTGTGCTCTGGAACAAGCAAACGGGCCAAGCCCTGCACAATGCTATTGGTTGGTCCGATTGCCGAAGCGCGGGGATGCTCAAGTCATTCCTGCACAATGTTAAGCGGAATGTGAACTATTTGCGCTATCGCAGTGGTTTACCACTAAGTACCTGCTTCAGTGCTCTAAAGATCAAATGGCTAATGGATCATGTGCCGGCTGTGGGCAAGGCCATCGAGGAGGATCAGTGCTTGTTTGGTACGCTGGATTCCTGGCTGATATGGGTAAGTTAGTAGCTTATTATACAAATCGATTATAGCTAAAATGTAATGTTATTCTTAGAACCTAACTGGTGGCGTCAATGTGGGCGTTCACTCGACGGACGTGACCAACGCACACTACACATCGCTGATGAATGTCGCCACACAGCAATGGGACAGCAAGTTGTGTAAATTCTTCAAGCTGCCAATGGGCATACTGCCGCGCATTCGCTCCAATTCAGAGATCTTCGGCTATATTGTGCAGGGCGCTTTGATGGGCTTGCCCATCGCTGGTGTCATGGGCGAGCAGCCAGCTACGTTGCTCGGGCAGCTGTGCGTCAAGGCGGGCCAGAATGTTTGCGTACTTGACGACAGCTGTTTTGTGCTGTTGAATACGGCACAGCAAAGAATCGACTCGGAGAATGGTCTGATAACGGGCATAGCGCACAAATTGGGGCCCACAGCAGATACGCATTTCACGCTTGAGGGAGCTATATCCAACGCCGGATCCACTGTGAATTGGCTGCGCCAGGGACTGCACATCAACACCGAAATTAATTCCAATGACAATGTTGTCGAGTCCCTGAACACATTTTTGGGCGAGAGCTCAATGATCTCTTCCTCTTGCTCCTCAAGCATGCTCAATGCGGAGTGTGGACTGGCGGCGAAGCGCTCGGAGATAACGTTTGTGCCCGCCTTCCATGGCCTGTACGCGCCCTACTGGCGCTACGATGCACGGGGAATCATCCTTGGCCTGACCAGCCAAACCACAGCCGAAAACATCACACAGGCTGCCTATGAAGCAACCGGTTTCCAAATCTACGAGGTGCTGCAAGCCTTTAAGCGAGACACGCCCAACTGGGATCCCTCTTGCATGCAGTCGGTCTTGACATTCGGCGGCGAGTACGCGGAGGACAGTCACCTGGTGCAGTTCGTTGCGGATATCATTGGCTGGATGCTGGAACGCCCGCAGACAACATCACCCGCTGGTATGGGTGCCATGATTGCTGCGGGCATAACTATGCGCGTGGTCTCGCTGCCATATGCGACGCGCATGTACGCGCCACCCACAGACGTGTTCTCACCCACAACTACACAGAATCGTAAGTGACTAATGATGACAGTTAGCATCTGTAATATATATATATATATTACGTGTAGGTCGTGAGCTGCTCTATCGTCGCTGGGACTATGCGGTCAAGAAGTGTCTGCATTGGGATAACTACGAGACCTATGAAGCGGATGTGGAGCTGTTTGCTCAGCGCGAGCGTGATCCCAACTTACCCATACGCCGCTCCATACCGGGCAGTGTGTTTCTGACCACATCCTTTGCGCTGCTGCTGCTGGCCAGTTTTTTGAAGAACAATCGCTTAGCTTAGGCGCAGCGTATGTCGCATGCTTTTAGGTCCAGCCAGCAGGACTCTGCACCCAATATATTTTTTTTCGGAAATCTAGTCACAAGAAATATGTATGTAGGTTCAATAGCGCATGCAAAATTTATTGTTAAATCTAGCCAGTAATTTCGATATTCTATATTTTCCCTTTAGTGTAATTCTTTATCTTTGCTAATTTGTAGAACGAAAGTTTTGTGATTGGTATATACGCGATGTATGCCTAACTAACTATATTTATATACGTGTATATATATATATACTTATTATATACTCATTGCGAAAAGTTAACTAACCTAAATTGTTGTAAATTTATGTATTTTTTGCTCAATTTAGTTGATAAATTTAGGTTTCTATTTATTGAAATGATTTATATATATATTTTTTAAATGAAAGACAATTGTTAAAGCTGTGGATCAACAAATACAATAAGCACATTTAACATCGGAATAGACCACAACCAAAGCATTAAAAGATTCTAAATGAAAAGCTCAAGTTGCTGTGTGTGCGTGTGTGTGTGTGTGTGTGGAGGGATCCGCTTGTCAACGGCATGAATAATTTAAGCTGACAAACTGCCAGTGGGCATGTGGCGTGATGGAGCGCACGCCACTTCATTGGAGCTGGAGCACAAGTGGACACTGTTTGTTTAGCCATCTCGGCGAGATGGCGCTGTTGCTGGAATTCATTTGCCAGTTAATTAGCTGGCTGGAGACAGGCACCCGGGCTGGCACCTGCAAATGGATGCATTGAGGGCGTGGGATTGGCTGCGTGCAACGCTCCGCCGGCTGCAGCCATTGAATGCAACTTAAGTTATTGCGCTTATTGTTGACACGCGAATTGTGTTGCCAAGACCCCCACACCCTGTGGAGCTGATGGAGCCGTAGCTGCAGCTGTAGCAGCTGTGCCCATGCATACCGCCCCACGGGCAATGCGCACTTGAACGCACGCTCCGGCACCCAATCCCAAGCGCCTTGCAGTTGGCTACTCCAGCCACTGCCTCTCCCAAGCTGTTGTCGTTGTCTTTGCTGTACCTCATCGTCCAGCCACAGCGCTGGAGTCGCAGTCAGTCAGAGCGAGTGGGTGAGAGTCGTGGCACTCTTTCAAATGAGTTTTTATGCGCGAGCGTTTGCCAGCTGCGCTACACTCAATTGGAGTTGGTCGCTGGGTAAGTGATATATGTATGTATGTATTAAAACAGATAGGTATGTAAAGGTATATATTATCCTGATTTAGTTAAAGATAATTTTGAATGTATATATCATCTATCATCCTGATTTAATTAAATATACTTTTGAATTTTTGTGTTATTATTTTTATTTCTATTTGATCTTTATTTTTATTTTTAATTTAATTTAAATTGTTTTTATTTCTATTATATTTATTTAATTAATTAATTTATTTTTGTTTATTTTATTATTTATTTATTTATTTATTTATTACATTTCTTGCTTTTATTAAGAACAATTTTATTTTTAATATTATTTATATATGATTTATTTATTTGATTTATATTTTATGTATTTTCTTTCTTTCTTTAATTAAAGACAATTTTAAATTTGTTGATTATTTATTTATTATTTTTGTTTATTTTTTATTATTTTTTAAATTTAGTTTTACTTTTTTATATATTTAATTTAATTTTTAAAATTTTATTTAATATTATTTATTACTTTATTTAATTATTTATTTTATTTATTTATTTTACGTATGTGCTTTATTTATTTATTAGTTTTTTTTATATTACTTTGTTTATTTGATTTATTTTATTTAATATTTATTTTATTTTTTTGTTTATTTTCTTTATTAACTATTTCTTAACTAGGTCCCATTCTATTCCAGTTACACCTGCATGCTAACTTCCCAAATAGTAGCGCCTGCAATGGGTCGTCCAAGAACGTTCGAAATCTCAGCTCCACATTCCGGAGACGTTTGCAAATTGGTTTGCATTTGAAGACAAAACGACAGCGGAGTCGACGAAGCGCAGTAAAATGCGAAATTTGTGCAAACATTGAGACAGAGTCCCTTACCCCCAGATGGCACCTTGACGGAAGAGGTTTCGGGAGCGTGACAGAAGACGCAACCAAGTCAACTTTGCACGTAGTCAATTTAAATAAATTAACACGCTGTTTCACGTGTGTGGGTGCCACAGGAGCAGAGAAAGAGAGAGAGAGAGAGAGAGTGAGACAGGGAGCATAAGGCAACTTATCGAGCACGAATATACATATATATATATATATCCGTAGAGCCAAATGCGTCCCACTGTGCTGCAATATGCCAAAAAATTTGACATGGCCACGTAGCGACGTGAATCGCAGTTGGCATCGCCCATTCCAAGCGGGGGTATCAATGTACAATGTCCGGGTGGGTTTTCTCCCTCTCGCCTTGCGTGCGGTTTCGAGGGTTTAGCTGTGCGGATTGCCATTGGCACTGCGGTGCCCTGCAGTATGCAGCACGCTAGGGCCGGGCCGGGCCGGGCCGCGAAGGGGGTGCACGCATAAATCTTCAAGTTTATGGCATCAATAAATGTCGAGGCGAAATAATGATTTCGTCAAGTCGAGCCATTGTGCAATCGCAATCGGAGTAACCCGCCCCTGTCCTGCCCTGTCCTGCCTTCTCCTGCTCCCCTTTTGCTGTGCTGCAAGCGGAGTGGTGGGCTGCTCGACAGAAACTTAGGGTATTCTTCAACTATTCACAGTTATGCGAAGTTCGATTACGCTACAAAATATATAAATTAAAGAAAATCCATTTGAACTCGACTAAATTGATCAAAATTCTATATTTTATTGATTTTTATTTTTTAAAAAATAATAAGAAATTGCAAAAAAAAAATCTATTTTATTTCTATTGAAAATTCTTAATACTAAAACCAAATTCAACTTCACATAAACCATTTTTTTATGGCAATGTTTACGTTAAGTTCGAAGGCAAACCTCAAACACGCTTCGCAACGCTATAAACAAGTGCTATAAAATTTGTGGGCGTTGCCACGCCCATGTTAAAGGAAAGGCTTCGCACATTGGGCGCACAATTTATTTATTGAGCGAAATTTACTTTGAATTTTATGACAAACTCATCTGCATATGCGCCCAAAGACGAGCTGAATCATTTACCAGCAGCAGCAGCAGCAGGAGCAGGAGCTGGAGCTGGAGCAGGAGCAGGATCCGGGGCTGACAGCAGTCGGAGCTTATCAATTGTCCCGGGCACAAAGTTTTACGCAGTTTTTACGAGCCGCCCTCGCATGGCAGCGCGCCATAAAAATATCGTAAATTCGCTGAGCGAAAGTTTTTCCAAGCATGAAAGCCTGACGACTCAACTTGGCTTCATTCTGGCTCAGCGGCTCGGCGCATAAAGCTGGCGGCATCGTAAAAACCTTAATTAATTTTCTAATCAACATTTTTCCTGCATGTAAATCGTCTGCTTATGAATGTGTGTGTGTGTGTGTCTCTGTCTCTCTCTCTCCCTCTCTCTCTTTTAGCATAATTTTTAGGCTCTGTATTTAACTATGCTCTGGCCTTCAGCTCCATTAGTTCCCAGTTGTCTAAGCCGTCGCTATAAGTCAAAATAACGGCTTCATGGGGTGGTGCCTAACAGCTCCAGCTGGCAGTGGCGCCATCGATTTCCCAGCTCAGCGCTGACTCCAAATATTGCGTGCGGCAGTTATTCAGATTTTCTATGCTATTGTTTGCTCTGTTGATTGTCTAACAGAAGCAACAACTGTTAACTGACTGTAAACGAACTTTAAGCCAATTTAAGCCAATCTGAGTATTGTTTTGGGATTAAGTGGGGTGTCAACGACTGTGATATACTTATTCAAAGTCCTGGAGGAGGCTGTAAATGTTGATCTATTAAATTTAGGAAGAGAACTTAGGTAAATATGTTTATCTCCTGATCTGTATAATTATTTTAAGAAGCTTCAACTGCTATCATTAACAGACTTTGCCAGCTACAGCTGAAATGCCCTACATATGCTAGTTACGACTACACTATATAGGTTTTATTTATAAGAATCCAGGAAGTTGGCATAAAATGTATGTAAAGGGTGTCCCAAAATCACGCAAGAAGTAATGGGTGTCCCAAAATGCACGCAAGAAGTAATTTTTATAGAGAACATGATAGCTGACAGTTCTGGAACATTACAAATAGAACACTACATAAAGCGACGATGTGTACTATATAAATTAATTCAAACTTAAGAATTTTTCATTATAAACCTGTGTTTTCTATTAAAATTACTTCTTGCGTGAGTTTTGGGACACGTATGACTACTTGCGTGAATTTTGGGACAACCTCTTTATAGCTCCAGCAGCATATCATACCTTAATCTCAGTATACTCTCATCTGTATATTTCATTCATTCAATCCATGCAACTAATATAGCCTTTTCACTTCTTGAACTAGTTACGCCATGGAATTCAACTTCCAATTATGACAGCTTATGCAATAAATATATATATTCACATATATTTAACAATTTGCGCAGCTAAAGGCGCCTTGTTGCATAGTTTTAATTGTACATTTGTTGCGCTGACGACTCTCGAGTGAAAATATATTACGCATACGCCTCGTTATGCGGCAAAGAATTGCGTCTGGGGCCAATTAGCATGGACAATATATGCATATTGTGCAGGACTGCAAATTAATTTAAATATTTAAAGACTTTAATTATTTGTAACAGGCGAGCCGAGCTCTCAGGCAGCAGTTAACATTGCAAGCGGCGTAGAGGGCTGGGGGCGTCGGGCGGCCTCCTGGGCCACATGGCAACATGCGACAACAGTCAAACAGCCAAGCGTAAACTTAACTGACAAGTGGAGACTTAACTTCCATAACAAATTGCATTCCAATTGCACGTCGAGCAGTCGCCGTGCCGTCGCAGTCCTGACAGCAGCGTCCTGTCCTGCCACACTGAAGTCACAGCCATGAGGCATAAACAAATACAAACACGCACGCACACACACGCCCACACACATACGCACGCACGCTTAACCACACGTAGAACGCCATTGCTGTTAATTTAAATTGCTTTAAAAAACAGCTACAGAGATGCAAAAATAAAATGCAAGTCAAAACTGTAGACTTGGTAGCTTGATAAAGCCAAAGATACCCAGCAAGGCAGCTACTGAGAGTGGCTGCTTCTGTTAACGTTTCTCTGTTAAGGCTGCAGTTCGAAGAGCTGCTAATAATATCTGCTGCTGTTAACTCCGCTCTTCTCTGTTAAGAAACTGTTGGTCAACAGAGCTGCTCATAGTAACTGCTTCTGTTAACTTTTCTCTGTTAAGCCTGAAAGTTCGAAGAGCTGCTGTTAACTCTGCTCTGCTCTGTTAAGAAACTGTAGGGCAACAGAGCTGGTTATAGTAACTGCTTCTGTTAATGTTGCTCTGTTAGCCAACAGTTCGAAGAGCTGCTGCTGTTAACACTACTCTGCTAGTCAACAGTACGCTGTTAATAACATTTAAAATGCAGGGATCAGCAGCAAGCATTAGCATTAGCATTAGAAGCTCGATCGATCGATCAGTGCCTTTCGTGTGAGCTATACAGGGTATTGAAGCAGCGTCTGCAGTGCAAATGGCAACAGAAGCAGCTCCTGCAGCGCTCTTGAGCCGCCGCACACACGGCCATGCTACATGCCATGCACGAAATAATCCTAAAGGGTGTGAAAATATGAATGCAGCCAAGAGTATCCACAATGTAGACGGGGCGGGGGCGGGGCTACGCTGAAGACGCATAGCTGTTGTGCCACATAGCACATAGAAGAAAAAGAAGTGGAAAATAAACGAGCACACACACTGAAAAGAAAAACAAAATTATGTATTATGCAACTTGGCGAAGTCGCGACAGACCGACACACGGGGAGCATAGAGAGTCCACTTGGGTTTGGGCACACCCAGCAGCAGCAGTAGCAGCCACAGTTGCTTCTCAGTTGCCAGCTCGGTTGCAATTTTCGTTGGCCATGCAAATGGCATGAAACTTTATAGCCCCCAACCAACAGCAGCAGCAGCAGCAACAACTCATCCTTATCGCGGTTAGACGCGTCTCTCGCACTTAAGAGGGTGCCCGCTTCTCGTCTCAAGCTTGACTGGATGCTGTTACTGCTGCTGCTGCTGTTGGCATTGCATAAATAACTAAAATGATTTTGGCAGCTGCATTTGGCTTTCAATTAAACCAAAACTTGCTCTCTTCACATAATTGCCATGCAAACACAAAACAATTAGAGCAACACCCTTTCGACTACGTAAACGAACAGACCAATTTACCGAATCAAGGAGTTTATACAAGTTTTTCATGATTTATAGAATTGTTGGAAGTGTCATCATTGATGCGGAAGGTTCATATTGGATTGAAACTTGTCTGGTGGAATAGTTAATAGAATAATATTAATAAATTCTAGATATCTTAGCAAATGAATTTTAGGTTTGAAAACTAAGAAAAATCTTTATGTAAATATAAAAAATATTTAAATAAATATAATAACATCAAATATTTTTATACTCATGCAATATATTTTACAAATTTTATTATATTTTAAATAAATAGTATCTCTTATATATGCTATATATTTAAATTGTGTGTGATATTTAAAAATATATAATATTTATATATCTATATTCTTATGATTATATATTAATATTATTAATTTATTTTTTATTACGATAAATAATACGTACATATATTTTAATTAATTAAATCAATTTTTTTTTTATTTTAATTGCTAATTTCTGCACCTTCTATCAATTTGATAAATTTGTAAATTAAATTGGAAGAATCTGATCTGGATAAATTATTAAACAGCAAAATTGAAGGAGTTTGGAAAAGTAGTTTGAGCAAGCAAACGAAACAGAGTTTCAGAATCGAGTCGAATCGTAATAATAAGTTATCCTTAACATAAAAACTAACATAAACTGAAACTTATCCTTAACATAATCCAATAATGTAATGCTTAAATATGTTTGGCATTTGCAGCTGAAGAGTTTCCAGCTTAGCCAATACCTCTCACAGGTTCAATGAGTTATGAGAGATGTGATTACAGTGGATGGGCGGCAGAATAAAATTTCTATAATAAAATAAATGCTATAATGGAATTTCTAGTTCTATATTCACTTTCAAAACTAATATTCATTTGTTCTCTAAGATTTCTAAATTACTTTTGCTTTTATTACCAATATTTACTTATTCGAAGAATTTCATTCTTAACATGAAAAGAGTATAAAAATAATCTGTAATAATTGTCGTTTGCTGTTGGGCTTCGTGGCGCGGTCGAATGGGACAGACTCCATAAATTTTATTGATAAAATTGTTAGCGACAACTTTTTGACAATGTTCGAGTTGGCGAGTGGCGAGTAGGGAGTGGGCGTGGCGCAACCCTTTGTCCCTCCAGCTACGGCTCGAGTCAAGTTTATTAAAATTCAGGACGACAACTGCGACGCAGTAAAGAAAGAAAATGCCAAGAAATTGTATTACAAAAATGCTCGGTCTGAGCACCTCCCGGGCGCAGATAAGATGGGCCCAGCGCGAATTTCAAGCTCTGCAGGAGCTGTGTAGGAGCCGCAAGTATAGCACATGTGCCACTGACGCCACAGGCAAAATCGATTTCGTATTGAAGTGAAACAGTACAAGTGGTGCAGGCAAATGAAGATTGGATGAGTTGAAGCAGTAGAAGTTGCCGAAGAGGGAGCCGAAGAGGGAACGGGAGGGAGGGAGAGGGAGAGGGAGTCGGAAGCAGCTGCCTCGTCGCACTGCGGTTCAATTCGATGATTTGTGGCCTGTGGGCTGCGTCTTAATTTATCAACATTTTGCTGAGCTCACTGAGCAAGACAATCTCTGCTATTAATACGGTGGTGCGGTGGTGCATTGCATTGAAAGTGGCTAAAAAGTTTTCAGCTGTTTTTTTTTTTGTTTGAAAAGTTTCCAGCAAGGCTGCACTCGACTTGCTGAAGAAATAAAATTTTTTGTACAGCAAATTAAATTAGTTTTAGAAATACTTTTTTATTTAATACAAAAAAAAAAAAAAATAATTATAAAAAAAATTCCAAGAAAAAAAGGTAATAAAAAAAATTTTTAAATTTAAAAATAAAATTAAATAATAATTAAAGAATTTTGTTTTTAATATACATTATTTAATAATAAACAAAATTATTTTAAAAAACTTTGAAATAAAAATACCTAAAATACAAATTTAAAAACATTTTATTTTATCAATTAAAAAATTAAAATAAAAAATTAAAGTCAAATAAATATTATATTATAAAAAAATAATTCTGAAACAAAATTTTTTCTAAAAACAAAATATTAATATACAAGTTAAATAAATATTACTTAAAATGCAAAAAAAATTCAACTAAATTTTATTTTGTAATTAATAAAAAAAATTAATAAAATAAAAAATTAAAAATTTTAAATACATTTTTTTGAATTCTTATATCAACTTGAGTTTAGTTTAAGAATCCAATCTTAAGCCGAACCTGAACAGCAAATATTTGCTGCTGCAGCCCTGGCTTAAAGTTTTGCCAAAGCTCGAGCTGCGTAAAAGTTTTTGGCCAAAATAATTTGTATGCTGCATGAAACTAACATGAAAAGTTTGTAAAATTCTCTATTTTTTCTCTCTCAGTTTCTTCGTCTTTCTATTTTTATTTGTATAAAACAGTTAGTTCGTTGGTTGTCTTCTTAGTTAGTCTGCTAGCTGCGGGTGTTAACTTGTTACGGCACAAATTGCATTGGGCCAGTCAATGGGCGTGGCTGTGGGCTGCAGATCTGTGGAGTGACAGCACACGTGACTTGTGAACCGGTTGCCCCTTTCTTTGCCTGTCGGACAGTGGGCATTATGCCATAGCGCCTTCGCTTCACTGACTCCTGTGTGATGGATTGTGCCACAACTATGCCTGCGGATAGATAGTTCCATGCGAACGTTTCTCTACTCGTTTTTGGGCAGCTGTCATTGAAAGCGACAGCACAAGGCGGCCGGGTCCAGCTCGCAGTCCTTTGTGTTTTCGTCCTGCCTGTTGGAATGTGAATATGTTGACATAGCGCTAAATTTTTTAGTTACTTTTCTGTTTGCTCTTTTGCCTTATGCTCGCTGTGTGTGTGTGTGTATGTATGTGGGGGCTCTTACAGCTTTACTGATTGTAGCTCGTTCACATTTATTTGAGGTAAGGACTTCAGCGACCGTTAAAAGGCCAGCCATTGTGTCAATGGGTGTCAGACTGGAAGAAAAGAATTTGCGCAAAGTCAACATTGTAAATAACGAAGCGAACGGAACTTTTCACATTGTGCTTGAAGCGAAGGCACATTAAAATAAAACTTTCGTTTAACTAAAGACTTGAATATAGAGCTGAGACATTAAATAGTCTCTGAGATTTATGGCAAGTATTAAATAAATAATTTCATAACTATAAAGATTATGTGTTTTAATAGAGAATGAGTATCTGTAAAAATATCAATTTCATACGGTATTTCAGATATACTGTTAGCATTATAAAAATATTTAAAAAATTGTGAAATATTTAGGAAGCTTCATTGATTAGATGTTTTAATGGGGAGAATGAATCTCAGAAAGAAATTTTATTTTCATATTGTAGCCAGCTAGCAGCAAATAGAGCATTTCCTAGCTTGACTTCAATTTGTAGGCAATAAGAGTGCTCTAGTGTGGGGACTACCTGACTAGAAGATACCCTGAACACTGGCGAAGAGCTGATATTTGAATTATTTTAAGCACAAGTCTCTGGCACTGGAACTATTTCAACTTATCTTTAAAAAAATTATATAAATGTATCGATTTTTATCGATAATAAGAAAAATGTATAAGTTTTCAAGCAAAAATATATAAGCCCGCACTGTTTATGGCAACAGGATTATATATTTAAAATTTCAAGTCTTTTGCTTTTGTAGTTTTCGAGATTGCTGCATTGATATAATATAATATAAAATATAAAATAATGGCGAACCTCCTGAGAAACAGGCAAAAGCAGCCAGTCTGAATCGGAACCTTAAAAGAATATATATTAGTCTATAAGAATATATTCCAGTGTTAGCTTATGCTTAACCAGAAGTCTGCACCTCTCTCTACACTATATCAGTAAACATAGCTGTTTAGTTGACTGCCTTAGCCTTAGGTCTTATCAAGCCAGGCACTCGAAGCAAACGCTTTACTATTTACTCTAATTTAGCATACTTAAATTTAGTTTGGCAAACGCACTTCATGCGCTGCTCATTTCACAGTTTCCAGTTGGTGCACACCTTCCCCACGCCCCTTGGCTCGTCTTAGTGTTCTGCCTATTGAACCCGAATGCGATGCTGTGAATGTTGTTAGAGTCTTCGGCGTCTCGCGCCACAAAGCAGCCTCATTTACCGCTAATTTCACGATGCTCCAATCTCTTTGCATAACAAGCCGGCTAATGCCACACTTACCGTTATTGCCACCAACGAGCTTGCGAAGGCATTTGGGCCAAAACTTTAACGCGCCCAGCCAATACACAGAAAGCCAGCCAAGCGGCGACTCAATAAACGCCCGCAAACATAAACAGAGGATGGCAAAAAAAAAACTAAATGGCAAACATCACCTGAACAGAGCGCTCCTAAGCGTTCTGAACTCCCTGTGCTTAGGCTAAAACTTCGGGCTAAACTTAAACCTCAAACCCTTTTTTGTCAGCCCGAGCATCGGAGGCAAATCCCTCGATGGTAAAGCAGCGGCGCTAACTCCATTGAAGCGTTCAGCGTTCAGCGTTCAGCGTTCAGCTCTCTACAAACTCCAAATCAACTGCATACGTTTAGGAGGCATGCTCTGGTACATAAAGCCCGTCAGGCTTTTTATGGCCAACACGAAAGCTAAACTTTTGCCATGGGAGTCGTTGCCTCAAGTCTCTGGCGTGGCTCGTAAAATTTTATGCGTTTTTTGCGCCCGTCGCTTTGGCGTTGAAAATGAAAATTGTTGCCACACGCCGAACACGAAGCTCGGACGGATTCAGAGCCAGAGTCAGAGCTGGAGCCAGAAGAAGAAGAAGAAGAAGCAGCAGCAACAGCAGCAGCAGTAACAGGGCCAAGCCATTCAAGTCAAGTCGAGTGGCGACGAGGACGACAACGATGAGGACGATGATGTCGCCTGCCAGACGTGGCACCCATTGAGGGTGGTTGTTGTTGCTGGCGTTGTTGTTGTTGTTGTTGTTGCTTTGTGTTTGTTTTTTATGACTTTGGGGGTATTTATTTCACTTGAAACGTACTCTTCGCCTTGCTGCTGCTGGCTGATGTTTCATTTATGCTCTCTCTCAGTCTCAGTCTCGCTCTCTCTCTCTCTCTCTCTCTCTCTCTCTCTCTCTCTCTCTCGCCCTTTCGCGTTAATGAGCGAACACAAAGGCTCAGCTGTTTGGTTAATGCATGTCCTGTCTCATCCCGCTACCCTGTTTCTCAAGCTTTATTTTGTTGTTGTTGTTGTTGTTGTTTTTTATAATTTCGAATCCCTTTGCCAACCAACACTCGGGGTGGCTTGTTGCCAAGCGTTTTGTTTCAATGTCGCCTTTGTCTGCGCCCAAGTCTTCGACTGTTTGTCCAAATCCTCAGCTCAGCGCAGCTCGGTTCAGCTGAGCTTTAAGCTAGCAGCGTTTACCTGTCTGTTTGCCCACTGATTGTCTGATTGCCACAGTCGGAGCCCATTTCATAATTTCCACTGTCAGCCAGGCCAACTCTAACTGTCAGCCACATTTGCCAGTTAACCCTCATTTAATGCTAATTAGTTTTCAGCTCGCATCTCGTATATTTCAATGACCTTTTCGCCTTAGCACCAGCTACGAACATTGAGTTGTCGCAAGGCAAGCGAAGGAGAGCAGAGCAAAGGATACCATTTTGACAGTTGACAATGGGCTTGTGTGATGAAAGTTAACTGGGATTTTTAAACTTTACATTAGGAAAATATTTTTAATAAATTTGATGATGAGAATATCTCGAATCCCAGGCCAATGTGAATAGAATAGATCTGTTTCTCCAAGCTTCTTCACTTTTTATAGTATTTTCCCGCTCCCATCCACAGTAGCTCCTTCCCACTGCTATCAGCAGCCAACTGGAAATTAAGCAAATATAATCTTCGAATAATAATCATAAAGTGGCATCAACGTCAACGTCGCACGTCTGATGGCCACTTTTTCTGGGTGGGTCACGCTTCGTGCCGAACAGCCCTCGAAATATTAAATTTTTCTCTCGTTTCGCGACTTGTGCAAGTTGAAACTAATTTAATTAAATTTATGCGCTCAAAAAAGCTTTGCAGCTGCGGCGCGTGGCAGCCGCCGCCGCTGTGGGGGTGCACAGATTTGCTGGGACTGAGAGAAATAATTAAATTAGTCGAAGGCGATGTGTGTGAGAGGGATCTGGATCTGAGTCGTTTATCTGTTGTGCACGCTGCAACATGCTGAAGCCTTAAATAAATGCAGCTGCTCGTCTCGTTTGGCCTAAAAACACAATTCCCGAACTTTGTCAAACTCTGGCAGCGCACTAATTGCGCTCCAAATGAAAATGATATAAAAACCGGGCCAAGCAATCAAACCCGCTGCTTCCCGCTTCTGGCTCTGCCAGAAATATGATTACGCGGGGAGTTGGTAACAAATGAGTCTGCGATGTGCTTCAATTATGGGCCAGGAAGTCGGCAGCCGGCAGTCGGCTGGCAGAACTTTCGCCTGCTGATGAATGCGAAAATATGTTTTCGGCGACTACATAATGAGGCTGATGTGCCCTATGCCCGCCCCCAGAGCCACTCCTGCTGTTAGCTGCCTGCTGCCTGCTGCCTGCTCCTCCGTTTTGGGCTGCTGCAAGTTGGAGTTGCCTGCGGGCCATCAATCTGGAGCTTTGTTTTTTGGCAACGAGTTGAGTTTTGCAGTCAATTGCCGAGTCACTTAGGGCTCGCATACAAAAGCCTTAATTTAGCGCGTAATTTATTTGCCAAACATTTACTTTTGGCGCGCATAAATTTACCCGGCGTATGCGTAATGTATAATTTATGTATATGTGTGCGTGTGCGTGTGTGTGTGTGTGATCACGTGAACAGGTAAAAGGCATAATAAAGTGGCATAGGTCAGCTGGGGGCCACATGGCATATGCGGCGTATGAGTAATGCACATTTTACGCTTCAATTGGCAAAGCCATTTCAACTCGCGCTCTTTATGCTCATACATAATATTAATAAATTGAATGGCATTTTCTGTTGCATGTGTATGTGTGTGTGTGATATGCAAAATACCACCAAACACACACATACTTGCGCGGGAAAAAAGGGAAGGCAAATGCTGTTAAGCTTAGGCTTTTGTTGCTGCAGCTGCCGCAAACATGGCCAAATACATGGCAATAACAAATATTGCGCATACGCCATGTGCGCCAGGGCCTCATGTATTTTTCAGCAAATTCATTTTTGGACATCAGCCATGCAAAACACAGGACACAAACATTGACGTTGAATTTCAACTGCATTTCGCATTGATTTATTCATGCCCTCCGGCCTAGGGCCAGAGAGAGAGAGAGAGAGGGAGAGGCTCTGAGGAATAGTTGCATAAGCCAAACGTATTTGGTTTGCCTCGATGCAGCTGTTTGGTCTGTGTTTGCTTTTTGCTACTAATTTCTGTTAGCTTTTGGCAACAGTTAATGCAGAGATCAGATTTCTAAATACACTAATGGAATGTACCTGATAACCTTAAATGATATTGACATATATATTGACAGATTGATTATAAAATATTAAAAACCTATCCTATGATATCCCATTGGAGGTTCAGCTGAAGCCAACTCTATGTCTAGACTTGCGGCTCATTCGTGAGTTCGATTAAAGTCTGGAAAAAATTTTAATTTACTATTTTTAATGTAAAATTCTGAGTCACTGAAGCATAATAAGAAATAAATGACCAAAATGTATTAATAATTTAAATATATATATAAATATATATAAATAAATATATGAATGTTTTTAATTTCTTTAATGAAGCCAAGCTGAGGCTTCCTCAGTATTTCAATATTTTTGTAGAAAAAATAATTATTTTCAGTTTTAAATGAGAATAAAAATGGTAAAATTTAAATTAAAATTATGCATGGTCAAAAATAAATTTTAATTCCAATTAAAATTTCAGAGAAATAAAATGGTAAGTTGAGGACTATTATAAATTTATATAAAATATATTATATAAAATAAGTATTCGATTTGGTACTTTTAAAAAGAAATCCAAGTCGTTGCTAAACTCATCTTTCTATTAAAAATAAAACTCTAAAATAATCTATATAAATATATAAGGTATTTACAATTAAAGTTAGCTTGAATAAATTATAAAATAAAATCTAAATAATTTTTTTTTCTTAAGCAAACTACAAAATAAAAGTTTGTAATACCAAAAATAAAATTTAAATAGTAAAATTAATTCTTTTCTCATATCAATTTCGCTAAATACTTAAACGCTCAAACTTTTTTTCGGCCAAATTTAATTTGGTTTAAAATTGCCTGTGCTAAGAGCATCAGCGCTTCGTTAAATCCGAAAAGGGCTAAGTATTTTCTTTTAGCACACTTTTTTTTGGTAACTGTTCAATCAGCCTTTGCCTAAGCATTTGAAATTCATGACAGAAAATTTGTACGTGCCAGGAAATGCTAAACAGCCTATATTCCTTGGGCCCCAACTTGCCACAGCTGGCCGCAATTGGCAGGCAACAGAACGACGAAAGAAAAAAACAAAACAAAAATGTATAGGCTGGCAAAAAATGCTAGCTCATTGTATATGGTGTGGCTGAGGCTGTTGTTGTTGCTGTTCTTGCGTTGATTCAAATGCAAATATCGCTCGGTTGCCTGCTAAAGTTTTTCGCACGGCAAAACTTTTCTTTTTTTGCGCAACGTAGGCGACTTGGCCTAGGCGAACTTCCGGCCAACTTTAAGGCCCAAATAAGCTTAGGCAACTTTACGGTTTATTGCCATGTTGTTTTGTTAGGCAAACCGAAAACGAAACGAGACGAAAACGCAAAACGAAAGCGAAACCGAATTACCAATCCGACATTCAATAGATGCTCATTTTTCAAATCAAGTGAAGTGTGAACGAGCGGGACGGCAAATCGCGGCAGTGCTCGAAGGACCGTCAACAAATTTGCCACGCCAAATGAAATGTCTATAAAAAGTAGTTACACAGCATAACAAGGGGTCGACGGCAGCTCAGCATTACGATTCGACTAGCAGAGGAGGCGCAGGAGGAGATTTTTTGTGTACCCTAGACTAATAGGCTGGGCGAAGAGCATTGTGGAAAATAGGACCGATGGCAGGACTTTACATAGTTGGGACTGGGATAAAAAAGTTAAGCTTAGTAAGTCGATTGCAATCCGACGCGTATAAATACATAGATCAAATCAATAAATAAATTGAATTATTAGTAATATTCAAAATAAATTTTCTTCAAAATAAATAAATAAATATTTCAAGTTGTCCAATCATATTTTAAAAATTATAGAAATTATTTTGCAAGTCTAAATTTAAATTTAAATTATTTTTAATATTTATATTTTTTTGCATAAATCTGAAACTTTTTTTGTTCATATGAATTAATAAAATATTTACATAAAAATGTTTGATAATTATTTAAAAATTTGTTACCTCAGAAAAGTCCAATTCAAATTTATAGAGTATCCCCAAGTCGCATAGTTGTATCAATAAAGTTCCAGGCTATTTGCATTTGTGCTTTGGTTTCTCCATATATTACTTTCCGGAGCCTTGTCGCCTTTTTGGGCTAAGCACTTAAAATGATTTCGAGTTTGGGCTTTGCTTATTTTATTTATTTGTGTTTATTATTTCATTTAAATGTTTTGTAAACATGCATCAAAGCTTAAACAGCTAGTTATAAATTTGTTACGGCTTATATGCTTATATATTATATGTGTGTAATATGTATGTATATATTGAAAAATGATGTATGTATGTATGTATTTGGATCTATGATTAAAAGTTGTCACGCTAAATTGAAGTTTGGCTTAGTTAGTAAATTCAAAATTAAAATAAACTCTATGATTTACTCCGTAATATATATATATATATATATATATAAATTTATTATAATATTTAATGAATATTCTCGGAAAATCGAACTTAGACCTAGCACATATATATACTCCAATATTGATTAGGTTAGCTTTAAAATATATATATATTTCTTGGCATCTTTCGAGTCGCCAAGTCTACGGCTATAAATGCTTCAACTGGTTCAAATGCAAATTTTTGTGGCAGTTTCCTGTATATACATTTTAGCTGCACGGAGAGCTCCACGCAGCCACCACGTACGTAAATACTTTTGAGAAGATATCAATGCTTATATGGTTTGTACAGTAGAAGATACACTAATCTTAAGTTACGGTTAAGTACGCATGTTGAACACGCGCCTAGCATACGAAAATAATGTAGTTCGATGCCGAACTGTGTCAAACTTAGCTTAGGCTAAGAGAATACTACAAATTATATTTGGCATAGTTAGCAAACTGTTTTTCTTTTCGTGTGTTATATAAATGTTTATCTTTAAGTTTTTTCATGTTTACCAACACTATGACAGTCATCGCGTCTACTTCTCGGCATTTTGCATGGCCTTGCTGAGCGCAGCGCCCAGCTGGCTGAAAGACGGACGTTCTTTGGGATTGGCCAACCAGCAGGAGAGCTGTGCAGTCGAGAGGGGGTGGTCAGAAAAAATGAAATTAATTAACTGTCTCATTGGATGAGAAATGAAGTTAGACGCACCAAAATCTCCTTGAGGCCATCGGGCGTGCCCTCGGCCACGGACCACTCCAGGGTGTTGGCCAGAGCGCGCTGCACCACCTGCTCGTTGGTTAGATCCTCGTGCGGCAGCTTGGTCGCCTGATTGAACAGCTCCCACACGACGACAGCGAAGGCGAAGATGTCACTCTTTGTGGTATACTCGTCCTCCTGCACGCACTCCGGGGCCAGCCAGCGCACCGGCAACAGCGTATTGCGATGCTTATGATACTCACGGCTGTACTTGTCCTTGCTGAGGGCCGGGTAGGCGACCTTCACGATGAACTCACTGGAGATGACGCAGTTGCGGGTGGCCAGGTCTCTGAGGGAAGCAGCAAGAGGTGGAATCGATTAATGACTATCATTACGCCGTATTGCGAAGATGCAAGGCACCAATTAGCCATTCTAGATAAATTGACTGCAGTTTGTCTGGGCTTAAATATTTAACAATTAAGAAAATTATAGCTATAATAAATTATGAATAATGTAGTAGTCTTAAGCCATCCCTGCTTGATCTTACCTGTGGGTGAAGCGAGCCCGATAGATGGCGTCCATGCCGCGAGCTATTTGATAAGCGACAGCGAGCAGTTGGCTGGTGGTCAGCGGTGGTGGCGAAGACGTGGCCGTGGCTGTGTTCACCTTGCCGGCTGTGGCCAGCAAGAACTGCTTGAGATCACCCCAGTCGGTGTACTCCAGCACCATGTAGTGGGGATCCTTGTCGCGGCAGAGGCCGAACAGGCGCACGACGCCCTTGTGCGAGATGGCGCGCAGCAGGTCCAGCTGGCGACGGAACTCCTGGCAGGCCTGCTCGTCCTTGACCTTGTTCAGTGCCTTGACCAGCACCAGTTGATCGGCAGTCGACTCGGACTGCGGCTGCTCCTCCTCCTTGATTTCCTCAATGTCGTCCATGGACGTCTTGGAGCGCCGCTTCTCGTTCAGCGTGCTGAGGGTGGTGCTGCCGCTGCCACTGCCACCACTGCCACCACTGCCACCGCTGCCATTCTCGCTGTTGCTGTGCTGCTTCTCGGTGTCAGCGTCCTTGTCGCTGGGCGAGCCGGCTGCCACGAGGGAGGCTTTCAGCTTGCCCACGAAGACATCGCCAAACTCGCCGCGGCCAATTTGAATCAGTTCACTGAGTCCGGAGCGCGGCAGGGCCAGCTGCTCGTAGATGTGGGCGGATTTCTTGGACGCCTTCGACTGCTGGCTGCAGGCGGTGTCGTCGGATTTCTGGGCGTCGCCGTTGGCTGCCCGGGACTTGCCGTGGCCGTTGCGCTGCTTGGCCAGGCAGGGCTCCTGCTCGGTGTGCCTGCCCGACTCCGCCTGGTCGCCGCCCGCCTCCTTGATGCTGAGCTCGTTGAGGCGCGCCTTGCGCGCCTGGCGGCGGTAGCGGCACCACAGCATGAGGCCCACCACGAGCACGATGTACGCCAGCGCAACGGTCATCGTGATGAGCACGGCGCGCGTCACCAGGAAGCCATCTCCGGCCGATTCCTCCGTAACGAAGCCATCGCCACTGACACGCACCAGCAATCGCACCTCCTCGCGTTTGAGGCCGGCGCTGTTGCCAATGGTGCAGCCGTATTTGCCCTCGTCCTCCGCCTGGACGTTGCGTATCTCGAGCGTGCCGTTCTCCAGGAAGCTGAAGCGCTGACGATCCGTATTGTTCTCGCTCAGGTACTTCAGGTCCTTGTCCCATTGTATTGTCGGCTTGGGATCCCCGATGGCCTGACAGTGTATGACTGCCACGCCCTGCTCGCTGCTCTCGATGGGTCCCTCGGGCGGCACACTGAACTTGGGCGCGACCACCACGTTGATGGCAACAGTGGCATTTATCCGGCCCTGGCTATTGCTGGCCACGCACGTATAGTTGCCGCGATGCTCGGCGCTCACATTCCTGAAGATTAAAGTGCCATTGATGTCATCCACGTGCTCGGGCAGACTGTCACTAGCCGCATCCTGTGTGGATAGACAGAAGGTACACGGACTATTACAAACCAATTTCAGAGCCCAGTTCGACGCGTTTTCATCTAAAATGCAACCTCACGTGGAGGTGGAGGTGGAGGTGGAGCTAGAGGTGGCGGCTGGACAAGATGGTAAGAGGTGCGTTTGTTTTAGACGGCAGCCAAATGAAAAAATCGTTGGCATTTTAACTTTTTGTATATACCCATTCCCGAAAGTTAAACGAGTATATTGGTTTAGTGTCGACCGTCTGCATGAACGTAAAGCTCGAAGCTAGAGACTTGAAAGTTGGCATATATATTTGTGTATGCCCAAGTCTGATAAAGTGTCAAGATATTTCCGATACCCCCACTAGGGGCATGGCAAATCGTAAAGTGCAAAGTCCGGCATCTCAGAAACAAAACTTGTAGAAAAGCTAGAGAGTTAACGTTGATAAGCCAATAATAGAAAGCTATGGGCAACATATGCACACTAAAGGCGTGGCTGTATTACTGTTAAGCTGCTCTACTGATTTGCATAACCCAATTGAAGAGTCGTGGCTCGATAGTGTATTCCGCAGTCGTTACCGCCCGACTGCAGCGTTTAGCGCTCGACGATTTTCCGGCAAATGGACAAACAGTTGTCAAAATTGGTTGCCGCTCGCACAACAGCTGCAAACAACGCGCGAAGAGCGAATATTAGACGGGGCTGGCGAGCGTCGGACGGGTGGGTTAGCTAGTCTAGCTGGACTCAATGGGGGTTTTGCATATGAAATGTTTGCTGAAAGACAAGTTTACACAGCGTCGCGTTGCGTTTTTCAATTTGTCAGGACCGGACATGTGGAAAGGACGAGGACGAGAGGCAGGAGGAAAGCTGAGAGATTGTGACTTGTGACATTCGCAGAGTATAAAAACCAATTAATTTTTAATCATTATTTTGGGAATCCTTAGGAGACTATTTGGGCATTATTTCCAGCCCAGTGTACGAATATTTTTCTAGCTGCTTACTCACCCTCAGCCATTGCACCAGCGGCGTGGGCGTGCCCTGCGCCTTGCAGTGCAGCTTGCCCAGAGCGCCCAGCTCCAGATTCTTGGACGTTGGCTGCGGCATGAACTTCAGCTGCTCAATGACCTCCAGTGCGCCGGGCGCCGAGTTGATTGCCGCATGTCCCTCCAGCTGCAGCTGGCACATGTACTGGCCCGCATCGCTGGCAATGATGCTGTTGAAGCTGAGCGTACCGTTCTGCTTGTGCAGCACCAGGCGTCCATCTTCGCGGACCAGCGCGTCCTTGCCATGTTCCAGCGTCAGGCCGGGTATTATGGCACCGCCCAGCTCGACATGGCGCAGGATTTTTCCGTCTTTCCGCCAGCGCAGCTGAATGCGTTGGTTTTGCAGTTCAGCGGGCAGCTCGTAGAGGCAGCTGAGGGCTGTCGGATCGCCTTCCTTGATGATCAGCTTGTCATTGGGTCCCTGCACGATGCGCAGTCCTTCGGGCGATGGCGGCAGAGACTGAGATTGGTCCATGCCGGCGAAGCCGCTGCCGCCACGCTTACCGCGGCACAGAAACACTTGCTTGCCCCAGGAGTCCGGCATCTTCTGGTTTTTCTTCAGCTTGGGTAGGCACTTGGCGGGGCCAGGCGCCAGACTCGCCAGATGCTGGTACACATAGCCCTGTTTGCTCATCACTCGAGCCGCCGCATTCGAGGCTGTGCAGCGATAGAGTCCGTCGTCGGCGCTGCTCGGCTGGCGGACGAGCAGGCGATGCTGCTGCAACTCCACGTTCTGCCAGCTGCTAAGCTTGGCGCTGTCCCTATACCATTCGATCTGCAGCGGCTCATCGCCCGAGGCGCCCTCCACGTGGCACTTGAGCAGCAGCTCGTTCCGATTGCTGCCCAGCAGCTGCACGCTGACCGCATCCAGATCTGTGAAGGGAACAGAACAGGGGAGAAAATGTATTAGTCAGAAGTTGAGAGACTTTTGTTAATTTATAGTTGGGGATAAAGAAAAATGGGTAAATATTATATTAATTATTTTTATATTTTATTAGTTTTTTAATATTTTATTAGTTTTTAATTATTAATTTAGTATTATTTAATTAATTTTGTGTTGTATTAGTATATTAATTATTAGTTTATTACTGATTTATTATAATTTTATTATTACATTAATTATAATTAATAATTAATTTATATTTATTACATAACTAATTTATTATATTTTAGTATTATATGAATTATTATTAATTTATTTTTAATTTATTATTATTTTAATATTTTTTATTTTTTTTATTATTGTATTAATTATTTATTTATTATTATATTAATTATTCTATTAATCATTGTAGAAATCTGTGGTTTTCTTAGATTATAACTATATCCTTATAAGAACTATCTTTTTTTTACAGATCGACAGCTTCTGTGTTTTGCGGAATCGCTGTGCTCATACGTCCTGATGAAGATTATATATACTTGGGGCTGCTCCTCAGAAGGACGCACAAGGCTAGATGAGTTCAGCGAGCAAGAATATATATACTTTATCATCCTATATAAATACATACTTATATTGTCGTCAGCTACAGACGTGCCATTGTCAGTGAAAAAGAATACCAAGAATACTATCTTAAGACTAAAGCAAACAAAGCCGCCACGTTATCAGTTGCACAAGATTTCAGTGTGAAAATAAATAATCACAGGAATATTTCGCTGCATTCGATGATTCGAGAGCAAAATATAGTGAAATCTTTATTTGCCAAGTTGACATCGGAGTATTTCAATAAAAAAGCTGACAAAGCAAAAAGCGGTTTAGCAGATAGTATCATATGTTGTTTGTGGTCAGCTAATGCAAATATCAGCCTCTCATATCGATGAGGGAGCGGGCGTCTTTCGACTCAGCATTCCATGATTATGCCCAATAAGTATCCGCTTGATGCATATTCCGATTTAGTGGCATTCTTAGCTGGCCGTGTAGCGTGAATTCGCTTTTTTGTTTCATACGCGCTGCGTTAAGTGCATTTTATAGTCAGCGCAGCGAGCCGAACACGACGCTGCCATCAGCCCGCTGAGGGCGCAGAGGAAGCATAAATTGAACTGTCAGTCAGTGGCAAGGGCTCTATGTAAATGCAGACTTCCCATGCTGAAGTTTTAGTCTGGACTGGCGGATACCCTTTGCACCACAATCAGCATGCCCAACAGCAACTAAATGCGAACGGTACTTGGCAGCAATTGCAGCATGCGAGAACAGTTTGTGGCAGGAACATAAAATGAAGAATGTGCAACGCAATGCCCCAGGTTGAAGTTATGCTCGAAGGGCGTGGCGGAGCTGGCATAGAATTGCCGTTGAGCTAGCTCGCAGGCACGTATTTAATTATCCACTTCCCAGATGCACACGAAATCGATGCTGAATAACGGTTTATATATAGAGGTCTCAAATCAATATTTAAGATATTAAGATGCTAGAGAGAGAGAGAGAGAGAGAGAGAGAGAGTAAATAGTGTAAGATACTTTTGTATCTGAAACTAAAGTATATATTACATATCTTATTTATAAAGTATAGATACTATTTACAACTTGATATTAGTATCTTTAAGATATTTTGTTATCTGCAAAATCATAGGCTATATTGAACTCTGATCCATTAGCCAGAATTCGTTCACAACTCCTTATTTGGGGGCTATCCGTTAGCTACTTTTGTATCGCAGCGCTGCCTAAGTGCCAATTAGTTCACTCTACTGTCATTCAGGCCTTAACATAAGCGAGCCAAAGTTATTGCCGCTGGGCAACGCGGCCAAATCAAATTGTTGTCCGCCACAACAAACACACACACACACACACACATACACATAAGAAGAGTAAATACAAAAACAAATACATAACAAAGTTTTGACACTTCCTCGACAGCGTTGGAGTCAGAGACGACACAGCAATGTTTATTGAGTTGTTGCTGTCGCTGCACGTTGTTGTTCTTGTTGTTGCTGCTGTTTATTTTTTCTATGCCACCAAATAAGTATCCACAAATATTTAGAAGCATTTTTCCTGCTGCTGCTGCTGCCCGCTCTGCCGTCGTTCGCCGAGACAAACAAAGTCAAAGCCTAAACAAGATTTATGTGCATATGTAAATTTTCTAACGCGCCCAGGCCAAGTTCCAGACTCAGGTTGGGCGCTGGAGCTGGGCTGGAGCTGGAGCTGGCAAACATTCAGATATCCATACAACACACATACATCAACCATCTGTCCGGATGCCAGCGCAGCTAGCGGGCAGGTTGAGCATACAAAATATTTGTTCAGATAAAAATATATGTGATAAGCTTGATAAAAATTATGACACGCTCATAACTGTGGAATATGGAAATGAATCAAAAATGCTAAAGATTTCTGCCACTCACTATGAAACGAAAACGAAAAAACAAGCCAAATTTAAATTTAATAAAGTTTTATGTGAAAAATTCAAAATTTGTACAAGTAAAATATATGCAATATTTAGAATACCAAATTAAATTGAAAACTTGTTTATATATGTATAAAAATGTGTATATATATAAATGTGTATAAAAATATTAAAAGCTTATTGAATTGCATTACAAATGAAAAGCCTATTTGAATTGTGAAAGGCAATAAAATTTGAAAATTTCTTCAGTTTTCGTTAGTAGCAAATTTCAAAGAGTCAAGTTCAGATGAATTCCTAGACAGAGTCCAGGGATGAGTTGCTGTCGCTGATTTCTCCATATTCGTCTTTAATATCCTGCAGCTTTAAGTTCTCCATTAGCTCGACAATGCTGTCGTCGTTGAGCTGGTTCCTGCTGGACTGCACGTTGCCATGCGCCTTGCACTGATCGATGATGTACTTGAAGTTTTCATTTTTGCCCAGGGTGCTCGGATTACCAATCAATATGAGCAAGTTCTGGGCCCGGGAGAGCATGACGTTGATGCGGCGTGGATTGGATAGGAAGCTGGCGCCCGAAAATGAGCTGACCAGCGAAGCAATCATTATCCGTTTTTCACGTCCCTGATACTTTTCGACGGTGCCAACTTCAATCTTCTGCTGCTTGGTGACACGCAGCATGCGCTTTAGCAGCTCCTGTTGAGCCAGATAGGGGGTCACGATGCCAATATGCTCCTGCTCCACCTGAGCGCCGTCCAGTCCATCATTCAGCAGCATCTTCACATACGAGCAGACCATCAGCGCCTCCTCCACATTAAAGCTGCTGGTGGAATTGGTCTCGATTTCCGTTTCACCACGTGTGGGCTGAAACAAAATCGGAAACTTTGCATCGGCCAGCATGCGCCACTTGACCTGCGTCACCGGAGTCATTGGGATAAGGTTGCCGTCGTAGAAGAGCTTGTTGTAGAGCCCAACGATTGCCGGGTGGGATCTGTAGCTGCGCCGCAAGCGTGACTGCACCGTGCGATCGTATTCACCCATCTCGTCCACTTTGTACATTTTATGGAGCAACAGGCGCTCCATAGCCGACTGATCCATGCCCAGGCCCTTGGCGCGTTGGCTCTTTATGACCGGGCCCAATTGCTTGTGGTCCCCAGAGAGTATAACATGGCAATCGGCGTCCTTAATGCCCGCAATCGGCAACAATGTCTCCGGCTCTGAGACGGATGCGGCCTCATCAATGAAAATGTGCGTGAATTGGCAAAGACTCCGAGTGGCGCGCAGGCCAGACAAGCAGAGAGTCGCCACAACGATTCCATATCTTTCCATGTCAACCTTCTTCAAGCCATCGCGAGTTCTCATCTTGCTCCTGCGATTGTACTCAAAGTTAGAGTACTTCAAGACCTTGGGATTAATGGATTTTGCGTGCTTCCTGAATTGGGTGTGCGAAATCAAGCGCAGTAGCAGTGGCTCTCCGGATCCTGCGAGTGACGCGAATCGTGCATCTCTTTCTATGTGTTGGATTAGCTTCAAGGTGATCATGTCGCACGCGGCATTCGAGCCGATTGATATTAGGATGCGATTCCGGCCCTTTAGGGCCAATTGAAGAATAGCCTCCACAATCGTCGTGGTTTTGCCAGTGCCTGAAAGTGTTTCGTGATTGTTTAATCCCATTGCCATTGTTCAATTCCGCAAACTTTCTCTCTGCCTTACCTGGGGGTCCGAACAGAATGTAGGGCACCTGCGGGTTGGGCCCCGAAACGATCTGCTGAACGGCTTCCAGCTGCTCAGGATTAGATCCGATTTCACGATTTATCAGTGACAATGTGGGTGAATTCCTCATTGTCTTTGGTGTATTCTCGACTGGGAATAGATAGCGACGAGTGTGTGGCTCAGTCGTAAATTTATTCAGTGACAGATACATAACGCGAACCGGAACACGCGGCGAACGAAAGATGACGTCAAAATGTTTGTTCACAATATTTGTATGCGACGCCTTGGAGAAGCGACTGGGTTGAAAAATAATGCATTCCTTCGTCACATTGGTGATTTCGTAAACAACGCCCACCTCTCGCAGCAGCTTTTCGATGCGTTCTGCTGGCTTCAGCGCAGCCGACAGAGTGCCTACGGGCAGCAGCACCACCTCGTCCACTAGGGGTACGAACATTATCTGGTTCGTTTTTTGGGAGAGCTTTATGGATAATCTGCCCGCCCTGGTCGTTTGGACTGGCACATCGAACTGCATGATCTGAGAGTACAGCCTCAGTGCGGTTAAGTCCTCAATGCTGATCAGCATCTTGAACACAGAACTTGCATTATCGTATCTCAATTGACGCGTCCGCAGATATTCACCAAAAACCGCATCAGTTTGTGTGAGAATTTCGTCAGAAAATTCCTGCTCTAGCGCATTTAGCATTACCGGGCTCGGTTCGTACTTAGATAAGTTGCTCATTTCTCTTATTTCTCGTTTAAACAATTGAAAAATGTTATAACAATTCACAACAACAGCAGCCGAAGCAATAACTGCACCTTGCACTCGCTCAACGATTTGTTCGTGACTAAAAGCGGCAGAGCAGCCAAATGACTCGAAACTTGCTCAGCGATCGATCGATTGCGAACTGAATTTAATGGGAATCACAAAAACCAAAAGTTCTCCGTAATGACTTGGTCACAAATACAGGCACACTCTTACTCACTCACTCACACACACACTCAACATTTGAGAGCGTAAGTTGTCACTCACGCTCTCCGGTTTTCGAAGGTCATACCCTACAGTTATTCGTTTGGTGTACTTCAATCAGATGTGCAAAAATAGCACAGCCCGAAAAATTCGCAATTAATATAATAGCTAAAAAGTTTTAGCCATATCTCTAAATTTAGGTATAAAATTAAATTTATTAATTATTATTATTAATAAAACATACATGTTATAAGCAAACTCTGCAAACTCTCTCCCTAAAAACACATATGCAGGGTATTTTGGCAAAGTCAGCTAAAAGTTTCATCTCACTTAGCAGAGAGAACAGTGCTCTACAATTTGTTGATCATTCTAAATATATAATATAATCAATAGTATGTATATATACATTTTATTAAATTTATATTTTATAATATATTATAATTATCTTTGCTTGTAGTCTCCTCAGTTTGCAGTTAAGCCATACTCTATACTTTTTAGAAAAAAGTGCATCTAACTATTAGCACTCTTGCAATTTAATTTAATTATCTAATTATACGTGTATTTTCTCATGCATGTGTATTTTCTTATGACTGTGTGCCCCTATTCATGCATGTGTGTGCATGCTAATAATAATTTAAGCTCTGCAAGCAAAAATGAGACGATAGAAACTTCGACTTCATTGCATAACATCATATTTACTTTTATTGAATTATTCAAATATTTTTGCATTCGCTGAGCAAGATATTAATTTTCAGAAGTAAATATATCGTATTTTAATTTCCATTTATGTCAATACTTAAGCAATCGATATATCGATATTTGCGAGAAGAAAAGCGCAATCTGCATTTAGTATTTTTTCGGAATTCACACATGTGGGCACACTGAAGCAAATTAAATGAAAGCAAGTATATATGTATACATACATATGTACATATATACTATATATATACGCTTATTGATGTAGGGTAATGAAACTCTGCTGTAAACAGTTTTAAATAAATTTCTCTTGTTTCTGTGCTGCTAAACTTCCGTCTATTTATGCAGCAAACATATTCAAATAACATATCTTGTATGTATTCCTAACATTTTAACTCCTTCGCAATGGACTTGTTACTAAAAGAATAATTACGAAGCCGCTAATTAAAAAGCGTATCTATAGATTGATGTTTGGATAGTCGATGGGAAGCTCTAGCATGGGCACATCTGTTAACACCTGAGCCCCACCTGCTCGAACTGCAGTGGAACGAGTTGCAGAGGAAGACGATCATCAGTCACACGTTGCATGTAACGTTCGGGCAAAGGTTCCACAAGCCACAATAATGTAAACAATTGTCTCGCCTCAGACTGGCAGCCACAATAAAAAGAATCGAAGATAGGCGAAGTAAACTCGCCCCGAGTAAACAAAGCGTCGCGAAGGGCGGGCAACTAAATTAGAGCTATTCGGCGGATAGCAGCAGTTTCTGGTTATCGCCAACACCTAAAGCCGTTTGTCGGGCCTCAGTCTTAGCCCCCATTCACAAAACCTGGAAAGTGTGCCGGCTGCGTCTTAGTTTGTCAAATGCACCTAGAACCGAATCGAATAGGTGCTGATAAGATAAGCTGTGCTGCACTTTTGTTATTGTTATCAAAATTGTAATTAATTGATAGTCAAAAAGTGTTTATTTCGCGCAGAGACAGTTAACTCCATTTGGAGGAGAATCCAATGAAGGGGAATCCCTAGAAATGGCTTCGACTGCTGCAGTTAAATTGAACTGAATCAAAATTGCATTTATATAATGTATAAAAGGTATACTATACAAATATATATATTTATAAAAAATAAAATACAAAGTATTTATTAATATTATAACATTTGCTCAGGTTATTTAACTTTGAAATTGTCATTTATATAATGTGGTTGAGGTAAACTTTATATAAATATGCATATACATACATATATGTATGTGTATTTATATTTATAAAAAATAGAATAAACTTTAGTATTTATTATTATTTAAACTTTGAAATTCTCAAGTTTTTGGCACTGTCTGAAGATGACGATTCTTTAAATATATCAAGAGCTTTCAACTTGTTCACCACATAGCCCATAAGCGGGTTAGAGGAAGGGCACCTCTTTTGATCGTATGATTCATTCAGCTCACTCTTGTCGGTCTCTCTCAAGTCCTCTGTTATGTAGTTGCCACGCCGCTTGCACTTATCGATGATGTATCTAAAGTCATCATTTTTACTCAAAGTACCCGGATTGCCGATCAGTATCATCAGGCACTTGGCACGGGAGAGAAATACGTTCACGCGTCTGGGATTGGACAGAAAGTGGGGATGCTTGAAGGAGCTCACCAACGATACAATAATAATTGGCTTTTCACGACCCTGATAACTCTCTACGCTGCCCACCTCCACTTCCGCCGAGTCGAGCATCCGCCTTAAAAGCCTGCACTGGGCTAAATATGGAGTAACGATACCGATTTCATTCCGCTCCACTGGCTTGCCTTTCCCAAGGCCATCTTTCAGCAGACTCTCTACGAACCAACGGACCATATCTGCCTCCTCCCAATTAAAGCTGCTGGTGGAATTGCGCTCGCGCTCCGTCTTTCCATACGTGACATTGAACAGGATTGGAAACTCTCCATCCGACAAACGGCTCCAGTTGGCTGCTTGGTTAACCTTCTGCAGCGGGGCCAAGGGTATCAGCTGATTGTCGTAATACAGCGTGTTGTAGATGCCAACGATCTCCGGATGAGATCTGTAATTCCGACGCAAACGCACCTGCAGTCTGGTATTATAGGTGCCCCCGTCCTCCACCTTGTACAGCTTGTTAAGCAGCAGACGCTCCATTAGCGACCGCCCCAATCCCAGGCTTGACGCATATTTGCTCTTTATGACGGGACCCAGTTGCTTGTGGTCTCCGGACAGTATAACGTGTGCCGTCGCCTGCTTAACCCCTGCAATGCCCATCAGCACCTCAGCCTCCGTGGATGCGGCCGCCTCATCGATGAAGATGTGAGAGAATTTGTTGTACCCAGTCACTTTGTACATCCGAGCAACGCCGCACAGTGTGGCCACAATAATCTTATAGCCAGGCAAGATAGCTGAAAACGCGGATGTACCTGCCGGACGTGCACATTTGAAAAATTCTCCGATCTTCGGATCTATGTGCTTATCATAAGTGGTCGAATAAATGCGAACAAATTCCTTTTCGGTTTCCCAAGACTCGGACTTTCCAGCCAGCCTGCGAAACCTTTCGCCCTCGATAGTTTCGCATATTCTCAGCGCGATCGTGTCGCAGGCTGAATTCGAGCCAGCCGTGACAATGACGCAGGATCGGGGTCGAAGGTACACTTGCAGTATGGCCTCGACGATTGTGGTTGTTTTGCCAGTACCTTAAATCGAAAGCTCAGTTAAGCACGCGATGGACCGAGTCGGAGTTCGGAGATCTGAATTCACTTACCTGGAGGGCCGAACACAATGTAGGGTGCCCTCCAGTCGGGCCCGGCGAGGATCTGCCGTACGGCTCGCAACTGTTCAGGATTCGTTGCTATCGTTTCGTTGAACAAAGAATCCAGCTGGAGTCGACCATCCACAGATTCCTGATCAGTCGGTATATATGTGCTGGATATTGGGAACAGATATCGGCGCGTATAGCTGCAGCTGGCCAGCTGACGTAAGGCGTTATACATGGAAATAAATGGTATTCGAGGAGAACGAAAGACCACTGTGACCTTCTTAGACGGATCAATACTTGTGCAGAAATCAAACCAAACTCGATTGTGCTTCACCAATTTAACGTGACCCATATGAGTGTGCTGTGTTAATCCACAGCGGGGGTTCCCGGAACTGCTCGGAATTAAGCATAGGATGCGTTCCCTGAGCAAACTGGAGTCCCACAGGAGCACCACTTCGTCTATCTGAGGGGTCAGTACGTCCTCAGCTCTCGTTGCAGTGGTATTCAACTTTAAATTGATATAATATTCTTTACGCTCATCATCGTAGAGGACGTAGTTCCAGTGCATGAGGTTTGCATACAGCTGCATTTCGGATATGTCCTCGATGCTAAGCAACGTCTCAAGCACTTTTACGACATTATCGCTGTTCAGTTCACGCGTTTCCAGATATTTCTCAAATTCACTGCTCGTTGATGCCAGACTCTCGTTCGTAAAGTCTGCCTTGAGGGCTTCCAACATTTGAAACGGTGGCCCAGAAGGCAAAAAACTAAAAGAAGACATCATAAAACCGTGCTGTCTGGTTCACGATCAACTCAAAACTAAGCAATTCTTCAAAGTCTCCGCTATGCCAAGAATTAGCTTTGCCGGAAGCTCGACGTATCGATATATCGTTTCATGGCTCGCGAGTCGCTAAGATAAACGTAGGAACAGCTTAAGGCTTCGAGTCTCATAGCAGCGAGCAATTGCGCTCAAAACTCTCTCATTGTTTATTTTCCTTTCCACAGTTTACTCTAAAAATGCACTCAAAGCTCTTTCTGCTGTTGTTTCTAATTACGTAGATTCCTTATATACTCATATATGTATACACTAGTGTATATAAGTTGAAGAGTTTTTTGTGGAAAATGGATTGATAGTTGATATATGTATATTGATTGATATAAATAATTTAATTTCATTTAATTAAAATAAAATTCGTTTCATCAGAAATATTTTTAAAAATTAAAAATAAAATAAATAAAATTACTAAAAAAATATATTTCGCTAAATTTTATAGAATTATAAAAAACTGATTTTATTTAAGAGATAACATTTATTTATGCTATAGGAAAATATTTATCTTTAGATAAGAAAGATAAGCGCTTACTGTGATTTTTGATTAGCTGAACTAAAAGTCACTATGAAAGCGGACCGATTTAAAGACATTTATTTGGAGAGCTTAAGACTTCGTCTTATATGCAGTAGAAACTCCATCATTGTCATTGAACGAAGTTGAAAACATTGAACATGCGATAGATGACTTTGAGTCAGCAATCCAAATCTTTTATCTCCATTAATTTTGTCCTTGTTCTGTCTGGGCGATTTTCACGACAAATTTATGACCAACTAAGCCCTGCGCTGAGTGCGCTATCTGCGCTGCCGCATCTTTAATTAAAGTTGACCGCTCGCTGGGTTGGTCAAAACGCTTTCGAATTAAAACGTTAAGCATTCGATTAACTGAGACCGAAACGTTCTCAGATCTGCTCAAATGCTGAAACTTTTTGCTAATGATCAACTCATGTAACTGCAAGTGAAGGCAGTTACTCGACTAACAGATACCACTTAATTGAAATTTTTTTGATAATTCCTAATCTATGGTATAAATAAAATAAAATATAGACTTATAGGTATATATGTATTTATATATATATAAATTGTATACATTATAGCTCTAGCTTAATAAACTCTTTTAGGCCATCCGTTTAGTATAGAGTGTGCAGTTACTCGACGGACAGATACCACTTAATTGTTAATTCTTTGATATATAAAATATAGATTTAACAATATATTTATATAAAAATGATATATATTTTAGCTCTAGCTGAATATACCCTTCTTACGGTATCCGTTTAGTATAGAGTGTGATAAATAGACCAGACTGAATGCGAAAAGGGACGATGCGAGAGAATGCGATAAATAGAAGGGCAGAGCGACGCGCCAAAAAGCTGACTACGATTTCTCTGTCTGCGTCCCTTTAATGTTTTCAAGCTTGGGCTCGTAAAATTTTATGCGTTTTTCCGGCATTCACCAAATGAAAATTATCCACATGGCCCACCGAAAAATATATATATATATATATATATATATGTATATATAAGAACCCGACTTGCCAACTGCAGTCAACTTGAACTTGTGTAGCTCACAGATACAACAGCAACAACAACAACAACAACAATGGCAACATTGAATGGGGGTGACGGTGTGCACAATGTCGGCTGGGCAGGGCAGGCAGGGGGGGTGGGGTTCATGGGTACTCTGTACTCTGAGGGTTGGTTTGTCCTATTCGCTGCTGCCCCCCTTTTGTGTCTTTGCATTTTGTTTGGTTTTTATGACTTTGGCTGGCTGTTCGGTTGCCATTGTTGTTGCCATTTCTCATTTTATGTTTATGTTTCGTGTTAATGTTGCATTTCATTTCCATGTACATTTCAGCATGCCCGTTGCCTTGGATTACTGGTTGTCCCCCCCCCTAGCTTCGTCTCCATGGCACACACTCACACACAGCTCAGCTCAGCTGTTGGTCCGTGTGTATCCTTGAGTTATCCTTGCAGCGAGAGTCCAACAACCCCTTTACACTGTTTGTCTCTTCAATTCACTGTCGGTCTGTCTGTCTGTCTGTCTGACTGGCTGCCAGTCGTCTGGCTCTAGTCTGACTCTGTTTTGCTCTTGCTCGAGTCGAGTCGAGTCGAGTCGAGTTGGTCCTTTTTCTAGTCTGTCTGCTCGAATCTGTAGAGTCATCGGTTAGCGCTACACTGCAACAAATACTCGAATTCCTTCGATTCTACATATACACTGCATTCGAGTGCGCTATTGTTGCATTGTTTTGGCTTCGTTATAAACAAAAGCAATTCATGCGAGCCGCTGGCGTAAATAATAATTTGTTTTTCGATATAGATATCATTGGCAGGGAAGCGCAGCCACATCGAATGAAATATTCCAAAAATTTGTGTGTTTAGTTTACCGAAGCAAAGAGAGCATCGCATTTGATTTTCAATTATTGATAGAATGTGGAAATGCTGCAAGCGAAATGTCGTGTGACGGAAAAGTTCCCATCAGACACAAAGACTGTGCATCTCGAGGCGAGTAGCTGAACGATGACCCTGTCGAACTTAGAGTCTTTCAGGAGTGGGGCACACACACCAACACACGCACATTAACCCACTTAGCCCCTGGCCATTCAGTGGCGCCACAGCACCAACACTCAAAATAAATTGTATTCTTCTTATGCTGCACTCTTGCTCGCAGACATTAAGCGACCTTTCAACAAGCAGATAGAGAGAGGGAGAGAGAGAGAGAGAGAGAGGGAGAGATGCAGCCAGCTGCCATTAAAATCAAGTTCCAAAAACTACAAATTAATTAGTTAATTAATTAGCTAAAACACTTGAGTGTAGAGCGCGCGAGACGCTATAAATTGCTTGGAGTTATGCTGCAGCCTCTTTGATCAGCTAGCAGGCGGTGCTGACAGCAAGCAGCAACAGCAACAGCAACAGCAACACATGCAGCACATGCAGCCCAGATTGTGCATAAAACTTCCACACGCTTTGTTTACTTGCCGGGGGCCAAGGGGGCAACGGCTGTTTGTTAAATTTATGCATTTTTCTGCTTAAAGGCAATGCAACTAAATGAACATCAATCACATGACGCCGACTCTGACGAGGGGCACAAGAACAGGAACATCAACTGCAACTGCAACTGCAACTGCACTTGCCACTTGCCTGCATGGATCTTCTTCATTCTCTCTCTCTCTCTCTCTCTCCCTCGCTCATTTCTTATTTCTTTTGCTGTGTGTCTTCGTTTTGGCCACGCAACGTTGGCTGGTAAATGCATTGCACTGCACTTCCTGTACACAGGCCAAGCAGTGAGCGGCGGGCAGGAGGCAGGAGGCAGGCGGTTGTTGTGCGTGACGTATGTACATCAAAAGTTTTGCTTTTTATCTTTCATCAATGCTGTTGCTGTTGTTATTTGTGTGTTTCTGTGCTTCTGCACCTTTGCCAGCTCTGACCAGGCTAAGCGCTAGCCGGAAAAGGGAAGTCAGCCGAGTGCAGAATGAAGGCTAAAAGGGCCTGATCATCAATTTGCTATTAATCAAATGTGATTGACGCCAAAGCCAGTTGACAATGCTAATAAATTATTAGTGTATTTCAATAAATTTGTCCACAAAGGGTTGAGCCTGCTGCAAAGTTGTATTTAACTGATTAATTTTTAAATAAAATACTATTTTTAGTAATTAAATAATAATTTCAAATTTAAATTTAGATTTAAAAAAATATAGTAAAATTTTAAATATATACAATTTTTAATTTACTACAATTTCTTATTGTAAATTAATTTAAAGTTCAGATTAATTTTGAAATAAAATATAGTTTTAAATGTAATATTTTTAATTTACTAAAAATTTTCATTTAAATAAAAAGTCTTTATTTTAAGTTTAAAATGGTTTATTAAAAATATTATATATAAAATTATATTTTATTTTAAAGTTAATAAGAATTTTACTTTGAAATTAATTATTACTTTAAAATTGTGTAAATTTAAATTTGCATACTTAAAATTATATTTAAATTTTTGTTTCAGTTAATCAGAATTTTTACCTTAAATAAATTTAAAATTGAAAAATTAAATTAAAAATAGAATACTAAAAATTTTATTTGATTTTAAAATGAATCTGATAAATACAATTTTATAGAGTTCTGAAATAGTTTTTTCCTACTATTATTATTAAAATTTATTAAATATATTTTGAAGCTCGGATAAAATAAAATATAAATAAAATATTTATTAAATATACATATATAAACATTTTAAAACATTCAAATATATTTTTTTCTTCTTAAAAAAAAAAAGAATAAAAACATGAGACATAGTATAAGATATAATATTAGGATTACTCAAAGTTTGGCAATCTTACTGCAGAAAATATTAACTGATTCTTTAAAAGGAAATGCTCTGGATATTTTGCCTTTAACTAAACCAATAGCAAGAGGTAATAGAGAATTCGAGAACTATCGACTCTCTGGGTATCTTGAGAACCTGTCCTTAAGATTGGTTAATTAAAGAGTCGAGCTCAGCTCAAAAACCTCTTTCAATATCTTTAAGTACTTTTCGTGATCATGGTCGACACCTTAGCGTACACTCAATTATTAGTTTAGTCTAAGTAAGTCTTTGGTTTGGGTACTTACATATCACGCTCAATTTAGCTGGCGGCGACGCCTGCCTGGCCCCGCTGGTCGCACTGGCTGCGATACACACATAATCGCCGGCGTCCTCGCGCTGCACCGACTCGATATGCAAATTGGAGCCAATTTGCAGGACGCGCCTGTCATATACAATTTGTTGACCTGCAATGGACGGAGGAGTGGAGTGAGGCCTCTGCATGATGAAGTCGAATTAACTCTGGCGTGGTACTCACCATTATGCAACCACTCATAGTGCAAGTCGCCGGAGGGCCCGGTGGCCTCGCAGCTAAAGTCAGCGGCGTCATTCTCGACGATTGCCTGGCTCTGGGGCGGCTGAATGAAACGCGACGAGCTGGCCAAAACGGATGCTTAAATGAAAACAGAAATATAAATTAGTGTTAGATAGACTAAGATATGACTACTATTTAAAAAGTTAACTTAATGAAATTCAAGAGCCCTTCACAAATTTGAACAACTTTTATCTGACACACCCAAAAAAGAATAAAAGCCATTTAATGAAATGTGAAGAGGGACAAAAGAGTTTTTGCTGCTCTGACTCCACAGCAATTTAATATAATTAACAAAAATTGCATTAAGCATAATTGCGTTTAATTAAAGTGGTTTAAGCAAATTAAATGCGCTTAAGCGGCTCAAATTACAGTGTTTAAGCTAAATGCAATTTTGTTAAGCGCCAAATGGCAAAAACAAAATATTACAAAGCATAAACACAGGCGCAGTTGCGTGTCGGGAAAACACAAAAAATTACATACAATATGTGCTTAAAAATATGTATAAAAAAAACATTTAAGAGCAGCTGCAAAATGAGACGAAGCTTAAATACTCTATTTATATTGTGTGTTGTATTCTGTATTTTATAAATTATATTTTAATATTTTGTATTTTAATATTTTAAATTTTATATTTTATATTTTATGCTTTATATTTTATATTTTATATTTCATATTTTATACTTTATATTTTACATTTTATACTTTATATTTTATATTTTATATTTTATATTTTATATTTTATATTTTATATTTTATATTTTATATTTTATATTTTATATTTTATATTTTATATTTTATATTTTATATTTTATATTTTATATTTTATATTTTATATTTTATATTTTATATTTTATATTTTATATTTTATATTTTATATTTTATATTTTATATTTTATATTTTATATTTTATATTTTATATTTTATATTTTATATTTTATATTTTATATTTTATATTTTATATTTTATATTTTATATTTTATATTTTATATTTTATATTTTATATTTTATATTTTATATTTTATATTTTATATTTTATATTTTATATTTTATATTTTATATTTTATATTTTATATTTTATATTTTATATTTTATATTTTATATTTTATATTTTATATTTTATATTTTATATTTTATATTTTATATTTTATATTTTATATTTTATATTTTATATTTTATATTTTATATTTTATATTTTATATTTTATATTTTATATTTTATATTTTATATTTTATATTTTATATTTTATATTTTATATTTTATATTTTATATTTTATATTTTATATTTTATATTTTATATTTTATATTTTATATTTTATATTTTATATTTTATATTTTATATTTTATATTTTATATTTTATATTTTATATTTTATATTTTATATTTTATATTTTATATTTTATATTTTATATTTTATATTTTATATTTTATATTTTATATTTTATATTTTATATTTTATATTTTATATTTTATATTTTATATTTTATATTTTATATTTTATATTTTATATTTTATATTTTATATTTTATATTTTATATTTTATATTTTATATTTTATATTTTATATTTTATATTTTACATTTTATATTTTATATTCTATATTTTATATTTAATATTTTATATTTTATGTATTATATTTTATATTTTAAATTTTATATATTATATGATAAATTTGATATGATCTCATTGTGAGGGTATAGACTGGCAAAACACAAAACAACGACGTACTCTGCGCTGATGCACAACATAATTAAAAGCCTGTGCCTCGCCCTGGACCTGTGTCTGGGCTATAAAAAATACTGCCCAGTAAAAAGTGCAGGGGAATATTTTAATGCAATCAGCCGGCCGCAAATGGAATTTATGGCAAATATAATTTATTTTTGGTTTAGTGTACAAATAATAAAATATCTATATATATACATATGCATTTCTGATCAAAGGGAGAGTATAATTGCACATGCAAATGGCTACGAACAGGTATGCAAGCCAGGTGAGCTTAATGGATTGTAAGAGCAATATTTTGCATATCAATAAACAAATATATGCATATACAGTTATAGAAAGAGAAAGAGAACGAACTATAATACTTGTACAAACTATTTCCAAGTAAACTTATCCAACTGCATCTGTTTTATATAGTTGTTGAACTCTTAAGCTTACGCTTGCCTACATCAAGATTACCATTAAGATAATTCGCATAGGGCGCCACCCTACACAGACGCACACACGGCCATTAAGGTGTTTTACCTGGTAACAAAGAGGCAGAGAGAGAGATAGAGGGAGCTAAGTAAAAGGAAACTTGGCAAGCGATTCAGCGACGATTATATTTGATTGTGGTGCGAGTCGTGTGGATCTCTTTTAAGAGGGAACAAGAGCAGAAGGAGCAACAACTACAAAACGAAGGCCATTATATTTGGGCACTAATTGAAGCAATTTGAGAAAACACCTCGACAAGACAGCACCAGCACCAGCATCAGCAGCAGCTCCACTTTGAGGCGGGCAGGACACGGAATCAATAAGCAGTCCAAAGCAGCCAGCAACATCATTAAACTCATTTGGTTTATTCTCGTTCTCATTGTTGTTGTTGTTGTTGTTGTTCGTGTTGTTGGTTGAGCTTTTCGCAAATCATATGCCAGTCACATAGCCAGCGACGTGTTATGATACACCACAAAGACGGAGCCACAAAGTCAACCACAAAGGCTGTCAGGCAGGCGCTTGAGTCTTCCTACCAGCGAACATACAACATCCAACCGACCAGCCAGCCAGCCAGTCAGCCAGCCAGTCAGTCAGTCAGTCAGTGCGTCAGTGAAGCAGAATCGATTTAATTTGTTGTTGCAACCAGCGTTCCAGCTCGCTCCCTTTCTCTCCCTCCTCCGTCTCGAAAGGCGTCGATTAAAGAAATATGCGCCCCCGGTACGACTACGTTCGATTCGGTTTATTTCGTCTTGATTGCGCTGACGTGAGCAAAAAAGTCAAGCGCAAAGTTGTGTATGGACGAGGGCCAGACTGAGGTTAAAAAAAAAGATGCGGATGTTCGGCACATCGAAGACTTTATACACTTTATGAGAGGTGTGAAAAGAGTGGGAGGCGCTTAGGCTGACTATCATATACTATGTGATTCTGCCAGGATATTTATATTTTATATTCGATGGTGATATGCTTATAATATATATAATATAATATATATACAGAAATATATCCTCTTAAAAACTTAACTATTACTGTCCAATTTGTATATCCCTTTCCGTCACGTAGCTCACGAGAAATCTTTAATGCCCTCCAGAGAGAGGCCTGTAGAAATGTGTTGATGCGGCAGGCCGGGCATAGCCCAAACAGCGGGACTCCGACTCCAGCTTTAGCTACAGCTACAGCTTCAGCCTCATCGTTGCCCCTTCCATGCCCATCTATCTGTCTGTCTATCAGATGGTCAGCCTGACTGTGTGTGTGTGTGTGTGAATGCGTGATAATTAGTTCGTTTGTTTGCGCTACATTCGAGTGTCCGAGTTCCGTAATGGCCCAATGGTACTGGAATCAGACGGTCGGCGAGCGACCAACTGCTGAGGCTGCCACAAATTGTGTGGGGCAACATTTGTCGATTAAGCGCAATGAATGCGAAAATATCGCTGTAATAATCAGGAGTCCCAAACAGAGATCTATGTGGCACAGTCAGCACTCGAATTGGACTCTTGATAGGCCGCTGCTTGTTATTGCTATTGAAAGCAGCAAGTGGCGTTTGGAGAAGAACAATGGAGACAACGGCCCAAGGAGGAAAAACTCAGCTGTCAGTCAGGAATTTCTGGCATTTCTAGAGTCAGCACTGGGAAAACCTTTTGGAAAACTGCAAGTCAACATGGGAAAGGCATTCAAACAACAAGGCAGTCAACCTGAAGGAGACACAATGATAGAGAACGAGGGAGGGGCGGGGCCGGGGGCGAGGGCGAGGGCGAGGGCGAGCGCAAACTGTGAATGAAAGCTCGAAATGAATGTGCATGACAATTACACGTCAAAAGTTTGATGTAGGGCTTGCAACAAGGCGAAACAGCAACAAAAACAAATCAAAGTAAACAGCAATGAAACGCCATAAAAAGTAAAATGGAATGATAGAAAAGTAAACAAAAAGGCAAAATAACAAAGTAGAAGGATGCCCATTTGTGCGCTGTTTGTTGTGTCACTGCAAAGAGGCGACCTTTCATACCCTGCCATTGTTATTGTTGTTGTTGTTGCAGAGAAGTGAAATGGGAGAAGAATTTTGAGGAGAGCTGCAAACATGAGTATATAAATGTATATATTATTATATTATATATTTATATTATATTATTACTATTAGATTATATTAGGAATTACTATATTATATTATATTATTTTATATATTATAATATTAGAGTACCTTGTTCTGCTTTTTAATGAGACTTTAGTTTGTAAGTTACTGGCTAGAGAGGCGATATATGAAATATGATCTATTATATATATATATATATATATATATATATATATATATATATATATATATATATATATATATATATATTTAAAGTCTGCTTAAAATTTTGAAAGTTTTATGTAATAAGTTTTAATCAAACTTAATTTAGTCTTTAGAATTTACTGCTGTTGTTTAAAGCAAAAGGCTAAGACTACTAGGTTCTTTGAATCGACTGAAGGATTGACTATCTACGCGAATTATTCTCTAAATCATGCTAAGATCTAAGATGTAACCGTTATAAGAAGAGTTTTTTCAGCTATAGTGAGCTGTGTTAAACTAGAGAGAAAGGGTACTTATGATATGATCTCTCATATATTATATAAATGGTGTCCCAAAACTCACGCAAGAATCAATTTTGATAGAAAACATGACAGATAATAGATCAGGGCTATTTAAAATAAAATGATACATTAAAAAACAACTTAAAATACGTAAATCAATAAAAAATTTACAATTTGTAATTGTAAACCTGTTTTTTTTTTATAAAAAAAATAACTTCATGCATGAATTTTGGGACACCCTTTATATACTTAAAGGCTGCTTTGCGAGTTCCAAACTATCAACTCTTTCAGATTTCGACGACATACAGTTTGAAGTCAGCTTTAAAATCAGACTTTTTTAAAGAATACTATACAGCAAGCATCAATTCTCTAATCTGAAAACTCTCTAACTTATTTGATGCACTTAATCTTAATCCTTTCATAATGTATCTTCAGTAAATAAAATTCAACAATAAATAAATAAATAAAAATAAATTAGGAAATTCATCTAGTATTATATATTTCTATTTATATATATATTTATAAAACAATTACTGACTCTGCCATAAGCTTTATGAACATCTCCACTAGCAACTTCGAACCCAAAGTCTATCCAAAGTTGAGTCAAAAATCATGTGTGAGCTTACATATATCATCTACTCAGTGGGCTCAGGCAACTCGTTGAATAATGTAGAGTGTTTTCAACGAGTCTCTGGCCCATCTAATCTGAGCACACGGCCAAACAATGCTCGATGCGAGTGAGGGACCCTAGAGATTTGCAATACACGTCTAATTCATGCAATTATGAGTGCTCGACATGAACTTAAAGTTTGCCATTGGTCCTAAAAAAAAAGGGGGCAAGTTGTATGGTGGCAGCATATTCATATTCATATAGTTGCTGCCGCATGTCAGCTGCCAGGCCAGATCTCTTTCTCTCTCTCTATCTGTCTATGTGTGTGTGTGTGGGTTGGCAAGGCAGGGTAGGGCAGGGCAGAGCATGGCATGTTGCATGCAGCATTTTGCATGCTTGAATAACAAATTATGAGTGCCACACAAAGAGAAAGAGAAAGGGAGTGAGGAAGGGAGAGAGCGAGCGAGTCTTGCCTTATTATTTGCCATACAAATAATGGACGTTGAGCGTTGCACAGATTTGAAATATGCACCAGGCCACAGGCAATGAATGCGACGGCGACGGCGACGGCGACGGCGACGTCGACTCTGTACCCAGCTCGAGTTCTGGCTCCGGTTGCCTTTTGTCTGCGGCTGTTTGCCTTTGTGCTACTTAACAGTCAGCAGTTTTAAGCGTGTCCTGTCAAACACAAAACACAAAATACACACACACACACACACACACACTTGCTTGTGTATTAGTGTGCTTGTAGTTTTGCATAATTGCTTGCTACGAAATCTCAATTCCTCAAGCGTCAAATGCATTTGATTAGCTGAATTTTCGGCGTCGCTTGCCGCACTTCAAGTGCCAATGGCGATCCTTTTTGTCTGCCTGCCTGCCTGCCTGGCAGGTCCTGTCTGTCCCTCTCTCTCTCTCTCTCTTTTGTTATGTTCTTGGCATTGTTTGGCTTGCTTGTTCTTTGCCTAACGACTTTATTTTGAACTTGGCCGGCATATCCTTGCAGTTCCGCTCATCATCTTACGTAGGCTGTCCCTTTGACTAGGGACACGAACAGGGCCAGGGCCAGGACCGGTACCTACTCCCTAGCACTCTGTGGTCTGTGCCGGCTGCCTGGTAATTGACTCATTTTGCGCGCCGTTTGCTTTCAGATTCAATTGCTGTGGTCGCTGTCGGCTTCTGGGCTCACATCTCGCTTTAGTTTCGTAATTCGAGCTCAATGTGGTTCGGCTGGGTTGGGTTAGGTTGGGTTGGGTTGGGTTGTGTTTGGTTTCTTTGAGGAAGCCAGACCATTGGAACTGCACAGAATTTGCACAATGAGCGCTGAGCGCTGAGCACCTACAACTTGGCTTAAGAATGGAAATGGAGTCGACTTATTACGCTAGCCGACTTTCTATGGCAGCCAGCTTACCTTCCACAGTCTAGTTAGGCAGTGCACAGGTAAGCCACAGGCAAGCCCAAACGTTCCATTTTAGCTTTTTCTGCTTGGTTAAAAAAAGCATTTGAAGTGAGGGTTTTCTTTAGTTTTGTTAAGGTTTTTCTATTGGATTTTACTCGCAGTGTTATGTGATGTGATGTGTATATATATATGTATATATAGGTATACATATATACATATTTATTTATTTACATTTAAATTACATAGATTTCTCAGTAATATTTCAAACTCATATTGCTTTAAGCAACTAAAATTGTTAACGATATATGAAGACCTATTTTTGGTTACCTAAGACAAAATGTATCTTTAATCGAGCACTTCAGCCCAACTTCTGTTGAACATGTCAAAGGAAGCACTATCTTATGGTTCCTTTGAACTCCAAATAATATTCATATATTCATAATATAAATATATGTATATATATGTTTCTGGTTATCAATTAGTCAGATATTTTGTATAAAATTTCGTTCCACATGTACATAATAAATGTAAGTATTTTTCATATATTTTATTTAATATATATTTTTTTAAATATATATTTCATTTAATATATATTTAATTTTGTACATATTTAATTTTTTATATTTTTTTTTTATATATATTTTATTTTTTTATATATTGTGTTTATATTGTGTTTTATATTTTATTTTAAATATATTTAATTTTTTATATATTTTATTATGTATACCATATATTTAATTTTTATTGATCATTTATTTTAATTTATTTTTTAAGTATTACAGCTTGGATTAAATTTTGGAAATATGTTTGTTTTTGTATATATTTATTTTATTATTTTTTATGTTTATAATATACATGTTTTCTACTTCAAAAATTTTATTTATATTTTTTATTTATATATATATTTTTTTAATTTAATTTAATATTTTATTATTTAATATTTAAATGATATGTATACATATTAAAAATAATTAAATACATTCTCTATCAACTCAAGCTATATTTCTGCATCTGATAAATTCGCTAATTAAAGTCTTTCTTTAAAGTCGCCTATTTAAAAACAGCCAATGAAGTTACTCCCATCAGAGACCTAATCTAATTACTATAATCGTCTACTCTACTGGCGTCTTCTCTCTCTTCAATTACCTTTCAATTGGCTCTAAATATTAACTCAACTCATGTCAACTACTTGACGTGAGTCAAAAGGACAATTGCAGCGCAGCAAATGCGCTCCATCGCTTATCCCATTTAGTTTTAAATATTTACTCAATATTATTTCGATTCAATTCAGTTTTGTTTCTCTTTTTTCTCAGTCTTGAATTGCTTCTGAATGGCACTTACCCAGCAGAGTGAATGCCAGACTGAGCATCAGCAGCACATTCGTATCCATGATGATGGCGCTGGGCATCGTCGTCTGAGAGAGCTCTCTGAGCGAGCCAATTAGCAAACTATATGATAACACGACACTCACACACACACTCTGTCGCACTCACACACACTCACACACGTTGATTGTGAATATGATGTGTTTGATGATATATTCAAACTCGAAGTTTTGTATATCCCTAGATGCCGCAGTGGGGCAGACGCTCGTCGTAAGTGCAGCCACTCGAAAATGCACTCCACTCAACGCAATGCATGTGTAAATATTCAATATTTGGTTGCCAGCCCAGTCGGACGGAGGATGACGACGGCGACGGCGACGACGACAGCGATGCCAACTGATGACTGCTGACTGCCTTTTTTAACGCTTCGCTTTGTATCTGATGGCGGGGCGAGTATGGTATGGTATGGTATTTACTATAGACACTCAAATTAAATTGGTATTTACATAGTTGGAACGCATGAAATGCATTTATCACTGAACACGGCGGCCGAAAGCAGCAAAGATACGCACACGACTCACGGCACTTGCTTTTTTTATTATTATTGTTGTTGTTGGTTTTGGTTTATGTTTCGTGGTTGCGTTTTTTTATCAGCGCCTAGATTGACAAGCGACAAGCAGCCAAGATACTCCGCTGCCCGCTGCTGTCGTCAAATCGTAATGGCAGCGACACCGCGCGCACCGACAAAGGTATCTAGATACACAAAATGCAATGCCGAAGACGACGGGGCTGGAGATTGCTCATGGAATGGGTTGCAGTTCAATTACCCAGGCCAGGCGGCAGTCGGCAGGCGGCAGTCAGCTTAAAGCCGAACCGAAAACAACGCAAACGAAGCGCACACAAGGCGAGCGCAACAAATCAACTTAATTTGTATCCCAAAGATACAAAATATTCAATGCATTGCATCCTTGACGTGCCTGCGCACCGAACCGGCTTTATACTTATATATGTATATATATTTTTGTTATTTGTGGGTGCTTTGCCTCCGACTCAGACTCTTCTACTTCCACTTCTCTTCTCTTCTCTTTCTTTCTTTTTTGTGTATTATCGCGCGAGGGGTGTGCAGCTGGCAGAGCCAAATGTACGACCCACAAAATACGAATTCAGGAGAACCGCGTGCGTTCGACGTCTGTTTATTACTGAAGGCGGTCGGCAGTTGGAGTTGTTTGTGGAACCGGCTTTTTATGCTGCCAGCCAAATACAGGGAATGGCTACAGCATTCTAACCTTCCCACTGACTGCGAGTCTCAGCCCTTCTGCTTGTAGCGCGCTGTGTGGCCAGTATTTCCAACAGTGTTGCCGTGCGACGCTCGAAAAATACTGGGCGACTCTGCTTGGCGCGTAATTTGAAATGGAAATGAAGAATTAAATAGACATGCATAGATTTTAAAGACGGAAATGCATTGTTTGGCTGTGTATAAACTTAAGGCTTAATTTTTGGATATATATATAACGTATTAGTATATATATAGTTTTCTATATATTTATGAAATTTATTAAATTATTAATTATAATAATCAAAATTAATGGATATAACTTAAATTATTATATAAAATACATAGATAAATAGATAAATTTATTAAACAGCACAAGTTTATATGTATTCACTATATACGACTATATAATACCCTATTAAAAAGATGTTTTAAACGGCATGTTGAGACTTGAGCCTGATGCAAAGTTCTCAAATAATATTAATAACTTGAAGAGGGAATTTCCATAATTATAGCATTTATATATTCATCAGTTCATGGACAATTCCTCAAATTTAATATCACATTTTAGCCAATTAATTGTCTGCTTAAGTCGGCTTTCAAATCAGTGCCAAATGGCGGCAAACGCTAATCGCTTTCGATCCACGCATACAATCCGAAATGAAGTTATCAACACTTATTGATTATAATCAGCTTCTCCTTCGACAGTAATGCGCCTTAATGGCCAGAGGCACGGGCTGATGATGATTACAATGAGCTGGCATCGCACAGACCACAGGCTGGGCGGGCATTAGGTGGGTTGCTGTGTTTACGAGCGGCTGCACGGCTGGAGCGCTGCGAGGAGCTTCCGCCTAAGACTGTGCTGACTACTGTGCGTGGTCTGACCGATTAACTGTAACTCTCTCTGTCACTGTGTGAGTGCGTGTGTGTGCTTGTGTGTGTGTTTTTCATTTTATAGTTTTCCGCTTTTTTTACGATGCCTTTCAACCCCCAAATGAGCGAACCCAAAACAATTGCAACAGATCCTTTCGACGCGCCGCATGTCTGCCAACCGACTGACACCCAAAAGTCATAAAATGCCGTTGCCATTTGTACATATATATGTAAGTATATATGACAGAGAGAGAGAGAGAGAAAGAGAGAGAGAGAGAGAGAGAGAGAGAGAGAGAGGGGTGGTCTTCCTGATTAACAACGGCACAGCCCTGGGACTGCGGTTATCAAACGCCATCCAAAAATGTTGGGCCCGTCAATGCGCTTTGCCATTCCTATGCCCAGCGACAGTTATTGATGTCATAAAGTTGGAGATTTATGCCTGTCTGCCTATTCGGGCTCATATATCTCATTGTTTGAACGAGCGAACCAGGATCGCCCCAGAACAGCCAAATGTAGTGTTAATAATATGTAATGGAACTAAAATCTGGGAAAAGCATTGGCTTTATAGTTGTATGAACTAGTTGGTAGTTAGAGAGGCGAAGAGATGGGGAGAGAGAAGAGACAGTCAGTCCTTCAATCAATAGTGCTCTATATATATTTATATATATATACCTTATGAAGAGAAGAGAATAGACAGCTTCTGTTTTCTGTCCTTCAATCAATATTTCTCTATATATGCATACCGTATAAAGAAAAGAGATAATCTATCTGGCCTTCAATCAATAGTTCTCTATAGATCTATACTTTATAATGTCCTTCAATCAATAATTCTCTATATATCTATACCTCATGAAGTCCTTCAATCAGTCCTTTATTCAATAGCTTTCTATAGATTTATTGACCTTATGAAGAGAAGAGAAGAGGAAGAGGAAAGAGGCAATTAGTCTGTCCTTCAATCAATAGTTCTCTATAGATCTATATCTATTGAAGTCCTTCAATCGATAGTTCTCTATAGATCTATATACCCTTTGAAGAGTAGAGAAGAGGGAAGAGACAATCAGTCTATCCCTCAATCAGTCAGTTAGAACAAATAGTTCTCTATATATGTATACCTCTATATTAAACTATAGATCTATATCAATAGAATAACACCTCTTACTATCCAGAATAAGTTTAGAATTTACGGCTGAGCATATTTTAGCACTAGATACATACATACATACACACATACACACATATATAACGCTGCTTACCTTTACTCAACGCCTCGTATAATTTTACTACTATGCGTGTATATGCTACACAGATAGATACGTATATATAGTATATAGTATATACATATATCGGCATTGTCTGCAGACATCAAACATTTGAAGGCATTAAAATAACTTTTAGTAATGCGGCCTTTGCGTAGACTAAACAAAATAAACATTTCGAGCAACTTCGGAGGTGTTTCGCTGCATTCGCTGCTCTCTGTGCACTCGCGATAAACAAATGAGGCGAAAAAGTATCAAAAAAAAGTAGAAAACAACAACAAAAAAGTCAGGAGAGCTGCAGAGAGAAAGAGAGAGAGAGAGAGACAGAAAAAAGGGAAATACGGAAGGGCAGAGGCCTCAACAACGGGTTTTAATGCATGTCGATGTCGTCGCCAGCGCCGCCGCAGATCAAAGGCAGCCAATGTCGTAAGCATACGCGAGGGGGCGGAGGGGCGGGGCTTTGGGTCGTTTAATTGCACTTGCCGCTTTTTATCTGTGTGGATGTGTTGGTGCTGCTGGTGCCTCAGCCGGTTGTCAGCCTGCGCATGTGTAGTTGCCTTTGATGTGTGCCTGGACTATGGACTGGGAGCCGAGAGTTTGGGGAGCTGGGGAGCTCTGGCTATGGGCGCATTTGTTTATGCGCATGCTATAAAAAACCATAAAATATGCATAAAACGCATAGGCAAAAAAGGCGACTGCGATTGAAGTTGAACAGCAGGCGAACTAGATGAAAATGAACATGGAAACGGGAGCGGGAACTGGAACGGGATCGGGAAGGGGAAGGGGAAGGGGAACGGGAATTCAAATGGAAATCGAACTGAAATGAAGCGATTAAGTGCAGACGTTGGCAATTCCTGGATAATGTCGTCGCAATGCCATAATCAAAGAGCTCCGTGGGCAGTGGACCAAGTTGCGATGCGAGAGTTCCCTGTGCCAATAGAAGAAAGAAATTGATTAGTTTTAGAACATGTAGAGTCGAAATAGATCTAGTTGAACAAGTGAATCCGTATAAGAATGGATGAATATTTTGTTATATAAAATTAATTATGTAAAAAACTAAGATATATACTATAATAGGTAATTAATGAAATTTAAATTACATTTTTATAGTATTTTGAAGGACTTAGTTATATGTAAGTAACTATACTAACTTATGAAGAAAAGAATTAAATATCTTAAATTATATATATATATGAGTAATTTAAAAAAAAAAATAAAATAGTATTTTTATAGTAATTTAAAATATGTTAAGTATATTTTTATGGTAGTTAATGAAGTTTAAAACCTTTGTAAATATTTTGTTATTGAATTCAATTAAATTTAAATTACATTTTTAAACAAATTAAATTTAATTAAAAATTTTATGATAATTTTTAATGAGTGAATAAGGCACTGTGGATCTGCTCTATTGACTTAACATTTCTTATATTTAAGTGCTAATAGATATTAATATTAATATGAGTTATTATAGAAATCTATCTTGGGTGCTTGGCAAATCAGTGCCTCAGAGATCAAGCTGCAACTGTCTCTAAGATGCAATCCAACATATCTATTAAGCAACATTTATTTCTATTTATTTATTTATTTAAATTATTTCAAATATATCATATTATTCCAAATATTTACTCGCTAGAATGTTTCTATCTTTCAATTCAAATTATTATTATTAAATTTGTATTAAAAATTGAGCTTAGCTTTCAACAAATAAAATAAATGAAAACATATATCTTTATTAACTATTTTTCATATATTCTTATTATCATTATTATTATTGAGAGCCTCATGAGAGCCACTCGTTAAATTCTCCAAGTAATTCTCGGGCAATCTGAGCATTTGAGTTCATTAATATCGGGATTCGCCATCTTCAGCCAGGAGAACGTTGTTGCTCGGTTTCTTTTATGGCATTTTCATTTGCGAGCTTATGGAATTTCAGCTGGGTGTGGAGTAAGGGAGTGGGTAATGGCCGGAGTGGGGGAGGTGGGGGGTGGTGGGGGCTGTTGGGTTGTCTTTCACTCGTCACTTGGCACATTTCATTGCTTCGCCATCTGCAGTGCCCATAAAAAGTACATAAAAAACTGTTGAGCATTTATGGCGACGCCAAACGCCCAAGTGGGCGGCGTAAAATGTACGGCCGTAAAATGATGGAAGCAACGCTTCGAGCGTTTTACGATTGAGCTCGCGCTGCGCTAAATGAGTGGAATTTTCGGTTGCACTATAAAATCGGGCTCTATGAGAGCTATAAAATATTTATTTTCTAATAAAAAATAACTGTACATGAATATATACAAAGATACACACAGATATATAAATATTAATATAGGCATACACATATACACATATGCATATATATATATATATATATATATATATATATAGATAAATATTAGATATATAAATACAAATAGATTTCGATTTAGGTAATTCGGGGGACTTTACACGATCAACAAACAATGGGGCAGGGATTAACATACGGAGTGGCCAGACCAGGGACCAGCCTCGAGATCATTGGAAATGGCAGCTGGAGCGAAGGTCTAGACGATGTCGTCGGCCACCTGCGACTCCTGCTCCAGGATGGTGCTCTCGCGCAGCTTGCTCTTCAGGTTCTTGCTGGAGTTGGCGTCGGTGAGGCAGGGCTCATGCTCGGCGTGCTCGTGGCCATCGGCGTCGGCCGCCACGTGGACCGCCTCGTCCAGCTGCACCTTGCCCATGTGGCGGCGATAGCGATACCAGAGCTTCAGGCCGAGCACCAGCACGAAGTAGAGAAAGGCCAGGCAAATGATCACAATGATGATGCGGGTCACAATGGAATTGGAGGCCGACTTGCTACTCCTGACCACCAGGAGTGCCTCCTCGCGCTTGAAGCCCGCGCTGCTGCCGATGGTGCAGCCGTAGCGGCCCTCATCCTCCGGCTGCACATTGTGTATCTCCAGCGTGCCGTTCTCGAGCAGCCGGAACCGCAAGGGATCTGTGTTGTTCTCGTTGAGGTAAGCCAAGTCCTTGTCCCACTGTATGGTGGGCTTCGGCTCACCCGTGGCCTGGCAGTGCATAACAGCGACGTCGCCTTCGCCCACCTCAACGGGGCCCTCGGGTGGCACACTGAACCTGGGCGACACCACCACACTGATGGAGACGGTGGCACTGATCTGGCCCTGGCTGTTCGACGCGAAGCAGGTGTACTGGCCGCGCTGCTCGTTGGAGACGCCGCGGAAGATCAGCGTGCCATTGTGATCCGTGACATTGGCCGGCAGAGGCAGTTGGGTTTCCTGCGGAGATGCAGTCGGATTAGATTGGGATTAGAGGGGATTCCTGCTCTACACTTACCCTCATCCACTTGACTTGAGGCGCCGGCGTGCCCTGCGCCTTGCAGTGCACCTTGCTGGTGCTGCCCAGCTCCAGATTCTTGGACGTCGGCTGCGGCATGAACTTCAGCTGTTCAATCACCTCCAGAGTGCCACTGCCCGAGGTCACCGCCGACTGGCCCTCGACCAGCAACTGGCATTGATAGACGCCCGCATCGCTGGCCAGGACGGTGGTAAAGTGCAGCGCGCCCGTCTCCTTGTTGAGCGTCAGACGCGCATCCTCCCTCAGCATCGTCTCCAGCTGCGGCTCGCTGGTGGTGCTGCTGCCCAGGCCCAGCTCCGCCTGGCGCAGTGGCTTGCCGTCTTTGCGCCAGCGCAAGGTGACGCTGCTGCTCTGCCTGTACGACTCGGGCAGCTGGTAGACGCAGGGCATCTGAATGGGGCTCTGCTCCTTGACAGTGATGCGTCCACTGGGGCCCTGGCTGATGCCGACATCCGCTGCTGGGGCTGGCGAGGCTGTGGACGAGGCGATCAGCAACGTTGACTCATCGCCGTCAGTGGAATTGATAAACTTACCGCGCGCACAGCTGCACGAGCAGAGGATGAGCGCGGAGCTGAGCAACAGCCGGCTCACCTTTATCTCTGAGTTGATCATGGCGTGAGTCGAAGAATTTCTTTGATTTCGCGCGAAGCGAAAAATAAAGAGACCGAGAAACAAACAAACAAAAACCGGTGTACGGCCCCTTCGCGCTATGATTTGTGTAGCAGGAATTTTTGGGTTTCCGTTCGCCTTTTTTTTGGTGATTTTTCTTTAGCACAGTTTGACGAGGCACAGTGGCGGGCCAAGAGCCGCTTAATGCTTATTTTTATGTTACGCACACGCGTCACGCTTAATTATCCTGCTGCATAGTTCGTGGAGAGTCCGGAGAGCAGAGCACGTTCACGCCGACAACCTCGTGCGTTCGCATCCAGAGTTGAACTGACGCCGCAGCGAGCTAATTTAAGGCTGGCAAGCGGCACGAGCCGGTTGACGCAAGCGCGCGCAACTGAACCCAGTATTTTTTGTGCTGCGCCGCATGCAACTCTGTGCAACCCGACATTTTCTGCTACTAATTTGTATAATCAAATATTTACTACCAAAAAGAGTAGCATAGCTGGTAACTATATAGATAAATGGCCAAATTTAAATTTATTAATTTTTAAAAGATCTCTATAATATTTGCTAATTGTTATATATTTTCACATATTAATTTATTTTTTTAATCTCTAATATATGGTCATTTTTCATGTTTTCTTCATTATTTTGGCTTTATCAGTTCCTTACTAAGATTATAATAGTCTACGAAAATTAAAACTAATTGATTGCCTATTTGCTGGATAAAACAGTCTAAAATTGAGGTATGGTTGATACGCGACTATAAGAAGATTGCCGCTTGGCCACGCGGAAGGGGCAGCGCGTCATCATTTTGTAGACAATGGCGCTGCAGAGCACAATCAGGCCCCAAAACACATACGTGAAGAGCAATATGAACCGATTGGGCTGCCACAGCACAGTGTAGCTCAAATTGTAGTTTTCTGAAAGACGTTTCAAATCAGCTACCATGTATATAGATGGATAACCAGTGACTGCCAACTCACCTAGCACTGCATAGCCTATGCCGATCTTCGATTTACCCATGCGATACGAGCAGGTCGGCACCATTATCTCCAGGTAACTGTGCTCCTGCTCCTTGAGTGCCTTCAGATCGAAGTGCCGCACGGCGTTCTCATAGAAGTTGATTGCCTTAACCGACGGATAGAGGAATATGCGCGACTCGTGCCAATGGCCCGAGAAGATTATGTGTGGATCCAAGTCGCTGATGACGGCACGCAGCAGCGGCCCACCGCCAATGAGCAGAGGCGCATGGGAGACGCCGATGCGCAGGCGGTCGGCATTGTGCTCCTTGTCGGGATTCGTGAAGTCCAACAGCATGCGATTGATCTTAAAGAAACGCAGATGATTGTCATAGTCAAAGAGATCCTCGCTCATGAATTCATTCTCAAAGCGCCGTTGATTGGAGTTTGATATGTACTCGCCGTTGTCGCCGCCGATGTCATTGTCGCCCGGCACATGAACACGCTGAAAGTAGGCGGAGATCATGCGGAACTGAATATTAATATATATATACATATATATCGTATATATCAGTCAGACTAAATTTACGTACATTTGATAGTTTCTTATTTTGATAGATGCGCTTGAAGCGCTGCACATATTGCCTGTACTCCTGATGGGTAGCTATGTTACCCTCGTCGAGCAGATCGCCCAGAAAGACTATAATATGTGGCTGCGTGAAGGATATGGCGCGCTCGAAGGTCTTCTTCAGATACCGATCCAGGTCGTAGCGCGCGAGTGCGCTGTGCGAGGACTGATCGTAGGCATCGCCCAGGATCTGTGGATCGGCAATGAGCAGCAGGCGGGTGCAGTTTTCTGGACGATTGGCAAATGACTGATATAGATAAAACCATAGAGTATATATATAGTATATCTTACCCAGTTTACAATCGATTGACTTCCAACTGGACTGGGCTATATAGTATATAAGTACTTCGTTGAAGAACATGAGCAACAGTGTGAGCACAAAGAAGCCTCGACAACATAGTCTGCAAGATATTAGGTACTTTTAATCAGATCAGATCTGGTATAGAGATCGTAATACCTATTCATAACACGCAGGGAAGCCATAGTTGTGCTGAGCGCCGGGCTTCTCTAGTTGAGATTGATTAATTATGCGTTGCTTGCAAATGTAGCCGATTGTGGGGTATTCCTTGTGGCATTGCGTTTACTAAGTATGTCTAAATTTAGAAATATATATGCACAATTTGTGTCAGTTTTTTTTCAATATGCTTACAAATATATGTTTATATATATATGTGATTTTTCCGACAGATTCGAGAGGACGCTGACACTGCATGCAGCTGGCAATCGACAACTGGTTCGCTGGCGCTGGGGGACAGGCAGACTCGGCGCAGTTTTGCCTAATTAAATTAAAGAGCATTACAAGGGGCTGTGACTGATAATTAGAGCAACGCAATGCAACGGAACGTCTGCAATTACCAGCGTAGCCTCTCGAATATTTTGTTGATTTCTATTTGGCGACGCCGGCGGCCATGCGCACCTGCAGGTTGTCATGTGAACTGGCAGTTCAAAAATGTAAATACGTGCAACGTCGTTAGGGTTTGTGCCTCAAGTAGTAACGGTCAGTGCTTCGAAACATTGCATTATCACTTTTAAAAGAACACAGATAAGAAAAACATTTATATGTACCGTTTCAGACAGCTGTTAAGTCAGACATCGACATTTTAGCGCCAATTGGAGTTAACATATGTATGTTAGCGCCAATTTGAGTTGATGTTTTGAAATGCAACTCTGCTCGAGTGTTGCCCACTTGCCACATTTTTTAAGAGTCTGTCCACATTGTGTGGTAGAGTAATGGCGTGCCATTCCGCACGAAAAGTGCGCTGTTGAAATTTTTTCTTGCTGACAACAAGCGCTCCATAATTAACAGCTGAAATAATAAAAACACATAAGAATGACAAAATAAGAGTGCAAAAGTGTTTATTTGTGGTGCATTTGTGATTATAAGCAAGCGTGCTTGTGCTACACGACTTCGACCTCAACTACAAGAATTGGCAAATTTTTTTTACCGCTGGCTGCTGCTCTCAAATTGTGAAAAGTAAGACCAGCTCTACTTAAAATGTGCAGCTGCCAAATGAAGCTAATTTGCTTGACAATTTTGAAAGTGCCGTACAGTGTATAATTGGAAAACATCAATGGTTGTCTCACTTTTATTTTATTTGTGCAAATAAAGAAAAAAAAAACATTGTGTCTCTGGTTGTTAGTAGTTTGCATATGTGTAGTTGTGTGTGCGTGTGTGTATATGTCATAAGCGAATGGCTTGGCAATGCTGCCGCCCGCTGTAATCGTCGATTTGGCAATGCTGCCGCCGCGCTGCTTTGGCGCTGCAGTGGCTTTTTTTATTTGGCCACTTGAGGGTCACGCTTGTTTTTGTTTCTGTCTCTTAATATTCTATGTCTTCTATTATTAACATAGGAAATTCACTCAGTGCGCGTTGCTCTTGTTTGTAATTGTGTTTCTTTGCCTTCGTTGTTTACATTCACAGTTGCATATTGTCTGCAGAAAAGGAGAGAGAGAGAGAGAGAGAGCTTTTAGCAGCAGCAAACAATGGCGGATATTACTTATCCCAACGGCTGTCGGCCGTTGGTTGAGGACTTGGGCACCGATGAGCTTATCCGTCGTCTTAAGGTTTGTGCTAGAGTTTGGCTATAATCCAGAGATTGAGATTATCTGACAATTTTTCGAACCCCACAGACTTTAGCCAACGTGCTGCAGACCATGGATCAGGATGACAACCTGCACCAGCAGTACATTCCCTTGGCTTTGCACCTACTCGATGACTTTTTCATGCAGCATCAGTCGCGCGATGTCCAGTTGTTGATTGCGTGCTGCATAGCGGATGTTTTGCGTGTTTATGCGCCTGAAGCTCCCTACAAGGAACAGGAGCAAATCAAGGCGATCTTTCAGTTTTTTATCAAGCAACTCCATGGCCTAAAGGATCCACGGGATCCCTCCTTTAAGCGATACTTCTACTTGCTAGAAAATCTGGCATTTGTCAAGTCATTCAACATGTGCTTCGAACTGGAGGATTGTCAGGAAATATTCCAAGAACTCTTTAGCACCGTTTTTAAGATCATCAAGTGAGTAATACACTATTCATAAGTAATGTAATATAATAAATTTTCATTTATAATTGCAGTGATCAGCACAGCGTTAAGGTGAAGAACTTTTTTCTCGATGTTTTGAGTCCTTTGATTACCGAAGCAGATAATTTGTCTGTCGAACTGCTGGATCTTATACTGATCAACATTGTGGAGCCAAACAAAACCAACAACAAGTATGCGCACGAGCTGACCGAACAACTGCTGGTCAAAACAGGAGATGCCTTCGAGGCAACCATCAAATTGGTAAACGAGAATAACACGCATAATAACCAATTAAAGTATATAAATTTGCATCATCCTTCATTTAGTTCTTCAATCGTTCCTTGGTCATGGACAAGCCTAATAACAAGCTAGCCATTACTAATAAGATTTACGATATCATCTATGAGCTTAACCAAATCAACAGCGGTCTGCTGATATCTGTCCTACCACAACTGGAAAACAAACTTCTCTCTACCGACGATTCCGAGCGACTGAGTAATATATATTATATTATTTTCATCAGCAAGATAATTGATACAAATATCATTTGTTCTCTTCTCAATAAATAGAAGCAACATCATTGCTGGCGCGCATGTTTTCCGAGAAGGATTCCCAAATGGCCAAGAAGTATCCATCGCTATTGCGCATATTCTTTGGCCGTTTCTGTGACATTTCTGAAACAGTGCGCGTTAAATGCGTTCAATCGTCAATGCACTTTTTGCTTAATCATCCGCATCTGCAGGCTGAAATAACCGATAGGCTTCGGATGCGCCATCATGATTTGGACGAGCTGGTGCGCCATGAGGTCGTCATGGCAATTGTGGAAACCGGGAAGCGTAATTTTGATATTGTCGTCAAGTCGCCGGAATTATTGGAAATTGTACGCGAACGCACAATGGACAAAAAATATAAAATCCGCCGTGACGCGATGAATGGTTTGGGCTACATCTATAAGCGGGCGATTTGCGAGCCAAACGAATTGAATTCAGATGTTAAAGTACAAGTGGATTGGATAAAGAACAAAATCATGCATGGCTACTACAAAGTGTGCCTGGAAGATAAGCTAATGGTGGAGAGACTGCTCATCACCTGCCTGGTGCCGTACAAGTTAGCACCAGAGGAACGCATGAAGAAGCTCTATCACTTGCTAGGAGATCTGGATACAAATGCAACTAAAGCGTTTGTCGAGTTGCAAAAGAATCAAATGAAATCACGTCACACGGTAAGTGATTGGATTAAGTTGCATCACTCCAAGGAATTTACGCCTCGCGTGCTTAACCAACTGGCCGCCAAGCAGGCCAACATTGCCAAGTAAGATCAGAAATGTTAAACTATAGCTTGCTAAGTAAAGCCATTCATCTATGCTTCTAGATTGCTGCCGGAACCCGCGAAGGCTAGTGAGTTTATCACACAGTTCAGTCAACATCTGCGCAAGGATGCTCAGCTGCTACGCTGCGTAAACATTGTTCTTAAGCGGGATGTCAGTTGCCGCGAATGCGCGGACACAATGAGCGTGCTGCTCAAGAAACTTGGCGCTCATGTCATGACCAATCTCTACTACAACACGATCAAAATGCTAATTGAACGCGTGGCTTCCGTTATGGTGGACAAGGAGTCTATTGGGGTGCTAATCGGGTAAGTAGTTTATTCAAAATTCATATGGAAAACTGAATCACTATTTAATTACTCTATGTCGTTTGCAGATTGATCGAACAATGCATTCAGGGCGGAGAGATTTGCAATGAGATTGGAATATCATCGCACGAAGCTGGCGAACGCGGCCTTAAATTGTTGAGCGTATGTGAAAAGCAAATTAAAACCAGAGCAGATATTTCTACAATGTTCATTTGTGCCTTTGCAGATGTTGTCGTATGTTTTCTCGGCTCATTTCTTTACGGATACCTCGTTGAAACATCTTATTGCGCTTCTGAGCTATGAATATGAATATGTTGCACCATTGGTGCTGAAGACATTGACGCATTTGGGTCGTTATCAGCCGCTTATTGACGATGCCAATCCGGCTATACTGAATGAACTGGCACCCATTTGCAAGGACTTTGCGCTTATGGGTACACCCAAACAGGCAAAGCACGCGGTGCGCTGTATCTTTGTCAACAGTCAGTCATCGTCGACGGCCACGACGGATGGCGGCGGTAGTGCCTCAACCACAACACAAACAGTGCATCCCATTTTCAATGAAATCATTGAGGAGCTGCGGGTTAAACTAGCGCCCAATTGCGAACATCAACGCACCAAGATTGTCACATTGGGACACATAGCGTACAATATGCCACAGGCATTCCTTACACCCATCAAAAACATGATTGCGAGGCGCATTGTCAAGGAGCTGCTCATACAAGAAGTGCCAGCGCAACGGGATCACGACTTGCCCGAAAGCGACTGGTGTAAACAGGATGACTTGCCGCCCGATACACTCTGCAAGCTAGATGCTCTCAAGACGATGGCACGTTGGCTGCTTGGCTTACGCTCGGATGAGCATGCAGCCCAGAAAACCTTCCGCATGCTGGCGGCTTTTGTCAATCAGCGTGGCGACTTGCTGGCTCAAAACAGATTGTGCGGCGCTGAGAAATCGTGGTTGCGTCTAGGCGCCGCCTGCGCAATGCTTAAGGTGTGCGAACAGAAAGGTGTCGGCGATCAATACAGCGCCGAACAGTATTTACAGCTCTCCCAGCTGATGGTCAGTACACATTACTAATGTTTATAATTATATATTAAATTATAATATCTTATTGCAGGAGGATCCTGTGCTGGAAGTGCGAGAGATATTTGCACGAAAATTACATAAGGGGCTGGGGCGGAGTCTGCCGCGTCATTGCCTGCCCTTGGACTTTATGGGTTACTATGTGCTTAGCGGCAAGGAGACTAACAAAAAGTAAGCACTCGACTTTTGGTATGATTCAAAATCGATCTACATGTGTTTATAATTTTACATCAGATTACAAGATCAAGTACGTCATTATGTGGAGGCGGATGTGAATAGACGACGGGAGTATCTGAAGACTGTTGCCATGACGTGTAAGTTATGCGGAATGCTTTGCTAAAAGGAATAGATGAAAAATTCAAATAATGAATTTTTTATCTACAGCACCGGATAGCTCTACGGAATCGCAGTCGCTGCATATTTTACCTGACTACATGCTGACATTCGCCATACCGGTGCTGGTGCACGATCCTAGCTTCACGAGCCACGAGGACTATGTGCAGCTGCGCAAGATGGAAAAATGTTTGCGTTTCATACTTGAACCGTTGATGGCGAAACGCGAAGCATTTATTTATGGCTTTTACAAGCAACTGCTGAACTTGATAAAACACCGCGAATTCAGCCAGAGTTCTGACAAGGACCGATTACAAAATAACTATGTAAGTATTTCTTAATATAATAATAATTCATATTAATTTCCTTTTGTTAAATTAGAAAATGTGGGCGCTCTGTGATCTCGCTATGCATATTATCGATAGTAAAATTGGTCAATGTGATGGCAATTCAAGCGTATTCTCAATGCCACTGGCGCTGCCTGAAATGTACTATAATCTGCCCGCCGTAGCGAATTTCCAGAATACTGAAATCTACATACCATTGGACGTATACACATTGGGCGAGAAGAGGACAAGCAAGGCGTCAGCGACGATAACAACAGCAGCGCCCAATGCTACTGCTGCCGGTTCTAAGCGGACTGCAGCATTGGCAATTATGGATGATGAAAATTCACAGGTAAATTGATTTGACACCTGATAACAATTTAAAAAGAACTCATACTAATTGCCTGAACTTATTTATAGGAGAACAATCTCTTTGATAACATACGCGCCGCAGACACAACGGAGCCGATGACTAAGCGAACGCGCGGCGGTGCCGCAGCGCCTGCCAAATCGTAGAGCAGAATACGGCTACTTGTTAGTATAGTGTTAGTCTAGGCCTAAGTTAACTAAATATTTAAGACGTAGATGGGTACTACGATTAGAGAACACACACACACACGAGCACACACGCACGGACCAACAAGAAACCCCTCAGCGGACAGACAATTGCATCCTTGAAATTATTGTAACTTGTGTTGTGTGTGGATGGATGCAACAAACAAACAGACCAACCAACCAACATGGCAACATACCAATCTCTGATAATGTCGCCTATTTTGTTAATTTTAGTTATAATTATAAAAGAGCATAGTTTTACCTCTATTATTATTCTATTATATATTTTAATTGTGTACTGTTTTGTATTATGCTCCTTTTGGCTTGTTTCATTGTAAACCATTTGCACTATTTAAAAAAAAAATAAATTAATTCTAGATATATAATACAAATCTGTCGAATAAAAAAAGAGAAAAAGTTAGAATGCAAATTAGTTAAAGTATGCCCCGACGTAAAGTAACAGAGCCTTATTAAGAAATTAATATTAACTTTTCTATGAACGCAGTTAAAATTTAGTTAATGTAAAATGCGTGATTAATCATAATATACTTTATAAAACATATACACATACATATTCATAAAACACAGAGAATGCATTAAAAATGTATGAAAACAATTGAAGAACATTGTTGTAAGCGTATTGAAGTAATATTAAAAGAAGAAGAAAAAACAAAATTATTGTAAATTTAATTATTATTACTGTTTTTCAAATACAGATAATTATTTTAAACAGAGTAAGAACAGAATGGTCCAAAAAATGATTCGAATTAAAATAAGCTACGCGCCCACACTATTTTTGAGCGCTGCGGTCACACTGAACTATCGAGAGTTGCCACTATGCGCACGCAGCTTGGCAACGCTTCAAGCAATTGCATTCGAATTGTCAAAAGGGGGTGCGACGAGTGTGTGTGCATTAATTTTGTTTTGTTCATTATATTGTATGATTGCTATTAAAATTGTATGAAAAGTGTATAAACGTGATAGCAATTAAGCCAAAAAAGGCATTCAATATACTGTGAAATACGTTACTAGAAGTCAGCATTGAACATGCAGCCGCAGCCGCAGCCGCAGCATGAAGCGCACACATTAGCAGTTCCAAGTGACGTCACATGTCAAACGAAAAACGACGTCAAGTCAGCCGCTAGTCCAATCGTCGCTATCAGTATGAAAACAAACGTGCAACCGAACGGACAGCAGCAGCAACGCATATACACCTCAACGCCGAAAAACGAAGTGCGGAAACCGCAACAGCGCAACGACGCCATTGGCCTTTGTCGCTTAGCGAAAGCAACTACTAAACAATTTATTTGCGTGGGCGCTGGCGGCGGTGCTAATGGTGTCAAGGGGCAGGAGCCGACCTTTGATGTTCGCCTGAAAGCTCTACTCCTATTTGCCATTCTAATTATAGGGTACAAACTCGTCATATTAACAAGTGAGTACATTCATTAAAGGCTGCACTTGTTTCTTTTTCTCTGTCTGTTTTTCCCTTATTTGTTGTTGTTTACAAAGTGGTTTAAAAATAGCTAAATGTGCATACATATGTACTTATATACATTTATATATGTATATAGATGATGGCAATTGGAATGATCTCATGTCGATTTACATTCTTATTGCGTTTGTGCGCTTCACCTTCCAGCACTGCTCAAACAAACAACCCTTCCTCCGCGCCGTCAAATGCGCTAAGCGTCTAAATAAAGACTCATCAAATGGACTGTTGCGCATTTCGTTTTAGCCAATCGCAAAGGCCATTTGCATATGACTGAGCCGCAAGGCAGCAGCCATTATTCACTAATTGCTAAACGTATTTTGGCTTTTGTTTACACACACTTATATATACACACACACACATACAGAAGTTAGTATTGGGCACTACAAACATGTCAAGTTCTGTTATGAGTGACTTAACGGTATTTTGAACTAAGTCGCGTCACGCGATCCTAAACGCACAGTGGGACGAGTTGCTAGGGAATTTACGTAAATTGTTAGACATTTTCTAATCTTGCGAAAATAGTTAGTTTATAATTATTTTTATTTTATTATTTGTATTATTTTTATTATCAAAAACATATTTTTTTTGGTTGAACTTAAAAAAAATAAGAATACAAATATTAATATTAAAAAAAAATAATAGGAATAAAAATAGTAGTAATAAAACAAACAATAAGAATAAAATAATAATAATAAATATAAATAATATTAACTATATAATAAAACAAAAATTAAAAAAAACTAGATACAAGTAATAATTCTAATTTATAACAATATTTTTATTGTTTATATTTTTTTTTGTAATATTAATATTTTTATTCTAATTTTTTGTATTGTTATATTTGTAACTCCCACTGCAGCAGCTGGTGAGTAGGCGTCGGAACTGGTCGAGTTAAGAGTTTTCTCATTGTTTACTGCCAGCGCAGCAGATGACGCGAGCAACAATTTCGTGTTCGATTTTTAATTGCTTTTATTTTTGTTTATCTTGCTGACGGCACGGCACTCTCGGCTGATACAAGTCCATATCGAATGACTCGACCTTGAGGCGCGCATGTCTATTAATAACCTATTCCAATTGCCGCCCACAGTGCCCTACATCAACGGCAGCAGCGTGCAGCTGGTGAGCAGCTATGTGCAGGCACAGCTGAGCGGTGTCATCCCCAAGCTAACTCCGCTGCTGTGTGGCCTGGTCGTGGCACTGTTTGGCTATGTTATCGTTTACTTGGACAGCGCTGTGCCAGGCTTGGCACCACCCACACCCTTCTCGCCACGTTCCAAACAACAGTAAGTCAATAGGTCGATAGATCGATATTTGCTGAACAAAATTCTCCTCTTCCAGCTTCCGCCGACGCAGAACCTCAGTCCATGTGAACTATGTGTGTGCGCTGGGCGCGGGAGTCATGCTTACATTCTTGATGTATTCAGACTGGTGAGAGTAGAGAGAATTTCCTTGAAGTCAAATATGGCAGCAGTATTAGTATCTAATCCACTCCAATTATTATAAAAACATAATTTATTTCTAACGTATATAAAGTATTATAAAAGTAATATACATATTTGTAACTGTGCAATGCTCCTGCAGCAAAACGTAACAACAAACTTAGTAAAAGCTAAAAGAAGCTCAACGAATTACGTGAATATAATAAGTAACCTTGTAGCTTAAATTAAATACTAACTAACTAATTACATTTGCGAAAATGTGTAAAACCAATGTGAGCGAGTACAAATGGAAAACTAATTAAATAGTAATATATACTAGAAAGCTAAACTTAAATATTACAAATTAGTATTTGAATTCTGCATTAATACGTATGAATTGACATTCTGCAGGCGCGTGAAGTTCTGTTGCCAATCAGCTATGCTTACCTGTGACACGCTGAAGGTGTTCAAGCGGTTCTCGCCGATGAAACGACCGACGACATTAACGTAACAGCCTGTTGCAGATCAAAGGATATATGGGATTATCTACAATAATTTGTATAAGACTCTTTCACATACCATTACTTAAAGCCTTCAGTTCACCATCGAAATCATAGTAAATGGCCTGCATAATCGGCCCTTTAGCCTCGTTGCGCAAGAGCAACGTCTGTTCGCCTCGTTTGCCCGCAATAATACGCAAAAGCTGACCTGTTAAGCATACAATTATTTAGTATATATACTATATCCTATAGTAACCCACCATAGACATTCCAGAGTGCATTTAAATGCGGCTGCATTCGATGCATTTTAATGCAGAAGTCCACGCGCCCGACTAAGCTTACTAAATTACGTCCAGGCTTTGACATCGATGAAGTTGGCAACGCGGCGTGTGGTTCGGCTTTGGGGGTTACAGTTAATTCGCTTTTTGCACAGCAAAAAGATTTACTGAGCCCTTTTGGTGGCGGATTATAGACAAATTCATGTTTGGGCTTAATTTTAATAGGTTCCTCAACAAAACCAGAAAATGTAAGCTTATTTTCCTTTTGGCAGAGACTCAACTTGGTTTGCTTCAACTGACTTCCAGTTTTTCGCAGCAGTCCAGAAGCCGTTTCAAAGCTGCGATTGCTAAGCAAATGCTCGTTTGCTTTTAGCTGAGCTTTGAATTTAAGCTGGGTGTTGGTGGACAAATTGTTGATTTTTTTAGCTGTGTGTATAAATTTATTTGAGTATGTAATTAGCAAATAATTAGATTTACTTACTTTTGTGTGTGAACATCTTGGACTGGAAAACCGACAGTTACACAGTTGAAAAGTAAGGTGACCATTTTATTTTATTAGTTGGAGTGTGAATATGTTATGCAGCCCTGAAATGAGATTTAGGTGATTTTTCTACTTAATCGATTGCTAGTTATCGCAGCGGCTGTATATCGACAGTCTCCACGCGAGTTTATTTTCGTTTTTAATGCATTAAAATTTTGTAAATAGTATTCTTAGAAAACAATTAAACAACCAACGCAGCTGCGATGAGTACGATTCTTGAGAAGATTGCGGCCATTGAGTCGGAGGTAAGCAGATACATCTCAGTCAAAACTATGCCAACTGGAAAACTAACCTGTCTCGTCTTATTTCACTTCATGTGTGTGTGTGTATATACATACATATATATAGATGGCACGCACGCAAAAGAATAAGGCGACGTCTGCCCATTTGGGTCTGCTGAAAGCCAAGCTGGCTAAGCTGCGACGTGAACTTATCTCACCCAAGGGCGGCGGCGGCGGCACCGGCGAGGGTAAGTGGAGCTTTAAAAGTGGAATGAAAGTTGGCTTTAATCAATGAACTTCCAGCCGGCTTTGAGGTGGCCAAGACGGGCGATGCCCGGGTGGGTTTCGTCGGCTTTCCCTCGGTGGGGAAGTCGACGTTGCTATCGAATCTGGCTGGCGTTTACTCCGAGGTGGCGGCGTACGAGTTCACAACGCTGACCACTGTGCCGGGATGCATCAAATACAAGGGAGCCAAGATACAGCTGCTCGACTTGCCTGGTATCATTGAGGGCGCTAAGGATGGCAAGGGTCGTGGTCGTCAGGTGATTGCTGTGGCGCGCACCTGCAACCTGATCTTCATGGTGCTGGATTGCCTCAAGCCGTTGGGTCATAAAAAGTTGCTCGAGCATGAGTTGGAGGGCTTCGGCATCCGATTGAACAAGAAGCCGCCAAATATTTACTACAAGAGAAAGGACAAGGGTGGCATTAATCTCAACTCCATGGTGCCCCAGTCGGAGCTGGATTCGGATCTGGTCAAGACCATCCTATCGGAGTACAAGATACACAATGCCGACATCACGTTACGTTATGATGCGACTAGCGATGATCTGATCGACGTCATTGAGGGCAATCGCATTTACATACCGTGCATTTATCTGCTGAACAAGATCGATCAGATCTCCATTGAGGAGCTGGACGTCATCTATAAGATACCCCATTGTGTACCCATCTCGGCGCACCACCACTGGAACTTCGATGATCTGCTCGAGCTGATGTGGGAATACCTGAGGCTGGTGCGAATCTACACGAAGCCCAAGGGACAGCTGCCCGACTACAACTCGCCGGTCGTCCTGCACAATGAACGGACAAGCATCGAGGACTTTTGCAATAAGCTGCATCGGTCCATCGCTAAGGAATTTAAATAGTAAGTTCAATAATTTACTTCAAAATTTGTATCTTATTGTTCTTTAATGTTCACTTACAGCGCGTTGGTCTGGGGCTCTTCGGTTAAACATCAGCCGCAAAAGGTGGGCATTGAGCATGTACTGAACGATGAAGATGTGGTGCAAATTGTGAAAAAGGTCTAAGGCCTGTTTAATATATAAATTATATCTTGGATTTTAATTGTTTATATTGTGTGAAATAAACCCCCAATTGCACTGACCAAACTGCATTTTTTAAACGACCGCCTGTTGCTTGCGTTGAGCTTAATCGATAGTAATTAACTATCGATAACTTAATTGTATATGCATACGCCATGGTCCATCGCTAACCACGCGCTGTTATTATTGTTAACAATTTGCTGGATTCGTTCTTTTTAAATGGTCGAGGTAAAAAAGGACGATGCGTGCGTGGAGGATAACACCTGGGAGCCAGGCGACAGTAAGGAATGGTCCAAGCCCATCAAGCCATTGCAGGAGAAATGGAAACTGGTGCCGGCTTTTCTGCAAGTGAAAGGCCTGGTGAAGCAGCATATCGATTCCTTCAATCACTTCATCAATGTGGACATCAAGAAGATTGTGCGTGCCAACGAGATTGTGACCAGTGGCGCTGATCCACTCTTCTATCTCAAATATCTGGACGTGCGCGTGGGCAAGCCGGACATTGACGATGGCTTTAACATAACCAAGTCGACCACGCCGCACGAGTGCCGGCTGCGGGACACCACCTACTCGGCGCCCATCAGCGTAGACATAGAGTACACACGTGGCACCCAGCGCATCAAGCGCAACAACTTGCTCATTGGCCGCATGCCTCTAATGCTGCGATGCTCGAATTGTGTGCTCACCGGCAAATCCGAGTTCGAGCTGTCCAAGCTCAACGAATGCCCGCTTGATCCAGGTGGCTATTTTGTGGTGCGTGGCCAGGAGAAGGTCATTCTCATACAGGAGCAGCTGTCCTGGAACAAGATGCTGACGGAGGACTTCAATGGCGTCGTGCAGTGCCAGGTCACCTCGTCAACCCACGAGAAGAAGTCGCGGACGCTGGTGCTGAGCAAGCACGGGAAATACTATCTGAAGCACAACTCGATGACGGACGACATACCCATTGTGGTGATCTTCAAGGCGCTGGGCGTGGTATCTGATCAGGAGATAATGACTCACATTGGTCTGGATGAGCGTTCCCAGAACCGCTTTGGCGCCTCTCTCCTGGAGGCCTTCAACCTCAAGGTCTTTACGCAGCAGCGCGCCCTCGACTACATGGGTGAGTTGAGAGAGAGTTGGGCTTACTTAAGATACATATGTTATTCATATTCTCTACAGGCTCCAAGTTGGTAGTGAAGCGCTTTCAGAGTGCCACAACTAAAACGCCCTCGGAGGAGGCCCGCGAGCTGCTCTTAACCACAATTCTGGCCCACGTGCCCGTCGACAATTTCAACTTCCAAATGAAGGCGATATACGTCTCGCTAATGGTGCGACGCGTCATGGCCGCCGAGCTGGACAAGACGCTCTTCGACGATCGCGACTATTATGGCAACAAGCGCCTGGAGCTGGCTGGTTCGCTGATTTCGCTGATGTTCGAGGATCTGTTCAAGCGCATGAACTGGGAGCTGAAGATGATAGCGGACAAGAACATACCCAAGGTGAAGGCGGCACAGTTCGATGTGGTCAAGCACATGAGGGCGGCCCAGATAACCGTCGGCCTCGAGTCCGCCATCAGCTCCGGCAATTGGACAATTAAACGCTTCAAAATGGAGCGCGCTGGTGTCACCCAGGTGCTGTCGCGGCTCAGCTACATCTCGGCGCTTGGCATGATGACGCGCGTGAACTCGCAGTTTGAGAAGACGCGCAAGGTGTCCGGCCCACGTTCGCTGCAGCCCAGCCAGTGGGGCATGCTGTGTCCCTCTGATACGCCCGAGGGCGAGGCGTGCGGTCTGGTCAAGAACTTGGCTCTGATGACGCACATAACGACCGAGGTGGACGAGCGGCCAGTGATGATGTTGGCCTACAACGCTGGCGTCGAGGACATACGTGAGGTCAGCGGCAATCCCATCAATAACCCACACGTCTTCCTGGTCTTCATCAACGGCAACGTGCTCGGCCTGACCATTAATCAACGGCATCTGGTGCACAACCTGCGCTACATGCGCCGCAAGGGCCGCATGGGCAGCTTCGTCTCCATTCACACCTCTTACACGCAGCGCTGCATCTTTATCCACACGGACGGCGGCCGCCTCTGCCGTCCATATATCATCGTGGACAAAAAGCGCCCGCTTGTGCTCCAGCGTCATTTGGACGAGCTGTTGCGGGGCGTGCGCAAGTTTGACGACTTCCTGCACGACGGATTGATTGAGTACCTGGACGTGAATGAGGAGAACGATTCGTTTATTGCCTGGAACGAGGAGCACATTGAGTCGCACACAACGCATCTCGAAATCGAGCCGTTCACATTGCTGGGCGTCTGCGCCGGCCTCGTGCCGTATCCGCATCACAACCAGAGTCCACGCAACACCTACCAATGTGCGATGGGCAAACAGGCGATGGGCATGATTGGCTACAATCAGAAGAACCGCATTGACTCCCTGATGTACAACTTGGTCTATCCGCAAGCGCCGATGGTCAAGTCGCGCACCATTGAGTTGACCAACTTCGACAAGCTGCCAGCTGGCCAGAACGCCACGGTGGCTGTGATGAGCTACTCCGGCTACGATATCGAAGATGCGCTGATCCTGAACAAGGCCTCGATCGATCGCGGCTACGGGCGCTGTCTGGTCTACAAGAACTCCAAGTGCACCGTGAAGCGCTATGCGAATCAGACCTTTGACAGGATCATGGGTCCGGTCAAGGATGCGCTCACCAACAAGGTGATCTTCAAGCACGACGTCCTCGACACGGATGGCATTGTGGCGCCGGGTGAACAGGTGCAAAACAAGCAAATCATGATCAACAAGGAAATGCCAGCAGTGACGTCAATTAATCCACTCGAGGGTATATATACTAGCTATACAGAATATATTGAACCGATTTCTCATACTCTACTCTTCCCGTGCAGGTCAATCCCAGGTGCCGTATACGGCCGTGCCCATTAGCTACAAGGGTCCGGAGCCCAGTTATATTGAGCGCGTGATGGTCTCGGCCAATGCCGAGGAGGACTTCCTCATCAAGATCCTGTTGCGGCAGACACGCATACCAGAGATTGGCGATAAGTTCAGCTCACGGCACGGACAGAAGGGCGTGACGGGCCTCATTGTGGAGCAGGAGGACATGCCGTTCAATGACTTTGGCATATGCCCGGACATGATCATGAATCCCCACGGCTTCCCCTCTCGCATGACGGTGGGCAAGACCCTGGAGCTGTTGGGCGGCAAGGCTGGCGTCCTGGAGGGCAAATTCCACTATGGCACAGCCTTCGGCGGCTCCAAGGCCGTGGACGTGCAGGAAGAGCTGGTGCGTCACGGCTTCAACTACATGGGCAAGGACTTCTTCTACTCGGGCATAACGGGCGCACCGCTGGAGGCGTACATTTACTCGGGCCCCGTCTACTACCAGAAGCTGAAGCACATGGTGCAGGACAAGATGCATGCCAGAGCACGTGGACCCAAGGCCGTGCTCACACGCCAGCCCACCCAGGGTCGCAGTCGTGAGGGTGGCCTGCGCCTGGGCGAAATGGAGCGGGACTGCCTCATATCCTATGGAGCGAGCATGCTAATCATGGAACGGCTCATGATATCGTCCGACGCCTTCGAGGTGGACGTCTGCCGCACCTGCGGCAGACTGGCCTACTGCTCGTGGTGCCACTTCTGTCAGTCGTCGGCCCATGTCTCCAAGATATCGATGCCGTATGCCTGCAAGCTGCTCTTCCAGGAGCTGACTAGCATGAATGTGGTGCCCAAACTCATCCTGGAGAATTACTAGCAGAAGCTTATATATATATATATAGATATATTTATATGAATGAAGACAAGAGGAATAAATTGTATATTTATGTTTGTAATCGGCCAAGTTCAATGAACGTGGGGTCGCGGCCTACGTGACCCGCTCAACCCTCCTGCCCATTCCCCATTGCCGTTGTGATAAATGTTATGGCCTAAAACTTGGCAACGTCTGCTTTTAAATTCCCATTTAGAGCCACCAACGGCCACGCCCAACTCAGCCTCACTTTCACAGCATTTTAACATATTCATGAAGTTTCCAGCGAATGTCAAAGTGAAGTGCCACAAGAGGCGGACGAAAAGCTTCACATCAATGTTAACTAACAGCTAACGAGCTAGCTGTTTAACAGCGAGGGACAAGCTGTTAGCTAAGAGAGCAGTACGCTGTTACTTAACAGGCTGGCTAAAGACGGCTTAAGTTTCCTGCTTAATTGCATCTTTTATGGCGGGCCAGGCTTATCAAATTGCTGATTAACCTTGTTTTCGCTTGTGCGCCCTTTGTGTAAACACAAAAGTTATGGCCAGTCCACTGAGCGTGGGAGCTGGAGCGAATGTCTTTGACAATTTCTGCCACGTAAATGAGAATTGGAGAATTGGGCGGGGTGTATTAGAATAGCATTTGGGATATATAGTTTTGGTATTATAATAAAGTATTTTTTATAAAATATAAACTGTTAGTTAAGAATGTTATTTAAAGTAGGCTTAACAGCTTACAGCTGAACATGCTTACAGTGCAGCCAAGCTAGTTTAAATTAAGAAAAAAGCTAGAAATAGCTAAACAAAGTTTCAAAAAAAAAGAAAAAATGAAAGAGGTATAATACTTCATTTCAACTGTCTTAAAATCATCGCTCAAAAATTCTTATTATTATTATCATATATTTTATATATATACAGTTACCACCCCATTTGAAATTTATTTAAATTACAGGGTATTTAGAGTCCAGCCGCTTCCGTTCCCACAGTCGAACTTGTTGATTATCAATTAGCACAGGAAAATAAACAAATCAAGGTGGATATACAAATGAAATCCGCTGCGAGGGTTATCTATTTATATGGCCAACGGAGAAGGGTGCGAGTCGAGCCTTGTTTGCTTATCAAGAATTCAGAGCTTGGACGAAAAAGTGTTGACATTTTTAACACTTTTTTTTTATATTTCTGGAGGAGGACGACGAATATACCTTAACTTTGAGTAGCTGCAGCGACTTTGAGGCCATTCAGAGTGGCATTTTGGCCAAGTTTGCTGGCTTAGTGGGTCAATGCACTGGCACGCACGTGACTCGGCAGCTGCCAGTTGGCAACACCTATGCATAGGGCCGTGTGTCCTTGTATGTCATTTCAAGTCACTTGAGCTCAAAATAGTTAGCGCCCAGCCACCCACAGCCACAGCGGCAAGTGCAATGACAGCTAACGGGGCAAAGGCAAACAGTTCGCATCCAATGGCCCACAATAGCGATAAGACTGCTCAGCCAACTGGCTACCTTCCGGCTGGCTATGGGGCCAGGACATGGGCAGGGCATCGCATTCATGCCTTTTGGCTATTTGTCAAAAAGTTTACTTTTGATTCACACACATACATACACATACATACAGAGTTGTTAACATAATAGATTCAACTGGGTGTTGGCCAGTTAAGGCAAAGTTAAGCGTTGCTTAACGGTTGTTTAACTTGGCCCAGGCAAAGAGTTGCTCCCCCCTCCCCAAGGGCATTGACTGCCATCAAGTTTGTTGGCACTTTGAATAGCTGAGCCTATGTCAATTTAAGTTAGTGGCTAGTTTTGAACATGATTTTCAAGCGGTCGCCTAATTTCTAGCAAGTTCACAGAGCACCTGTTCCCAGTTAACAGAGTGCTGTTAAGGGACCAGACAAAGAGCAAGGCACAGTTTTGCAATTTACTCGCTCTTTTGCAAGCTCTTATTTGCTTTACGTTCTGTTCTCTTCGCATGCGAACAACAGTGCTGCATGCTTAGCAATTTGCAGGCTAAATTTAGCTGGTTTAGCCGCAAACTCTAACTCGAATGTAAATAAATGAAGCAAATTAAATACTAAAATGAACTACAGATTCATAAAATATGATTAATTATTATTAATTTAATAAATAAATCATTTTTGCATACTTAAATTAGGAGTTTATTCAAGTTTTTAGCTTGAAATGAATGCAACCGCTTGCAGTGTGCGCAGCACTCTCCGCTGTTAATGTCTGCTTTTTGTTCTCTTTCGCTGTGAGGCTATAAAAGCCAGTGCTGCTGTTAAAGAGAGTTCAGTTGAAACCGGCGGTCGCTCGCGTTTCTGTTAATTGCACGTAAAGCTTGGGCTGCGCTTGAATTATAAATGAAAAGCTGAACAAAAAACACTTTGAGCGCAGTTTGCACACAGCAATAATTGTTGTCAGTTTATTGCATTGTGCGCTGTGCAAACTGAATTAATATTAGAAAAAATAAAAATAATTAAAGCGGCTTGAATTAAAATCAAATGCTGTGCAGTGTTGCAATAATTGTTTAATAAAAAAAAAAAACATTCAAATATTTAAATAAAATTACATTTAAAGTGCAGCAAAATGCCAAATGACACGGAAATGACAACAAATGGCGCTGACTCCCGCAAGCCATTCAAAGTAAGTTTGTTTGCATTTCAATCCTAAGGCTAGAGCAAGGCGGACAACAGTGCAGTGTCATGCCCTTTTTTGGGCGTCGCAGTTGTTGTTGCTGCTGCTGCCGTTGCTCTAGCTGTAGCTGTTATCGTTTATAACCGCGTGCTCCTCGCATTTGCGCTATTTAAAAATTTGCACATCAAAAGAAAAAAAAAACTGGGTGAACTTAAAGTTGCTGTGAGCGCGGCGCAAGAGAGCAAAAGCTCTGACGCAGTTTGCGCTGTTAACTTTTGTTTACTTGCGAGAGCACAACAAAGGAAGAGCGCGAGAGCGCGAGAACAAAAGAGAGTTTACAGTAATTCGTCTGTGTTTGCAAAGGCAAAATACTTGACATGCATTTCGGGGCTTTGCCTTTGTGTTGTGTGCCTTTTTGCGTTTTGCTTCGTTTTTTCTCTCTCACATTTTTACTGTTTTTTTTTTTGTGTTCAGTTTTTCTGAGCGCTTGTTTGTCTTTGGCATCTGTTTGTTTGCCAACAATTGCCTTTGTTGTCAACTAATTTGTTTAGCCGTTGTCTAAATAGCTTACAGTCGCTTGCCCTGTATTTGCCTTGGACAGAGCCAGGCTTAAACCAAAGCAAATCCAACGAAACAAATTTTCTTTCGCCTCCCTTTTTCCCTTCTTGGGCGCAAATTGACTGCGGTCGCTTTGTGCTGAGGTCCCTTTATCAGTGGCTTAGCAACACGACAAGTAGAAAATTACAGGATTTCTCACTCTCTCACTATCTCTCTCTCTCTCTCTCTCTCTCTCTCTCTCTCTCTCTCTCTCTCTCTGTGTGTGTGTAACGCTTCCATTAAAATGTCGCCGCATATTATAATAATTAATTTAAAATTCCGGCAAACATAAATCGGCTTAAAAGCTGCCAAAATACGCAGACAGCCATGCAAAATGCTATTAAAAAAGTTTCGCAACTGACATGTCTGTGTAATTAGTAACTGCCACGACCACGCCCACGAGCATGGGTACGCCCACTGTCACAGTGACACAGCCGCATAAATAATACATTTCATAATTTACATAATTTGCAGCCATAGTTCAAGCAGCAATTTAAACTTGGCGCCTAATTTCCCCAGCGGCGTTCAAATCTGCGTTCTAGGCCTATCAAATATTCACTATCCAACTGGTTGCTGGCTACCTGCAGTCAGGCAGTCAGTCACCTAGCTGCCTTGGCCCTCAAGTGGGCACTCATATCGAGACGCAGTCACGTAGCCGCCGATGCCTGTTTGACAGACGCGCTAAGGAGTGGACAGGATATGTGCTACGTGTTCACTGTCCTGCGGCTGTGGCTGTGGCTGGCGCAGCTGGCTCTTTGAAGATTACACGGATGGCTGAGCTGTGCCGACAGCTGATTTAGCCGAGATTTTTGATCGGTTGCAGTCGTCATATGTGCACAGTTAGTACCTCTAAAGTATGACTGGGCTGAGGAGCAACAGCTTGTAGTCTGTCTGCCTGCCTATCTTTATGGAGACTTGAAGTCTTCATCTTAAGAATTACTGCAGCACGTTGCATAAATTCTCTAAAATTAATAGAAAACTTTAGTTATTTGAGTTTGCTTAATCTGTGCCACGAAATTTGGCAGAAAGATTCACCTTGCTTGGCTACCTTTCCCTATTGCTTATGGCTCATATAAGAAATGCAGTTATAAAGATATCATATATGGATACTATATACATATATGTTACAGATATCATGTATGTAATGAATATATATATCATGTATCAGTCACCTGCATAGCTATAAGCTAGGAGTTGGAAGTTTTGTAACTGGTGCACGGTATTTGCTAGTCGGACAATTTTCACTAGATCATCCTTAGAGAAGTATACAAATTCGGCCACTAATGAAGTTAAATTTGTACAGATCTCTACAAAGGGCAGACTTTTCTTAGCTGATTTGAGAAGTATATAACTAATAGGGTAGTCAAAGAAGGGCTACAGACTATAGTTTAACAGGTGTATGCCTTAAATATGATCAAATTTAAACAAAGACTAGTAAATATATAGGTTTTTTTTCAGTCTAGACACACTTTGAATGTCAGTCTTAAACTAAAATATTTAACAAATTTATTCAATTTATTCAAAAATACTTAAATTGATTATAGTATAACTTCAATCGCTCCTTCCCAACTATTCGGCAATTTTAAAATGTTTTTTTACAATATTTTAAAATATTTTACATTACTCATGTATTAAGCCAGCGCCAGCGACATTTTCGCCAATATTTCTCATTATTTGGCGTAAAAAATTAAAGCAGCTCGCGCTACAAGCAAATCAAATCACTTTTTAAAATGAAATCACGTTTGGTTTTTTTATTGTATTGTATGAAATGCATTTAACCTAATTGGAAATGTGAGAAGCTGTGAGAGGCACATTGAATTGGCCAACAAATGTATGGATGGGGCTGGCCGCAATCAGACAAAAGTTAGCTGGAAGGAGTTACTGTGTTAGGCTGATCAGCTATAAACTACCCTGTAAAGAGAGAATTATTATTCATGTGAATATAAAAATGGAACGATTAGGGCAAAGCAAATGAATTTCTAAGTACCTTACTTAATTTAATAACATTATTAATGCAATAACAATAATTGAACACAATAATAATTTAATATTATAATAATTAAATAATGAAATAATATAATAATATTCATAATAATATGAATATAATTATATTATATAAATAAACACGATACAATATATATATGAACACGATAATATCGTTATAAAAACTGTATTATTAATAATGTAATAATTTATATTCATATAAAAATGTAACAAATAAATTAAATGTAATAAGAATAAAATAATAATGAAACAATATAATATTTATATTATAATTGTATAAAGTTTTATATTAATTTTAAAAACTTTATTAGTAATAATAAAAGAATTTATATTAATTATAAAAATTATATTATTGACAATATTAAAATTTATATTAATATAAAACTGTATTAATTAAATACAAAAATCAATAACAATTTTATGAAGAGAATTCATTATTGATTGGATTGATCTATGGATTACTTAAACTATAAAAAAAGATATATGTATCGATTAGGGATATTATGGACATAGCCAATCGATAGTAATGTAGCCCTCTGCTAAAGGGGCAAAAACTACATCACTCTAACATAACTAGTTTTAATCCCAGAACTTGTCTACAGGGTATTAGGGACTGGCAAAAAATGATATCTCCTTAATTCCTTGTGTGTTGAGCCCTCAGAAAAGTGCGCTTCAATAGTTGGCGCAAGTTTGGATTGTTGGCAAGTTCTTCTTGGCTTAATATGATTAATATTTGGCGCAAGTTTCGTGCTGGGAAACTTTTCAATGCCGAAGCCAGACAATTTCCAGGCAATTTATCAGCGGGCGCTGGTCCTTTGAGTACTGCACTCGAGTTTACTGTTTCGGCTAATGGGCGCTGAAGGCGAAATTCCACATTTTTCTGCTCCTTTTTATCATTTTACTCTCTGTGGCCGGCTGCTTGCTGTGGGTAATTGTAATAAAAATGTTGTAATGCAAACTCAACTTCAATTTCATTTCGCACGTCCTGCTCTATTATTTATGAGGGCGGCGCCGTGCAGCAGCACGTTGCATGCTGCCAGTTTGAGTGATAAATTTGGCCAGCAGCCGTGAGGCCGCCTTCGATGCTGTTGCATCGCTCTCCCTCTCTCGCTCCCTCTCTCGCTCTGTTCTACTTGGGCAGATCTAATTTATGTTCAGTTTAACCTTAACGCTCAGGCGCCATTTAACATAACATGAAAGTTTAATAGAGCCAGCCAGCAGATGAATGTCCTTGTGCCGTGTGCCGTGTGCCATGTGCCTTGTGCCGCTTCTTGTGGCATGTATTTCTGGCATGCGCTCAAAAGTATGCTGCATTAAACTGCTGACAGGCATAACTTGTTAGCAAACACGACAAATATTTGTGCGGCAGGCGGACGAGTGCATGTCAAACTGTGCTCAAGTTTTACGCGCACGCAGCAGCTGCAACAACACGAAGCAACCAAAAAAAAAAAGAAGAAGATGAATTTATGTATATATGGTGCGGGCACACAATATATTTACAAAGCACGCAGACTCCAGCTTTCCAGCATTCCATCTCAACTTAATTTAGGCCAAGATTTTCAAAGGCTCTAACGATTCACTTTGGCATACGCAATCCGGGTTAAGCTTGTTTACAAAACATCTCGCGCTTGAATAAAGTTTTGCATTTTATCTATTTACTTATTTATTAGGCGAACGTTTGCCATAAATCTCAATTAGAGCCGCCGGCAGTCGACAGCTGACAGGCCGACGTGACGTATGAGCAATATTTCTTTTACCTGTTATGCGAGGCTTTCTTTTTCTTTAGCTTTTCAATTTGTTATTGTTGCCCGTTTGCTTGTGTCTGTGTGTGTGTGTGCCTCTGGGGCATAATTACTTGGTATTTGGTTTCTAAATTACTCGAAAATGTGACTCTAATGGCTGCTTCATTTGCTGGTTTGCTGCTGCTGTGGCACTGACTGATGCGACTTTGATGACAGCCATTGCCGATAAGTGTTAATTACATCTTGGTCAACATGCGGCCTAATTAAGTGGTTTAAGCCAGTAGTTGCTGCAAACTGGACATCTGAGCTGCAAATGGGCGTGGTAGCAGAAGGCAACACACAATTTAACAAGCCTGAAAAATATTTAAAAAATATATCGAAAGAGGACAGCAAAGGAAAGATTTCTGCAGATTCTCATCGAGCTCAAATGTCTAAGATTTGTAAGCACTTTTATCGGTCACTGAGATGTTGATTTTAAGTGTCAAAAGTTTGCCTACAAAGTTTCTAAATGAAAGCATGAAATGAACTGAGTCCGAGTGTGCCTGGTCCACGACAGAGCCTAAGCACACATGAAAACTTTTTGTTTCTCAAAGCTTAGCGCATGTCAAGTTTTCTGCTCGAGCGTGAAAAGGGACTTATAACGATTAGGCTCAAACAAAGTTTGAACGGCACTAACAATATATCATAAGTGTATTATATATATTTATTGATTTTTACAAATACATTCATTTGGGATTCTTTAGAAATGTGTTGAGGTTGATCAGACAGCAAAGACAGTCAATAGAAAGCTATTGACTCAATGAGTTTTCTTGCTGGGGGGAGATGATATATGTGAATGTATGATGTATGATGTATGATATATGATGTATGATATATGGGATATATGATGTATATTATTCTTATACATTTTAATATATCAAATATATTTTGTACATAAAAAAATTTAATTTATTTAAATATATTTTTATATACATTAAATAAATTTTGTACTTATATTTATGTAAAATATATAAATGTATAAATTTTAAACGATATATTTGTGTATACAGAGCTGGGCAAAAGTATTCACACATTCAGCATTTTTTACAGAAGCTTCTTACAGAAGCTTCTTAACAGTGATTAATATTATAAAGTCCATAGGTAAAATGAAAAAATTAAAGGAATTATCAATTGAAACTCGAAATTTTTTCAAAATTCAAGAAAATTTATTAATCATTTACTAACTGCAACAACAACAATCTGTTTCAGTTTAAATTTAAAAAAACAAAAGTAAAATATGTAAATACTTATGACCTCCTTTATATATTTAAATATATATTTTATTTGTTTATGTTTAAAATATATTTTAGACGTTAAATATATTTAAATTATAAATTTTCTGACAGATAAGTATATATATATTTTGATATATTAAATAAACATATTTGAATTAGATATTGCATTTTTTGTTTGCTTTTGAAATATTTTAAAAACACTTAAATTTATTTTAAAAATTAAATTGTTTAAAAAATGTATTTAAATTTATGTAAAATGTATTTAAGAAAATTAAGCTAACCAAATTATATTTATTATACGACTATTATTCATGTTTCACAAATATTTCCACACGCATCTCAAACATTCAATAATGTAGATTTAAGAGCTTTCTGCGCTGACAACCTTTTGCTGTTGCCTCTCATGTAGGGCATTAAATCAGCTTAATGTCTAATGAGCACACTCAACTGGCTGTCAAATTTGCATTGATATGTGTGCATATGTACATATATGTATATTGGCTCCATTCACTTGAGCTTAACATGTACATATGTCAGCTGTTCGGCTAAGACCTTAATCTATGTAGCTCTCGTCATGTGGGTCGTCCACAGGTCGTGACGCAGTTATTATAACCCCAACAATCTAGACCCACTTGCAGAAGTTGCTAAGCTGTTAGGCAACTGTCTGTGTGTGTGTGTGTGCGTGTTGTACAGTCAAAATGTTGGGAAACTTTGTGACCGTGGTAATGAGTTCACGTATCCGTCGGCATCTGTGTGGCAAGTGGGCCAGAAAGACACAGGAAAAAACATTTTCATCTGCACGCGCTGCCTAATGCCAACTTGATTAAGCGAGAGAGAGAGAGAGAGAGAGCCAGACCTAAAAAACAAAAGGAAAAAAGAATAAATAAAAACAACAAAATGTTTCTGGGCGCTGCTACTGTCGAGTGTCCGGCTTTAATATTTTATATTGGCCCATGTCGCACTCGTTGTTGTTGTTGTTGCTCTGGGCTTAGTATTAATTTATTATTCATTCAATGTATATCACCCTCCATATGTGACTGCAAACGTGTAACGGTTTATTATTCCCTTTATCCTGCCTATTGTCAGGTCAAGGACGTCACGCGCAAAATTAAAAAAGCCGTCTGCGCCGCCAGCCTGGAGGAGCTACGCACCAAGGTGGCCGAGAAATATGACAAGAGCGACCTACAGCCGACAATCCACTTGGACTCCGATGGCACCGAAATCGACGATGAGGAATACTTTCGCACACTCGACGAGAACACCGAGCTGGTGGCTGTGTTCCCCGGCGAGCACTGGATCGATGTGAGTAGAATGAATTTTATTTGATTTTGTTTTTAAACATTTTTTGTTATTTTATTTTTACTAAATTTTCAAAATTGATATTTTGTTTTGCATATTGGAAGCTGCAATTGAAAAGTATTGAGATAACTATAGATGCTGTTCTGAAAAAGAATTGAGATATATGTTTTTGGCCTAAGTTTGATTTTTATATAAATTTAATAATAACTTTATTTTTATATAAATTTAAAAATGATTAACCTAAATGACTTATAAATAATAATATTTGTGTACCATTTATTGTAATAAAAATAAAGTATTTCAGTCACAATTGAACGGCTTAATAAAATTGATTTAATTGCTTTCACTTTGCGACTTTTCGGGTGTCACATAAAGCAACAGCACGTACTCGTATTTTAACTGTTTTGTATCTCATGTGCTTTATAGCCCACTCACTACGTGACCATAACCACGCCGAATGCCACGGCCAATGGCAGCATCACTGGCGGTAATCCGGACAGCGGCGACACCACGGATGCCAACAACTCGGAGTCGGCGCGCATTCGCCAGCTGGTTGGTCAGCTGCAGAACAACTTGTGCAACGTCTCAGTCATGAACGATGCTGATCTGGACTCGCTCTCCAATATGGATCCCAACTCGTTGGTGGATATCACAGGCAAGGAGTTTATGGAGCAGTTGAAGGATGCGGGCAGGTAAGCAAAAGTTGCTTGAAATAACTACTTCTATATTTTATTTAATAAAATACTTGATATACATTTAAATATCTGATAAACTTCACCATTCCATATCTGTATCTCCCATATCTTCTTCCCCTTCGCCCCCTTAGACCGCTTTGTGCCAAACGCAACGCCGAGGATCGCCTGAACTTGTTGAAACTGCTGAAGGCTGGCGCCATTTTCTGCTCGGAGCGCTATCCGGAAGATGCGGAGGCCATTGATCGCGAGATCGGGCGGCAGCTGAACGAGGCGGAGAGCGACCAGGTGATTACAACAAATGCCAGCAACACGCGCACCATCGAGGTGGTGCAGTGCGACAATCAGAACACCACCATAACCATAACCGTGGCCGAGGCCACCACCACATGCAGCAGCAGCGTCGAAGTGTCGGCCGAGATCAACGAGGTCAATGCCAATTCGAACGGTAACGGCGACATCTGACTGCCCATTCTGGGCAGCCTCAGGTGAAGCCTGGCTGCCGAGGAGTAGCCGAATTGAGGCGCTTTTATCGAACGTTGTTTCACGCAAATCAAAACGAGTAAGAAATCGAACCGAAGAATCAGTCCTGCAACATTGGGTTAACATACACGTATTTGTAGCATATACTTAGGCGCTGCGAAATGCCAAAATGAACAAAACAAAAATCGAAATCTTGCTTCATAGAATTTAAGAGCAAATGAAAGTTAACGAAATATTACATGTACTAGCATAAAAACTCATAAATATCGTAAAGTTCAAAAAACCAAATGCCAAAAGACCGCAAACTCTTCGGCATCATTTAATGATTGTAAAAGTTGAAGCGTGGATTCAGTAGTTCTCTTCAAATCTGAACTCTATAAAGGAGACAATGCATTGCCAACAATTATTTCCAGCTTAGAGTAGTCGTTTTTTTAAGTAAAACATATTTGGCTTGATAAAGGCGTCTGAGAACTTCCATTAATTGAGTAAGTTTAGCTAGTGGACATAATGAAAGTAAAAGCAGCTGAAATTATAAACTGATTTTTAATAAATCAAAGTTGCTGTTTAATCACATATATTATTTTTATATATATACAAATTGGGATTTCATTTGTGAAATTAAGTTTAGTGCCAGAACGAATTATGTTTACTTTCTGAACGGATTATTGTTAGGCATTCCTCTGATATTTTGCTATTGTACTTATGTTCCGCTAAGTGGCTCAAGCTGGTCTTATGAGTTTACGTTATGGGTGTCGCATCTATGCTTTTAGGATTGATCAGGGAAGCAATTGGAATATAATCATATATAACTGACGCAATATCTAGTTGTAATTTGTATTTACAATTAGGAAGTCCCAGGGTTAAACTTACAGTTTTGGTGGCTCAAGACAAATAGTAGTAAAGCATACAGCATAAAGAAGTATTGATTATTGGTAACTGCAAATATTGTGCTTGACATTAGGAAATATCAGATTCTGCCCATGCTGTAATAATTAATATCGCAGTTTTAACAATATTAATTTAAGGCAAACACAATTTTATTAAACACAACATTAACACAAAGCAACAAAGTATTTTAAAAGACAAACTCTCAGAATTGGCAAAGGCAACTGAAATATTTGTTGTGGAGAGTCAATGCATAGAAGCTACTGAATTCATGGTAAAAACATAATTTAGGTCTAATATTTACTGACAAAGTTGTTCCCAAAGTCGGAAGTCACCTGAAATAACTGAAAAGAGTTAATAAAACAATTAATACAAAATCTAAATAAACTATTAAAAATATCATATGAGGAGTAAAAGAAGCAGAAATTATATAGAAAAAATATCATGTTCATTATTATTCAATAATTGTACGAAAAAATGGTTTTAACGCAAATTTACAATTACTATGATAAAATATGAATTAACTTTTTGAGTAGCTAGAACGAGTAATTGAAAGCTTTTTGCTGCTTAGTAAAAAGTTGCTTATTGATTGAAGATTGGAATTTGGAAATTATGCTTTGCTAATTTCTATTATTATTTTTTTTTTAATATTTAAAAAAATATTTTTTGATGAGTTTCAAATGTTGTTGAAGATGGGAAATAGCTCATATTAATTTCCATTTTTTCTCTTTTTTTATATATTTTTTTTGAGTAGTTAGAGTTTGATTGAAGAATGGAAATAGCAAATGTTAATTTCCATTTTATTTCTTTTTTTGCAAATATTTTTTGTAATTTTAAAAATGTTTTTGCTGACTAGTTAGTTAGTTAGTTTGAAGGAAAAGTTTCCCTCTTTTTCACAATTGATTATGACATATTATCTTTTGTAATTTCCCATAAATATTATGTTCGTATTTAATATATGAAATATTTCTGCTGATTTAGTTATTGGTTTTCATAATCATTTTTGTTTGAATGCTTTTTGCTCTTTAATGATTATATTCTATATAAATGTAAGTATATATCGAATACGATATGTGTTAATTGGATGTTTGATAAGTATGAGCACAGACGCACACATAAAATTGTTTTTAGACTAATGTCATTGCAAATGCCATTTGTTGAAGCCAATTGAGACTGACTGTATTTATGTGTAACAATTATTTGAGGGTGCGACGAAACAGATTGAACTTCAACCTGGTTTAGAAATTGCTTCAAGTGAATCCCCCACAAAGAGTATTGTAGCCAAACCACACACAGAAGAATTTAACAAAAACAAAATGAAAGAAAATAAACAAACTCTTAATATTAGTAAAGTTTAACAATAAATGCAAACGACAAATGCAATTACACTCTTATAATCATATACAGAAAGCAAATCAAGCGCAAATTACAATATAAATAAGCAATAAATATACCAAGAAAGATAAGAAGAGATAACTAAAATTATGAAATATACATAGTAACAGCATACACCAAGCAACAATATACATACCGAAATAAAAGCATATTAGCAAACAAATTACAAACATTATTTATTTAGTTTGGGCTCGGGCGAACGATGCGTATGCGCAACATGTGCAACAGGGCGTATGAGCTAAAGAGACTGAGAGAGAGAGAGCGCGCTTGGAAGAGCACGAGCTTTGAAGAGAGTGGCAGTAACTTTGTCTTGCAACTGCCGCAGTTAATTGCATTAAAAACAGTGTCGCAGCTGTGACGTCACACGGCGTGCGTTGCGTGTGACGTCCAACTGTAAAAGGGGCCAGGTCGCAGCCAGACCGGGCCAGGCCACGCCAGATTGGGCTCCTGCTGCTGTGGCTGCCTGACTGTGTCCTACTAACACAGTTCCACTGCCAGCTGAGCAGCAGCCTGTAACTGACCTAAATTCCCGTCCACTGGCCCAACTGAAAATTTGATTTTCCCTTTTCCCATCTTTTTTTTTTTGCAATGCGTACAAATTAACTTAGCCGCTTTGGCCAGCCTTTTAGGCCCACTACCTTAACGGCATATGCTTTTAATTTAGCGTTAAGCAAGCTCCTCTTTTGCTTCTGCTTCTGCTTTTGTTCCTTCTTCTGATTTTTCTTCCCCTTCATCTTGTTATTTGTTTTGTTGCTGCCGTGTCCTTGACATCTCGCATTTGTTTGGGCCAACACTGGAAAAAGAAATTATTTGAAATGTAAATACGAGACCCGCGCCGAGTTAGGGCGCGAATCCGTTTGGACGCCTTTGATGTGCGGCCGCATTTTCATTAAAAGGCGCATTTTATATGTATTGCGGTGGACTGTGGAGACGATGGCGATGGCGGAGGCGTCAGCATCGTGGGCGTGTTTCTAACGCGTTTCTACTCTTATTTCGTTTGCATTCTTAGAAAGTGCTGCCCGTGTAAAATATAATTTGGCCTGACTGCTTGCAGCGGGGGGCAAGCTTTGAAGTACGCTAAAGCGGCGAGAATGTGACATTTTAAAAGGGAAGCTTCAACTTTCCAGCAGCTGCACAGTGGGACAAAATCGACGTTTGTGTAAGTTAATTTTAAGATATTCAAGTAATTAATATTAAAATTATTTGTGCTAGGTATTTCAGCATTCTAAAAGGGAAACTTGATTATGAATGCATAAGTTAAAATTTATTTAATAATTTATTAATATATTAGTAAAGTAAGAACTGCCTCCTTTGTTTACAGAAATTAAATATTATACATATACATAAAATATTTAAAAAAATATTGTATAAAAAAATGTATATAAAAAATATGAAAAAAAATATTTAGTTTAAAAATATATTGTATGAAAAAGAATAATATATGTAATATATATATTTCTGCTTTTTATTCTTGTGTAAATTGTTGATATTTATTCCTATTAGTATAGTGAGTAAATCTTTTTCTCGTCTTATAGTTTACTTACAAATATTTCTGTAAAATTTAAATAAATATATTAATGAAGACTTGAAAGTAAAAAAATATATATGAGGACATACATATTTTGACTTAAAATACAAAATTGATCTAATTATTACATTTTTTTTTAAATGTATGCAAACTATTTATAGCACTGCCATAAAAGTAGTTGGGATTTGTTTTCGAAATACAATAAGAATGTTCAAAAATATAAATTTGAGAATATATATGTATATATATATATATATATATATATATATATATATATATATATATATATATATATATATATATATATATATATATATATATATATATATATATATATATATATATATATATATATATATATATATATATATATATATATATATTTTTTTTTTTTTTTATAAAAGTATTTTATTTTATTAAACTAATTTTCTGTTAAATTAAGCAAATAAATCAGTCCTTGCCTATTTTCCACATTTTCATCTATCCACTGTATTTTTTATAGCAAATTTTCTCCATTCATTTTATAGATAACCAAATACGCCCTTCGAGTAGTGGGTGAGCAGCGCTTGATGCCTGCATAAACAAGCGAAGAAATCAGTGTCCAAATGGCAGGGCATCAGGCACAAATGCCAAGTGTCTGGCAGTCAGTGCGGATGGCAGCTGCTGCGGGTGAGGGGCGTGGCCGAGTAAATAACATATCGAATATGAGTGGAGAATGGCGCATAATTTTCTACAATTTTTTATTTATTTTTTATTTTTGTGTGTTTCGTTTTAGCCAAAAAAGAAAGAAAAATATGAAAAAAGATGTGAAAAGAGCAGCTTGTTTATTTGTGTGCCTGCGGGGGACTGTTTGCTTGTGTGTGGGTGTATGTGGGTGGTTGTGTTGACTGTGTGTGGGTGTTGGTATAGTTGTGTGTGAGAGTTTCGCATTGCACAGAAACAGCATGTTCTTGTAATAGATGCCGCTGTGGGCATTACTAATACGCCCCGTGGCACATATGCGCAGGCTGCGATTGTGGCGGCAATATGACGCTGCGGTGGGCGGCTTATGGGGCGTTGTCATAATCATGCACTTGCTGCCCCAAGCAACCAACACCAACAGCCAACAGCCAACAACCAGCAGCCAGCAGCCAACAGCCAACAGCTAGCAGCAACAGCAGCATTAAGAACGACCGCTTAGATTGCCTCATTTGCTTGTGTATATTTTTTGTATACACACACACATACGGAGACTTATATCCGTGTGCCATGCCACTATATGCTCTATCTGTGTGTGTGTGTGTGTCTTTGGGTGTTTGTTTGCCTCGCTGATTTGTTTGCGCGACCAAAGTCATTAGCTACTGCCGCAGAGTCCATAAAGGAGCAACCTGCCTCGGCACAGCTGTCGGTAATGAACATTTTCAGTGATAGCCCAACACAAATATGAAATTACACGTTTTATTTTTTTATCAAATATGCGCCTTGCAGCTGAGTTGATTTGAGTTTGACCCTGATACCAAAGCTGATCGACGGAGAGACGGAGGTAGCCCAAAACACCAGCATGGGCCGTTGCCTGCTGAACTAGCGCTGGTGCAGGCTCAACCACAAAATAACCAAATGCCAGCAGCGCTGCAGCAGCAAAAACTAGCCGAGTGCCGTCAGAATGTGCAGCAATTCGACTGCACTTTAAAGTGCATGTTCGAGCACTTTCAAGTGCCTCCTCGCTGCAGAGGCAAAACTTGATTAACTTTAATCAAGTTATTTTTGAAAATGATATTAAGTGGAGTAAATTAAAGTCAAGTGAAGTAGAGTTATTTAGTAGCAATCTGAAGCTGCTGGTAAGGGTATCTGCCAGTCTATTGCTGAAGCCTATAGCTGCTAGTAAGGGTATATTTTAGCTTGCTTCAATTTGATTAAATTAATGCACATTTTAATGATTGTTAAATATGAAAGACGACATTATTGCAATGCATTTGAGCTGAATGCCATCATCATTCGCCTGCGCTGGAATTTAAATAAATATTCCGCAATTAAATGAGTGGAAAAGCTGGCAAATTGAAATATGTAAATAGCACCTGGGCATTTGCACAACTAATTAAATATGCGATTACGATTAAATTAAATTGCATGTTTAACACAAAAGCCGAGCAGACAGACAACAAAAACAAAGCTCAAATAAAAGGCATAAAAGCGAAAGTGAAAACTCAGGGCAACACGACCCGCATGCGTATGACTGTGTGTGTGTGTGTGTGTGTGTGTGTGGGTCTATGTGAGTGTGCGTGTGTGTGTATGTATATTTCAATTTAATTAAAACATTTTCAATTTGATGTGTTTTTTCTTCTTTGGCATTCGGTTTTTTATTTGAATTCATTCAATTGTAGCTAAATGCCAGAGCACCAAGCAGCAGCCGCCGCGCAAATATTCGGCTTGGCTGAGGAGTGGCTGGCATTCATGTTGGGATTTGAATATACTGCGTGTGCACAGGATGCGCACTCGATTTCCATTTCGATTTGTTTGGCTCGTTTTTTGGCAAGCTCGAAAGTGCAACAAATCCACACGCGCCCGCTGAATGCCAAAGTTGAGGTCCAGCCTGGCAAAGAGCCCAATAAAAGGGGAGCTAGCTATGGTAAGTCAACTATGGAATGCTCTTATAGATGTGCATGAAGATGGGAATGAATGTGGAGTATAATATAAGTTTTAGAGAGCTGGTTGATAATGCTGAGTAGCAAGAATTTGTATACAAAAATATCCTCAGCAGGCTCAGAACCTTTCTGGTTAGCCAAACGAATTCTTTTAAGGAATATATCTAGTGCTAGGGAAGGATTTAATTAAGATTTCTTTAATACTATATACATTTCTATATATACTGGGTATTTTTATATATTTTTCAATATTTTAAATATATTTATATATTTTTATAAATAATTCAATTAGAGAAGCCCCTACCTATGGCAGTTGATATAGCCATTCGACTGGCTTTATTAGCTTAGTAAATCGTTGACATTATAGTTTAAATATTCCATGCAAATCTTTTCACATTCAACTTCCATTTCCTTGTCTCATCTCAATTTCGTTACACACTTCCTGTATGCCCTGACCGAAGGGCAGTAAAATCATCGCAGCAGCCGAGACAATTAATCATCGCCACATGCGTTGTGTGTGACCTTTTGTTAGAGTATGTTGCAGTTTGAGTTACTGCCGCTGCTGCTGCTGCTGCTGTGTCTGCGATGACAAGTGAGTTAATTAATCTAACTGCCCAATTCCTGTCAAACTACAGACGCCGAAGGTCGTGCACCATAATTAAACATGACTCTTGTTGTCCTTGCGCCTGCTGCGGCTGCTCCAGCTGCTGCTAATGATGGCTGTGTGGCAGTAACGCTTGCCACCTGACGCATAAATTTCAATTTGTTATGCTCAGCTGCTGTCTCGACTCACCTTCATTTACATGCCATATATGCACGCGTACATTATACCTGCACGGGCATGCAAAAATGTTCGCGCTACGTTCGAACGCACAATTAGCGAGCTGCCACATAAATTATTAGGCCATTTGATTGTCGCAAGGAAATGAAAGCGGAAATTATTACTCTGCCACACACAGATTGTGAGAGTGAGTGAGAGAGAGAGAGAGAGAGAGAGAGAGAGAGAGAGAGAGACAGACACACACCACATAAGCGAAATGAGCGAAATATGTTAATAGCGGGGTCAGCGTATTTCGCAAAAATGCAAAGCGCGTTGCACGCTTTTCGCTGCCACTGTTTGTCAAGGGCACGCAGTGTGGTAATTAGAGATGCTCCAATGATTTTTATGGCTGCGAAATGAAAACTCTGCGCGAAGTGCAGCATTGGCAATTTTCTGTTATATTTTCGATTATTAGTGGCCTTAAAGTGTTGGCATAGTAAGCTCTTCAAATTTGTAATACTGCTGATAACAATTGCTTCCAGTTAAAATATTGAATTAGTGAAATTAAAAAAAATATGATTGTAATTAATTAAAACAAAGCTAGTTTAAAATTTAAATATAACTATATATATAATATATAATATATCTATGGTATAAAAAATGTGTGTATATGTACATATTTTTATTACATATTACATATAATTATTTAACAATTCTATATGTAATAATAACAAAAAATAGTTGCTTATTTACACAAATTAATTATTATTAAAAAAAAAAAAAAAAAAAAAAAAATATATATATATATATATATATATATATATATATATATATATATATATATATATATATATATATATATATATATATATATATAAATAAATATATGTACAAATTAAGGATATATTCAGAAGTTAAATAATAATAAATATTTACAAATTATATATTTTTTGTATCAAATTTAAAATAAAACATTAAATTTAAATTTAAATATATAAAATAATTAATTATTATGTATTATCGCCCATTTTTAATTTTGCATAAATATTAAAAATTTATTGCGGAAAAAATATAAAAAGAAAATAATTAATTAGTTAGCAAAATAAGAAAAGTTTTTGTATATTATATCGGCAATTGCTATAATTTACTAAATTAATGTATTATGTATTAATGTATTGTTATAATTTGTATTTTTGCTGTTAAAAAAATAAAAAAAATCTCGAATATATATTTATAATGAATAATGTTATTGGTAAATAAGTATTTTTAATTACACAAAATATTTATAAGAAAATTGCTTTACCATTCATTAAATAGATATTACTTGAATAGTTTTTTTTTAACTTCAACTTGTATAATTCCTTCTAAAAAATAACCTTTTTTTAAAATCTAGATTCTCTCTTCTTTTCCTTCATTTTTTCTGCAACATTTAACAGCTCTTGTATTGCATTTGATGCAGCACGAAATCAGCGCAACAAAAGCGATGATGAAATTAAATTGAAAACTCAGTTCCGCTGCGGCGTGATTCGCATGGGGGTCACGTAGGCATCTCGATTGTCAATCAGTTGGAAATCGCTGTAAGTTTCGTGCAATTTCCGTGCTGCGTGCAACGCATTGACTGAGTGACAATTAATGCAACGCGCCGTATACGTAATATTTTAGTATTTTCGGCTTAAATATTTGATTCATACAAGCTGGCATCTGTCTGTGTATAACTTTCAATGATAACAAAGTCCAATTTATGTAAAAGCGCTAAATGCAATTTACTCTTTCTGCTCTTGGCCAATATTCTCATGCATTTTAAGTTGAGCACTAAACCTATTAGCCAGGCAGAAAGCGGGAGATGGAGGAGGGAATAAAGCGAAAAGCTATTGGCTGCATGTAAATGTCACACTCAGTTCAATCGACAGTTTTGGCTCATAAATTCTCGCCTTTGTCTGCGCACCTCCGTTGAACTTTCCCAAAGTGCCAACAATTTTAATAATGCGTTAAGAGTTGCGGTGCTTGCGAGGACCCCATTATGGCAAAGTGACATTTTTCGACTGCCTCTTTGCGAGTTTTTTCATTCTTCTTCTTCTTTTTTTTTGTCGTCTCCAGCAGCATTCATAGGCCAGAGTTTTGCCTGCAAGCTGCCAACTTTATTTTTATTGCATTTATAAACTTTGCCCTTACACACAGAGTGAGTGCAGCGGAAAGTTCAAAACCCAAATTTATATATACTACGTATGAGTTCAAAAATTTACCCGTCGCGTTGCCAACAAATTTTCAACTGAAAACAACAACAATAACAGCAAAAATCAGAAAATAAATAACGTTGAGCAGTGGCTGGCTAGACGCACCTGGGCACAGGTGTGTAGGCCTATGCGCCACTCAAATGTACACAACTTTGTTTGTCTGGCCAGCCGTAATCACGCCCAGCCTAACAGTCGCTAACAGCAGGTTAACAGAATTTTAACAGAGCGTGCTCTTCAAAGCTCACTGTTAGCTGTGCTTTTGCGGCCGCTCTTCGGCGTCCGGTTTGCTTTTTGGCATTGTGCCTTTTGCTTATGCCTTTGCAATGACAGCAAACACGGTGCAAAGACACCGAGCTGCTTCTTTAAATACAGCACGCACAGATGTCTGGCAATTTATTCCAAGTTCGGCCGGCTTTTGTTGCAATTGGTGGGTGCGGCTGCCGCGGCAACGGCGACAACAAAGAAACGCGTAAATTTCAAGACAGAAACTTTCAGTTTTCGAGTTAAGTTTTAAATAGTTGCAAGAAAATTACAAAAAAAAAACGAAATAAAAATTAGAATTGTTAAAAAACTTTTAATTGAAATTTTAATAATTGAAAACAAGTTTTTGAAAGTATAAAAAAGAATTCATTGTGGAAGTTAACTCATAAAATTTGCGAGTTCTATTCGGACGAGCGCATAAAAGTAGGCAACAAAATTCTACAAGTACTAAACATTTCAATTAGGATTTAAATTTGCTTCGCTTGTCATAAATCTGCGGTTTGGGACGGACATAAACAAGGAGACAAAGGAAAACATCAAGTTGAATAAAGTAAAACACGAATAAATAACAGCAAAAAAAATGTCTGAAATTAATGCAGCAAAACAGGCAATTTCTGCAGTAAAAACATCAGCTGAAATTGCCGAGGCGACGTCAGCGTCAGTGTCAGCTTTAGCTAATACGGCCCCGACTCCGGGCCAGACTACATCGAGAACACCACGACAAAGAACTTTGATGCGTACTGCGGAAATGGACGCCGATACTGATGAAGCAGACGACATGGATGATGGCGTTGTTGCTGCCGCCGCTACGGCTGCTGCCGCTGCTGTTTCTGCTGATGATGATGATGTGGATGATGCGGCAGACAGCATTACGCTGGAGCTGGCATTGTCGCCTAACACGCCCACTCCGCCACCCACCACTGCCGACGAGGATCTGGCCGAGCTGGACAACAGCAAGCCATTCAAGGTGGGTACTCCTTAGCATGGCCAGAGGACACTCACAGCATTGCCCATTCATAAGTCAGCTCCAATTGTTAACTGGCCAGCAATTCGTTAAGTGATTACGGGCTCCATTGTTGTTGGCCTCCGTTTTGTTAGCGCTCGGGCCAAACAAAACTTTTGACGTTCATGCACAAAGTGAAGTGGTCCAGCCAGCGAGGCGGACAGACGGACGGACGGACGAACGAATGGACGGACCTAGGTGCAAGGAGCAAGCGACTGGCCACTCAAAAGGCTTTGGCTTTGGCGTTGGCTTCGAGAGCAGACGCTTGTTCTAGTTCTGGGTTTGCCGGGGCTGCGTGCTTTGCACACCCTTCAGGCGTATTTGACTTTCAAGGGCTGCAGCATGACCGAAAATTCCATATTGCCTCAGGGCACACGCGGTTTGATCCCATCAAGTGGCCAAAAAGGGGACAAAAATAAATTATTCGGAGCAGGCGAAAGAATGCAAGTCACAAAAAATAGCGTGAAATTAGTAAAATAAGAAAAAGAAGAAGAAAAAAAAATATATGTATGTATAATTATTTAATCAAAAATTAATTAGAAGCGAAAACTTTCGCCGAAACAAAAAATAATTTTATTGTTTTCGCGGAGTTTATTCGGCCAAAAAATTTTGCTGTTCTTTTTTTTTTGCTTATACAAAAGCAATTAATACCAACAATAAACTTAATTTATTTAAATACTTTTTATCGGGAAAGTGTGAAAATTTGGTGGAAAATGTTTTATCAGCTTTTGCTAGCAGGCAAATTCATAATTAAATTCAAATGAAATCTATGAAATTTAAAAACGATTGAAAATAATGTTGATGGAATACATAAATTAATGTAAGAACCCAAAAAGAATAAATTACAAAAGATAATATGGTATATGCAAAAACGGATTAATTAATAATATACAAATTATATAAATGAATATACAAGCAGTTAATGCATTAATTATATTTTATATAATCAAATTAAATTATTTTATTATTTTTTAGAGCAACTCCTAAAGTTTTTAGTTTGCCATCGTGTGAATAAAGATATAAAAAATGTACATAAATCGGAAAAAATGACTGATACAATTTATAAATTAATATTGAAATTGAAATTGAAATATTGAAAAAGAGTATTATAAAAATTAAAAAATGTAAATAATAAAATAATTTAATAATAATGTAAATAAAATATTATATAAATATGTATAAACAATATAAATATGATTTAAAAACAATAAATTTAAAAAAATTATTCAAGTTTATAAAAAAATATATTAAATTTATGTAAATAATAGAAAATATAAAAATAATACAAATTAATGCAAGAGTTTGGTTGATTGATGGACTGACTAATGGACATTAATGTAATGGTCAAATTAAAGAACCTTGAATTAGTATTTGCCATAGTCAAAGCATATTTATTAGTGAGTTCTTTTTCTTTATAAGCAGGTGGGATGGCATATAGGGTATTTCTACATACATTTCAATTTTATATGTGTATATACCCAAAACCATTTGCTTTATGCAAATCACAACTCTATAAATTCTTGATCTTATTTCCTTTGGGCTACACTCAAATCGTTGTTAGATTTCTGGCAGACTTTTAACTCGATTTTAAACATATTCAGGCACGAGGGACTTTATGTAGCCTGGCTTTGGCTTTTCTTTTTACACGTTAACAAGGTGAAATTTTATGGTATTCATAAATAATTGAATAGCCGACCACAGAAACGGCGCCGGCCCGAAAGACGGTTACAAATTATACAGCAAATTGTTCAACACGCCATTAATCGACATTTTAGCATACAAATGAATGTTGATATTATCTTTGATCTCCGCCCATTATCATGTATTATTAATGCAGTGCCTATTATAGGGGGCCCAGCGCTCGGGTCTCATTAAACATGCTAAAAATTCAATTAGCTCAAGCATAAACTTGGTCACCATTAAATTTATTTGCAAAAGTTTTATTTTTAACTTTTTAATTTGTGCGAAGTTCGCAAACTGTGTTTTAACAGCGAGCGGCGAGAAGCCAATACTGAGCTGGGCTAACAATTGAAATTAATTAAAACTGCTCGACGGTCAAAATTGTAGCGAAGAAGCTGCAGCTTTTTGGCCAGGAATCACAATGTGGCAATCTTACGGTCGGAGTGCTCGTATATCATTAGGAGCTGGCTGGCTTGGGGTGGGGGTGCCGTGTCTGTGCGCGTTGGTGCCGATAACGATGCTGCTGCCACTTGGCCATGCGTCACCAGACACGGAAGGAGCCACTCCAGCGTGCGAGTCAGTCGTCTGCCCTGGTGTCTGCTGCGGCCGCTAATCGATTGATTGTATTATGCTGTGAGCCTTAAAAAGCGCCATAACAAAATTAACTGACTCAGGGATCAGCGAGCAGAAAAACTTTATAGCTGGGCGCCGCACTGCGCCGGGACTTGTGGTTTTTCGCAAGTGCCCGTTAAGTTGGCCAGACACGAGCATTAATTGACAGCTTGTAACTCTCAAATGTCTTGCTGCTTTCTGTTCTTGTGTTTTGGCAATTTGTCAGGCGCAGGAAACGTGCGCAAACTTTTGCCTCATTTCCTGTTGCTCAACTGGCCCTCAAAGTTTGTTGGTTTGGCTTCCATGTCGTATGCGCAATTTATGCGGCATACATCTAATTAATAAGCGTGCACGCCATGCTACGTGAATTTGACAAGCATCCATTGTTGGCGCTGCCTTGCGTTTGCCCCGATGCCTATCTGACAGCCTGTCTATCCACACGGTTGACGTGAGCCACTTTTCAACAATTGTAATTAATTAAATGAGCGCTCATGAAGGCTTTCGCATGGATGGGCGTATGTGGGTGTCTGGGTGTTTATGAGTTTGTGGGTGTGTGTGTGTATATATTCAAAAAAACATATGCTTCGACTTTAAAGTTAAGAGAAATATCAGTTGAGAGTTGCTGATGTTAAGTGCACTAGAGGAATTGTAAAACTAGACAAAAAGTTAGCTTAGATTTTATGCTTAGGAAATTTATTGAATGGAAAATTAGTTTCTTCAATTTCATGTTTATCTTACAAAATACTAAAGAAAGAAGCTTTTCTATAATGAGACACAGCTCAGTTATAGCCAGAGCCAGAGTTGAGTCAGATATAGAGGTAGAGGCAAATGCCTAGACACAGGCAGAGCCAGAGCTCAGCCACGGGCAGACTGTGAAATTTGGCTAAAGGAGATCTAAAAGCCATATATAAAAGAGAAACAGAAAATATATGCATTTGACAATATTAAATTATAGTACATATATTGTTATATATATATATATATATATATATATATATATATATATATATATATATATATATATATATTGTTATATAATATATTTAATTATATTATATTATTAAATTATATATATATATACATATTATATTATTATAAATATACTATTGTATATTTAATTATATATATTATATACATGTGTATTTTTTGATACAATACAATAGAAACTATAGAATATTGAGTCTTGATCATCTGTTGTTATCCTAGTGGCCGCTTCTGTTTCACTATCATATCTGCCGAAGCATTTGATCTCTCGTATTTTTATTATACAGTATGAGACAGTTTAGTTTCTGCTGGAATTTCCATAAAGATTCTAAAATTTAAAAAATATATTTATTAATATAATTAACTAACTCACAATAGGCAATATATTATCTATATCTACCTTTGTCATTAAATTTGATACCTATAAAATATATATATTTGTATAATATATGAACCAACTCACAACAGACTACATACAATCTACTTTAGTCTCCTTTTATATACGAACTCCAATATTTTCACAATCAATTTCTAATTTGCCACATCCTTCTGGCAGTTCCCACAACATAATGAAGTCTCCCCATTTGTTTTGAATATCATTTACGCTAAAACTATATTTCATAATTATGCTTATTAAAATCAGTTAGCCTCACTGCTCGAGTACACTCTAAAGCAAGGCAATTCGAAAATGCTTTGCTGCCGGCACAATCACAGTCTCTTAATAGCTCGTTATGTGGTCATAAAAAAAGCAAAGGAGAAAAACAAAACGAGAATGGAGCACACGGCAGGACACGCTGCTGGCAGAGACACCATGTGGGAGTAATCCGACGGCGACATGGAAAACGCATTTACTTGTTTTTTTTTTTGTTTGTTTCTGTTTTTAATGCCGTCTGAGTACAGTTCAGATCCAGCTACTATGCAAAAGCAATGCCTCAAACGAGTAGCACCACAACCGAAAATTCCCATACAAATGCCATGGAAAATGAATGAAGATGGAGATGGGTGGGATTGGGCTGGTCGGAATGAATTAACTTACATGATACAAATGCAACAACAACAACAACTGCAGGAGGAAGAAGGAGAAGAAGAAGAAGCGGATTGAATATACAAACGGAAGCAGCAGCAATTACAACAACGGAAGCCATGGCCTGGTAGAAATGGGCGAACACATTGCGTATACGCAACGTTGGGCATTAAAATAAATAAACGAGTATTATTCATGACCAAGCAAGCGTATAACTCAACATCTTCGTCGCTCTATGCAGCAAAGGAGACAGCTGAGACTGAGGAGGCCGAATAGGCGTGGCAACAGCCCACCTTCCTGGCCTGTTGACTGTTTCCTAATAATATGCGTGTCAATGCGGCGGCAAACATGTAAATTGAGATGCTGTCCGACACGTTGCTCCAACCGCTCTCTGTTCGCCCTGGCCGTGTGCCGAATGCCTAATGGTTTCGCAATTGCAGCGAGTAAGCTATTTCAATAATTTGATGGCAGCTACATGTGGTTACTATGGCATTTTGATGGCAATCGTGTGAAATTAGTGCCTGGCATTGACATGAAACACGACTACGCACAATGGTAGCGAAAGCAAATCAAAGAAACTTGAAATCAAATACTAACGATTCATACTTCAATTGAGCAACGCACAAAGTGAGCCAATTGTAACTAGGTGAGAGCTAAGAGGCATTGTTAGAAAAGTGGGCAGAGAATTGTGAGTTTAGTTTTGAGATATGCGATGTGTAGCTAAGTCTCAAGTATTTTTGAGACAATTGGAATAAAAACTAGGAGATGAAAGCGAATATGGCTTTACGATTGTACATAGTATAGAAATGGATATAATGAGCAGATGAAGGCGGCTATATAGAGTGGACAGTTGATATAAAATATCTTTGACGACCGTATAAAATATATAAATATATAAAATAAATAAATAAACAAAATATTTATTATAAATAAAAACAAAATGTAAAAAAATATAAAAATGTATATACATAAAATAAATAAGTATATGAAAAAAATAAATATAAAAATATACAAAATAAATAAGTATATATATACATACATAAAATAATCAATACTCTAAAAAGAATTCAATATGAAAATATTAATTATAAATAAATTTATTAAAATTAATCTGATCAAAGTTCCATATGAAAATATTAGTTATAAATTAATAATTAATAAATTAATGATATAGTTATATAATAATTATAAATATATTGAACAATATTTTTTTTTATTATTATTTAAGAGAGGAAGCAATATAACAATGGGAAATAAATTTAAAACATGTTTTTAGATTTATTAACAAAATTTATTTTAAATTTGATACTATAATATAAAAACATATTTTTTTTTATAATTTCCAACTGTTCCAGTTTACTATATTTTATCCTCTTTTTACCTGAGATCAAAGTTTTTCAAATTTCTTAACCATGCCGTTGCCCATTGTGCAGTTGCGCTTGCAACTCCCTGTAGTTTGTGTTAATTTTGGTTTAAGAGCAGCTCAGTTGTATTCACAGTTGCCCAGATAGTGGCATATAGCTGCACATACGCATTCCTGATGAAGTCTGACAATGGCCTGCACACGTATTGGCTTCCTCGTGGCTCGTACCTTTGCATGGGGACAGGGCGCACGCGTGTCATTATAAATGCATGAGTGCATTGGCATCTGTCCATTGTCCTTGTCGGGCGCTTTACTGTTTGCTATTTGCTGCTGACAGATCCGGGTCCAGGTACTTGCCTGGCACTTTCCGTGAATTTGCCGGACCAATATTGTTGTGTGAACAGGGTGCAAGAGACAAAGTGTCCTGCAGATGAAGGCACTTTTAGATGGCTTTGTTACATGGCTTAAATATTTGTCGAAGCAGCTTACAAGTCAACTAGAATGATTGTCAATTGAAGAGCTCTCTGCTAACTGTGCTAACTATGTCAGTAGACAGGAAGTTGAGCTGAAATAACAAATCATGATGATAATTCTGTTTGAAAAAGGCCAAAACACAATATTTATGTAGCTGTCAAGTATTTTATTTTAATATTTAACTAGCTCTAGCCGAAAATAGAGACCAAGATTAACACTTGAGTAAATTATCACAAACATTCGAATTGATTAAGAGCACTTGACAGAAAGGATTTATCTAAGGCCAGGACAGTCGTTCATTAGTCTGAAGCAAATTAAAGCTTTGTGTCGCAGCCAGACATATTTAAGTTCAGCAAAAGGTTAAAGTCAAGGCCGGGGTCAGTGTGAAAATATTAAAAAAAAAGAAAAGAAAACAGCAAGAAAATGTTAAGAAAACAAGTGCAAATAATGTGGTGTAGTTTGTTTTGGGCAAAGGGAAGGAACGTAGAGTTCTGACTACGCAGCAAAACAAAGTCAAGAAACGCATTTCACGCAAACAAAGCCACAGGCCATTGGCATATGCCAGCCAGCCAGCCAGAGAGCCAGTCAGCCTCCCTTGTACTCAACCCAGCAGCCAGCCAGTCTGCCAGCCAGTTGGCCGAGCAGCTAAAGTGGCAATCAGCAAGTCAGCGCCTGAGCGAAGTTTGCTTTAAGAGTTTATGGCATTCAGTTGAAGTAAAAGCGACATCTTTAATATTTATTAGTAAAAGGTGAAAGGCCCTAAAACTGGCAAAGGCAAAGCAAACATATCTCTTATACCAAACAACATCAAATAAATTTTCATAAGAACAATTTTCATTCCATTTAATCATACCTTTTTACTTTTTCCATGCAATTTATGAAAATTTCAATCAAAGACACTTTTGCTGTGGACTAACACGATACATTTTTGTGCCAAAAAGAGGGAAAAAGAAATTCCAATTTGCGGGCTCAGTTGAGGTGCTGTAATATTAAATAAAAGTACATCATCAAATGGAACCTAAACAAACATTTTCAATAATTTGGCAGAGAATGCCTTGGCTGCAAAAAAAGGGATTTATTTCTTAATTGAAAAAAGCTTTCAAAGGGCTGGAGGGAAACTTTTAAATAATAAAAAATTTTTAAATAGAAATATATTATTTCGAATAAATATATTTTTTAAAATATATATATTTAATTAAAAAATTTAAGTATTTTTGAAATAAAAAATTATTTATAAAATCAAATATTATTTGAAACAGCATATATTATCATGAAATAAAATATGATTTTAAAATAAAATATTATTTTTAAATAATATATTATGTTTAAATAAAATATTATTTTTAAATCAAATATTATTTAAAATAAAATAAAAAAAAAAAAATATTATTTTTATTTCAAATATTATTAAGAAGAAGAGCAGACGCAGCAATACACTACACGACTGACCACCCAGAAGTTTGAAATCCAACTGAAGCTGCACCACTGCAAGCGCCCGCTTTTATAGGCAGCGAGGCTATCTCACTCACACTTCGAACAGTTGAGATCAAGCAGTCGAGCACAAATTGTGGCGATCAAACGTTCGAGCGCGAGTCACCTGAGCCTCTCACTCAGTTGGTGTCGAGCGCAAGTGGAGTGCGAGCTGCTGAGCCTTTCCCTGTGTTAGTGTTTTCACTCGAGCATTGAGTGACTGCTGCACACTTTTTGCTCTTTCAATTATTCTCAGCAACTGCTGTACACAGTAAATAGCTTAGCTGCTCAGCTTCAACTTTTAATCTTGCCCTTCGCTTACTTTCTATACGAATATTATAATTATTATGAGTTATGAGTCAGACTGCCAGACAGCAAACTCTTGGATCGAACCTCGTGCAGCAACATGTTGAGCAGCACAATAAAAGTCAATTCAGTTCAGCTCAGCTTCGTTCTGTTCAGGCTGTGCCAAATGTAAATATAAGTTTAATGGCCAGCACGCAGCCCAGACTGGCCAACTAGCCAGGCTGAAAGGAAATCAGTCAGTCGAGCTGCTGCTGCTGCCGTGGGTGCTCCATAGAAACTCGCATAAAATGCCTGATAAATTTTCATTGTTGCTGCCAGACACTACATTGTCCGCGAGCTGATAGATTTGCGAGGCGTTATAATTGGTTTAGCAGACGATTGCCGATCGACGATTGATATGATGAGTAGCCGGCGTAGGTGCAACTTTTTGGCTTAATGGATTGACAGCTTTATTGTCAGCGCCAGACAGAGTGTCGTGCTCATCATATGTCATGCGACACTGACGACGATAATATTGATGAGGGTGTTAATGGGGTCGATGATGATGACGATGATGATGTGGGCCCCAAAGCATGCATTGATCAAGTGCTGTGCGTGTGTGCTGGCTCATTTGTCAGAGGAATACACACAACTACAGTCACATTTGTGTACAACATGACGTATACTTAATATTAATAAGAGGACGCTGCGCACAAAAAGCCAGCTTTATTTTGGGGCTGCTCACCTTTTTCGTGCTGAACTGCTCTGTGTCTGCTTAGCTGACCCATTCACTTCGCTTTGACCGTCCCAGCATCATGCTTTAAATATTAAGCAGGCCAACATCTTTGGCCATGAAACATAATACGCTAGCTGAACGCATGTCATGTCCAAGTTGTTGCTCTTCTTATTGTTGTGGCTTTATTGTTATTGGCAAATAATAAATTGATTAGTTGCTTGCTTCAGGCTATGGCCAAACATACACTCAAATTATATATATATAGATATATATGTATTGTATATATATATTTTTGTATATATACAGACAGCCTCCTTATCGCTGTCGTGCGCTTCGCTGGCTTTTTGTTGTTTTTATTGACAGCTTAACACAAGACGGACATTCTTGAATGCTTCTGGCACATTTGAAATTAAGGCAAACATCGTTTGTGAGTTTTTCGCTTTTCTCCTTCCTTTTCGCCGTTGTTACCTCACGCCTGTTTCCAATCAAACGCTGCGACATTTTCATAATAATTAAATGAGTGCGAGAATTTTGAATGAAAGTTGTTAACTTTTGTGTGCTTTCGCGCGAATACAATCAACTCTCTAGTCACGCTGAAGTATTTAATAAAGAACAGCCGAAAGTTGAGGCCAGTGCGAAAGAGATTAAAGACGCCTAAATACACTTAGTTAAGGTTGCAGTCGCAGAAGCTTAAAGGAAAACTTTTCCATGGAGGTCTAATTTGTGGTGAAGTGAATTATGAATTTACGAAAGTTGATGAAAGTTTTGCGAAAAATTTTATTTAATTTTTTTTTTAAAGATTTTAGAAGAAGATAAAATTCTATTGGTACTTAAAATATATTTATAAAAATATTTGTATAAGGGAGGAACAGCAAATATTTATTGTACTGTTTGCCAACTTATGTATATGAAATGCAAAAAACAATTTATGAAATTCCCGAATGTAAAAGCTGAAAAGACATACAAATGTTGATGCCAATTCACAAAATTTCGCAATACGACTTTATGCTCAACATTATGCTTCAAGTCAGCAACTCAAGTAATTTTTGGAGAAATATTTCTTTATGAAAATAATTTTTCGGCATTTTTTCAGGCTGATAAAAAGCAATTTTGGTAGAAGCTAATATTTATCAAAAGAGCATAGAGCAAAAATAAATTGCTTATCCAATATAGATACACACAGAGAGTTGAAGGTAGGAGGTTTGCATGCATGAACAGGCAAAGCTCGAAATTGGATAAATGCGATTCGATAGAGAGAGAGAGAGGAGAGTTGAGAAACATTTGGAAATATTGGGCTTGATACAGCAGACTCCCATGGCAATGAATACTAATTAATATTGGACATCCCGCACACACAGGTCAAGGATATCACACGTAACATACGCAAGGCCGTTGTTGCCACAACATTGGCCGAGCTGCGCCTCAAGGTGGCCGCAAAGTTTCAAAGGGCTCAGCCGGCGATTCATTTGGATTGCGATGGCACTGAAATTGATGATGAGGAGTATTTCTCCACGCTGGAAGCGAATGCTGAGCTGATTGCGGTGTTTCCCGGCGAGCAGTGGCGAGATGTAAGTCCTTGCTGTGCCTGTTAAGCAAGCTTCACTGTACTCACCTCTCTCTCTCTCTCTCTCTCTCTCTCTCTCTCTCTCTCTCTATTTTATAGCCCAGCGACTACAACGCGAATCTGCGTCGCACCTCACTGGATGCGCAGCGCTTACGCAAATTGGTTGGGAAACTGCAGCAGAATCTGATCAACGATGCCGACCTGGACAAGTTGTCGAATATGGATCCCAATTCGCTGGCGGACATCACAGGACGCGAGCTGAAGGACAGCGACTATTGTGTGCAGAGCGAGGCAGCGCGACGATCCACAGAGTTGTCCTGCTAAAGGACTTATCAATTTGTTTGCACTTAGCCAAGTTCTTTAGTATCTTTGTGTCTATCCAATTCGAATCACCTAGAAACCTACCTAAAATTCCTACACCTATGGGGGATACAGCACAGTGAACCGTCGCTTATGATAGATTTGTAAGGAGATTTGTAAGAGTTTTGTATGTCAAGCCGAGAGAGATTTCGGGTATTTTTGGAGCATGTTTTGATAGCACTTATTGCGAGCGACGCTGCGGACAGTTGATCAGTAGTATAGTATATGTATTGTATTGTATAGCACTTTCAAACACTCAGATAATAATATTTTTTGAAACTTACCTTGCCACATGAGAATACGTGAATACCAACTAAACTAGCCTGTTCCTAGACCAATATGCAACATATATAGACCAAAGTTCAATCTAGTCGACCCCAAAACCAATTTACTTCAAGCCAAATGTAGTTGCTGCAAGCAATCGCATCTGCATATATGCAATCCTTTGTGCCAGATCTGTAGAGAATATCAGAAAATATAATATATATATATATATTTGATGTCTGTGCATTTGTATTTTCAATATCTATATGTGTATGTAAACATAGCACACATCACGTTGGTTAATAGGGAGCAATTTGATATTGGAAATGAAAATTGCATGAGAATTCAATTAAAATTAAAATAAAGTAAACAAAAGCATACAAGATTTAAGTGTGAAAAAATGGAAATATAAAAGCCGAAGAATAATATATGTTTTATAATTGTGCTGCATCATTGTATGCGTACGTATGTGTGTGTGTGTGTACGTGTTTTATTTACTGCACTTTGTTTAGCAATTAAGCATGAAAGGAGAATATAAATGAAAAGTCATTCAACGAGAACGACAAATTGAAATGCAATTTACGTTCTCAATGCAAACCCTTTGCTCCGTGCACGTTTTACATCACAAAATCGATCGAATTGAAATTTGGTGAAATTGGCAAATAAGATAAATGTACGAATACTTTTTGCGTTGTCTGTGAGTTTAAGAATAAATTGAGATTAAATGTGTTAGACGCTTTGTGTTTTATTGCCGACTCGAAACGGGTAGCTGAATGGGAATGTAATAAACTAGCTGAGAGTTAATTAAAAAAGTTGTGGAGGTAAGTTGGAGTATGCGACGTGAACAGGAAGTGTTAAATCACTCGAATTAAAGCTCATTTAGTAATAAGAAATTATGAGTGGTAAGTGGGGGAATCGAATTGAATATTTATGAGGCAGCATTAGCAGTTTTGAGTGGGAGAGTGGGAGTGTAGCTCTCGCTGTGCTCGTTTGAGGGGCAGCTTAGTTGGAATATGAGCTGCTGCTGCCTGTGCTGGCTCTGCGTATCCTCGTTCTCCCTTTGCGCTTACAGCGGCTGAGTGGGAATATCACACTGCCTCAGCACTCTCAGCCTGGGCTCGTTTGAGGAGACCTTACTGCAGCTGAGCGGGAGAATCATACTGCCTATGCTCTTTCTGTCTGAGCTCGCCCTGACCGAAGTTGTTCATCCTGTGCTTGTTCTCCCTATTTGTTTGCAGTTAAGTGGAAATATAACACTTCTTATGCTCATTCTTCCATTGCTCTCTCCCCCTATATGAGCACTTGCTGCACTTACTTATTTCAAGTAAAAGTAAGTCTTATATAGAAATCAGAGATGAGCAGGCGTAAAAGTAAGTAAAATATTTCATAACTATATATATATATAAGTTAATTTTTTACAGACCTAAAAATAATGATATCATTTATTTAAAATGTATATACAATTTCGTATATTTTATTTATAAATTTTTTACCGATTTTTTAGACATACAATTTCATAAATATTTTTTATTATTATTATTATTTCATTTATCGTTATTATTATTATTATTATTATTATTATTATTATTATTATTATTATTATTATTATTATATTATTATTTATAAAAACTATTTTCAATCTTCTTTATTTATTTATAATTATTATAACACTTTTTGTTATATTTATTCGCTTAGTATTAATTGACTAAGATTTTATTTTATAAAAATTAGTTTATTATACATATATTCTTATCTCAAATTCTAAACCTTACTTACTTTATATATCCATTTACTAAGTCCCCACGAATATACATATTTATTTTGCGGAACTTTTATTTTCTTTTCTCAGTTTCCAAGCTCTTCTATTTCTTATCTCCACAGCAAAATTAGCAATTTAAAATCAGTTTAAGCTATCTATTATACTCGCATTGCTTGAAACTTTCAATTTGGCTTGCGCCATTCTCCCAGGATTTGCCAAGTTCTTATAGCCAGCTGCAAGTTGTTAGCATATTTGGCTCGAAATATGCTAAACGCTTGGAAAAATCTTAGTTACACATAAAAATGGCATTTGCATCTGCATTTGCATTTGGTATCGTCGTTGTCTCTGACTGTAGATATGAATATGTTGATGAGGCGCGCCGTGGGTCAAGTTAATTGCAGCTGAATGGCCGAGAGCACTTAATGAAAGTCAATTGTGGAAATTTGATTGATGCATAGTTGACAAAGGTCCTCCGACAGCCGGGGGACCACTAATTACTCGAGCTTTTGTCCAACATATGTGCTGACGAGCAGTCAAAGAGCCACAAATCAAGTTCCTGCCGGCCAGATGTCTAGCTCTCTCTCTATTCAGATGTTCGACTATTTGGCTATTCGGCTGTAGGTGCAATTCTAATTATGCAAAGTGCCTGATGCAGCATGAATTCGACTCTGGCTCTGCCTCTGGCTGGCAGCTTATAGCAAATGGAATGCTATTCGAAGCTTAGCTAGTTTAAATGGAGCTTATCATCTATTAGGCAGGCAGGAAGGCTGGCAGGCTGGGAATAATTTGATAGCAGGTATGCAAAAACACGCGTAATATCTTTAAAAACACGCTGAAAACTTTATTCACTTTTGCAGCAGGTGAACGTTACCAAAAGTCACTAAAATATTCTTCAAAGTGGCCCCAGGGCTGTTGAGTACCCAGTTTAGTGTGTGTGTGCGTGTTGGTGTGGTGTTGCTGTGTGTGTGCAGCATGAACAAAAATAAAACAGTAAAGCACGAACAAGCAAATACCTAAAAATGTTATGTGAAAACTGTGCACGGAATGCCCAGGGCCGACGCGCTATTTGATAAATGGGCAACAATTGAAAAAGGCGCAGAGCAGCTGGCAAAAGTGCATTCGATAAAATGATAAACTGCATGCGAAGCGTACCTGAATGCTCCTGCTGAGTTGCGAAATTGATTTAAATTTATAATTTCAACTGATTTTTTTGTAACTTAATTGAATTGAAGTGACACTACAGTGAGCAGACGGGGAAGACCATTAAAAATAAATAGAATTAAAGTTGATGTCATCAAATTTTTAATGCCATTTAATATGCGTTTATTACATCAAAGGGAATTTCATATAATTTTTAAAATATATTTCAGTTGACCTAATGAAAAGAGGAAGTATGTATTATGTATACATGTATAAATTGTTATTAGTCTTTTAATAGATTTTTTTAATTAGTTTATTCAGACACATTAAATAGTCTTAAAGACTTGTTGCTATCAAACTTAATTTTATTTATTGTTATATTTTATAATTTTTTTTTTATAGTTTAATAAATATTTCTATATTAAAGAAAATTTCCTTCGTAAAGGAAAAGGATTATCTAGAACACCTCTGTTGGCAGCGGTTACATCTAACATTTCTATATAAATTCATTCAGTCGAAGGCGTATTAGTAATATACTTCATCTAGAGCATCTAAAGCAGCTATAAATGAACTTCATTGAACTGCAGACTATTTCTGCAGTCTAATATATTATTAGAAATATTTTATTATTAATGAAACCTATTCAACATTTTAGAAATTTGTATTCAGCCTTTCAGTTATTCCAAAAGTTATTTGATAAATATTTAAATTTAAATTTAATTGTTCTACATGACACACTATCAAGCTGATGGAAATAGTCTTATCTTAACGCTTGACCCGAGCCCCTATTGCCATGGAGCACAAAAATTTAACAAATTCTCACCCACACACACAGAGAAATACGGTCTGATAGGCAAGGCGACAATAGATTTAGATTTATGCATACATATGCATACCCATTCAATAGATATAAAATATTCGTGTCTCTGTGTATGCATGAATACGAAAAGGTAAAATGTCAGGGCGTGAGTGATATACGTAGTCTGTCCAACTGTATATGCACGCCAGTGGTCAGTGGCTCAAACTTATCAGGGTCGTTGTGTTGAGTTCTGTGGATACCTTTTTTTTTTGCTTTATATATACTATATATATATATATATATATATACGATATACATATATATATATTTTTAGCTAACCAGCTCATTTCCCATGCAGCCTTTTTTGTGTTTCCTTTTCGTTTTCTTCCTTTTTTTAAACATTTTTTTTATTCCTTGTTTGTCGAAAAGTTCGAACGTGCGACGCCAGCCAACTGCCAACTGGCAACTACCAGCTGCTGTCTGCTGGCTGGCAACTGGGGGCTGCCAGGCGCGGTTTGCATTAACAACTATGAGAGATTTATGCAAAAGTTATGCGCTCCTTGGTATCTGTTACCGTTAGTTTTATACTCTCTCTAACACCCTCCGTCCCCGCCCAGCCATCTCCGTCCGCCCAGCATACAGCACAGCTCATTGAGCTGTCAGGAGATTTTGTTGTTCACCTGAGCCCCCACTTTAGCCGCTTATGGCCTTGACGGTAGCCGGTTGACGGCTGTGCGGCGGGAAGTGCTGCCAAAACGCCACTATGCCGCTGTCATTGTTGCTGAATCAAATGTATTAAAAATTTATTGAATTTATTTTCATGAGCTGCTGTCTGAGCTGGCGTGCGAAATGCGCATCGAATTGCACTTAAGCTTACCCAGCCAGCCAAAGTAGCAACCAATTTTTAGCTGCAGCATCTCCGCCTGTAACAGAATGTGTGTGGTTGACTCTGTGTGTGTGTGTGAGAGAGAGTGTGTGTGAGTGTGGCTAATGCGGTTGAGTGGCGATTTCTAAAAGTAAACGAGACAGACGTCGAGGCGAGTGCAAAGTGCGATATAGCTATACGGCAGACAACACTCAATGCACTCACCGCACAGCACAGCACTGACAACACAATCAAGTAAAAGTTAATCAAAGTAGGAAATGAAATCATTTAGTTGTGTATCAATTCCAATAGAAAAAATAGGAATTACCTTAGTGAAATTAAAGTGGTTTAAGTCAAGCAAAAGGGATTTGATATAGTTGAATATTTGTTTTTTATTGCTGAATAATTTTAACATTCTAAATATTTGTTACCATTGTATGAATAAATTTTAATTAATTATTTTGTTTTTAATTATAATATTGCATTATTATTTTTGTCACAGAAGTGACTAACTTTCAAATATACTTTCTAGTTTAGGAGTATGAATGAAGGCATTTAGCCGTTTCAATTCATATTTATTTTGAAGAAAACAGAATAAATCTGTGAATAAATATATTTCCAAATGCTTAAGCAGCTAAAATCGGGCTTACAACAATAACAATAATAAATTATAATCAGTCTTAAAACACTCAAATTATAGCCAACACTAGAGGCTTCCCACTGTTAAATATAAAATTGAAAATCGTCTTGCAAGTAAAAGCTGACAACTTCCTTCTCAAGCTCAAGCATTAAGAGCTCAAACAATTCAACTTGGATCGAACTGCAACGTGCTGCTTCGCCTCTCTGATCTGGCAGCGGAAAATAAAATAACTGAACGCCTCGAGTTTGAGATGAAAAGTGATTTGCGAGGAGCACATAATAAGAGAGTGTGCTAACATGCATGCTCTATCAATTTCATTTCTTCTCCGTTCTTTTTAGTTTCTCTTGCACTTAATGAGGCAATTCAAATGCCTTAACAGCCTAAATTCCATTTTCCAATACTCTTCGTATGTATATGTAGTTTAAAATTTAATTTTCTATTTTCAGTGTGAAATAAAAACTATTTTTTTTTTATAAATGTTAATATATATAGGTTAATGTATATACATTTATAAATTAAAAATTATTAAATTAATATTAACATTACTAATACTAATTAACTGTATTTAACGATTAAATAAATTTCCAGTGTCACATTAAATATAAGCTTTTTGAGTTTTATTAAAGACACAAAAGAAAAAGAAAAATTTTAGTAATTATTTAAATTGTAAATTTATTGAAAATTTAAAAATTTGCTCTGCTTGTTATAATATAGTAAATAATAACATTTAATATTATTATTTTTATATATAATAAATATATTAATTAATATATTTAATAAAAATATTTTAAATTCCACATTACAACTTTGCCTGAAATTTTCATTTAAATATTTTGTTTTACTCTTGAAATTTGTATTTAAATATTTTATTTTCTTATTTATTAAAATTTATTAAGCATTTTAAATGTAAGAGGTTCAAAATTGAAGCTGTTTATAACTTTAGGCAAAATGTACAAAGAAAGTTGGCCTTAAAATCAGCTATATTTATTCAAGAACTCAAATATTATTTAATAATATATTCAATATATTCAATTTTCAGTGCAGTTCCATGCTCCTATAGCTAATTACAGAAATACATTTTTAGCTAAGCATTGCTTACCTTCCAAATCCATTTTGACACAATTCTATTTGCACACATTAAAACTTTCTCTAACAACAATTAATTTCGGCCCTGGATTACTTCTGAAACCGCTTAATTTATTGCGTTCATTTAATTGTGTAACCTTTAGAAGCTAAACAGGGTAAACAAGAGCTGCTTTTTACTGTTATCATTTGGTTTTATTTATTGTTATATGTATATGTTTTACAATTCACGCTACGAACTAAAAGGAAGCAGAACAGAAACAAGTGAAAGCTTAAGAGACGCACAGTTTTGGGGAGGAAATTATAATAGAGATATGCGATAAAGTCGATAGATATAACTAGTTAAATATGAAGAGTAACGCTAAATGCTCGGTGAGTAGTGACAACGCGTTGCTTCATCGTAAATGCGCTTAAAACCATAGCGGAGCAGTAGATAAACAATAACAATTTCGGGGAAAGGAAACAATATGCAGAGGCGTCGTCAAGTGGGTGGGAGACAGGGTGAACGGAAACGGAAGCGGAAACGGGCAACAAAATGTTTCAATAGACAAATTTCTTTTGCTCGCCGTAGATCGACTCGTACAGTGAGGGCGGCAAGTGTTCGGCCAGGAATATTTGCAGCTTCTCGGTGGCAGTGACGGGCGTGTAGCGGGCCATGGGGAAGGTTCTAGTCACGGCATCGATGAGCACGCGCAGCGTGGGCTGAATGTCAGCGGCCTGAGGATAAAGCGCTCGTTAGCGTGAAACATCAACATATATATATATATATACAGACATATATACATACTCTGTATGTATGCCATGTATATATAGCTAAATCTCTGGCTGAGATTGCGAGCTTACCTGGCGCGAGTATTTCTCCACGGATGTCATGGCCGCCTCGTAGTAGTCCTCGCCGTAGGTTTTCTTCTGCTCCGAGGATAACTGGTTCCACATTTGCTTGGCCTGCAAGCAAACGAGAGTTTTAATGAGCCCCTCACTCATGTCGGCCATCTGCAACTATTTTAATGTGCCCTCCCTCTAACCCCCCTGGCCCAGCCCAACTGGGGCATTATCGTAAAAACTGAAACAAGCCAAGGCGAGCCGCTGCCGCTCTACTCTGCTGCGTTCTTGCCATTAAGCACGAAATGGGCAGCAGCATTAAAGCCGGACTCCTTCGGCTGGAAGCTGGGCCAACTTACCTGTTCGCGCAGCTCCGTGTCGTTGAGCCAACCGTTGCCGGGTGAAAACTCGCCCGCCGCCACCACAGAGACGTCCACGCCACGTGTGCGCATCTCCTGGCGCAGACAGGCAGCGAAGCAGTCGACGGCCGCCTGAGTGGCGCACTGGATGCCACGCACAGGCGAGGGCACGCGATTCAGGCCAGAGGTAAGGAACACCACACGACCATGGGCGCGGCGCACCAGCGGCAAAAAGATTTGAGTCAGACGAGCGGCGCCTAAACGAGAAATTTTAATAAGTTGGAGTTGAAGGAAGATTAGAGATAGTAAGAAAAAAGAAATTCTAATCCAGATTCAATATTATATTTCCCTTTCCTCACAGACTGCGCACAGTGGCGCCATCTCTTACCGAGTAGATTCAGATCCAAGCTTTTGCGCAGCACGGAAAACGGTATCCACTCCAGTTCGCCGAGTGCAATCCAGTGGGCAGCGTGCACCACGGCCCACAGGCCTTCGGCGCCGTGCGGCAAGTGCTGCGAGACATAACGGGCCGCTTCCAAAAGCTGCAAGGCGGATACGAAATGGTTTGAAACTTGACTAAAAGCTTTCAGGCTGGCTTTTTTTTTGGAGACTTACGCTCTTCTCGGATGTGACATCGACATTCAACAGCTTCATGCGTCCCGAAGTCTCCTCTTTCAGGATTTTTGCCTCGTCGGAGTCTTCGATGGACGCCGCAAAGCCCGCATAGACCGTAAAGCCCAGATCGTCCAATTTCTTAGCCAGGTACCAGGCCAAAGGCGCGTCACAGCCGGTGATTAGCACACCTTTGCCCGATGCCGAAACCTAAAACGGTTCAATGCACAGACAATTTGTGGGTTTATTCAACTTTTGCCCATTTATATGAGATTTCAAATGCGTCAAGTAATTAGGGCTCAAATGAATATAAATGAATAACTCTAAAACGGATTGGTTGCAACTGTCTATCTAATTATTTATATAATTATTGCTTAGATGACTTCGAAGGGTCTGTTTCTAGTCATCTTATTGTGATTAATTTATCTAATTCAAAATGATTTGTAATTTGTCAATTAAATGTTGACAGCTCTGAGGCTATTGGGTGGAGTTTAAATATTTAAACTGCATTGCTTAAGCTCAAGTCAAATCTATTATGCACTTTGAAATAATTAAATTGATAATAAAATAATAAATAATTCAATGAATTAGGTATATGTAATAAATGTTTTTAGCATAAATAATAAGTAGTTCAATATTTGTGAACAAAATAATGAATTAAATTATTAAATTAAAATTAATGGAATATATTATAGTTTCAGTTCTATTATAATAAAAATAAATAAAATGTTTAATAAATTAATTTATCACAAATATTTAATAAATTAGGTTTGAAGTAATTCTTATTATTTCATTTATTATTTTATAATTTTTTATTATTATTACATATTTTTTTCATATTATTATTTCGTACGTATTATTACATTGTCATTAATATTTTTATATAGCGAATTATCCTAACTTAACTTAGTTAAGATACTAAAAATTAGTTGACAAGTGAATCAATTTTCTTAGCATTTATCATAAAGTTTACAATGAATATTTGCATTTAGCTATATATTTAAATCCAATAAATTTTAGCCACAGCTAAATTTCTTTCTTATTAATTATATTATTATTATATATAATATTACATTAATTAATTAAATTATATATATTTGATAAATATATTTTTTTATATTCATATATAATTCATATATTTTAATATATTATATTATACATTCTTCTACTCAATTTTTTTCTCTTTGGTACCAAATAAGTTTTATAAATCATTTTCAGCACTTCCACATATCCCCTTATATTTATTTTTATTAATTTCTATCCCCATTTCTATTTTTATTAAGTTTAGTATTTCCCAGCTTAAGATTGTATCAGTTTTCTTAATTATAACATTTTCCAGCTAAATGATATTCTTGTGTGACGCAGAAAAAAAAACTAGTTTCGCTTTCTAAAGGCAATATTTTCTTAGTTGGCTCCATTTTAAGCTCTGACCGACTGACTGCGAAGCAAACAAACACACGCGCATAGTACACACACACAATATACATAAAATACACACACACACACACACATAGAAAAGAGACAGAGAGTGGAATGAAGAAAAGAGGAGCAAAACGTGTGCATTGACACTTCCGTATTAGACACACGCGCCTTGTGTCTGACATGGTGTGTTGGTGTGTTCGTGGGTGTCTGTGTGGGTGTATCGGATGCTTGGCACAAAGGACAATCGCAGTTTGTCCAAGTCAAGTCAGAAGGAAAGACAGCTGAACAGTTAGACAAACAGGCTGAGCAGAGCAGAGCAGCGCAGAGGCTGGGGTCAGGTCGGCAGGCAACTTGTCTATAGTTGTGGTACCATAATTCATCATGCCATTAGCCAATAGATATATACATATATATATATCTATATCTATAGTAATATAGTTTGTCTCAGTATTGGTAACGGCTCAAGTGTGCGTCTCTAGTGCGTCAATTGTGAGCTCAATGCGGAGATGGGGTGCGAGGGCCCGAAGGGAACTAGCTCATTGTTCAAGCTATTAAACGGTTATAAAGTGCTCGTAAAATTGTTAAAAAAGCTGAGAAGAGAAGGGAGAGCGGACAGAGGGGGCGGAGGGGGCAGTCGTTGTCTGTGTATTATTATTGGCTGTGTTGTTGACACCCATTAAGACTGGCCAACATTTTATTGGTGGCTATAAGTGTTTGGGCTTATCAAATCTGTTGGCATTTGGGCATTAATAAAAATAGAAATAACTAAACTCGGACAGGAGACAGAAACGTCCCGATCCGACCAACCAACCACCCGCCCCCTCTGTAAGTGTCAGCTGTTTTGTAAGTTTCAGTCGAAGGCAGCGACAAGTTTTTCAGCTTCTGCTGTTTCGTGGTTGTTGCTTTTTATGCGACTTTACTTTATTTTTGCCCATAAACTTTTGGTCAACTTTTGCTGCTACGTGCCGCTGCAAGGATGCTACAAAGCCAAGGAATGCCAAGGAATGCCCGAATGCCAGTCTGCCGGATTCCAGCAACATTCACTGGCATTAGCTCTAGTTTTTCTTCTAACTATTTTCTTGCTTACTCCAAGCCCAATTTATTGCGGTTTTGCTGAAATTACTTTAAAGTTTGCTCCCAAGTAAATACCGGATGGCAACAAAAAGCTCCGCTGACTTCACAAAGCGAATTGCTCAATTAAAATCAAGCAAAAAGCGCTTGCAACAAAATATTTAGAGTCAATTAAACGCTGGCAGGCTAAGGGCAACCAACCGTTCGGGAAAATTGCACAAGAAAATTCGATTTGGAATTTGGCGCATCCAATTTCACTGGCTGCTCTCAGCCAAGTGCATCGGCTTCGACGCTTTATTTGTTGGGAATCCTTTCAGACGGCTCGTTGTGCATGTAATGCTCCTCGAATCGATCACGTTTCGCATTCAAGTGCAATTTGATTTACTTTTATTTAGAGCAAGGCCAAGGAAATCGAACAATTTGAAGTTTTTCTTCAAGCAATATATTCTCTACAAATGCTGCTGACTGCTAACTATTAGCTGAAGAAGTTTTGCATCGAAGTTGAGTTGGAATATATATAAATATAATATAAATAAATTAAAAAACACTATTTCTGATGGGAGAGCAGAGCTAATTTTTATTTATGCATATATGTATATAATTCTTATTTTAAATATTCATAAATTAGAAAATCCTTTGCACTATAAAATTATTTATCTTAAAAAGTAATAACTTTTCATTTTAATTCATAAAGAAATAAATATTTTTTGAATATATATAATTTAATATTAAAATATATGCATGTATATATATGCTAAAAAATCTTCAGATAAATCAAATTAAGATATTTATTTGATTTGCCAATATAATGAGAGGGAGAGAGAGTTCCCTGTTGATATAATAATTTCTCATTATATAATACCAAGAGAGAAATATGACTTTTAGTATAGATAATGAAGTAGAGTTCAAGCTTGAATATTGCATTAGCGGAGAGAATTTATATATATTTAAATTATTAATTATATTAAATTATAAATCAATAAATTTAAATATTAAATTGTATATAAATATATTTATATATTATGCCAAAATTAGTTTGCCTAAGAAAAGTTCTAAAATATCTATAAATAAGCTATACTTAAACCAGATAACACCTATTCTCAAATATTAACTCATCCTCCTTTTCAACTTGCGCCAAAAAAGTGCCGCCAAGCGCCACTTGCACCACCTTAATAGCTTTTTGCACAGCGACAAAAACGAAAGTGCGAAACAAGATGAGAAAAAAGGAGGAAATAAAAAAATCAGCGCATGCAAAATAACAATAGCGAAAGAAAAAAATACAGAGACATGGCAAAGTTTGGCCAAAGTGCAGTCGAGCTACGTGCAAGGCATAAAGAGGCCGACACGAGCGACGCCACGGCGGCAGCGTCGAACTCGGGGATGACAGCCACCCAACCCAGTTGGTGAACCAAAATCCAGCCGACGCATCGCAGCGTGCGCCTTGAAGGTGGCAGTCATGTCTCGTGTCTGTAAACACGGCAGGCTGCGGTTGCACGTCGCTCGAGCGACTGGCTTTTTATAAACGTTCCCAAAATAGACGCCAGTTGCATGCACCGAAATAGCTGCTAAAAGCCAACAGCCACCAGCCGCCAGCCAACAGCAAACAGCCAACAGCCAACAGCCGACAGCCGCCAGCCAACAGCTAGGAATCGCAGTCAGCGCTGATTGTGGGAATGGGCTTGGGATGGGTTGGGATGGAGCATGTCAATCAACTCGAGCATTTAACAGAGTTGTTGTTTTTCCCGGTCGAGTTGCAGCCGGAGCGGAACTATTGTGCAGCGGAAATGCGCCGGCCATGTGATGGGGCATCAATTGCGTTTTAGTTAAATGCATCCTCGATTGCATTTTAATTACAAGGAACATGAGATTTACGAGCAGGGCCGAGCAGCAGGTGCTATCTGCCAGAAACCAGAAACCAGAGGCCGGCCACGCGCACTTTTAGCCAAAACTGATAAATGGCCAAATTGCACGCGATTCGCCGCCAGCAGTTACCCAACTGCTGTAGGCCTTGGCTGCGCACTCTGCCTGGGGTTCATTAATTCTAAAGCACAGCGAGAGGGGCGACGCGGCGTATGCGTAATATTCATGTAGCATGTAAGTATAAATGCATTATGTTGACGTAATGTGCAAACTGCAACAAGTTAGCAACATTTAATGAAATCAAATTGCGCCTCAAAGCCTTTGCCGGGCTGGCCTGGCTTGGGGATGTGTATCCAGGAGGTGGGAAGCCGGATAATCTGACGCATTTGACTAAGCGACCGAGTCAGGTTAGCAAACGCGTCGTGGGCGCTGCGAGGGGCCCGCTACGTACCTGCTCGGCGTGGGCGTGTTAAAAGTTATGCGTGCAAAATGTAAACAACAACAAGCAGCAGTGGGTCACACATGGCGGTGGCTTCATTTGCGAGCTACACAATTTATGGCCATTAAGGGCTTAGAACGCACTCCATAGATCCGAACAGCCAGCCAACTGGCCTGCTGGCCTACTGTGTGTGCGTTTTCCGGGAATAAGACAACAGCTTAAGTAAGGATGTGAAATGAATTATAGAAAAAAGGGTAAACAAGCCTATGGAAATATGAAAATTAAATGAAATACGTGAAATACATTCCGAGGAAATCTCGCTTCATCAAATTTTAAATGAATTTCTCAAGGCTGCAAGTTATTGAGAATTGATGGACTTTTCGACTCTTTCTTGCAATGAATATTTAAGAGCTTAAAGCGGGATTCTTTGTCAATAGAACAGCAGTTGTAAGTCTCTCTCAGCAAAAATTCCTAAGTAATTCTTATTATTTCATTTATTATTTTATTGTTTTTTTATAATTTTTTATTATTATTACATATTTTTTCATATTATTTCGAACATTGTCATTAATATTTTTATATTATTATTTATTATTATTTTTGTATACTTTATTTAATATTATATTATTATTTATTATTTTTACAGCTAGATATCCTAACTAAACTTAGTTAGATACGAAAAATTATTTGACAAGTGAATCAATTTTCTTTTCATTTATTATTAAGTTTACAACGAACATTTGCTTTTAGCTAGAACAGTAATTGAAAGTCTCTCTCAGCAAAAATTGCTCTGCTGTTATTGCTCTGCGCATTCCTTGTCTATTCATATCTTCAACATTTCTGCGAAAACTCCTCCAAAGCGATTGCCTACTTCCCAGAAAAATATAATAACGCTTAGCTGCAAAGCAGATGCGGATGAGGGAATATACTTTTGCTCAACTCTTGCATCGACTTTTTTGTTGGCTTTAAGTGAAAGCTGAGCTGAGTGCTCGACTGATAAAGAGTAAACGCGAAATAAAGATGAGCTGCCAGCGGGCCGCTCTCCGACGCATTGTCTTTATCTATTTGCGTTTTTTATGCTCGCGCTGCCGCCCACTGGCACTCAACGGGAAAGGCAGGCGGAAAGTGCGCGCTTGACCGCCCGGGAGCCCCCTATAAATCTACATAAGTGAAATGCGTGGCGCCCGCTCGTAGGTCGTTGGGTTTAAGTGAAAAATGGCGTACAAACCGCATACAAATTGTCCGCACAGTCCCGTTATGAACCGGGCGACGAAATGCGACAAAGCAAATACTGAAACAAAGCGCTCAAAAGGCGACCGCAAAACGAAAAAACCAAAAAAAAGCGAAAAAAACGAATAAAAACAAAAATTTAAGGGCATCACGCACAAGCACACGCACACGCATGCACGCATATTAAATCAGTTGCTAAAAATAGCTGGGAAAAAACAGCAAGAAAACCCATTCTAGGAAAACGAACCAACCACAAAATGACAGCAAAACTCTTGCGAAAGTGCATGGCGCATGCCGCCAGCAAGAGGCGGCAATAAATTTGAAAATGCTAAAAAGTGAGAAGCAGCAAACAATGGGAAGCGGCAGAAGTCATTGAACGTGCTAATTAATAAATTAATTAACGGAAAAGCCAAAAACCATTTCTGTGTTGTGTCATTACACACACACACACAGACACACGAAAACACACTCGTTCAGCCAGGCGAGCAAGGAGATGGAACATAGAATAGAGCTCGGGGTGCCTTTCGCTGCTTAGATTTGTGTATTCTACGTGTCGTGTTTGCTATCGTCACACGAAAAAAAAAAACAAATATTATTTTCGGCATTTTAAATATTATAGAACAATATTTAAATATGTATAAATTATTTATATAAACAAAAATATTTAATAATATAAATACATTAATTGAAAGAAATATATTTAATAAAATAAACATATGGAATGAAAAAAAATACTAAAATAAATATATTAGCTAAATAAAAATATATAAAATAAAATAAATATATATATATTTATTTATTTACATATATTATGTAATTAAAATATAGTAATTAATATAAGTAAAGAAAATAAAAAAAAATAAATACATTTAATAAGTAAATATTTTTTAATAAAATAAATTTATTAAGTGAATGAAATATATTTAATAAAAAAATATTAAATGAAATAAAATATACATAAATATATTAGCTAAATAAAAATATATTAGGTGAAATAAATATATTAAATAAAATTTATTAAATAAAATATGAAGGTAAATAACTATATTAAGCAAATAAAAACTTTTTCCACAGTGAGCTGTTTTAGCTCACGAACAACCGCTTTGTCAGGTAAATAAAATGCTTGACACTATTACGTTTGAATTCCAGTGTTTAGAACTTTTCCTGCTCTGAACAATTCTCAGAACTGGCATTCAGCATATTAACGTGCAGACAGCTGCCAGTGCAACGGTCTGAAGTTGGTTACATTGCGATTGCCCTGTTAGGATCTAAATTTGTAATGCGCACTCTGACGAAGCAAGAGTGTTACTACTTCCGTTGATAATAATACAGTATCTATTTAAGGTTTTGCTAATAATGAGCGGGGAAAATCTATAATAAGCATTACAATTTACTAAATTATTAATTAAGCTGTGAAAAGACTTTGTAGTAAAATTTATAGTAAAATTCCAGCTTAGTTTGATATGCTCTTTAGTATTCAGGCAATTCAACGCACTGCTGAAAAGTTGAGTGCACTCTTTTGAAATTTAAGCTGATATTCAGACAGAGACTGGCAAAATATGTAGAAATTATAGACAGCTTAACAACGAGTACTGAAGAAAGCCCAAATAAGTCGATTCGCCGACAAAATTTGAGACAGATTGACCAGAATAACAGTGCATATATTAAATGAAGACAGCTAATGCAATTTATTTTTAAATTTTGCTATAAACAATTTCAATAAGTACATTGAAAATTCCAGATTTATAATATATATCTAAATATATATATCATAAAATCAGCGATAAATATATTAAAATTATAAAATATAATTGTGTGCAAACAATAATAAATATATCCCATTGTTTAAGGAATCATAGAAATAAATTAGAATTGATTTTTTATTACAAATATATATTATATATTAATTACATTAAAGTTTTAGTATTATATTATTTCTTTATATATATTTCATACTATGAAATTATATATTATATTGTGTATAAATAAATAAATATAAAAAATACTATTATTGCATTAAATTATATATTATAATTTGTATGAATAAATAAAAAAATAAATATTTTATATTAATTACATTAAAGTTTTATTATTAGATTTAAATATATTTCATGGTACTTCATTTTAATATTTTATGTATTATAAGTATATTTTTCAGTTAAATTCGTAAGCATTCAGCTTTTAATATTGAATTTTCAGGTCAAACAAAAAAAATCTATTTATATTAAAATATCTGGCGCTCCTTTCTTCTGTCTGTCAAACAACTGTCAGATGCCTTCGCAGCATACAGCCATATAATTTGTGTTCTGAGAAACGGTGAGCCTCTTACAAAATCCTATTCTTATGTTCAACAATATAATGTGTGTGCGCGTGCTTTGAGCTGCGCCCATCTCTAGTTGAGAGCCGCGGGCCAACTTTACGCCATTCACATTTTCAGGCATTGGCAGCATTAAAGGCTTTTCGCATTGCGCATACGACGCGTTGTGCGCCTAGTTTAAGCCTGAGCCAATTTGCAGCTTGTTTGCCCACAACCAGCACGACTCGACTCGACGCGACTCAACGCGACTCGACTCGGCTCGACTTGGCTCTTGCGGCAGACAACACGCAAAGCTTTGACTTTGCGGCAGCGAGTCAGTCACTCATTACATGCCACAAGCTCACACATATTTCAACAAAGGATTAATATACTATAAACATTTCTTTTTTATTTGCATGTCTATCTCTGTCTTTCTGTACGTGTGTGTGTGTGAGTATGAGTGTGTGCGTGTTGCCATATGAAAATTTATCTATATTTAAATTGTGATTATATTTGGCTGAGCTTTTGTTTAGTTTTCATCGTTGCCAGGCTACAAATGGCGCCCCAGGCAATTGCGTTAATTAATATATAGAACAACATCTAGAGCCTGGACGGCGGCAGACTTGTGAAGCTCCTTGCGACAAAGTTGTGCCAGCCGAAAACTAAGTGCTGAGCTATATACAATAATTATATATGAATTAAATGTAAAGTAGTTGGGCTACGGATATGGATATGGATATGTCGGCGTAATTGAGTGGATCAAAATGAATTACTCTTTGCTTTATAGGTCAGTTTAACCAGAAAGTATATATGCCCTTAAATATTTGTCGTATTGCAAGAAATCTGTTATTATTTAAATTTGTTGTAATAAAACAACACAACAAATAAATAAGTGTTTTAATTTTGCAAAATTAAAAAAAAATATATATAAACCAAATATTTAAAAAATTTATATTGTGTTATTTTGAATTTTAAATGTAGTTATTCTTCCCAAAGACAAAAAAGGCTAAAGTCTAAGCTACTCTATTCATATAAGAACTCTGGAAGCCATGAGCCATGAGCCAGGTACCTTCTCATGTAGTATTCTCATAAAGTATTACATAAAAATAGAATAGAGTTAAGAACTGTGAACTCTATTGAAATATAAATTATTTAGAAAATTTCAAAGAAAACTTCCCTTAATATAATCCATTGATACCTTACGAATTCCTAGATAAAGTTTGATTGAAAAGAAATTTTCTTGTTTCACATGACTGAGAACTAATTAATAAAATCTACAAGAAAAGTTCTTCTAAGATCATAGCGGAATACGTAATATATATGTAAATTGAGTTTAATATGAAGAAAAGTTTCTTATTTCGTATGATTTATAATTAATATATAAAATCTCCAAGAAAAGTACCTCTAAGATCATAGAACTTTTAAATTCTATTAAATTAAATTTGCAATTAATTTCGAAAGTCTCAAAGCACAGATCAGCACTTTACGCCTAACGATTGTGTAGTTTAAATTTCATTTAAAGTAGTCTCTAGCTTCAGATAATTTTTAACCTATTTGGCACATTCTAATGGAAACTTTCTCCAGATTAAATTTTATTTAAGGTAAAGTCTTTTGTTTCATATGTCTTGGATGATAATTAAAAATATCCAAGTAAAGTTTCTCATCTAACTTTAACTTAAAGTCTCTTGTTTCATCTAATTCACACATTTCTGTAGGCAATATTTCAAGTAACTTATATGAACATGAAATTATCGCACGTCTTCACAGCCAAATGGTTAGCCAAATTGTGTGCTAAGCCCGGCTGTTAATTTGGCAGGCGCAAATGAAGTTTGTTAAGTGCCTACTGAGCCAGGCGGCTGCTGGCATGTGCAACCGCAGCAACGCCACATCAAGCGATGCGCACATGCTGTGAACAAATGTCAATTTCGTAGCCCAGTGTTAACCACTGTGGTTATGGTTGCCGTTTTCGGCTTCGGCTCACAGTCCGGGGCGGTCTTTGTGCGGCTGCAGCGAGCCAGAGGCAGAGCGAGGTAGAGAGGCCGTGGAGAGATGAGAGGCGAGAGGTTTTCAGCAGCAGCAGAATGCAAATGTCAAATGCGATAGCTGCTTTTGAGTGGATGTTGGCTGTTGGCTGGCAGCACAGTTGCTGCAGTTGCCAATCATTCGCTTGTTTTGCCATTTGTGACACATGACCTTTGGCTTATGCGTTAGTTGCTGGGTTGCGGCTGAGTCGCATGCGATTGGTTTTTAATTTAACTAAAATGCGCAGCGAATTGTAAACGAAATGAAGAGAAAGGAAAACAGAAAATGGCAAATGGAAAACAAAACATAGTCCACAGCAGTCAACAGTAGTCAACAGTAGTAAACAGTAAACAGTCAACAGCAAACAGTCAGCAAGTTGGAGCTAAGAGCAGCTTGGCCAAGTTGTCAATGCGTTTTAATGGCGTGCAATTCTTAGAAACGCAATCGCGTATGGGCCACATGAGCCGTGTCCTTCATTTGAGCCATTGTCAGGCCGGGCACGCCAATGCCATTGCTTCAACTTGTTCTCCAGAGGACGAGTGAGCGTGTGTGTGCGCGCGTGAGTTGCGTACGTGTGTGTGCGAAGCAACAGGCCACGCGCGACACCATAAAAACGTAACGGAGCAGAGCTGGGCAAGAACACAGGCAGCGCAACGCAAGGCAACTTCGCACATAATGACATTTTATGATGTAAAGATATATATATATATATATATATATATATATATATATATATATATATATATATATATATATATATATATATATATATATAATGTATGTGTGTGTGCGTACATTTCTGCGAATGCGAACATGAACTGGCCGCGTTTTATGTAGCCTTCAATTTGTGGCGCGCTGCGCCATTGTTGCATGCACCCAGGAGAGAGAGAGAGAGAGAGAGAGAGAGAGAGAGAGAGAGAGCGGCAGCAGCGCCGCGAACTTTGTGGAGGGCACTAGAAGCGCTGGACACCGTCTACATAATTGACAATGGAGCCTGCAATTTGCTGGCTGCAACTTTCGCTTTGTGCTGCCCGGAAGACATACACAAATCAGCGTAAAATTTGTCAACGCTTTAGTTTTTATGCCGCACTAAAGGCGACAAAGTACGCAGCCCTTCAGGAAGCCAGCGAAGCTGTTGTGCAGCTAAATGCAGTTCGCAAAGAGGCGAATTGCATGGCTGATAAGCAAGTTGCTGGAAAAGTTGCACTTACAATGTAATTGCTGAAATCTCAGTTTAGCTTTGGCAAAAATGAAAGGTTAGAGATGAGCTGACTTTTCTATTTAAATATTTATAAAAATGTAAATTATTTATAGGAAATAAAAAATTCTTTTATATTTAATTTATAAAAATTCTTTCATTATAAATAAAATCTAAAAAATTTTTAACTCACTCAGATTGAACTGAATTTTCTTGTATATATTCCCATATTTGTCTTATATTCGTTATTAAAAAATAATATTTCAAAAATATTTTATTCACTCATATAAATTGTGATATCTTATATTAATTTCCGACAATATTTGTCTTTGGAAAATAAAATCTAAAAATATTTGTATTCACCCAGATTAAATTAAAATTTTCTTGTATATATACCCAAGAATTACGTTCTTTCAAATACAAATTTAGCTCACTTAAATTTAATTTCATTGTCTTATTAATATTTTATTTAAATTCTTTCTTTAAAAATAAGATCTATAAAAATTATAGTTCAATCAGATTTTCTTGAATTTAATGAATAAATATTCTTTTTTAATTTTCTTTTTAATTTTCCCTTTAAAAATAAATACTGAGGTTAAATTGCATTTCCTTGTACTCATATTCTAAACGTTATTTGCTTATTGATGCAGCAAAGGGTTAGCTATATTTAAAAGGGGTTTCGAGGGCCTCAAAAGTAGCTCTGGAGTCGCTTAACCACACACAAGTTTCTATTTATTTTTATATTACTTTTTTCACAGATATTAATACCAACCTGATTAACTTATATTGCGCGCATCTGCTCCCGCTTTTTTGGGTTATATTTGCAGAAATGCATCAATTTGAAAAGTTTTGCGCGCGTGCACATAAAATGCAAGCTGGAGCCGAGTGGAAGTGGCTCGAGTGGCTGTCATGGCAGCAGGCGAATGGCATGGGAGTGTGTGTGTGTATGTGTGTGTGTGTGTGTAACTAACCAAACAAGTGGAGGATAAACTCCGCTGCTCTGCTGCGCTCAGGTGTGCCAGGAAGTTTGTCTATGCCAGTTGAGCAAACTTGCTAAAAGGGGCTGCAGAAAGTTCAAAGGGCACTCGGCCCAGCGGGCCGGGCTCGAAAGAAGGCGGTAAAGAGAATTCCAGATGCCGCAGCCAATTACATTTTAATACGTCAGTTAAGTACGCTCTAAAATATGCAAACAATGGAGTTGGGGTCGACCCGGGTGGGCGGGCCAGGAAACGGGCTTAACTGAGCGAGCGTGTTAAGCAACTGCTCATTAGCGGCGCTTACATGAAGCTATTAATTCAATTATTTACACTGCGACATCGCTGGCAGCTGACACACACACACACACACACACACACACACACGCATACGGGGCGTATAAGTAATGTCTAATTCCGAGAACTCTGCGCCCTTCCCAGGCCACACGCCCACACCAGTCGCAACTCTTGACGGGACGAAGCTTAATTATGCGTAATACGCTAAGTGTAATTGGCGTCACTGCAGCTGCAATGTGACACGCCGGCAGGACAATTGTGCCCAGCACACACACACACACACACACACACACACACACACACACACATCCGCATACAGATATGCATATCGAATGATAATGCTCAACGGGCATTCCGGATTTATGCTGCATTTATGAGCATTTCATTAGCTGTGCATTTACATACCATTGCGCACGAATTAAGCTGCAACCGCGCCGTCAGCACATTGCCACGTGTGCGCTGAGAAGGACCTGCGAGTGTGTGTGCGTGCGTATAATTTAATTTGACAATCGTGATAGAAAAACGAAATGCACAATGTGCTCTGCAAGACAATCAAACGTGACAGCCCGGCAGTTCAACGACGCCGAAAAGCACAGACTCTGAGCAAGCAGAGCCTAAAACAAACAGAGCAATGTGACTAAGAAGGCGTAGCAGGCGAGGGAATACTCTGTACACGTTATATATATATTTTTTTATATGTATTATATATATAAATATTTATATTAGATATATGTTATATATATCTTTTACACAATATTTAAATGTTGTTTATGTACATTTTATATAGTATTTATTTTATATTTTATACAGTATTTATTTTCCAAGTATTTAGTATTAAAATTCGCATTAGATTTAGTACTTCCATTATTATTTATACAGCAATAATAAAAAATATGTGTAATAATAGTAAAGAGCATTTAATATGCTTTTCCTTTACATATTTTTATTAGGTACAACACATAAAATATATATATATGTATATAAATATGAGAACGTGTTGGCATCGCGTTGCCCAAGCTCAAAATCGTTAAGGGTTAAATAGTTGCTTTTGTTGCCTAGTTAAACTAATCAAAGGCAACGACATTCTGTTCTGCGGTCTACAGCCAGAGAGACAAAGTGAGCAACAGAGGGAGAGAGAGAGAGTGGGAGAGTGAGAGTGGGGCTGGGCGTAGAGTGTGAGAGCAGCGAGAAAGCTGGTTTTCACTTTTAGATGCGGGACGCCCATTGCAGGGCGTTGACGCCCGACGCTCAACTGTAAACTGATTATTTGGCTGTCTCAAAATAGACGCAGACCTGTTACAGTGGATCGAGAGTTGAATTAAATATATAAGAGAATGATCAAATATGCTTCACATAAATTTCCTTTCATATTTATCATATTATTTTGTTTATATGTAGAATAATCAATAATTACATAAGCCGATAAGTAGAGATTCTTGGCATATGAGAGCAGGTGGATATCAACAGCAGCTGTCAACTTATCACTTTGCTGTCAATAGCACTTGCTTCGCTCTTTAGCTTGCTCCGAGCTAGGGTCCACTGTGCAAGGGTTGTTCGCAAAGGGCGAAGCTGCGGCTAGCTATCTATCCAATCGGGCTGCTTGTCTGTCAGTCTGCCTGTCTGTCAGCCAGCAGGCTCTTCGATTCGGCTGTGCGTGTGCAATTCTTTTGAAATTATTGTACAAAATGGCAAAGGTCGCATGCGTGGCGATCCTTGACGCATTTGATTAGCCTTTGGCTGTGGCGGCAGCCTCTGCATCGATTTACGACATCGCGCCAAGCTCCGCGTCAGCGTCTGCACAATTGTGTTAGCGTTCTGTTATTTGTTTAAGCATATTTGTTTTTATTTTTATTGAGCTTTAAGCGCCAACTGGCATCGTCATCGTCATCGCCGTCGTCCTTGGGCTGAGGTCATACGCTGCGTATAAGTAACGTCAACAGTTGCTTATGGCCAGTGTCAGGGACGGGAACGGAAGTTTCCATGGCTCTTGCTGCAGCTGCAGCGGCTATTACTTTTCCTGCTGCTGCTGCTGGTGCTGGACTCCATCCAGAGTTGCAGATGCAGCTACAGCTACAGCTGTTAATTATCCAGCTGGGCTGGCTGCTTATTACGTTAATGTCTGGTTGCATTTCGCGTGGCTGCCGGTAGGCCAGCAGCCGGCAATTGCCAGGACAGTGCGAGCACATGCCAGGACACGTCCGGCTGTCTTATCAATGCAAAATGTTGCCTACGTGCCCTGGCACGACTATAAAATGTGCCACAGCAGTGGCAGCAGCAATTGTGCTCGTAATTGCCAGCCAGTTGGCCAGTTGGCCAGCTAGCAAATGGCTAACGTCAGCAGCATTGTCCTGGCTTATCCTGCCGTTGCTGCTGGCAGTTAAGCTAATTAAAGTGCACGCAAATTTGAATTATCTGACGCCTTCAGAGGCCATTTTTGGCGCCATCGATATTTCAAGCCAAATGGCCAGCAAATGAAGAATTATCTTCGACATTATCAACGCCGATTTGTAATGAAACGAATGCCCAGCAGACGACACACACACACACTCACACACACTCTCTCGATATTTGAAGTAAAATAAATTGCGCATACGCAATGTGGCAATTTATGCGGTTAACTTGCAAGTTAATTCAGCCCGAGCAGACTTGAGCTGAGAAATCACAGCTGCTATCATTCGAAATGCGAATGGAGCACGAATGAAATGAGCGAGAAGTAAATGAAATATATGTGGCATGTGGGCCAACTAATGAACTGAGCCACACACAGCCACACACTCAGCAAATAGTACGCTGTCTGCGTGCACCTACCACGTGTGCACCATTAAGAAATTAATAATTGAATAAATAATCAAAAGGTCAATGCTTGCGTTGAGTGCAGTGCTTTGCTGGGAGAGGGCAAGATAGAGGTGTTAAAAGTATAATAAATAAATTTAGATTGATCAATATCAAACCGATGCCCTTTGCAGCCACAGCTGTTGGCATAAGAAAGTAATTAAATTAAAATAAAAATTCACTTTACAATAAACAAATAACAATTTAGAAAATTATTTTGCAGCAGGAAGAGAAAGTTTCTTAAAATTCAAGTCGAACATTGGAATTAGGCGGGTTTTATTATATTTTTAATTTTTTTTTGTTTATTTATCTGTAACCATTCTGAATTTTCTTAGCTGGGTTAGTACCAGAATGCAATGCCAGAAATATATTTTCAATGGAAACTTTACTTTGCGTATTGAATGAAATAATAAATTCTTTTATAAAAAAATATCTCAATATTTATATTTTATATATTTATATTTAATTCTGTTATAAATAAATATATAAATATATTCTTTATATATTTAGACTTCATTCTTTTATACATAAATGTATTTTTTTTATACTCAGACTTAATTTTCTTTTATAAATAATTGTTTATATTTTATGTAATAAAATATTTAATTTTAAATAAATTAAATGTTGATTTTAAAATCTTTGCTAATTCAGAAATTAAATATTTAGCTTTGAACTTACAAATTCATTTGCCAAGCCAGCACTCGAATTAATAATTTAAAAATAAACCAAAAAAAGCTGCCAAGTAAACTTTCGATAATGAATTCAACTTCAACCTTTAGTATTGGGCCCAAGGCAGGCCGTTAGCTTGAATGGCCTGATTCTCATAAAGCAAGCTACTATCTATGCCTAACTCTAGTGTACAGTTTCTGTAATGTGCTTGAAATATCTTATTGCTTTAGTTTAGAGCAATTTCATATGCATATGCTAAAGAGTTTTATGTGCTGAAACATTGTTTTAAGCACTCATTTTTCCATCTTATCTGTTACTTATGAGTGTTATATTTCTTGCTTGCCGCTTGCTTCTTTCAGTTTTTCGTTTTCAACACTTTTCTCTGGCGCTCGTTCAAAATGCACTTCGGGTATTTTCTTTATATTTCTTTGCTTTCTTTTAGCGTCGAATTTGTATTCATTACCCGAGCAGTCTGTGGCCTGGTCTGTCTCTCGCACGGCCTTCTGCTCAGCTCAGCTCAGCTCTGCTCTAGTCTTTATCTGCTGCTTATTTATTTGTTTTTATTTTCATTCCGCAGTCAGCTCTAAAATATCAAATAGGACCAAGAGCAAGGCATGGCAAAGCAAAATCCAGAGCCAAATGCCTTCGGTGGTTAAGAGAAAACCCCGAAGCTGTCGCTCACATATTTGTCGTCCGTCCGTCCGGGCCGCTCTTGTGTCCCTTTGTGTCGAGTTCTTGGCTTTGGCTATTTTTAGTTCCAGTGATTTGTTTTGCCTACTATTTCTGCCCGGCCTATCCTATCGGCCATGCCTTTTGTTATTTTTGCGGTTTGGCACTTGCTGCATGCAAATTTTTTTAGGCTCATACAAACAGAAGCCTTAACCATACATGACCCAAAGTTATGTCCCACCCGAAACTGAAACCGAACACGCCTTCAGCCCCGTCCCGCTGTCTGTGTTGGCATTTGGCCTGAGATACCCCCGTCTTCCTCACCCTTTCGACTAGGCGACCAAGATGTGGTTTGCCTGCCGGCCTTTGGCGTTAAAAGGATTAGAATGTCTGAAATGGACTTGTGGCACTCCACACAGCCGCCTCGTTTGCAGATTTGCAATATGTGCACTTACCTTCACGAAGTGATAGAACAGCACGGCGCCCACGGTGGACAGAGCGAACCAGACGAATACCGCAAACGTTGAGATGTTGGAAATGTTCAGCGCATGCAGCAGATGCGAACTGACAATGGCTGCCGCCTGGCAGAACAGGAACGGCATGAAGAGTCGCTCGAAGATGTCCCATGGAATCTCAGCCGACTTCTGCGGCAGCGCCGAAATCGAGCCGCGGCGCAATGAGGCGCGACGTGAGGCACGGCGCTGCAATAAAAATAAATACAATATATTTAATAAGTTTCAAGTGGAATACATTACAAGCTATTTTTTTTTTTTCATTATTTTTAGCATTTTTAATTTGTATGAATATATTGAAGCAAAATATATTATATTACATACGTGCATGTGAAGAGCACGTTCATTATTTTATTTTTTGCGTTTTACAAATGTGAAACAGAAGGCAACATAAATTATGGAAATATATATTATCTTAGAAAAATTGTTTGGAAATTGAAATTTTCATCAAATCAATTTATTTTTTCAATCATTTAAGATAAATATAATTTAAAAAAAAAATATATATAAGAAATCATTTAAACAATGAAAGAAAAAATCATAGTTATTTGAAATTTAAATTAATTAAAAGCAGAAAATTATAAAAATATAAAATAATAGTTTTAAAATATTTTTCTGCAGTAAAATTGTTAATTAAATGAAATATAAAAATATTTGTTTCGTTTTTTTTTTTTTTTTTTTTTTTTTTTTTGTAATTTAACTTAAATATTTTTCTTATGAGTTTCTTTTACTTCAAGATTATTTCTATTTCCAATGAATTCTCTTATATTTAAAGCTCCTAACTATATGAATAGAAACAATGCATTTGTAGTATATTCACATATATAAATAAATGATATCTCTATTTTCCCATATTATAATATTTTATCAATATTGCCACATGGAAGTCAAAAATTAAACATGAAAAATATGACAAAATGTAGAATAAATAGAAAATGATTTATTTTGGCAGTCAGACAAATATTTAAGAGGATTTCTGTTTTGCGATCGAATCGAAATGTTTGGGGCCCCATGTGATGGCTAAATTGTGTTGTTTAATCAATTGCAAATATTTGTGTGCACATTATAAAAGCAATTGATTTCGCTCTTTTGTTTGTATTTCTCGTTCTATAAACAATGCGCTTTTATTTAAATTATACAATTTGTTTGTTTCACGGGCGCGTCATTAATCGCGGCATTCTCTGCGGTCTATAAGCACGAGCGCGCGCGCGCGGCAAAAGTTCAATTGTTTACACAGTGATTAGTGTCACACACATACAAATGTTTTTAAATGTTTATTTATTTGTTGGTTTTCAAAACGATTGCCATAAATTATTGATACAGCATAATCGTTCATGTGCATTTGTAGCTTTGCCCTTTGCGGCGAAAAGAACTGTAGACTGAAATTTATCTATTATATATTGATGATTGAGGTGTGAAAAATTTAATTTATTTGTATTTAAATAAATTTTCATTTATATTAAAAATAAATTTGTATTTATTTATTTAAGTTTAAAGAAATTTTCAATTAATTTTAGCCAATAGGGAAATTATTCCATTTATTGCATTTTGTTGTAATTTGTTTAGCAATTTTATAGAATTTACTACAGCCCCATAACTCTGATCAGAAAATTTCAAATAATTTACTCAAATACTCTTTTATAAATGCACATTCCGTATACAAATGATCTGCTAAATGGAATATTTTGAATTGTCTCTTTCTCTTCTCGTTATTTCAGTTCTCTTTGTCATCAACATGCGTCTAAATAAATAACAATTTACACTTTTTTCTTCAAATTTATATAGATACAAATTCTTGGACTTATTCAAAAATTCGCTGTGGTTTATTAGACAATTAAATTCTATAAATAATATTGCTAATCTCCGAGCTACAACAATTCAGACAATAAATAAGACAACTTTATATTTGTTTTTGCTCAACTGAAAACTCACACATATAAGCTATTTAATTTTAAAGGAATTCAACTTTATTTAAATTTAAATGCGTACAAATTTCATATTAATGTGATAATATGTATACTCGATTTAATTAAGGCTGAAGTCCATCAAAATTTCGTCAGAGTTTTCGCTTTAAGTAATTTAAGTGCAGTTTATATGTATGTGTGTAAGTGGCATCAGTTGTGCGCAATTTGTAAATTCGTGGAAAATGATGGCAACCAATAAAATACACTTAATTACAAAAACAATATGTGAATAATTAAATTGAAATGAATGGAAGATGCAGGGCGAACGTTTAATTGCATAGGTATAACCGAACCGCAATAACCTAACTGCACGTCCTGCTGGCATCTATCATGACCGCACCCACACATTGACATTGACATATAGCAATTACACTTGACATATGTGTGTGTGTATGGACACTCATGCTCGTGTAAGTGCGGTCGTAAGGGCGACCCAGACCAGAGCTGGCTAAAAGGCGTCCACGCCCATAAATCAACGACTGTGTGAAATAATCAAATGCTGGCATCTGCATAAATACGGCCAATTGATTTATTTGCACGAAAATAAACCAATTCTATAGCTGCCTTTTGGCCAAATTGTAAAATGGTTTGGCTATTTTTACACTAGCTCGAAATAAATTGAAAGGAAATCAACTATTTGTGTTGCTGTTGCTGTTGCTGTTCTCGCTCTTGTTGTTGTTATTTTTGAGTTTGGGCCAAACGCGTCGAGTACATCGTCGTCGTCATCGTTTCGCTGCTTTGTCCTTGTCACCAATCTTAACTTTTCTTTCATTCTCTAGCTTTCGATTTCGTTTTTCTTTCTGCGTGTAATTGCTGAGAGTTGATCCATTAATCTAAATTGTTAACGAGCTGCAGAGCTATCCAGCGGCTGCTGCTGCTTCGTCTTCTCCTCCGTTGCTTTCGCAACGTGTGGCAATGCTGTGGCAATAATTTTGTATTTTCTTATATCTGTGCGTATATTTCAAAACTTTTGCTTGGCTTTAAGCAAATATTTGAATTTATTATGCTTGATTTGTCTGCTCAGCTGCCAGCAAAATTTTTAGTTTCGGTTCCATTTCTATTTTTCCATTTGGGAGGGGGATTCTATAAAAAAAATTGTGAATGTTCTGCACGTAAATCAGTTTGGTTTGTCGCCGCACCGGGCCGCACCGGGCAGGCTAATATTAATAGGCCATAGATATGGAAATATTTTTAGCCATGCCGACAAAACAACATCGCTGTGTGGGTTTCGCACAGAAGTACTTCCAATCGAAAATTCTGGCAAAATATTTCAGCAAACAAAAAACACTTTTTGAGCGATTGGCGAAAAGGTCCATTAGTAAACGTTTTACGACTGAACAAATTGCTCAGTAATTATATGCATAAGTTTATTTATACATGAATGAAACTCGTGGCATAAAATACAAATGTTATTGAAGCAGACAATAGATCTTTGCAAGAGCGGAAACGAATGCGGTCTTTGATCTTCGTATGAATACCGTGAAAGTTCTACACAAAATGTTTAGAGATTTATATAATTCTTTTGATTATTAAATCTCAATTGAAACAGTGGAAATTGGAAGTGAAAATTTATTAAAATAATCTTTAACTTTGGTTTTCTTGCTATATATAAATTTAAAAAATATTTAAAATCTATCCAAAATTTCGATTTCAAAATTGGTTAGGATCTCTAAGATTCTGATTCACCAAAGAATTTTTTTTAAAATCTATTTTGAGTTCTCCAATATGAGAAACAGTCAAGAAATCTAGCCAATAATTATATTTAAGTTTCAAAGAAGAGGCCTTCAGCTTCTAGTAACAACATACCAAGAAAATCATAAGTGATTAAAGGTAGAAGCAAAATCGTAGCCAAAAATCTATGTATGCATTCTATTCACGTATGTATATATATAGGGATGCATTCAGATGGCGCTCGTGATGCTTGGCAGCTGTTGACCCAGTTGGAACTTGGCCATTTAGTGAATTTCTGTAATTAATTTTATGGAGAGCGCTGAGGTCCTCAAGACTTCGGGATGTTTGTTAACAAACTGGAACGGCAAACATTTGGCTGGCCACGTTTTGGGGGCGTGGCAGGCAAATGCTTGTCGCATTTATCCATTGTCATTTCGAGGTTAAGCTAACTGGGCTAAGTGTGGCTAGGTACACACACAGTCAGCGACTGCCTGATTTGGCCAATCAAGTTGGCTTTCCTCTAACGTAAACAAGGCTAGAAATATGTTTCAATACAGCGTGGCTTACCATATTGTTATCGAAGACCTGCATGGCGGCGGCGGGTGCTGCTGCAGCTGCTGGAGGAGAGATGACTTTGCTTAAATCCTGCTTTAACAATTTATTGGTATTTTATGGGTCAAATGCACTCACTTTCACGACGTTGCTTCTTATATAAACTCAATTAGCTGCAAGGAGCTCGGTGCGAGAATATTTCAAAAAATATTTCAAAATCGTTTTTCGCGTTCGGCTCGGTGGCTGGGCGCACTGAAACACGACGTGGCACTAAGCGAGCCGCTGGCGGCGGCTGTCCGTTCGCCGCCTGCAGCTGGCCGTGCGCTGCCGGCGTCGCGGTCGGCGCCGCTGCCGGCATCTGTTGTATTTCAAAATGCTGCAATGTACGGCGAGATTTGTCGTTTTGATTTTTTAAAAATATATCTGAAATATCTATATATGTGTGCGTGTGGAGATGTGCGCATGTAGCCGCAGATACAGATACAGATACAGATAGAGATACAGATACAGATACAGATAGAGATACAGCTACAGCTACAGATAGAGATACAGATACAGATACAGATACAGATACAGATACAGATACAGATACAGCTACAGATAGAGATACAGATACATATATGTATATTTAGATATTTGTATGTTGAGTTTATTTATTTAAATTTGTGCGCCGCACAACTGCGGCTGACGCAGACGCCACGAATGTGCCGCATTTAAATATGATTATTACTAATAATTTCTTTTTTTTTTTCGTTTGTCTTTTTGCACTGGATATTTGTTTTCCACAATTTTCACGTAAGATACATTTATCTAGCTCCATTTGAAAGGTAAATATAAATAATATAATAAATATGTATGTACATATATATGTGTATGTATTTATGAACATGTACTCTCGCATTGTCAGACCGCAGACGGCAGCCATCACATTTGAATATTGCTTTAAAAACTCGGGCGCATTAAATAAAAAATACACGCATTAATATTTATGAGCCTGCGAGAGGGCGCTTCGCTATTGACCCCCGTGCTCGGCTCTAGGGTTCACTGGAGGTATTTCTTTTTTTTTTTTGTTGCTGTTGTGCTTCTGGGTCTGTTTGGTGAGCCGTAACTTTTGTTGTTTACATTTTGTTATTGTTCATTTGCAAATTGCATTTTCGCTTTTTATTGAAATGCTGCGACCAGAGCAGGATATGCTGCTGCCTGCACGAACTGTTACGGGCACAAAAGGCGGCGCATTGGGGGCGTGTATTGATAAACTAAAGTGCACATGTAATGCAAATGCAATCGAGTTATATATTTGTGCAGAACTTTTAGCTTGAGGCCATGCTGCAATTGACACAGTTTATAATTTGTTTGAAAGAGTATTTATGAATAAATGTGAATAAATACTAAAACATTTTTAATTAAGAATCAATTACGATAAAAAATATTCTATCTATAAAATAAAAGTGAATGGAAATGGTAAAAGATTGCTTTATCTTGTCAAGCTCTCGATTTAAGCTTAAGGCCAGATAATTGTCCTGAAAAAAATGTATGCAATCATAGTTACCATCTTTATTATATCTATAATTGTCTGACAAAGATAATAAATATATTTAAATAATAATTAATAATGTAAATAAAATTATTAAAATGGACTTTAACTGTTTCTGTAACTAAACAAAAGTAAAATAATTTTGCAGGCTAAAACTTGCATAAAGTGTAAAGCCGACTTGAAATTAATAAAAAAAAAAAATATAAAAAGAAACTATACATATATTAAAAACGGATGTGATGATAAACAATGTTCGAGATGCTTTTAGCTGAAGGACCCAGCTTGAGATACCCAAACAGATTGATAATTGAAGATTTAAGTGTGCAAAGTATATGAAGTGGGAACTAAAACTTAAAGTTTTAAAGGCTTTTAATATTTTGTGTTCGTTATATAGAATTTATATTTTATTTTTTATTTTATTATTTTATTTTGACATTTTATTTGATATAAATACCTTAGTCTATCATTAGCTCATTTCATACTCACATTTAAAAGATTTTAGTCAAAGAGTTGTTAAACATATTTAATATATTTATTATATTATTACTAATAATCCCTTTCTTTTTATACTAAATATATATTATTATTCTTTAAATTAATATAAAATATATATGAGTTGTTTTGACTCTGCTGAATAATTCTTTTTTTTTTTTGCATTTTTCCTAATTGATCTATTTATGCTAAAAATAATGTTTTTCAATTTGCATTATTGTTCTGGCTTTGTTTTTATTGCTCTGTTGCTCGCTTTTATGACTTCCTCCTACTTCGCGCCGGGCAAAAGAATGCGCCATAATAATCAATATACATAGAAATACATATAAATATATGCATAGAAATATATTATAGAAGTATGTACTAGGTACAGCTTGTCTTGTTCATGTTTGTATGAATATATATTTGCCTAATTTATGCATATATATTTTTTTGTATAATATTTGTTTGTGCAGCTTCTTGTTGTTGTTTGCCTCTGCGCTGTATGTCAAATTAACAACATTGTTTTCTTTTTTTATGAATATGCCTCAATATACCCTCTCTTTATCTCTCTCTCCGACTCTTTCTCCATCTCAGTCTCGATGCATTTTAAAATAGCTCGTCTAATGGCTAAAATTGTTTTTGGAAAACGGTTTTCAGACTTTTCGTTTCTTTTTGTGCTTTTGGCGCGACGACACTCTCTGAGATGCTGAAAGTGATTTATGAACCGCGCGCAGTGCCGCCAGCCGAACATGAAACGCAACAAACTAGGCGTAGACCCATCAATCAGCGCCGGCCGAGCATTAATTGTTAATAACAAAGTTATTTCAATATTGTCAATTACACTTAGCACACATGCCACAAATTTGAACGAAAATGACAGGGCTGTAAAAATCGAAATGAAATGTAAAAATTGATTTTTGCTAAGATTTCACTCGAATGGCGCCGAAAAAGAAAGGAAAGCTCGTCGACTGGGCCGACGATGAGCACTTCTCGAAGGATCGCAGCATCTTCCACATCGAGCACACCGTCGAGTGTCCAATCTTCCAGGTGAAGGCCGACGAGTGCCTCACCTACTTCCAGCAGCGCATACCGGAGCGCGAGTTCCAGCTGATCCGTAACAAGAACGGCAAACAAGTGCCCCGCGAGGGGGCGTTCGAGGTGCGAGTGAGCCAAAACGCACGCACCTCCGAACACCTGCTGTGGTCCGGCTTAACGAAAGGCCCGCCGCGGCGCGACAAGTTCCCGCGCTACGAAACTCTGGTATCGGATGTGCATCGCGTGTTGAAGAAGTTCTATGCGGAAAAGGTGGTTGACGAGGAGGAAGAGGAAGATGAGGACATGTAACCGGCAGGAATGTCCCCCCACCACAAGCTCAACAATGGCGTCGTTTGAAGCTCTGATATTTGGCTTGACATCGTATTAGCATGACAAAAAACAGCCACAAAATAAAGCTAATGCGCTTTACTGTCACAAGAAAATAAAACTTAAAGAACACACACACACATATATGCCAACACCTGTTTGAAATATTATAAATATTAACTGATTAGCAGGCATCTTGTTGCCGTTTCTATACTCTGTAGGCTCTTGAAGAGGTGTACATTAGGCTTGACTGTGTATTAGGTAAAGATTCCTATTTCTTATGGAAAAAGAATCTAGAATTTCACCTCAAGTCTGCAGCATCTTTAGCAGATTTCACATTTATCACACATATCTTTGGGTATCTTAAAATCCTTCAAAGCTTCTCTAATTTCAGTTTTATTTTAGCCATTGTCATTACCTGTCAGGTGCCATGCTGTCGTCGCCTTTTGACAGCTTAAAACGCTAAATTCAAGCGAGATAATTAACACACACAAACACACACTCACCCCCTCACAATTATATATAAATATTAAAAAGAAAAAAGAAATACAATTGTTATAAGTGTGCCGCATTGTCGTCCCATTGTCTGGGAGCTCTTTGAATCTGGCCGCTATTCATGCGCCACCCTCGACCCCGCCGTTGACAATACAAATAACCAAATGCAATTTGAATATATAAACAACAAATGGCACAGAACAGAAAAAGAGAACTAAATAAATAAGAACAACAACAATCAATGGAAACTATTTGATTTGATAACAAAATGGCAAGCAAAAAGAACACTAACCCAAATCTATAACAAATAAATTAGAAAATTGCATCACATGAACGGACAGTGGCAATCGCAGCGAGAAAATTCAAATGAATTTTTGAAATCAAATAAATATAAAATAATAAATAATAAATTTCAATATATGCTTGCTGTTTAGTTAGTATATGTATATAGTTTTATCTATGCCAACTATATCGTAACTAAATTACAATTTTAATTATTATTCGAAATTTTTTATTATTTTTATTTTATTACATATATTATAATTTTAATTATTATTATTTTAAATTTTAATTATTTTTCTTTTATTATATTTTCATATTTTATATACATATATACAAATTAATTTTACTTTACTTTTAAATTCGAATGACTTTTCATTATTTAAAATTTATATGTACTCTTTCATTGTTGCTAGAAAAATATAATTATATAGATTTCTCATTCCTATAAACTCCTTCTCTGTGAAAGATACTCAAGGTTAGCTGCAGTAAATAAGGGAATGCCATTTAAGAGCTTAATTTCAAGAGTAGAAAATAGAAAGAGATAAATGCGCGCTATATGCTCAATCAAGCTGCATTTCCAGGTAAAATCAAATTGTATGAGCTGACGATAAATATAGCTCACAAAGACCTTTTTCTCTGTCAGACGAAATCCAGTCTTCCACTGAGCATGTTCTCTATGCAAATTGTCTCTGTTGCATATTCACTTAAGACTCTTTCGCTCGGGTCACGTCTCTTCACACAATATGCCAGCAGCTTCAACATCTTCGCCTGAATCGCCGTCTGATCCGATCTGGTTTTACTACGGTTGGCGTGTACTTTGCGCATCCAGAACTGCTTCATTTTGTGCCATTGTTGGCCGCTGGGGGGCGTTATGGAAAGGCCAGCAAGCCATAAAAATCCCATGCTCACAGCCGAACCAAATTACAATGTTGCAACAAGAATAACATCAGCAAAACAAGGCTCAGATGCCAGCCACTGTTTGCATGCAGCATAGCGGGCCAAAATGCCACAGAATATGTAGGCGGTTGGTGGTTGGTGGATGGTGGGGCAGTGGGTGAGCTACTGACGGCGCATGGCCGTGGCCCAAAGGGTTTTGTGTGCCATTTGTGCCGGCAACATTTTACCAATAAAATTTGCAGCACAAGTTGCATGCAGAACGTAAAGTTGACATTGCAACCGAGCAGAAGCCCGCCAGCCCCAACTGCTACTTCAACTAGAGCAGCAAGCAGCTGCCATAAAAACAACTAAAATAATAACAGCGAGAGCTACATGAGTTGCGAAGTGTTGGTTGACCCGCTGCTGATTGTGATGTGGATGTTTTTGGGGTGTCACTTGCCGGATCAGCATGCAAATTAGGCTGGTTGCTGGCGGCTGGTGGCTGACGGCTGGCAAGTGCAGATGGCTTTTTGATTGGCTGTCATGGCAGTTGGCAGTTGGCAGTTGGCAGTTGCCTGTCGACTACCGTCTGCCCACTGCCGACTGCCGGCTCTCGGCTGTGCCAAATTTGGCCAAAACAATGTCGGCCAACTGGGCTGGCTGGCCGGACTAATTTAAATATGCGTATCTACAGCACATAAATACGTCAGCTTGCGGACAGTAGCTAAAAGCCAAAGGTCGCACTTCGCGTTCTGCAAATTGGCAAAGTTTGGCGCCGTGGTCTGCTCTTGGCCCGGTCGGGCTAAGCTGCTAATCAGCCATGGCCAAATCGACTTCAGAAACTTTCAAAATCAAATTCGAGCAAATGCCAAAGAATGCAAACACATTTAGCAAGACGCGTGGGGCCTGGAACAGACAAGAGCGTCGCACATCATTAATATTAATAAAGGCTGTAAATAAAATGCCAGCGCAGCCAGCCAAAAATAACAAGCAGCCGCATATTTCAGCCAAAACGAAAGTAAATGAGAGCACAACTGGCGCACAGTGGAGCAGGAATTATAATTAATTAAATTATAATAATTAAATATATTTATTTGGGAATATAACGTGAAGAGTTAGTGCTAGAAGACGAGAGCAAATAAATAAATAAATAAAATATAATAATATAAAAACTATATTACAATACTATATACAAATATTTTAAGCAAAAAATAATGAACAAAACAAAAAAAAAGTTTAAAATAAATATTTACGAATTTTGTGACACATAAAATATATATTTGAAATAATAAATAAATGCAAAAATTTGTTAGTTAATATGTAAATTAATTTAAATTATATAAATAAAATAAAACTTAATATATTAAATACTTTAGTAAATTTGTACTTTGCCCAAACAAATATTTCTAGTATTATTTTATTTTTGGTTTTAATATTAACAATTTATTTATATAAATTAATATTATATTCTATTTTTCTGTGTTTAAAACCCATTCAGAAATGCATTTTTTAATTTTATTAATTAATATAACTATTTTATTTGATTTATTTATATGTTATTTAATTTAATTTAATTTATTTAAGTTTATTTATTAATAGAATTCAAGATTTGACAGCATTTTCGCTACACATTCGCTCACTGTGCCCCAATGTAGCTAGCTGCTAAGGCCACTGTCGCTTATGCTTTTTACAGATTGAGATACTTCGTTGACTGTTCGAAGACGTTAAAAAAAGAACAGAACAAAGAAGCCAAAAAGAATATAAGATACCAACGGATGATTTCAACATATTTAATGCGGCAGGCCCACAAAGAGATGTCAGCGCTCGGCTGCCCACGGCTTGCAATTTATTTGTGTTTCGTGGATGCGGGCGCTTTAATGTGGCCAGCGCGAGGGGCCAATGGAACATCAAATCGTGTGACCAACAAACAAAAAAATGGGTTAATGTCCAGAGCATGCACTGGCCCTGGATCTGGCTCAAGTGGCAGCGACAACGGCGAAGGCGACTGCATGTGTCAACTGTCACGCGCGAATCGAAGGCGAAATTTTGTGCAGAGTGCGTTGAGCCAAGGACATGGCAGGATCTTTGCCAAAAGCGACATCAGCGTGCAAGCACCAAGGCACGAAAGTTCTTGTGGAAACAGACCGCAACGCTTTGCATTAGTTCGTTTTCAGCGGCACACAATTTATTTTTAGTTTGCATCGATTCGGGTTGGAGGCAGCTCCAACTGAAACTACAAGTAAAACGGAGCACGTTGCTTTTTCATTTTTTCTTTCGTTTTTTCGGTTTCTTGCCTTTGCCAAGAAATAATTTGTTTGGCAATTTCATCTGAGCCTGGTCGAGAAATCGAATTTGCGTATGTATATATAATATATACATTTCTTTATGAGTATATATATGATGTAAGGGCTTTTCTTCCAATTAAATACGTAGAAAATGGAAAATTATTGCATAAAATATTTAAAAATAAGTTTTTTATAATTTTCAATGAAATATTTTACAAGTCAGCAAAAGTATATGTGCAAAATAAAAATTGTCTTATAGATGAGTTTAAATATTAAATGAATAAATGAAGGATTATTGTTTATTTATTTTTTTAATGTTATATTTTACTTTAAACGTGTAAATATAATTATATCTAATTCTTACAATATATATCTGTTTTTATTTGTAATATATATAAAATATTTTAAAGAAATGTATTATAACTTTAAATATTATTATTTTTATTATGTAACTTACATAATAAATTATTTTGTGTATAATGAAAAAAGAATGTGCCTTTCGATATATACCGAAAGAATTACTAACAATCTCTGCTTAGATAAAAATCCCTTTGAGCACAGTTTGAAAGCCTTAACGTCTATTTGATAAAGTAAGTCGATTATTTGTATTAAACCTGAATAATTAATTAAAAAAGTGTGAGTACCTTTGTTAGCTCTAAACACGTACTAAGCACATGAAAATCTAAAAGGTTTTTTGTTTAGCTAACGTATGAAACTATAAATGCATAACAAGATTATCTGAAAGTTAGCCCAAGTAATCTCTCCCAAATCTGCAAATTTACACGCAAAGTACAAGCCTTTGCGACTAAAGGACTACAGCTGTTGCACATGCTTTGACGACAGCAGTAGGCCTAGGCCTAATGGCACAATTCGTAGGCATTCTCGCCGAGCCTTGTGGGTGCAATGGAATGTGAAGCGAGTAGAAATGTCAACTGATGCCATTTTGGGGCTTGGCATTTGTTCCGACGCAGTTGCAGGTCAGGCCAAATCCTTTTAATGAACTGCCCTTTTGATTTTCCGCTTAATTGCAACTTGTCACAATTTAATTAACTTGCATTCCGCATTGTTGCCGAAGGGCTTTTTACAAACTGGTTTCATATTGAGCACTTGGCAAAGGTCAGGCACAGTTTCGGGGCACGTGGGAGCCGCCGCTTGCAAACCATGTAGGTAGCTGGGAATACATGTTGCGGCACACGGTCGAACACGATATGAGCCCTCGTCGAGGGTGAACTTTACCCTATGCCGCAGTGTGGGCTAAACGCTGTTCGCCCCCTCGATGCCTCTCTCTCTCTCTCTCTCTCTCTCTCTCTCTCTCCTCTATTTATATATATATATTGCTTCCTTTTTTTATTTACTTGCACATCATAAAGCATAAAAACGATGTGCCCGACTCCCATTCAGCTGGCAATGATTTCTGGGAAAACGCGACTAGGCGGCAGCATTTAGATAAACAGAGAGAAAGCCAATAAACAACAAAAAGGCAGGCAATTAAACGTAAATAATCCGGAAGGCAATTGGGCAGGATGGGGCTGTGGGAGAGCAAAATAAAATAAATTTTCGTGTATACTCCGGGGTGCACTGGGACGGGCATCGGCACCACATGGCGTATTAGTTATTATGCCTTGTACTGGGCAACAGAAGTTGACTTAAGACACACCCACAGCCCACGCGCGTCCAAGCCCACATTTACTAGCTGGTCTTTTTCGCATGAAATTAGTTTTTGGTCAGCGCTAATTAAAATTTATGATACCTGTTTATTTACAAAATATTTACGCGAATTCCCAAAGAGCCAAACCAGAAGCCGTTACTGTTGCTGTTTCTCTTTGGCCAATCGGTCAAGGCGGCCAAAGCCGTATTTTAGCTCTAAATATGGCATCCGCATTATGCGCTCATAAAAAGAAAGCCAGCCCAAAAGCTCATTTACCTCAAATTTAAATAATAAGCAACCTAAATATAAATTGAGTTGAAAAACTCTAATGTGTATTTTCGGTGTATTTAGGGAATGTGGATGGATGGTTACATTATTTTTGATCAGCCTCAACTAATTAAACTTGTTAAGCTTTTATTAAATTTTATAATAATAAGTTTTTAATGAATTCATGCTCAATATTTTCGATAATATTCTTCATCAAAACTGAAACTGCAGAAGTCTTGATATTAATAAAGATCTTGCTGCATTAGTAAATATAAAAGAGAATGTATATAAATCATATGATTAATATCTTTAAGTCTTACGAGGTGTTTTTTTCAAATATGGAGACCTATTTTTTAATTTTTTAAATATTTTTAAAAATTATAATAAGTTTTTTTTACTATAAGTATTTTCATTTTAATTTTGTTAATTTTTTAAAAACATACTTCAATGTTAAGGCTTATATAAGGGCTCACTTACAAGGCATATATTTCTCTAACTGAACTAACTTTCCTCTTCCACTCACACCAGGTGATGTTCTGACTGAGCTGAGTTCACCCAGGTACAGCATGGCACATACCGAAATTCACCTCTCTGCTACTTTGCCTTCTCTTTCTGCGCTGTCAATTAGGCGGCAAAAATAGTCCAGAAATTACAAAATTTATTTATTTCGCTCAGCCGTTCGCCTTGGCGTCATCTGCTAAATGCGATAATTGCAGCTATAAATAAAAATACACTCAAAATGCATACTTACCCAGCGTCTACACGCAGCTACATCCAGCTACTCGAGTCATTAAACTATTTGCATATATGCATGATGGAGGAGGGTCTGGTGCTCCGTTGACAAAATCAAATAAAACAATCGATTTTATACTGACTGAGGCTTCGTTTTATTTAATTTTACATAAATTTTGTTGTTGTTTTTGGTATATATATATGTATATATAATCTCATAAATTAGGTAGGTTTTTTTTGTTTTGTATGGGTATTAAATGTGTATATATGTATATATATATAGAGATTTGTTTTGGTTTGTAATAGAACTTTCTGCCGTACACACATAATCATATGCATATATATATATATATATATATATATATGTATATGTCTATATATAATTTCAATTTCAATAATTGCGATTGCTCAACTCGAATGCAGTTACTTTTCATTATATATATAGACATATATATATATATATATATATATATATATATATATATATATATATATATATATATATATATATATATATATATTATACATATATATATATCTATTTTGTTGTTCAGTAGGTATATATTTGTATATATGAATATAATCATAGGCAGACATATTTATTTTTTTGCGTAACTTCTAACCACATGCCATCTAGAGAGAATACACGTAAATCATGTGGTTGTAGTTGTATTTACTTGTTGTTCTTTTTGTTCTTGTAGTATTTGGGTAATATCCTTGCCTGCCTGTTGTCTGTTTATACATTTATAGTATGATACATTTATAACCATAATAATTTACAAGTTAAATGACTTAGAAATTAATAGTAGGACTTCCTTTGTGGATTACCATACATTACATAAAACATTATACATAATTAAATTTAAAAACATTTCTCATTCACTTTCGGTTTGCTTGGTTGAGTTCTGATATAAGTTATCGCGCGTTGTCATTTCTCGTATTTTATTTAATAATTGATTTCATTATTTGTTTATCGAGTGTTTTTTTATGCCTGGCTTATTTACATAGCGTCCCTTTCAAGTATTCTGTTTACTCATTTCGTTTGGTATATTTACAGAGCACTGGCCCTTGGCCAATTAGCTGCATGTTCTGAAGGATTCTCCTTGAATTTCATTTTCATTTTCATTTTTGTTTTTGTTTTTTATTTTCGCAGACTTTTCTCGAGTTATGCAAAAGTTAAAAGAGACACAAACTCAAAATAGAAAACGATAAACACAAAAATCTCTCCATTTCGTTTGAACTTTAATTTGTTCAAAATACTTGATAACTTTATATATTTAATGTACATTGAGTGTATAGGTACATATATAGATATATATGTATTTTAGGGCTTCAATTTAGTGGCTATACATGTACAATTAATTAATTAAAATACAATATATTTTCGATTAAATTTGTTTTGGTGCATTCTTTAAAAATTGTGCAAAAATACATTTGTCAAAAATTTGTTTTTTTTAATTCATACTTTTTTTGGTGCATACTTTGAGGCGGTGCATTTAAATCACAACATTTACATTTTAAGTGCATTTTACGTGTGTGTTCAAGTGTGTGTGAGTGTGTGTGTGTGAGAGAGTGTGGAGGTGTGCATAGGTTCTTAATAGACGTATACTAAGTAGCTTTAATTGAAAGTGCTCTGCCGAGTGTCTCAATCCGCGTTGCATTTCAAGTTGTTGGCTCAAAAGTTTCAGTTAGGACGGATTGCTTTTAAGCTGCTTGTGTATGAGACAGGATAGTGTAGCTAATAGATTGTTGTTGTTCTGTTGTTGTTGCTGTTGTTCTGTTGTTGTAGTTGTTGTAATGCTATTGCTTCTGCTTTAGACTTGGGTAGGTTGTAGCTAGCTACGCTGCCGCCCTGTCCGAGCGTACACTACAACGATTTTGGTTTTTAGCTTTAAGGTACTTGTGACTACTTATGTTATAGCTCGAAAATATTTTGATTCCTTGAAGAATGGGTAGCGCCTCTGCGGCCAGAGCTTGCTTTGTCTGTGTGTGTCTGATCAACTCGTTGCGTTTCAGTTGTTCTCGGTGCTGTGGAAGACTATTCGCTGCTGGCACAAACTCTGGATGGGCAGTGAGGCATTTGCATTTGATTATCACATAAATGTGCATTGTGCATTGGTGCAATTTGTTAACGCTAATTGTTTAGCAAGTTCGCTCTCGTGCTAATTATCATAATTGAAAATAAATCTATGAATAATGCGTGCAATTGCAGTTTTAATGAATTGCATCAATATTGTATATAAATATATGTGTGTGCCATTATTAATGCATGCCTAAAGTTAATTCATCGTTATTTAATTGGGCTCTTCGCCTGCAACAAAGTTCGCTTCGAAATTGTATTTAAAGCAAGGTTTCGTAAACACGATTAACATTTAACAAGTGCATGCAGTTGATGGAACTAAATGCGTGTCTGTCTGTATCTGTGAGAGTCTCTGTTTGTGTGTGTGTGTGTGTGTGCTTATGTTGTTTGTATAAGTTTTACCGTACTACCTCTGCTGAGCATAATTATTTTCTAATGAACTCGTCCAACTTCGAGTCAAGCGAATTACACAAATTAAAATGTCGTCAACTAAAACTCTCATCAAATCAGAGTCGTTGCCATGCAAATGAAATAAAACAGAGCCGAGTCGACTTTCATGGCTGTCACAGTGCCTCATGCGTGTTCATCTACACACACACACACACACATACACACACGCTCACTCACTCATCTGGCACTCGTGTCGCTCATTTGCAGCGCCTTATCTCGCCATCTGCGAGCGCAGCTCTACATCTGGGTCACTCAAACAGCCCAACGAAAGCTAAAAACTCTACGTGTCAAGGAGACGACTGACTGCGTTGCTTGCAACATGTTCGCTAAGATATCGCGAAACGGCTCTTAAAAAAACAATATTAAATATAAGTATATAAAATATAAATGATGTATATATAATATAAATATAATGTATTAAATTTAAATATAATGTATATAAAATAAATATAATATTTTAGTTTATTTTAAGCATAAATCGAATTAGTTTCTGCCTGCATATGTCTGTATTCATTTAATTATCTCTTCTCATAAATTAAATATAATTTATTTATAGAGTATTTGACTTGTAAAAGAGCGAATTTATTTTTTACACAATATGAAAGTTAATTTGGCATACTCCAATATATTATAATTTTTTTAAATTTAGAGTTTTAAAAATTGAATTTAACTTTTCCCCAATCAAAACAAAAACAAAAAAAAAAACTAAAAATAAAATGAAATAAATTCGTTGACCTAACATGCATAAAAGAGTTAAGCTAAATTAATGGATTTCCATATTTATGGAGTGAAACTAAATTGTATCTAAAGCTGAAGTGCAATAATTTCATTTCTGGCCCAGCTCATGGTCTCAATGGGCATTAGCATCGATACGAAAGTAAATCAATTGGTTTACAAGGAAAATCCCCTCGGCTGACTCGCTGTGAATGGGAAACTTTAGTCAGTGGGCGAAACTTCGAGCTCTTATTTAAATTGTATTTTGCTTTGGCATGGCCAAATCCACTATAATTTGTATGACATTTGCTTATTTTTTCTTTTTTTTTTTGTTATTTGTGCCAACCAACTGCTTGGACAACAATTTGTATCAGCAATTTGCATGCAAAACAGATTGCAGTTATTAGTCTTGGGTATGCTTTGGTCTATTGACGTTATTCAAATCAGATAGGGCATAATTTGTGCGTGTGAGTGTGTGTGAGTGAGAGTCTGGCTCGTATCGCGGGCGGCAATTGTTGCAGAGTGTAGGATATTGAAAGTGGCATTGAATTGCATCAGTGGCTCTGGTTGTGCGCATTGAGTGCAGCTTTTTGCAGTATGTTGTAAGTAGATATATATATATATTTAGGTATATATATGTTTGTTTGTTTGTTTGGCTGTGAAGAAAAAGCAGCCCCGAATCAATGGAACACAACACCTGATGCGCATTGAAGGCCACTTTGCTGAAGAGCCGCCAGCGATACGATATACGATATACGATGCACGGAATACGATATACGCATTACGGCATATGTGGTTGGATGGCTTACAGTTTTACGGTTATAGTTCTGGGGTTAACTGTCAGCCACTTGACGGACATATTTGAGTCTAGCTGTTCTGCATGCAGCCTCCAAAGCGTTAACAAATTGTGTAGGCAGTTTCGGGCTTATGCGCTACTAGATACCCTGTAAGCGATCAAACTTTTCAACAAACTCCACGGGCTCTCTTAAAGTCTAGATAAAAGCTGCTTGATGACACCTAACATTGAATATAATTTTCTTTTTTTTTCTCGATTAATTATGCATAAACATGTAAATATTTAAATTGTGTATATATTTTTATTTTTTATTACTATTATTATATATTTTTGTATTTATTATTGTTGTTTTTCTGCTTTTCCCTCGCCTAGTGCTTTAGTGCTCAGCAAAATTGTGTTGTCTAATATCTGTGTTCTTTACACTCATTGACTAAGTAACATCTATAGAATATATTTTTCGTATTTGTTCTAAAATATTGTGGCTAAACTGCTTTTCAATACCGTCCGTTACGTATGCTCCTTTCCGATTCCCACTCCAACTGCTTGGGCTATCTGCAAATATTCGCTCCAAAAAACCAGCTGTTCTCTCTCCTAACACTCGCCTGCGTTTGATATCTGGTCAAAGATTCCGCTTCATATATGTATTTATGTATATTTTTGTTCATGAAATACATAAACTAATCTAATTTTACGCCCAATGGCTGCTTATTAATTTATTTTCATTTACCTTCTACAAATTGAATGAAAAAATCTAGCCCGTGCATTGTCGAAAAGTTTGTCCGTTTGCCAGTCGTGAAGAGCGTCGGTTGAGCAGACACTCGGAACTTGTGTGTTTGGTTCTTGGCCTGGAAGACCTTCTCTTCGTGGGCTTGATAGCAGACCGACTCGGAGAATGCGTCACGAGGCGCGCCCCAGAGGATTTCTCGCATACTTTCAAAGTTGCTGCCGAAATTAGCTAAGCTTTGGGCTTTGAATTGCACTTCAACTGTTTGAACAACTACGAGAAGGCTAAAATACTTAAGTGGTACTTCAAAGCGGAACTTCACTGTAAAGTTTTGCTTTGCCAAATAATGTCAGGCAGTCGAAAATTAAGCAGAAATTATTAAGGCATGCAAATTGTGTGTGGGTGAGCATATTATAGAGTATTGCTAAGGTGAGAGGACTTACTGTATGTGTGGGTGTTGAGTCTCTGCTACAGCTCTCGCCATATGCTGTGCTGTGTGTTGTGTTGTTCTTGTTGTTGTTGTAGTGGAGAGACTTTGGGTAGGTCTTTCAGAGAAATAACGAGAAAAAATTGAGGGAAAACTTGCGAGCATTGAATAAAAGAATTCTCGAATACCCAGAATGCAAATGGAAACTATTAAGAACTGTTGAAAAAGTAATTAAAAACTTGCTCTTAACTGGAATTCTGTGCATATTCTCAGCAAACATAATGCGATTAACAAAAGAGAAGAGACAATTTAAAATGTTGACAACTTGTTCAAAGGGAAACACGCATCTGTTGTGGGGGAGAGAAGAGTGTCCACAGAGAGAGAGAGAGAGAGAGAGAGATATATATATATGTATAGTATATGAAATTAGAAATGCATTTGTTTGGTTTTGTTTTCAGTGTATATTAAGTTGTGTATTTGTTTTCTTCTTCTTCATGTATAGTTTTTTGTTGTTTTTCTGTTTTGTTGTTTGTTTTCTGTATATTATAATATTCGTATATATAATTAATTAATATATATATATGTATATATATATTTATATATGTAAACAGTAAATTATAATGGAATTATAATTATATTAAAAAAAATGGCCGCAAAAAATGCGTACATTATAGATCATCATCATCATCGTCATCGTCAACGTGTTCTTTTACAAATGAAAAACTTCAACAGAGAGAAAGAGAGGGTGAAAGAAGAAGAGAGACAGAGGCAGGCTAAACTTATGTACAGCAAATACAAATACAAATACAAATACAAATACATACAAACTATAAATAGTTCGAAATAAGAGTTCGAATTTGGTTTTTGTCGTTTCCTTTTCGTTTTCTCAATAGTTGTTAAAAAATTGTGCGAATGGCATTGCATTGAGACCATTTGCTACATTAATAGTTAAAGTTAATTTTCGTTTTTCCTTTTTTTTTTGTGTTTCCTTTTTTTTAATATACAAATACAAATAAATACAATTAGTGTTATTTTTATTTTCTTTTGTGTTTCTCATTTCGTTATTTCGACTGACTGTGTGGCATGAGTGTCTGCTCTATACTTAAACGGTATGTGTATATAATTTTACTGTGTATATGTGTGTGAGAGTGTGTTTGTGTGTGTGTGTGTGTGTTTTGCTTATGCACTTGTATATGTGTTTTACTTTAAACATTTAACAATTATTTGTTATCATATTTGCTTGTTATATGTTTTAAGAAACTATTTTTCGTTTTTTCTTTGGGTTTTGCTAGGTTTATGTTTTCCACTTTTATTTTCGCTATGCTTAAATTATATGTATTTAATATACTTGTTGTACTAAAAATAAATAAAGTGTCGAGTTCTTGTCGCAAAATTCACACAAATTATGGAAAATCAAAATTGTTTCTCATTGGTATTTAGTTAATAACATTTATATACAAATTTGTACACACAATTTGGTTGCCCAATATTCAAGTCAGGGAAATGCAAAAAACAAAAAATACAAATATATATTCGTACGATCTTCGTTAGGAAAACTAAACTGTAAAAAATAATGTAAGAGAAATCATGTATACATAGACAAATATCGAAATGAACTAACTTATGTGTATTTACATTAACGCACACCAAACTAACGATAGATATTCATGTTGCTCTATTTCGTATTATAAAAGTTGATCATTTGTTTCTTTCGCTTCGCTTTTGTTGCAGTTTAAAAAGTTGTTTTCGTTTTTGTTTCGGTTATAGAAAAATAGGCCAAAAATAGATGTATATATGTATATTTTCCATTTTGTTTTTGGTTTCTCGTTCGTTTCAATTCTCATTCAAAAATGTCTTTAAAATTTCCATCGGTCGCCTTACATTTGGTTTACTTTGATTTGTGTTTGTTTTATTCGGGGTTTATTTAGTGCGTTTTCCAAGGATTTCTTTTGTGCATAATGTTTGCCAGGATTATATGCATACACATATATATTTTTCATATACACATATATATATATTTTTTTCTTGCTATTCACGTTAAACATTTATTCGATTTTGGTTTTGTTTTGTTTTGTTTTTGGTAGTAAGCAACATTTATGTAGAGTTATTATACCGGTATAGAAATCGATTATATCATTTGTTATTAATATTATCTTTTATATTTAAAGGTGGGTTATTTTGCAGTTATTAATAGAAAATGAAAACGTCAATCGATGAAACAAGAGTGAAACGATAAGCAATAATATACTCGTTATTTACGATTTATATTGAAAACATTGGCTTTTAGTATATCATATTTTAACGAAGATCGGGGTCTACAGACTGGAGACTTCATTTTATCTTCTTTTAATTTTAATTTTAATTTTTCTTTTTTTTTTAATTGTAAATTGCATTTCTTTGCGCATTTGAGCTGTGTGTCAGCACATAAGAAGAAGAAATAATAAATCAAAAATGTATCCACAAAGATCTCATTAATTGTTTATAATTACTTGCATTTTATACGTACTGTGTATAAGATATGAAATTTTATTGCTCGCAATTTCATATGTTATTTTCGTAAATAAAACTGATTTCGTTTCGTTTTTCATTTGTTAGTTTTATGCTTAATGCTTACATAAAAATTGGCATTGAAGGTTGTCGAAAACAAAAAGACAACAAAAAACAAATAAATACGTTTTAATAACTCCCAAAAGACGTTAATAAGCTTCAAAGATTTTGCCTTGGAATCTTTAAAAATTAATTTAGTTATTTATTTTTAATTGGTTAATTTGGGTTTTTTTAAAATTGTTTTGCCATGTCGCATACACAACCGTTTTTTTGTTTAATTTTCTTTTTGTTTTTCTGTTGTCCGTCTGTTTCAAAATTTGCTTGATTGTTTTCTTAATTGATTGCTTGTTGGAACTCTGTATGCATCATAACGTTAATGGATAATAATATATATTTTTTTCATAGTTTTATTCTTATTTTTTTCGTAATGACATTTTTACCTTCAGCACAGTCAACGGTTGTATTTGCGTTCATCTTAGCCGAGGAACAGAAATCAGCGAAATCAAATGGCGAAGTCAGTATGAAATAAATATATATACTTTTGATTTTAATATAGTTTTCACTTAGCGTTTTTACAGGCCTTTAACTAAAGTATATTTTATTCTTTATTCTGTAATTTTTTTTGGTTTTATGTTTTTTTTTTTGTGTTTTTTGCATAAGGTTAAAGTTGTTGTTTCGTTATATATTTATAAGTCCATTGTTAGTTAAATATACTTGATTTAAATAAATTTTCTTAACTACGAATAGCTGCCATTTCCATGAGAACTGTTTCACATATGAGAGAAAACAAAACGTGAGCTAAAAATGTCATACTTAAGAGAATAGAGACGTAGGTGCAGTAATAAATATACAAAATGATTCTGAAATGATCCCTACATACAGATGAGAAAGTTAGGCTAAAGCACACAACAAAACAAAAGAAAATAGTCCAAAAATATATGTGAAAAATGCATAAAAATTTATGTACAAAATATCTCGAATGTAGAAAAGCTCGGTTTTTTGTTTTGTTTTAGCATAGTAATAATTGTAAATCAAATGCATAAGTGTTTCGTCATAAATCATATAAACCTCAACTATCAATCATAATAAGTATAATCAAGTCAAGTCTTTTTGTTATGTAAATGTTATACCTTCATTGTATTAGTTTGTAAATGTTTTCCTGCTCCTCTTGCCTTTTCTTTATGTTATTTGTATACATATATAAGTTTAAACATATATGTATATATATAAATATATATGAATATATATATTTAAATATCATTTATACACTCGTAGACCATCGGCGTCTTTAGTTAGCGTTCATATCATTCGAATGATAATCGATCGTCGCATTCGTATTCATATTATCAGCATTATCATTGCAATAAAACCTATGTCAATTTTTAATTGTATATTTATTTGTTATATGTATATATTTACTATATATAATTAATGTCTGCTTTTTTCATAATTATTTTATTCTCATTTTTGTTTTTTATTTATTTTTTTGGTTTGTTTCTTCATTCTTCATTTGTGTATATGTATATATAACCCATTTGCTCTTCCCCTACTGCCAGCTCTTCAGCTTGCGCTGCCATCATTTACGCATTTTTTGATTTACTTTTAATTTCATTTTCATTTTCTTTTTCTGCTTCTTGTTTTTGTTTTAGTTTATCAATAATTGTTTGCTTTCTTTCGCATTATTTTTTTCTGTTGCATTAACTGTTGCATTTAAACTTTAATACACGTATAGTTAAATAATGTACACGAAATATATATATATATATATATATATATATATATATATATATATATATATATATATATATATATATATATATATATATATATATATATATATATATATACACATATAAATATATATATTACATACATTTATATATTTATATATATATAGATATACAAATGCATTTGATGTATATAGGTATATATGTATATATATATATTCTTTTTGTAATACATATATATTTGAATACTTTTTAATAAATACTAAAAATAGCTTAGGCCCGATTTAATGCGCAAAACAATAAGAGACGACTGTTTTTTACTTTTCGAAATTTTAACGCCATTTTAGTAAATTTATTTTGGTTTTCTTACGGTTTCTTATTTTTTTCTGAATAGCTGCTTGATTTGTAGTTTTTTTTTCTTATTTATTTTTTATTTTTTTATTAAGTTTTAATAGTGTAATAATAATAATACAAATCATACCTTTCTTCACATATATATTTGTTGCCAGTATTAGTAGGTTTTTGTTTTTACTTGGAATTTTTACATGCCACAACTTAGCATTTTGTTCAATACGTTTTTATTCTTATTTATTTGGGTGTGTGGGCAGGCGGGGTGGTTAATATGTGTGTGTGTGTGTCTGTCTGTCTATGTTTAAACTTAATAGGTTTGCACGATTAATGTTAAATATGTAGCGTAAAACTAATTGTAATTTATGTTTAACGTGGGTTCTCTAGGTGTCGTTTCAAGTGTGTGTGTGTGTGTATGTATGTGTGTGTTTATCAAGGTGTGTCTATGTGTGGACTTAACGCCCCCGCGCCCAGCGTAGTAACGCATCCGCTAACACATCCAAATGAGCTTTCGTCTGCAATGGAGCAAAAGACACAGAGTGGGGAAAATATGATTAAAGATATATCATTTGTGCCAGGTTAAAGGAAGAGGACTTTTATATGAGATGTGTCAGGGCTTACCGTCTTGTAGAACATGCAGGATCTTCTGTCCTCATCCTCGCCCTCCGGGCAGTCAATGAAGCCATCGCACAGCACGTGATCGTCTATGCAGCGATAGCGTCCCTGCAGGTCCGGTGTGGGGCAAGCGAACCGCTCCATGCCATCCATTGCGGTGGGGCACTCTGCAAAGCACAAGAAGTGGGAAATGTGCGGAAAATGAAACAGGTTGCTAAGTTAGACCAAATACTTTTTATGCATAATGTTGGCAAGCCAAATCAGGTAACAACTTTCCACATAAATCGTTCACGCTGCGTGGCAAAACTTTGCGCACGCTAATGTCCGCCATGATTTGCGTCTAAATGTTGCAAGTTGCAACGACACCCGCATAAAAGTATGCTATGCCATTTGGCTTGCCTTTCCGCTCTCTTCCTCTCTCTCGCTCTCTCTCTGTCTCTCACAGCCATTTTGTATACTTGGCTTCGCTGTCGATGTTGCCGCTCAGCGGCGCACGCTGTTATAAATAGTTGCACGCTTGGTACTTTACTACTTTGCTTGCTGGCTGGATACCCATTTCGCCGTTTCCAGCATTGGCGAATCAGCCTGCGCTTGCAGCGACTCAGCAGCAGCAGCAACAACAACAACAGAGAGAAAAACTTTATTTTTTGTGGCATTTCTCTACGGTTTTTTTTTCGCTCTACAAACAAATACATAAAAATAAATCACTTGTAGGACATGTTGGCGCCTCCGGTTTAGTTTCAGCCACACACACAGAGAAAGAGAGACAGATAAAGAGAGAGAGATAGAGAGAGAGAGAGAGACACACACACACATGTGTGCCATTGTTATTGTTGCTCCTGGCTACATGTTTGCGTATTGAGATTTGTTGAAGTTGCCCATATAGGTTTACCCCCACCTTTATGCCTGCCCCGCCCCACTGCGTCCCCTTTCCACGCTAGTTTTTGCAATTTAGCTGCGCTATTTTTATACCAGCGATTGGAAAAAATGTTACTGCACTTTTTGCCCCGATGTGCGCAGAGACATGGATTGTTGGCACATTGTTGTGCTGCCCATAGACAATTTTACCAAATGAAATGAAATGAATGAAATTCATTCGACAACACTTTTTTTTTTGCCTTTTGTATTTTGATCAACAAGATGCTGTTAACAGCATATTTATTTGATAAGCATTTAGTGTGAAGTTGTTATTTTTTGGCAGGCAATTTGTAAGTGAATCAACTTGAGGAGCTGTTAATTTGAGAGTATTTAATATTGCATAATTTATAGTATTTAATAATATTTTATAGCAAGATTTAATAAGAATAATCTTGATGATTCTGCAATGCAAGTCTGCCTCCAAATGTCTCTTCTCATATAAGTAATACTAATTTTAATGAAATCCGCCTACTTCTACTTCTTCTTCTTCCTCTTTAAAAGAAGTAATACGATCTGCTGGCTGGCATTTGAAATATGTGCAGCATTCGCATATTTCATTCACAGGCGCTGAAAAGTAGGCAACACTTTTACACACAGCAGTCATGACAGCTGTAGTTTACAACCCGCCCATTCATTAATGCGGCAATGCTCAAGTGCCTGGCACACACACACACACACACACACACACACACATAATTTTACACACTCTCTCTCACACACACACATGCACATAAACATAACAATGCTAACTAAGTGCCTGCCCTTCAGCACTTGTCAGCCGCCAGTCCTGAGCTCTACTCAAGTTGTCAACGCTCGGCGCAAGAAATAAAATTGCGACTCCCCATTCACAGTTGCATATCTGAATCTGCTGAATCACCTTGCAGCGCATTAATGCACATTACAAAGCCAACAACAGCAACATCCGCTCCAGCAGTGGCAGCTGCAGCTGCACCTGCAAAAAGTGCATAAGCAATGCGCGCAACTTGACACTCAATTGTTTAGCAGGCGCAACCCCAGGCCGAACGCCCGAGCGCCCGCTCAGCTGGTGGCACAAGCCCCTTCGAGCTGGAGCACTTGCCAGTTGCTGTTGGCTGTCGCTGTCTTGCTGTCTAGCTGTTGTTGCCTGTAAGACTGTCTGCCAAATGAAGTCGGCATCATGTTCGCAGTTGTCTGCTGTCAGCAGGAAATCAATTGATGAGAGCCAGGTGCAAAAAGTTGTGACGCCCACGCCTCGTTAGGCAGGGCAGCAACATCGCTCACTATATACAGCCAAAGTCCCTGGCGTGCCAAAGAGCCATTTGCATTCTGAAGAGCCCGAAACGATGATGATGATGGCGATGACAATGTCGCCACCAGCGGCGTCGCCGATTGCCATTTATCAATGCGCTTCGCGGTCGCCGCCGCCATCGCATTTAATTGCGTCAATGGATACTTGGGCACGTTTGGCTGCAACTGCCACTGCCACGCCCACGCCCACGCCCATGCCCATGCCCATGCCCACGGGCTCACCCGCCCACGCGCAGCTAACAGCTCATATTTATGCTGATTTCACATGTCTCGATTGCAGTTGCCGCACGCCATTTGCATATGCATGAATTAAGGCGCATTGCGTATACGCAGCGTTGACCCAAAACGCTTTTTATGTGCGACGCCCATTAGTTTTATGGGTTTCTTGTTTTTTATTCTCTCTCCCTCTCTCACTCGCTCTCTCTCTCTCTCTCTCTCTCTCTCTCTCTCTCTCTCTCTCTCTCTCTCTCTCTCTCTCTCTGTCAGTTTGTGGCTGACCATTATAACTAACCGTTAGCACAGTGCTAACTGCTGTCGCTGCAGCTATTGTGCCATTTATATTGCAGTTGAGCTCGTGGCTCGAGTCAAGCCATTGCCGTTGTCGACAACCCACATTTTGTACTTTGAACTTAATTTCACACACAAATAGCTATGCAGCGAGAGGCGGAGTGGGAGCCGCAGCACAACTTGCAACTTGCAACATGGCTAAAAATTTTTGGACGAGCTTCTTATTGTTGTTGTCGCCCTATTCCTTCCCAGTCTATTTGCCATGTTTTTGTTTTTTGTTCTTTTTTTTTTTTGCTTGTATGTCGTCTGCTTATGGGCCAAGCGAGGCTATTGAACTTTAAATTGATTTTTGTGCGCACGCCCACACCTCGGGCAGCCAGCGTTTGTGCAATAAATCGAAATAAGCCCGCACAAGTTCTTATGCAGTTTTATTTGTGCTGCAACTGCAGTTCGGCGGGTCGCTTTTCAGTTACATTTTCGTTTCGGTTACTATTCCACAGCGCCTACAGGTAGCCAACAAAGGCTGTCAAGGCAATTTTTCAATTATAAAAGAGAGGTAAGCCTTTTTTATACTTTATGGCAATGGAAATCGGCTTGAGCTGGCTTTGGCAGTTAACTGAATTTCAGACCTGGCAAAATATCGGTTATTTCTTTTTATAATATTTTAAATATTTTTTGTATACATAAATATAGTTTGAAATAATAATATAACACTGTTTTAATGGCGGTAAATAAAAAAAAAAACAATTAAGTTTGCATAATTAAATATCTTTATCAAGAAAACTCAATAAAAAGTCGACACTGAAGACTACCGAATTAGTAAAATAAAAGAGGGAGTATATAGTACATCAAATGAAAGAAATATCGAATAATTATTATAATATATATATTTTTAAAATAGTGTTCAGCTAGAAATAGTTGCAAAAATACATTTTACTTGCAGTATAATAGGGCATACAAAAATATCTTGATCAAAGTAAACTGAAAAAAAGTTAATTATTACAATATATCAAATGCAAGAACATATATTTTTAAATGAATTAATAAACACGTTAATATAATTATTAAATATATTACTAAAAATACCATTTTTAAATATATGTTTTGGAGTATATTATTAAATATGTTATCAAATATATTATTAAATATGTTATTATGTATTAAATATATTTATTAATATATGTATTTTGAAAACATTGAATATATTATATACAAAATATATTAATAAAGATATTATTAAATTTACTTTTAAATATATTTTTTTTAATAATTTTATACATATTTTAAAAAATGTTTTCAAATAAATTTTACATATATTCTTAAATATACATTTTAAATAAATACATATTTTAAAATATGTTTTTAAGTATATTTTTTAAAATTATTTCATATATATTTTTAAAAATGGTATTAAATACGTTTTATAAAATATTCTCAAATATATATTTATAGCTGAAACTATTCTATAATAACCTGTTTTAACTGCGGTATATTTAATTTTCAACACTTCTGTTAAATTATGAGTCCCTAAAAAATGTATCCATTCCAAATATTGACATAAAAGGCGAAGTCTTTTGAATAATTACAATAAATAAAGAAGCTTTTAAAGTGTCTTAGTTGCAGCTGGTTCGTCTATTTGCTGTCCCTTAAGAGGCGCTTAAGAAAAAGAAAACCGAAACTTTTCGACAGCTAAATCAACTTTTCGACTTTTATACAGAAGAATGCTGCACTTAAAATTTGTTTTATTTTCCTTCTATTTATTCAAATATGTTTGCAAACTTCTGGGAGCTGGCTCGCAGGGCAATACAAGCTGCATCGATAAGTATGGCTGCAGCTTATGCAAATTGGGCGAAGAAGTTTGACACGGAATGCCACGAGCGTGGCAGCTTGAGAGAATCAACGCATGTTGACACTAAGACACTCAGCAGCAACAACAACTATGACAAACAAACAACAAGCAGAGCAAGAACAACAACACGTCGAGAGTCAAAAAATCAAAAGCATAAAAAGGATTTGGCTGTTGCCAAGTCGCAGCTGAGTAGCGTATCAAAAGTCGTGGTAAGTCGAGGGGTGGGATGGGGAAAGGGAGCTGTTGAGAGTGAGCGAGGCTCCATAGTAACTATGTGTGAATGTGAGTGTGTGTATGTGAGTATGCAATTGCTATTTGCTATTTTTGTCGACAGGGTAAGAGAGAGACAGAAAGAGAGAGAGATACAGAGAGAGAGAGAGAGAGAGAGAGAGAGAGTGCGACATGGCGTATACGTGATGCAAGCGCTGCTCCCTGTGAATGAGTGGAGTTCGCCACAAAAATAAGTCGAAAAATGTTGTAACAAAGTTCGAGCGAGAAAACCTTTTTCGCCCACTCCCAGCAAGCCAACAGCGAAAAGAGCCAAAAGAGTCAAAAAGAAGCCAAAAGAGCCAAAGCCAAAGCTGAAACGCCTGTTGTCTCGTCGGCATGGCGCCTAAAATGCTGCCAACAATAATAACAAAACCCACGAAACGAGAGCGCGCAATGCACACTAATGCACTCTCTCTCTCTATGTGTGTGTGTGTGTGTGTGTGTGTGAGGGCGTCGTCTGCAGGAAGCGCCAGCAAAAGGAAACAGCGCGCAACGATTTTGCAGCTATAAATTGATAGTTTTATGTGGCGCACATAAACAGGCAGCAGGGAAAAACCAGAAAAGAAAAACAACCGAGATGCTGGCTAGCTCGGGCTGCCTCTGGCTCTGGCTCTGCCTCTGGCTCTGGTTGGGACATTAAACTCGCATCTTAACGCACCCACACAGGGACAGTGCCTGCGCTGCATAAAACAAAAGCAGAAGCAAATTTATAAATGACAACTGCCAAATTGATGGGCATTCATTCACCTCCAACCGGGCGCCTGCCCACCTGACCACCCCGCCCATCTCCCCGCACTCCTTTCACTTTTCTTCTAGCCCGAACAAAGCCCATTTACCATGTGCCGGCTGTCCTCGTCCTGTGTCAAAAATTGAATTGAATTTATTTTCCTTTCTTGACTTATTTTATTTTATTCATCTCCGTTTTGCCGACAAATTGAGGATCCTATCCTGGGTCTGTGTGTTGTCAACGCGTCCCTTGCATTTATGAGGCCGTCGGCTCTCCTGGCGGCTGTCATAATTTCGGCAGGTGTTGCTGCCACCGTACAGGCTGTGCTGCCGGCTGTACTCTAATGAGGTTTTGATTAAATTTTCCGCTCGAATATATTCTATGAAAATTTGTCGGTATTTTTATTTAAGCACTCCGGCTGCCATTTTAGCATTTTTATCGCTCGGCTTTTGTATTCGCAGCCTGATTTTTGCCTCAATTTTGTTAGCATATTTCCAATTTTTCTTTCTTTTTCTTTCATTTTTACCACCAACACCTACGCAGCCTCGTACACATTAGCGAATAGCTACTTTTTGGTATCATTTAATGGAAAATTTCTGTGTCTGTTTTTTTTTTTTTTTGTTGTCTTATTTTCACTTTGACGAACAATGCGTGAAATACGCAGAATTAGGAAATGTATACGAAATAGCTGCAATAGGCGGATGTGTGTCTGTAGCCCACAGGCAGCATCTGTTATTGTCAGTCTGTGTGTGTGTGTGTATGTGTGTGTCGCGCCCACTTCACATTTAGCGTAATTTAATAAGTTGATGCCTCGTTTGACGCTACTGTTGGAAGCGAGCAACAATGCCTGCCAGCTAATTGCAGACATGCGACACTCGACATGTGTGGGCAACCATTTGAAATTACATATGTGCATATTTCGCTGTGCCATGCCAGAGCAGAGCAAAGCAAACAAAAACAAGCTCAAACACAGGCAGCCATCGATGGACCCGACACACTCAGCCAATCGACTAGATTGTGAAGAGCCAGCGAGCGACATGAGAAACCTTTTAGTTACTGTTTCTACAGCTCAAACAATAACAGGAAAAACAAGCAAGCCCAAAATTTGAATTCATATCGTTCGTTTAGAGACCACAAAATGAGTAGGATGAACTGAAGACACCCTCTGATCACTTAAAAATTCTTATATTATGTACGTATATATATTAGAATATATCAAATTAAAATTCCGAAATAAATGTAAACTAAATTAGAATATAAATAACAAAATATAAAATTTTTTTTAAATAATAAAAATGTAAATAAATAATATATATTGAATAAAATATAAAATATATGAAATAAATAAAAAAAATAATAATAAAATGAAATAAATAATTTAAATATACTAAAAAAATTAAATAAATGTATAAAATAAAAAATATATAATATAAATAGAAAAAATAGAAAAATAAATAAGTTAAATTCAAATTACATTTCGAAAATATAGTCAAATTCTATATCAAAGCTAAATCTTTATCCCTTAGCTACTATTCTGCCTGCAAATAGAAATATCCTCCAACAACCTTGATTGCGAATCTCTGCAGATTATCTGCTATTAGCCTGGCTGAAATACATTCCAACTGTAGCTTAGTAACTATTTCGCCCGCAGCTTACATTCATATGCCCTGCATTAATAGACTATTTCATCGACCAGCCACACACAGCAGCTCGTCCCCTTGTTTATGGCCTGTTGCCAGGCCAGCGGGCTAAGTGATGTGCCACCCCAGAGCGCTTAATATGCAAATTGCTAATGTCCGCTCACTGCACACTCCACTCCACTCCACTTCACTCCACTTCACTCCACTCCAAGTGTGCAGTGCACGCATGCTAAACTTTTCATTTTGTAAAGAAACTGTTGCCTTGCTGGCTTGACCAACAAATACTTTTACACAATCTGTTAACTTGGCTGGCAAATGATGAGGCAGAGCTTAGTCATTCACAGTTTTAGAGCCATATTCTTTTTATGTGCTGACGAGTTTATGCTGATGAGCGTGCATTAAAAATGCAATTTGTAATTTGAAATTTGATTTGCCGAGAGCGATATTAAATGTTAATTATCGTATTAATATAAAATATTAAGTATACGCCACGCTGTCTCTCACTCTCTTATTTATTTGCATTTGAAATTAAAATGCGGAATAAATTTCGATGTTATTAATAGAAATTAATGAAAACGATGCGATTGATCTTGACATTTGAGGTTGGCAGAAATCAGAAATCAGAAATAACAACTGTCAGATAAAATTAAGATTGGCCACAATCAGAGAGCGAGAGAGAAAGAGAGAGAGAGAGAGAGACGGAGAGTGGCACACTCACATGCTGAAAAACTCAAAGGGGCAATTTGCGAGGAACTTTGGCTAATCTGGCCAAAAGCGTGCCAATGCCTTTCAACAGTTCACAATTTAGTCAAGGAAATGGCAATGCTTATATATTTTAATTAACTTGGGCCCCTAACAACACTGCGAACACTCACACACACAAAACACACACACACACACACACACTGACAGACAATCAATGTGCAGCTTTTAAGGCGCGGCCACGACTCAGCATAACAGACACATACTATTTTTATATATATATAAAAGATATGTATATATATGTATGTATATATAATGTATATACATGTCTGACAGTCATAAGACAAAGCATAACAATGGCAACGGCAGCGACTGTGGCACTGGCAAGGACAAAATGGCCAAATATAGCAACAAACAAAACGAGGCAAATAAAGAAGCAACAAACCATCAACAGTTTGATATGCCTCGTCTGTGCTCACACACACACACACACACGCACACATACACTCACGCGTCTGAGTGAAACTTTTGGGAATTGCTGCTTACACATTTGTAATCTTGTCTTGTCTTGTGCCACACACACACATACACACACACACACACACACACACAGCAGCAGCGAGGCAACAACAGCAGCTACCCAACGTGCCTGCTCCTGCCGCCAACACCATTTACCAGCTCCTCAGCTGCTTTCTGGGTGTGCCCCTTGGCAGGCATATTCTATTTTTAGCTCGCATATAAAGCATGCGAAAATGTTCCTTACGTTTTTCGCTGTTTTTCCTTCTACTTCAGCTTCAGCTTCAGCTTCTGCTTCTTTTTCTTCTTCTTCGCGCTGCTTCGCTTCGAGTGTAATAAAAACTCATATTTTCGTTTCGTTTCGTGTCGTTTCGCTTCGGCATTTATTTATTTTTTTTTTTTTGCTTGCCAAATTAAATGATTTTGTTAACGCGCGCTGGTTTTTTAGCTTTAGCTTTTACTTTTTACTGTGGCAAAGGACTGCGGCGCCTTTGTCATGCTGCGGCGACCTTTTTTCCTCTGGCCAGCGACAATCAATCGATGCGACAACAGCGCATTTCGCATGCATAAATCTTAAAAGCGAATGGAAACTTCTTAATTGGCAATTAAAAAGCGTTAAAAGCGCGTTAGAGCCAAAAAGTAATGGCCATTAAAAGTTTGCAGGACACATGCCCCTGACCGACGAGCAACTAAGACGAAGGACATACATAATTGAATGGGTGAAGTATGAAGTAGAACTATAGTATGCGGGATATCAGACAGAGAGTGGGAGAGTTGACAACATTCAGACAGTTCTCTACTCTTCATATTCAAATAATATGAAAAAATATCTTGTTTTTTGTAAGCTTCTCAGTTTCAGTGTGCTGGAAGTTTGAAGCTCAGCTCATTCTATTGTAATTAATATAAAATGCTGGCGCACTCTAGATACATTTATAATGAGCTTGGCAACGCAGCCCTGGAGGCGGTGGTATGCAGCTAGACAGCTCCGTCTTAAACAGGACTCGGCTGCTTTGCCATATTTTGTCTATATAAATTAATGATGTGCCGAGGGAAAACGTTTATAATCTAGCTAAAAGAATTTCTATCTCACTCTGCCTCTCTCTCTCTCTCTTTCTCTATCTCTCTCTCTCTCTCTCTCTCTCTCTCTCTCTCTCTGTCTTTCTGTCTCTCTTCTTTTTTGTTGTTCTCAAGTTGTCTGTTTTATTTTCATACTTTTTGTGTGTCAATTTAAAATTATTCTTCTAATTACTTTAATTGATCGCCTAAAGGTCAAAGGGAACGCAGCAGAGATGTGCGCTAAGCTGTTAGTACGCATTATCATATGCTCAATGCTCCGACATGTGTATTGGTAAACAGAACAAAGGCTGCTGCTGCTGTTGCTGCTGGTTGCCACAGAGGAAGGCAAGGGACAAGCCTGCATGGCAAACAAAAGTGCGAACGATTATTATTTGGGTTTGACGTCAAAGCCTTAAACGCCAATTACAAGGGGCACACATACAAGCCTATATGTGTTCGTTCACACACACACTAACACAGACAAATGCATATACATATATAGAACGCCATTTTTACCTGCTACGTGACAGTCACACACACACACACACATACGCACCAAAGCACACACAATTGACACACTAAAATTTTAATGTAGCATACTTTCAGGCCGCATACTGCAAATGACAAGAACGTTGCGAGAGAGAGAGAGAGAGAGAAAGAGAGGGCAGAGAGCGCACGCAGTGGTCGGCCTCTTCTCTATTTAACACTCTGCCAGCGCACGCCATCTCCCGCTGACTCTTTCACTGGTATTTGTTAGGACTTTTAGTGTCTGTTTGTTGTGACCTCAACCACCTGACCCCTAGAGTCGCGCTGGCACAGTGGTAAAAAAAAAATAAATATAAATAAAATTAATACAAAAATAATTATAAATAAAAACATAAATAAATAACAATATTAATACATAAATATAACAATAAATAAAAGAATATAATAATAAAATAAAATAAATGATAGAAAAATAAATGATTATATGAATTAAATTAATATAAAAATTAATTGTAATTAAATTGTAATGAAAAAAAAAAATAGTATTAAATAAAAAAATTCAAATATTGATAAATATTTTCTAAAACAAAAAATATTCCACAGGAAAGTAATTATACGACTTAAGAAAATTTGTAAATAAATCAAAATTATTTGTTATTAAATAAAAGTAAAAAATATTGTTAAAATATTTAAAAAATATCTAATAAGTGTTAAAATATACTTTTATTATTATATTAAATATATATAATTTTTAACCATTTTTTATGTTTTTTTTTTTAAGTTTATAAGCCCTGTTTTATTCATTTAATTTTACATCACACTCCAACTGCAGCTAACCACAGTATCTTCGACCTCCTCCTCATCTCGGCCTTTGTATGAGGCCGCAACAACAAATTTTTATGTGTTTACCTATTTGCGCAGGCAGCGCACGCAGCAAGAGCAACAGCGACTGCGACAGCGGCAGAGGCAGCGGCTCGGGCAGAGCTCATTTGCGCCTTGTTTTGCAGGCACAAACGAGGCTCACGTAGACGCCAATGAGACTTGAGAGAGAGAGCACGAGTGGGGTAGCTGGATAATAATTTTTATCAATCGTTTGACCTAGCCCCAAGCAACAGATACGTTTGGGCTTCGGCTCGACTCATCGCGCACTTTTGCGGACATTTTCAGGTTGACCTCCACCTGAACCTGAAACATGCGCAAAGTGCTTGGCAAGCGGACCATGTGACAGTGGAAATCTACCGGGCATTGTCTTAATCTGGACATCAACGCAAGTGTTATAGGCCACAGAGATTCTGGCCAAGTTTGTGGACAGAAATCTCTATGAGTATTCGGTTCGCCATCAACACAAATGTCACGCTCTTTTGCCCGGCTGCCCGCACTTGATGCCTTGGCATTTGCTGGCTGTTTTCCTTTTTATTTTCATTTTCATTTTCATTCTTATCGTCTGAAATTCGAACCGCAATAAAACTTGCTCGTTCATTTTATGCGCTTAATTATTATTTCTCTTTGTTTACTGTTTTGTATTTGCCGCAGCGCTCATGCTTGCCCCACAGACATAATTGAAATATGAGCCTTATGCCGGGCATCGGCTGCCCACTTAACTTGTCAGACTGAAACGCAACTAATGCGATGCTTTGTATTTAATTTGAAGGCAGTTAGACGCATGGCCACGATGACGGACGTAACATAAATTGACTTTGACCAAAGTATTTCATGATTTTTTCACCAGAGCTCGAAGAAACTTATGAAATTCTCGGAAGTAGCTTCAAGCAAAAGCAATACACTTTATATATAATATTCATATTAATGGAAAGCAAGTAAAGCTAGTTTTTAAATATATTTCATAAATATTTTATGTTTTATTATATTTTATATACATTTTCATTTTAATTATATTTTACTTTAAATATTATTTACTTTTTAACTTTATTTTTTTGAAGTTTTGGCTAAATTTGAATTATAAAAAATTATTTTTATAAATTTCTCTTGAGTTACATTAAACTTTAAACAAGATAATCAAATAAATTATTGACAATATATTCATTCGACAAATTTTCCAGTTTACTGCCACATTTTCCAATTATTAAATTCTTCCCACATTTATTCAACTATTCAAGCATATTCTGTTTCGTACGCCCACTTCATTCAACTCAATTAACGTTGATATATTTTAAATAAATTGCATTTCAAATGGCAAAAAAAGAAAGCTGTCAGCTTTTGGTGCAGCCAATTTCATTGCCTTCATTCAACGTGAATTAACTAAAAATACAATGAAGCAGAAAAAAATACAAGAAAAACGCGTCAACGTCTAGTTTGCATTTAAATTGCATTTTATATACACAGAAACTAAAATAAAAAATAAAAAAAACTGGCAGGCGACAACGACAAAAGTTCCATTAAAAATAGTTGGAAAAAAAAAACTTCATAAAGGAGAGGAATGTCGGCCACCGGCGCACAATCAAATTAACTTGCCATTGTTGCATTTATTTTAATTTCAACAACAGCTAAAAATAGTACCAAACAAACATGCGCACAAGCTAAGCGCAGACACACACACTCACGCACACATTCACACACTCACACACACACACATATTGTTTATAATTGGCGGTGTGTAAAAATAAAGCCGAGAAACTTATTTTTGTGTGCGACAAAAACCGAAAAAAGGCAGCAAAAGGCAGCGTCGCATTTGCATGTAAATCGCGTTTAAGCAGCGACAATGCAAACACACACACACACACACACACACACACACACACACACACACACACACACACACACACACACATACACACACGCATACAAATTTGGGAAAGGCTGTTGCTTGACTGTTGCCGGAATTCTTACATATATTAGCGGTACCGACGGATTGTGTTGCGGTCGTATAGGGAGTAGCAGAGAGAAGAGCAGAGAAGTAGGAGTCGTGTGTGTGTGTGTTGCGGTAATCGCGTGCTATGAGCAGATTAAAATGCGACAAAGCAACACGACAATTTAAAAAAACGAAAAGGCAGAGCAAAGTTTTGGGCAAAATTGTGAGCAACTTTCAGATATCCTACTTTTAGATATCTCAAAAATATATCTAATAAATATTTGACTTATATTCGCAAAAACATATTATAAATATTTGATTTTAAAGCGAATTAAGCATGAAAAAATGACCAGTAAAATTTGACAAAATTTGTTTAATTATGTATTAATTTTAAACTATTTTATTTTTAAATATTTATTTGGGTTTTATTGATTTCTAAATAGTTTTGATTGATTTTCTATTTACCTCAATATGTATTAATGAAAATCCAATCAATTCTATAAAAACGTAATAAAAATTACAAAATCAATACATTTAAAATTTTTTAAATTAATCTTTCATTAATTTTATTTGACTTTGTATTAATTACTTATTAATTTTGTATTAATTGCATTGAAAAGATTTAAAGCTTTTAAGGTGTAAAAACAAGTTTTTTTGGTTAAAAAATAAAAAGAGTTTTGATTTTGAATTAATTAATTGAATTATAATAAGATTACAAAATCAGAAAATAAATAAAATAAAAAATGTATTCACTAATTCAATATCTTAATCCGCATTAGCTATATATATTAATAATTCGCATAGACTAAAATGAAAATCAGAGGATTTATTTTTTATTTTGCAGCAGGTTGAACGAGGAAATAAAAAACTTATTTCCAGCTTACATAATAACTTTACCACGCCCCTTTTAAGTAACTCTAAGAGTCAGAGCTGTGTGGCATACCCCTTTGGTGGAACAGATTTGCCTGCTGGGTGCTTAAAAGGTGCAGAGCACAAAAGTCGAAAAGCGTCAAAAGCGCGGATTTCCATAGTACACACGCTCACACACGGACAGACGGCTACACACATTAACACACGTTAAGACCAGGCAGCAGCAATTAAGTCACGGCAAAGTGAGCAACGGAAATGTGAAAAAAACAAAGCGCAGGCACATTTTTCGGTGTGCGACGTTTTCGCTTTTATATACATATATTTTTTTTCCTCTTTATTCATTTTTTTTTAATGTTTTTTCAAGCTTAGCCAGGCTCAAATTTTTCTGTCTGCGTCATGTGGCATTCATTTGCGTTTCGCTTTGCATGACAGCAACAACAGCAACAACAACAAAGTCTGCGGTTGCTGGCAGCAAGCTTTAACCTCCGTTAAACAATGAAAATGAAGGCAACGTAGTCGTCATTTCCGCTTGACATGTGTGTGAGTGTGTGTGTTGGTGATCGGGTGTGTGGTGTGCGTACTTAGCGGTGGGTCGATGTTATGCCCCTGTGGAGGTGTGTTGCTGCTTTGTCCGTGTGTATGTGTGTGTGTGTACACCTTTCAGCAGGTGTATTGTGTGGGCGTGTACATGTGTGTGTGTGTGTGTGTACGCTACTGGTAGCAACACTTGCCAATTTGCCACGCGCTCATTTTCATTTATTTTTGTTGTTGCTGCGGCCGTTGCGGTGGAATGGTGGGCTGTTTTTCAATTTCTGGCACCACCTGTTGATGCCCACCGCAAAAAGCGACGACGAGCTGATGCAGAGTCCGGCCGCCTCAAATGACAGCATGTCGAGCTTTTTCAATTATATTTAGCTCGTTTCTAATTAAACCGAACTCAGCTAATTGATGTTTAATGCGTTGGCGAAAACGACGCATAAAAATGAGCTGACAATGAGCTGTGCAAAAAATGTTGCCTACTTTTTGGGGCATTTGGTATTAGTGAAAGTTCTCCGAACTGAAGCACAAATTGCGATGTATCTTTCAATATTTGAATAGTTAGTGGGTATTATGATTAAAATATATTTATTATTTATTAAATATATGTTAATTGTATTTATTTAATATTTTGTTGATTTAAGAATCCATTTATTTCAGTTGTATCTTGAATTTATCCTATACTTCAAATCTTTGGGCTTAGAAATTTTAATAATTTACACAAATATTTGTAGTTAAAATACTTAATTTCATCTCTAACACAGACAAAATTCAATCTGCCTAAATTTCATTTGGGGCTCACTCCAGCCAAGCTCTGTCTACACAAGTTTCAGCTTCATGTAACTCGGCAAACACGCAAACAACGCTTCTAATCACTTCTGATAAGATAAGCGTTTCACTAACAAGCCAGAGCATCACAATGGAGACTTTAATTGGCATACATATATATATATATATATGTATATATATATATATATATATATATATATATATATATATATATATATATATATATATATATATATATATATATATATATATATATATATAATATAGCAAGGAGCGATGCAAAGTTGTGCCCGCACAGTTTAATGTCATAATTACAGCTCAGTTGGGCATAAATTATCCACTTAATTGGGAAGGCAACAATGGCAAATGATCTAGTTGCATGTAGAACATAGTTTGAAACTTAGTCTTGATGTGTGCAAAATATAAACTAATATTACGCTTGGCTGCCTGCATTCAGCTGTAATGCTGTTAGCAAACAGGCTCATCAGCTGCACTTTCGATTATTAGAAAATATCAGATTTGCAGCTATATCTTATAGGTTGGTCGTTGGCTTAGCTAAGGTATTATATATATAAATAATATATTATATATCAGATTGGCCACATTAATTTTAGTTGTATAGCAAATGAATATAAATATAAATAAATATATATTTTTATATTCTCACAAGACAATTCCAGATAAACATAAGATACTATTGAAGAGTTGAACTTTAAGAAAATAACTTGATTAGTTAACATTTTCATTGCTGCATAAACTAAACAATTAAAGCGTCTCTGCTTTCTCCTTCAGCATTATCGCCGCTAATAATATAGCTGGAGCCAGCGGCGGCCATTAAAAAAGGTGTCTGTAACGAGGTCCATTAATAGCCGCCATGGCAACCGCTACAACAATTAGTTTGATAGATTTTCAAGTTGTTTGCATCTTGGATGGCGCAGGCAATTTACTAATTGCTCCAGTGCTGGAGTGCAGTCGAGTGTTAAAATGAGTCTCTGTTGCGAGAGCTTTTAGCTGCGCTTGACTGTTGCCCACTAATTGTTATTAATTTCACACTCAAACGCCTGCTAATTGGCCCAGCCTATGTGAACTGGAATTCCAATTGCGATTCGAATATCTAAAACCGTTTTCGTACCGCTGCCCAGCTCAAGGCCGTTCACAAAGTCGTTGCTGCCGTGCCCGCTCTGACGTCAGCCAGCCAGCCAGCCACTCGAGCCACTGTACGCTGTAGGTGGAACCAGGCGGGCAATTGCCTTTAGGCGCTGTCACGACTGTCACGAGGGGTGGCGTGCGCTCCATCAAGCGCAAAAAAACGCAATCAAGCGCAAAAATACGCGAAGCCTAGGCAAATATTGGCCAATGGCCACTGCGTCACAGACTCATGAAAATTAACAAAATTAACAAATGCTGACAGAGGGAGAGTGAGAGAAAATGAATCTAATATTGCTAGCTGAAGATTCCTCAACTTCAGTTCCAGGATATTAAAAAGAAAAATTTTTTAAATACATTTTTCAGAGAAATCTAAATAATTGGAATAATATTGAATATTCAGATTAAATATATAATTAATAATATATGGAAAAATATTTATTTTTTAAATAGATGAATAAAAGAATATTATGTAAGATTAATATAAGAACAAATATTTTTTCTAAATAATACAATATGCAAAATTTAATATTAAATAAATGAAATAAATAAAAATATGCTTATATATAAATATTTCATTAAAATATTTACTATTTTGTGATAAATTCATATTCCCTTAAAATAATATTTGCAGTAAAATAAAATTAAAGTCTAGGAGAAGTAATATGGTATTTCAGGAAATCAAATCACTTTTGTTCTCAAATTTATACAGGGTATCTGGCAGTCAACCCATATGCATTGGCATTCGATTCTAGCAATTGTAACGATATGATTTTAAGTTGAAGCAGCTGCTAATTTAATTTGCACATGCGATTTTTTTATACTCCATTTCTATTTTGAAAATCAAAATAATTACAGAATTCGAAGGGAGCCAACAAGTTCAGCCACGCCCCCAAAAGGGGGCCCGGCCGGAGCTGGCCGGCTTGTGCGTTTTATTTATAACTTTAATGGCTATAATTTTAGGTCCTGTCGTTGATTTAATGATGATTATCGTGGCGCGCCATCGTCGCGAGCGCCGTCTTGAGCCGCTGCCCGCACTTTGTGGTCACTTGCGTCAGTATGTGAGGCAGCAATCAATGAAAAGCGAGAGCCACCCAGGGCACCACCATTCCGTCGACTGCAATCAATGCCGGTCAATAATTTAAATTAGTCGAGTAGTTGGCCAAGAGTAGGGGGCGGGTGACCGAGGGCAGTTCCATACTATTTATATGAAATGCGATGCGTTTTAGATTTATTTTCGGACATTGGCTTTTGCATTTTTAATGCTCAGCCCAGACATATTTCCATATACGTGTCTGTGTGTGTGTGTGTGTGTGTGTGTGTGTGTGTGTGTGTGTGTGTGTGTGTGTATGTGTCTGCTAAGCGCACATTAGTTGAATTTCCCGTGGTAAACATTCGGCAGCTACGTGTCGGAGCAGCACTTGGAAAACTACTTTCCGCAATTGTTTTCCTGGCAACGTTGCCATACAAATTTCATACCCATTTTGTTGTTTTTGTTTTGGGTTTGCTTTTGTGCTGCGCTTTGTGCTTGGCTTGCCAAAAAAGCATACAGCAAAACAAGCCCTCGCCCCCTGCCGACCAGCCGGACCCTGCAATCACTACAGGTGCCGCTAACTGGACATAAACATGTGCAAATCAACATAAATTTCTGTGCTCTCCTGTCCGGCAGCTGGGCGTGGCCCGGGCACTGCGGATGCCGTTGCGAATACCAATACCACGAATACGAATACGAATACGGATGCGGACGCGGACGCGGGTCCTGCTGATGTGTTTGTTTGTTTACTTTGAAGTTTTTGCGCATTACGAGAAACTGGGACAGCGGCAGCCATGCGGCCACGGGACTCGAAGCGACTTGACTCGCCTCGACTCGGACTGCGCTCCGCAGCGCTGTCAACATGTTTTGAACATATCACTTTTACATATGAAAATTATTTATAACTTTTGACGTTTTGAGTTGTTTTTCAACGCGTACGCAGCAGCGAACAAGCAAAATGGAAAAACAAAACAAAATATATGAAACTTTGTGGCGGCGAGTGGGAGGAGTCCAGAGCTGGCAAAACAATTGAATTATATGCTACTGATAGCTGAAATGTGAGATTCGGTTTACTTATGCTAAGAAGATGTATCTCAAATTGAGGAGCATATCCTAACAGAAAGCCAAATATTGCTAGAAACTTTGTTGCAAAGCAAGAGATATTTGAGAAGAATTCAATGATGATATTTTCAAGCAGCCCAAAATATATATGTAAATAAAAATATAAAAATATCTAACAAATATTTAAAAAATATACATGTGTACATAAAAAATATTTTTAAAAATAATCTAAAAATTTTTTTGAAATATGCAAGTAATAATATATCAAAATAAATATTATATAAAATAAAATTTTAAAAATATCTAAAACACATATAAAATGTATTTAAAATAAGTACAAGTATTTAAAAAACATTTTTAATGTTTAAAAGTATTTTAAAAATATATAAATATATTTAAAAATACATAGAAACATATGCAACATTTTTATAAATATATGTAAAGCACCATATATATGTAACGAATAATATATTAAAATAATATATTAAAAATGTACATATATATTAAAGTATATTTCAAAAATATGTATGTCAAATAAGGTAACATAAAATATATTATCAACTCATTCTACACTCACAAAACAATAAACGTGCAACAAATGAAAATCTAATTCCTCACTTTCCTTGCATACAGGAGTAGGAAAAGTCCCACATATCTTACATTGTGGGCAATAAATCTGAGCAAATTGAAGGGACAATCGGAGCAAGCACGAAAATTCACTTTATAATAAATATATGCATTATTTAATAACATCCTTTACACTCACTTTGCAAATGAATACAGGCGGAGGAGGTCCGCAGTCGTAATAAGTCACGCAAATGGCAAAATAAAATGCAGCATAATAGATGATTCCAGTTTTAAGGAAAGAAAGCTCAGGAAATGAGGCAGGATATGAGGAGGAAAAAGGCACAAAGCAAAATAAAAACAAAACACCTAAAAAGGAGCAGCGCGAACAAGATAAAAGTGAGCAGAATTGCGAGAGCTTATGAAGGGAGTAACTAACAATCGTCCACTTTGGACTTGGGATGATAACTCAGGCATTGGGCCAAGCAGCCAGCCAGCCAGCTAGCACGTAGAAGCTTTATACCCGGTTTCCCTCCCTCTCTCTCTCTCCCTTTCTCTATCTCTCTCTCTCTTTCTACCCTTTGCCTGCTGTCTCCACCTGCTGCCGCTTGGCACATTATTAATATTATTTTTGGCTGGCACGTAGCTCTGACTTTTCATTAAGACAACGCGCAACGCCTTCTGCCTGTATAAATATATACGAAGCATATATATATATAGCTAGCGGAGATATATACATATTTAGACGCTCGGCGTGCTGTCCGAGAGCAGAAAAGTTTCATTAAAAATGTTGCACTGTAATTTTGTCGGGCAAAAGTTTTGCCCAGGCCAACACCACAGGCAGGTTGGCCTGGCTAAAAATAGCCAGCGAGTCGGCAGGAGCGAGCGTTACTTGCTTTCAACTTTTAAGGCAAGTTTATGCGTTTGCTTTTCGCGCTATGACAATAAAACTTTTGCTTTTTTATGCCCCGACTATAGCCTATACGTGGCCATACCTGGCCATTCCTTGGCATACCTGGCCTGCCCTTATTATATGATATTTATGTTACGGCGCTTTTTTATTGTGAAATACGCCTCAGCTTTTACGCCTTGCATAATGAAAACTTTTGATTGGACTCCGGCGTTTGCGTTTGGCTACTTAGTTACTTAATTTCCGCGTGATATTCAGAGCCAAGTGGCTGCTGCTCCCCCAAAGATGTGGCAAGTGCCGGGCCGTAGACAAAGCCCGAGCAGGAAGCGAGTGGAAGGGGTCGCCATTGCAACTGCAACTGCAGCCGAGTCACAGGGGCTGAGATTGCGACTGTCAAATGACACAATGCAGTCGGCTTTTGGCTTCAGTCAGGCTCTGCCTGGCTGGAGCAGGCGACCCCCGTTGACAGTTCGCAGACGGCAGCCACTTAAGTACCGGAGAGTGCGCACCTTTGGCAATATTAATAGCAAAGCAAAACAACCAGCAAACAGGCAAAATGTGCAGCTAGCCCCACCGCCAGCACCGCCGTCGCCAGCTCCACGTTTTCCCCCTTTTCAAGAAACGCAGACAGCAGCGAGTGCGTTCACTGCAAGCCGCTGCAGCCGGTTAGGGTGAACGCATGTCGCCCACGTCCACGCCCACGCCTTAACCCTTGAGGCCTGATGCAGTCTGTGCCTTAAACGTTGGGGGCCCGGCAATGTCAGGGGCTCCCACAGTGGAGCGTTTAGCGCTCTCAAAGTCAAAGGCAAGGCACAATGACAAAATGGCGACGCCGAATTAAGCAACATTTTTTTCGCAAACATTTTCATTATCCGCAGATCTGCACATCGCACGGTCCATTTAATTTGCAGCAAAACTTAATTTGAACTCTGACCTTAGCAGTCAGCCCATAACACGGAACGATGCCTTGACACATTCTGCACAAGAAAACACTACAAAAAAAAAAAAGGAAAACAAAATGCTGAAGCACTGCAAATGGGAAAAACAAGCTGCCAGATGACGGCCTGATAAGAGATAACCCGAACCAGAGCTGCACGTCAAGGTGATAGCAAAATGAATATGAGAGAATCTATAGTGAAAATAATAAAAATAGTTCGGAACAAGCTGAGATGACAAACTAATTAAATGTTTTAAAAAGAAATACAAATAATAACTAATTTAATTTAATTGAAAATTATTAAGGAGTATATATTTAAAAAATATATTAATGAAATAAATAAAAATATGACTTTAATTATTGAAATAAATTAATTTGGTTAAAAAATTAATAAAAAATAATTTTAAAAATATTTTTGAAAAGTAAACTAAGGTGATATATATTAATTTTTATATATTATTTTCCATATAATAGTAAGCAAATAAGTATATGAAAAAATGTGATATAAATTAAAAAATAAATGAAGTTCCATAAGATATAAAGAATATTATTAAAAATAATAATAATTAAAAATTTTAAAAATAATAAAACGAAAGAAAATAAATTATAAAATCAGAATAAATGTATGAGAATTATAATCTAATATTTAAATGTAAATAAAAAGTTGGTGAGAAATGAAAAATAGTAAAAAACTATATTTTATAAATATATAAAATAAAATAAATATTCAATTCCCACAGAAAAGAATATCAAAAGATGAAAATCACTCGTAGAGGACACAAAATAAATCACTTAAAAGTGAAATCACAGTGACTCACGTGAGTCGTGACTCGTGACTGCACAGCACTGGCTGCTCTGGCCAGCGATTTACGACCACGCTTTGTTTCATTCAAATACCATACGGAATGAGTGGCGCTGTGGTTGGGGCACTCTGTCCGGGTCCGGGTCCGGGTCCAGGTCCGGCCCTGTGGCCTGTGTGTGTATGTGTGTGTTTGTGTGTCCGGGCCGTGTTCCATTCATTCATGGTTGGAAATGTGTTTCGGCCTTTTGTTATGCTGAAACTGGCGGTAAGTTTGCATTGTTGTCATTTTCATACCCATCGCCCTGCCCTCCGGCCAGATCTATTTGCGTGCCCTTTGCCGCAGCCACGGCTGCGTGGCCGTGTAGCTGTTTGTTTATGGCTTACGCAGTGGCTCGAGTGTTTGGCACTTGTGTTAGCTTTGTTTAGTTTTTTGATTAGAAAACAATTGCCAGTCAGCCAGCCAGCCTGCTAGCCAGAGGTATAGAAAACGCTTATAGAGCCCAATTGTTATGCAATGCAGCTGCCGCCGCACAGTTGACAATGCCTAGAGCGAGGCAGCCCGTTAGGCAGCCCATCAATTACTATTTGACAAAATGTCGCGTAAATTGAATTATGTAAAAAGCTCCAGCAGCACAAATTGAAACGGGGCGTGGACACCCATTTCTATGACCTCATTACGTGCCGGACAGGTACTGAGAGCTGTATATATGTGTGTGTGTGTGTGTGTGTGTGTGTGTGTGTGTGTGTGTGTGTGTGTGTGTACGCATAATTCTATGCCAGTTGCTTTAGTGGATACTTTCACTTAGCCAGCGCGCAGCAGGTTAAAGACCGAAACCAGCCAGCCCTAACGCAGCTCGCGTATTCATTTCGCTCTCTCTCTCTCTCTCTCTGAGTTTCTACCTGACTGCCTAGACTGTGTCGGCCCGTCTGTTTGCGTAAGTCGTGTAGATAATGGTGTATAGCTCGAGGCGTTCTGGCGCTAAATATATACACACAACAACAACAACAACAGCAACAGCAACAGCAATGCAAACGGCAAGCGATAAGTTGCTATGTAGCCAGCTCGCTGCGCAGCGACGTACGACTGTTGCTATCATGTACATCACCTGGCAACCCAGGTGCCCAGTAGCCCCAGTCTGCTCGCACTTGCCTGACCAGCCCACTAGATAAGCTGTTGCAGCCATTGGCTGGGCCCATTAGCCCAGGCATAACTGTTATATATGTGACTTTAAAACCTTTGCACAGGCTGATGAGAAGTTAAGGCTAAAACTAATTAAAATTTAATGAGAGACAGTGGCTAAAATTAGGCAGACGCCGACTAGTCCCAGTGAGTGTTCTCACATATCAAGTTGAGCTATAAATATATTAAATTATTTGCTTACTTGCGCGCTTTAAGTACATCTTAAAAGAGCTTTACACTCCAATAGCTTTCACTTTTCTGCCTGCCAGCGTTGCCGAAAGATTTTTAATTAAAATTACGCACCTGATTGCATCCGCATACTTGGCTAAAAATAAAACATGTGCAAAGAGGAAGAAAAACTCACCTGCAAAGAGAGAAAGAAAAGCATTAGCAGAGGTATTGATGGATGCTTAGCCATATAATATATCTTATACAATAGCAATTTGACATCCAGAAAAAGCAGGTAGACATTACGCATACGCCCAGTTGACAGCTAAGGTCATTCGCTGGCAGCTGCTGGCATATTAATGCAGGCACGCCGGGCAGCCGAAGGTAATCTATATGTATATGGGGGCGGGCACTAAGACGTATCGGGATCGGATCGGCGCGGCAGCTGCAGCGACATAAATCTTATTTAATTGCAAAACCAGCTGTCAATTTCGACTAAAACGGCAACGCACCGCCAGCGACAAGGATAAGTCGAAGAAGGACAGCGACAAAATCAACGTCTGACAGACTCGCTCGTACCTTGACATTTATTTGCCAGCAGCGCGGAGCGGCTGTGGCTTCAGTTGCCTTTTGGCCGCTGGCTCGCATTGGGTTTGCAGCATGGCCAGTACATGTTCACATACATTCAGCTCGTTAGAGTCTACAACAGCAACAGAAAACAACAAAAAAAGAAAGAGCAGCTGAGGGTAATGACTGTGAGATACCCTGCATGAATCAGTTATAATTGCATATTACTAATTTATAAAAATAAATATTAATTAATTAAATGAAATACAACAATTATCTATGCTTTTTATATGCCTATATTAATCTTTAATTTTTATTTTCTTTTATTTTACAGTTTAAGCTACCCCGCGCTTAGGCCCTGTTTGCCCAGAGGGCATTATCAAAAAAGACAGCTTACAATTTGTTGTTGTTACACGACTGGATTTCGATTGGTTCGATAGTGAGCGTTGGGGAGAGCGCCAATTGCGCAAAAGGTCAATTTAATTTGTTCGCTTCGTTGGCGGCTTGGCCTGATTGGAACCACTGTGGCGTATGCGTAATTTTGTGCTTTTTCTTTAGCTGGCTTTGTTACTGCATTAGCCTGACACTACCTACGCTCCAAATAGTCTCAATATTGTCTTGTGGTCACACAACCTATGCATGTGTGTGTGTGTCTCTAGAGACTCTCTCTCTGTGTGTGTGTGTGTGCGTGCGTGTGTGTATGTAGTGTTTGTTTAGGCACCTCGACGCTTAGCTCGATGGTTTGCTTGACTGGTTAGGTGTGGCTGTCTGTTTGCTGAAGGCTTGCCGCTTCTTCGGCCTGCTTCAGGCAACAAGTGTTGCCAACAAAGACATTATTTCTAGTATTTTCATTTGGTATTTTTATAATACTTTGTGGCTGTGTGCGCCACGCTTTATCTACTGGCCTAATCCGCTTCAATGGGCTAACCACAAGCTTTGCTTGAGCTGCAAATCGTAGAGCTGAAACGTATTTTCATTTGAACTTGAGTTGAGTTCACTTTGAGTTGAGTTTGGTTCATGCACAAAAGATAATTAAGTCAGTTTTGCTATATTTTCGCTATTCTACGAAATTTGAGTATTTTTCAAATATTTTTTCTCGGTATTTCGCTAGGTTTTTTTTTTGTCTATCAATTTGCCCATCAATTTTCAGCAGACTTCAAAAACTCTCCTTTTTTCTGGGGCACTTTTAAATGCCACGCCCACGCAACGATAGTGTAACGATATCAAACTGACCAAATGCCAACAACAGCGATAAACCACCACAGAGGTATAAGCGGCAGGTAAAATGATACCTGAAAAAAGCGATGATTGATTGACGGCTGGTCAATGGCCAAAAGGCCATTTCACATAGAGGAGAAAGAGAGAGAGAGAGAGAGAGAGAGAGAGAGAGAGAGAGAGTGGGAAAAACTGGCCTAGAGTTGTAAAAAAGTTGCAAATAATTTGGCTTTATGAACGGGTCGAGGGGTTGAGAGCGCCTCTTCGTTCCTTTTCGAGCTTCTAATTCAAGTATGTAAATTGCTTTTAAATTAAAATATAAGTGAGTGAGTATAAATATTGTAGACTTTTGTGAGCGGACCCAAACCATTTGCATATTGGCGAAGCAGCGAGCATGACTCCACGGAAAAGTGGGCGAGGACTTTCTCCCGCTCACCCTCCGCCGCCGCTGGGAAGCAAAAGGTCAGCGGAGCGTAAGCGGACGTAAGAAAAGCACAACCGCTATGCTACAGTTATTTTTCTACATTTTTGTTGTTCCGCTACTTCTTTTTTTTTTTTGTGTGTTTCTGGTAAATTATGCATGCAGCTAGGCGCGTGCTAGCCTCATTATGCACGGCTGCTGCGAAAGCGAGTGCAAGTTTCAGGCGGAAGCCTTTAAGTAGACAGCTAGAGGGATCCACTGGCACTGGCAGTCGCACTCGCACTCCCTCTGCCACTCCCACTCAACCCCTTCCCGTCCACTTGTGCAAACTCTGTGAGACGGGCACTTCAATGCACTTTGCATGTTAGTTTCTGTGTGCGACAAGCTCAAGTGTGCGAGCCGTAAAGTAGGCTTTAGTTTCGCTCCTGCTGCCCGTCTCCTCGTCGCTGTTTTTTTTTTTCTCTCTCTTCTTATATGCTGTCAGCTTAAATAGGCTATAATTTGCATTAGCATGGCTCTGCACTCAGCCACAGTGCTTGCTAAAAATATACACACATATAACATGCCTCGTTTGCCTGCTCCAGTTTTGACTTCCGCTCATCGCATCCGTTGGCATTGAGCCGCTACATACCCAGAGGTATGTATATACATACACACATATATACACCATATAACTATGTCTATGATTTTTATTGCGTTTGATTTTCATAGCACATGACGCACAAAGCTTGCCCTTCCAGCACTCCATTCCTCACCAAAAAAAAAAAAGAAAGAAACGAAAAAAAACCATATGCCATTTGTGTGTGCACACTTGAGCGCTGTCAGCGCCTAGATTTTTATCCATGAAACAGTTTTTGGGGCCAACCAATAAATATTTTTTGTAGATACTCGTACTTTCCTTTCGTATGATTTTTGTTATATGGCTGGCTGGCTGGCTGGTTGGCTGGTTGGCTGGTTGGCGGGCAGGTTCAAGGACAAGCACAACTGCGCTGTGGATTTGTTACTCTATAATGTCGGACATGCTCCTTATTATTCGACGCTGCCATCAAAGTTTATATATAGCATGAATACTGAAAACTAAAGTTGGTGAAGAATTCTCTTGGATATTTAGTACTTGAATTACTTAGAATTTTTTTATTTCTTTTTTATTTTAATATTATTTTTTTAACTAGTGAAGAACCAATGCTTGGAAATAAAAACTTCTTGCTATAATTATTTATCAAATATTTATTTAATATTTAAAAAATATTCAAATTAATATTTGTAAATTATTTTATGATTCTTTTGTTAATATATTATTAATTTTAATTATTTTAATATTTTTAAATATAGACAACGATATTTCATCTAGCCAAAATCCGAAGTTCCTTTTAATATTTTTTTATTCTCAAATTTATTTGTTTCTTCTTTTTATTTTTTATAATTTTACTTGAAATCTTGAAATCAAAATATTTTAGACGTATTTATATTTTCAAGCATATTTTCCGCTTTAAAAAATATTTTGTTTAGTTCTAACCAATTTTCATTTACTTTTTAATCCAATGCGAATAAAGCCGCAAATTCAGTGGAAAAAATGTATTTTTATGGCGATTTATATGCGCATTTAATGTATGCACTTACAATGCTTTGTTTATTAAAAGCGTAAATAAAAATCATAAATATATGTATCTCTGATGGACATGCATATATACATATATACATATGTATATACATTTTTTTTCATACTAAAGCCCCGCCTTCAAATTGGAGTTTTGGCGCGTGGACGCCCACGCAAAGTTGTTCATACATTTGTTGTTTGCTCTTATTGTTGTCATTTGTTTTATTTGTGTTTTGTGTCGCGGCACGTGTGCCCGCATAGACGTGATAAAAGGAAACATATTAAATACGTGTATTGTGCGGCTCAATTAAATCACAGTAGCGAACTGCAAATAAATGCATTTAATTAAATTGAATTGTAAGCGCCGCGACACGCCATGACCCAATTATAATTAATGGCCGCCAAAGATTGTGGAACTAATTTCCAAATGGCTTTCACCCTTGCACAAAAAAAAAAAAAAAAAAAAACAAAAACAAAATACTGAGAAAATCCTAATTATGATTAACTGCGGAGCGCGTGTAATTTATTGAAGCGCTTCAACTTTGGCTCGAGAGTCAAAGTTGTTTTTTAAATTAGTGTAAAATTAGACAGGAACTTTAAGGGTAAGAATTTGGAGGCTTAACTCATTCACTTAAATTTAAATCATTTTTATATAAATTCTAAGACTTTAGAAAAACAGATTTAATTATCTAGAAGTTGATCAAAATGTTAAAATATTTTGCTCTCAACTCAAATTGCCTGAACAAATTGCAATAAAATCAAAGAAAATTTCAACTGAAGTTCCAGAAAATCAAATTATTTTTGCCAAATTTCCTCACTCAAAATTGATCTAATTTAATTGCTAAATTCTAGAAATATTTTTAATATTCATCAAAGCAAATGTCCATCAAGAATTCATCTGTCAATTAAAGTCGAGCAAAAAATGCAATTAAGTATTGATAGGACTTTCAATTAGTTTTAAAGTAAATCGATGCAATAAAGTGGTTCATTTTCAAGACAGAAGCTGGCTCAAGATGTCAGTTCGCATTGAAAGCTTTTTGGGCGAACGGAAGTCGATTTAAGCCCGGACAGAGAAATTTGTTTGCCAACCAAATTAGTGAGCACTAGAGTCTGTACGGGGACAAGTCATTTATCAGGGCATAAGTCAGACGGTTTACAGCTTACTTTGCATGCCAATTACCAGAGGCGAGACCCACCGCCCAGATCCACGCCAACGAACACTCAGCCAATAAATAACCCATTATTTATGTAACTTGTTGTTGTTGTTGTTGGTGTTGTTGGTGTTGGTCTTGTATAATATTTGCTTAGCAAAATATATGCAAAATTCATGCTACTTAGCTAATTTTACGCGCACTTTGAGCTAAAACAATGCCACTAAGACGCTGACTAACCGAATGGGTGTGGGCAATGATGAAGTGACTTGAGCTCGCTCTCTTTTCTCGGTCTCTCTCTCTCTCTCTCTCTCTTCCTGTCTCCCTCTCCTATGCACGCTGTCTCTGTTTTCAGGCAGTTCATTCATAAATTCCGCGTCAGCTCACAACTCATTAGGCACGGCGTTCTGCCAACTACACACACACACACACACACACACACACGCACACACACCGTCGCGCACGTCTGTGGCCTAAAAGTATGCTACGTGTTGTTGCTGCCCACCTCGCATTGCATCATCTTTTGAGGTGGTCGCCTCGTTACTTGTGTGGATCTCTGGCAAATATATCATAAGCAAAAGTCCTTGACGCTTCATTGACTAAAAAATTCTAGCGCACAGAGAGAGAGAGAGAGAGAGAGAGAGAGAGAGTGACGCTTACTCATACACACACACACACACACAATTACTCGGCAACATTTATTTGCGCTGAGTTTTTGGATGACTAAGTGCCTTTGCTGCTGCCTGACTCGCTCTATATATCCACTCTCTACAAATATATATATATAGAAGTATTTATGTGCTTCTCGGTCTTTTGGGTCTTATTATACACACTCACACTCACTCACACACACACTCATTTGCTGGCCATTTATAGGCTACTTAATTGACTTGATCATAAGCACAATTTGTGTTGTGTGCTTGTGCCTCATTCATTTGTTTTATCAACTTTCGCAATCCTTTAACAACGCACAGCAAATCCCAGTCTCGCACACTCAAAAGCAAGCAATTCGCCACACACACACACACACACACACACATAGATACACTCATACATGCATAACGAGCTCATCTGCCACTTTAGTATATATCACTCGTTTTCCTAGACGCTTTTGGCTCTGTGACGCAAGCGCTGGCCGACACAAAAAAAAGTGGTAGCCAGTTTTGGGCTGCTGCTGCTGCTGCTGCCGCTGCTGTCGTCAAACTGGCTGAATGGCACACCAATACTCACACTCGCACTCACACACACAGAGAGACAGAGACTCATTCTCTCCTACAATTGGCCTGCTCAATGGCTCTGTCCCCGCCTCGGCCTTTGCCTTTGCGTCTTGTGCTTACGCTAATGTAAATATTTTCTCTCGGCTTCGCCGTCGTCGTCGTCGCCATAATTATATATGCAAGTGGCCGGGCGCCTGTGTGTATGCTTTAAAATCTGTCAGGCGGATGCTGCCATTCTGATGATGTCATTGTTTATTGATTTGCGTGTGCATGTGTGTGTGCGAGTGCGAGTGTGAGTGTGAGTGTGTGAATTCGTGTGTGTGCATGACTGAAAGTACCCTCAGCCTAATTTCTGAATGTCGTCTGTTTATTTTTGGCGCTGCGTTGACTCGAAAGGCTAATTTTCTGTCAAAGAAAACATACAAAAAAAAATATATAGAAAAGGGAGGGAATACCCTATGGGATCGAACATACGAAGAATGAATTGAATTTGACAAAATATTGTAGAATGATATAATCAAATAAATGATAACTATAAGGAAAATGAAGTCTGAGCAGTCCGAATATCTCAGCATATAAAATAAAAAGTGGGAATACCATTCATATTTATGAATACATATTTTTTAATATTTTCAGCATTTGCTTTATACTTTAGATATATATATTTTATATATCAATAATAAGTTTCCAATAGAGCCTGAGTCCCAACTCTATCCTATGCTTCCAGCATTCATACTTTACAGCGTATCTCCTCGTCTAGCGCTACCTATCACTTACACTTTTCACTTGTTCATTAACGAATTTGCTCGCCTGACGCTTAGCATCCTGTCGCATTCACACACACACATACACGCACCCTCGTATGTATTTTGGGGCGTGTGACGTGGGCGATGCCGTCGCTTACAGTTCATTTAGTTTCACCCAAATGCAAACGCCCCGCATTTGCTTATGCAAATTGAGTTGCGGCTAATTAGCTGTTACCACCACAAGGCAAAAAGTTGTCAGGACATGCCTGTCAGTGGGACAGGACACTAGCAGACGCAGACGCACACAGACGGACCCAAACAATGGCCAAGAAACTAACTGAGGCCAATGCGACCTTGCCAGCAAAAGGAACCCCAAAAAAAAGGAAACATTTCACTTCCAAATGCTGAGCAAATGTCAAAAGTGTCCCTTATTTTGGTCAGCGCACACACAACATGAAAACATGTATTGAAATTAGACAACAAAATAAAAATAATATACATTTTTGTAGGTCACGAAGCAGCTAAGGACAGCCCCCAAGCAATTGTCTAACTACGAAATATATATCTGTATATGTATGCAAATAAATATATATACATAAGTACATGGAGTAGTTTTTGCGGCAATATATAGTTCGACTCGGTTGCATTATAGCGTCCACATTTAATTTATTTGATGGAAGTTTTATTATGATTTACATTTATGGCTTCCAATGTAAACTATGCGAAATGTTCTACATGAACTTGTAGTAAAATATTACAATTATTAGAAGTTTGTCTTAAAATTTCAATGTTTGTAATATACAATTATATATTTTTTTTTATTATAAATTTTTATTTTTATAAATTTTTTATTTCTCATATATTTTTGTATATACTTCAAAAGACAAATTCATTTGTTTTGTTTTGTATTTATCATAGTAAAATTAAAATCAAAATCCTAAAATCAAAACTTCTTGCTCAGCAAGCGAACCGAACCTTCAGGCAGATCAAAGGCTTATAGCAACCCAACCCATTGCATTGCTTATATCTTCACATAAATAAATGTACATACGTATTTATCTAAAAAACCATATATTATTTATTTAAATCTTCAAAAAAAAAAGTTTGTCTACTCGACTCGAGCAAAGCAGCTTACATTTCGTGCTGACTCGAGCGCATATGATTTGAAATCAAAGTCTCGTCTGATCTTTTAAAGCAAGTCAAGCGTATTGAATCCCCGCCTTTGCATTTCAATGTCCGATTATTGAGAATTTCAGGTAGAGAGCCGCACGCACACGCGAACCTATCCCAATCAGAAGGCCTGCAGCCAACAGACAGCCTGTCGTCGCACTTTCTGGGCTCGTCACTGTCTTGAGAAATTTTCCACAGACGCAGACAGCGCGGCTGCAGCAGCCCACGCACATGACAGGACACCGCTAACGTAGCCCACCCTAAAGACACTGTCACGGACACGGACAGTGGGAGGGTGAGTGCGAGGGAAAGGACTCCAATAACGTTTCCAACTAATTTGCGTAATATTTAACAGCGCTTTGAACAGTTGAAGAAGGCGCGTCCGCTGTGCCCCAGATGTGGAAATGTGAAAATGCGAGTGTGAGTGTGAGTGTGAGTATGAGTATGAGTGTGAGTGTGCGGGCAGTGGCCACTCGGAGTTGTTACTCGAATTACAAATTAAATCAACAAAAGTGAAAACCAAAGGCGTGCGCTGTGCGCTGCCCGCACAGCAAGGACATGTCAAACAGCGACCATATAAATGAGTGTTGTGTCTGTGGCCTGTCCGGCGGAGACGGAGACGGCGACGGCGACGGCGACGGAGGCAGAACCAAAGGAAAAGGCGAAGGCGGCAACGGCTACGGCTGATGGTCGTCAGCAGGCACCCCCTGGGGTGTTGTTACTAAATTAGTGGGAAAAACACACACACTCACACACACATACTGGACTACCACACACACAAGCACACATCAAGGATCATGTGAAAGTATATAAGTGGTGTAATGATATAAAAACGCGACCATCACATAAACGCCGCACATTTTTCCATGGAAAAGGTTAATGCGACAATGAGGAAGCTGCCAGCAAGCATTTTCCCACAGAGAGAGGGAGACAACGAGAGAGAGAGAGAGAGAGAAAGAGAGGGACGCTCGTAGAGTATGGTCAGCACAGGACACACGCAAGCAGCAGGACTCCTGCAGCAGAGTTCACACCACAGCGACAGGCGTCAGGCTTTGTCGTCCGCCAGGCAAATGACGCGCTGAGCTGCCTGAGTGCCTGTGTGTGAGTGTGTGGGTGGCTCTATACATATGTGTGTGTGTGTGTGTGCGATCAATTTCAATGTAAACACTTGAAATAACAATTGTAATTTTCCCAACTACTGCAAAGTGTGAAACGGCAACAACAAAAGCGACGACTCACGATGCCCGATGACAGTTGATGACGTTATTGCATCGTCAATAGGGCAGCGCACACATGTTGCTCAATATACACTCACGCATTAATATATATAGAGAGATATATTTAAATAGGCAAAAGTCCGCTTGAAATGTGGGCCGGCCTGGGGCGCTGTCAAGGCTTTGCTGCGACGCGTCGCCCTGCCGTTGTGCGTAAACACACTAGAAAATTTCCAATGAAAAGCGCCAGTGACAATTGGCAACAGCAGCAACAGCAACAGCAGCAACAACAACAACAACAACAACAAGAGCAACAACAAGCACAAGAAGACATTGCGCAAACATGCGCATAAAATGAAAATTCATTGATTGTCTTATTGAATTTGTGTTTTACCATAACGAACCAAAATTCTCTTTTGACGAGCGGAAAAGACATTTAAATAAAGTTTACAGCAATTGGCCTTGTATCGATATAAGCAGATATTACAGGGAGAGTATGTTTAGGGAGAATGAAGGAAGAGAGCGAGAGAGAGAGAGAGAGGGCAAGGGAGAGTGAGTGTGGGGCTGGGGCTTATAGCAGTTTCAAGTTAAATTGATTGGCTTATAGACTTTGAGTATTTTGCATTTTAATTGCTTTAAGTGGGCGGAAAATTTTATATTTATTTGATATATATAATCAAGAACCGCAGAGATTGATATCATTTTTTTTCTAATAAAAAAAAGTTACGATAACAATTTAAATACAAATCAAATCTCAATTAAGTATATAATATTTATAAAATATTTTCAGCTATACAATTATTTGTTCAAGTCATATAATTAGATATCCTTCTGTAAAAATTATGAAATTCATATCAATTTATTTCTCAAATTTTCAAAAAATCTTTAATAAACTTGAATAAGATATAAAAAAAATTATATAATTCCTTATTCATTTTCCAACAATAAAAAAAAAAAATGGATTCTTGTCATTTAATTAAAAATAAATCTAAAAAAAATATATTTGTAAAATATTTTATAAATTTTATATCAAATATAAAATATTATTAAATATTATCTTTTATTTTTCATTTATCTCCCAATAAATAAATATCATCATTGATGATTTCTATTCTATTATATAGACACCCTTACATAATTATATAACTTGTTATTAATTTATCACCCAAAATGTTTATAAAATATTTAAAAAAAAAAAAAAAGCTTTATTTAAATTCTGTAAGAATTATATAATTTGATTTTTCATTTGTCTCCCAATAAATATAAAACTTTCAAACAAGTTTTCCCCAAGACATTTCTAAATAATTATACAGAAATCCTGGCAGAATTATAATTATAATTACAGTACAGTTATTAATATTTCCAGACAGTTTTCCCACCAATTTTGTTCTTTCCCTTTCCCACTTCAAAAATTAGCAAAATTAGCATAAATCAGTTTCACTCTGCAACAAAAATCAAATTGCTTCAAATGTAATTCCTGTTTTAATAGTTCTTGGAACATGTTCGGCTTCCATTTGCCTAATGAAATGGCTCAACTTAGCATTATAAATAAGTCTTTGTGCCAACAATAGCAACAGAGATTTTCCGAAATTTTCGACATTTTAATAAGCCCGATAATGTGCTCACTCACGCCTCGTCCGTGGGCGCTCAAGTGTCTGTCGCTATGGCCTGGCATTTAGCTCATGGCCGTAAAAATTATGTCATTAAACTTGAAAGTGTTAATTAAAAATTAAAATTGATTACAATGCGCCGGCATGTTAACCAGTTTGCTAAGTGACAGTAACACCACCAGCCTCAGCTCCGGCTTCAGTTCCAGTTCCAGTTCAAGTTCTAATTCCAATTCAGTATTCATGGCGACCATCAAAAGTTGGTGTAAAGTAATTTAGCAAGAGGCGGCCAGCCAAGTTGCCAGACCGTTGAAAAGTGCCACTGAACCGCGCTGTGCGGCAATGAAAATTCGTGGAAAATTGCTCACAGACAATGCGACTAATTTGCTAAAATGCAATGGCCAAAAAGTTGGAAACTTCCAAAAATAGCTGCCAATTAAATGCGAACATTCGCAAAGTACAAACATTCATATACAATATATATATATATATAGATGTCTATAGATATGGATATTCGCGTTTCGATCCACAAAACTTTGTCCGCGCACGCCGACCAGTTTGTTGACAAATGATTTAGTGACAATCTATTAAATGATAGCTGATTCTTGATTGATGAGGGCCCGGCCAGCGTGGCCAACTAGCCAAGTTGGCCCGACTAAAAGGATTAAATTCCAAAAGGCGCTAACGCACTGCAGCTGTTATTGTTATTGTTGTTGTTGTTGTTGTTGTCGTTGAAGTCTTTGAACTATGAATTATGCAAGCGTGGGCCTGCCCTCTACACACACATACATACATACACATATATAGCAATATGAATAAAACGAAAATAAAGGGAACCACGTAAAAATAGAAAAGCGGACCAATGGAACAATTAACGGGCGCCCTTGGGCTGCTTTGACAAGGGGTGGCCGCGACCCAAAATAAAAATAAGTCATAAAAACTAATAACTGAATCAAGTGAAGTAACCGAAATACGTAAACACGCCAAGGGTTAAGCGCGACTGCCCTTACAATAAATGAAAAGCCGACCGACCTGGCAGGCAATGCTATAAAATTAGCTATATATAAAAATATATATTCCACACTCGATTTTGGGGGTCAGAGATAATGCTTAATTAGGGAATGTGCTTGCTCGGCAAATACAAGCGTTATTAACGCCTAATGAGAATGATCTATGCATGCGTATAGGCATTGCATGTTCCAGGATTTTTATAATCTATTTAGCTACATTTATTATTGTGAGCATTAGTCAAAGAAACAATATAATTCGAGCAACTTATTAGATTGACAAATAATGATGGATATAATATGATAAGTAGGCATGATTTATCTTCAATAAAATAATATAATTATTATTAAATTTGGAGAGTTTTATCTATATGAAGTTATCTTTTCAGAAATCATTAACTTTTTGGTTTCCTCCAGAGTTCTTAACTCCTTCATCATAACTTCAGAAATCATAGAGCTCTTGAGTTGAGTTCTTTTTATTCTCATCTTATGTAGAGAGACTGTATTAGGAGTTCAAAGCCTAGTTTATCTCTTATTTTGTTTAACTTCAATGCAATCATATTATTATACCCATATGAAATGATCTTATAAGAAATCATAAGCCTCTCAGTTATTTTTGAGTTTTTTATTTATTACCATAAACAAACTCTATACAATAATTGGAGTTGGCTATAATTATGTTTTTACTACAGTTTCATGATTTAATTTTAATTTTAATACAAAATTGATGGATTCTGGAAATTCTGGGAAATTCCAAACTTGGATAAGAAATTGTTATTTCTTTCAGTAGATTCAGTAATCCCAAGAAATATTAGTTGCTTTGCTCAAAAAAAAAAACATACGTATAAGCTCCTTTACATTAGAGCTTCTAGAGCTCAATTAAATTTTTGCTATTCTCTCAGACGAGATAAAAGACATCAGATATCAGATATCTATTAAAATATATTATATGTATACATATATTTTAATTATATTAGTAATAATATTTTTTATACAATATTATATTATATAAAATATAATAAATTGATTTAAAAAAATATAATATATATTATATATGAAACATTTTAAGATTTTCTAATAAATTTCTTAAGTTCAACCGCAAAACACGACTTCCGACGGAACTTCATATATAGATGGAAATTTTCCTTATGAAATATTTTCTGTTAACGCTCTTCAAATCCATAAATCTGGCATATATCTTAATCCCATCAACATATATTTCATTTACTATTTGTATCTTATAGTTTTCTTTATATAGCGAAAGCTTTTACCATATTTATATTTCTATATATCTTTAAAATCTTTCGTACTCACCGATTTGTGGCACATCGTATTGCCGTTGGCCGCGCGCTGTGCGCAGCATCAGTTGGCTCGCAATGCTGTGGGAAACTGGGGGCGACGTGTAGCCAGATAGTCCAGCGCTGGCAGCGTTGCCAGATCGCTTGTGATTGGGCAGCAACAGCGATGGATCCGATTCTTTCTTGTTCTGCTCCTGCTGCGATGACGATGTCGACGCTGATGACGGCGACTGTTGCTGCTGCTGCTGCTGTTTCTGTTGCTGCTGCGCATCGGCAACAGTTGCTGCCTCGTGCGGTTGCTTCTTCGCTGCGTCGGCATTCTCGTTCAGCGTTGACTTTTCCATGTTGGCCGCGCTGGAGCTGGAGCTGGAGCCGGATCGTGTGGCCGCCTTCAGGTGCTTGCTGGCCGTGGCCTCGGAGTTGGCCAGCGCCAGCTTGCCGCGCTGCTGCTTGAAGTGCTGGCCGAAGATGTTGCGCTGCAGCGCCGGCTGCTGCTGCTGCTGCTGCTGCTGCTGCTGCTGTCTAGGCAGCTGCGCCCGCTTCCTAGCCCACTTCTGCTGCATGCGTATGTTGTAGTTGCTTGGGGAGTGCGTCTTCTGGCTGCCCTTGGCTGGCGCATCGCGCTGCAGCTCCTGCTGCTCGAGCAGCTTCTGCAGGGTCTCGGGTGCGGTCAGTTCGAGCTGCTCCTGCAGGCGGTACGGATTGTCGGGCAGCGCGAGCGGCTCCTCCTCCAGGCCGTGGTACTGATAGGTGTCCAGCTCACGCAGCAGCTCGTCCTCGCCCACGTGCGGCTCTTCGGCGTTCTGCTCCAGCTCCGAGAAGTCGTCAAAGTCCCCGAAGCCGTGCAGCGGCTCGTAGAGCGTCTCGCTCTCCAGCTCGTGCTCCGACGGCTGCATGACGCGTCCGTAGTCATACTTGACCGGACGCCGGCCCAGCTCGCGCATCTGCTCGTAGTCCATGTCGGTGGCCATGGGCGGCGGCGGCTGCTTCTGGACGCTGCCGAACATGAGGTCGCGCGCCGCCTGCTGCATGAGCGCCGAGTAGTCGCTGACGTCCAGCTCCTCGCTGGGCTGCATTTTGACGCGGCCCGCAATGATGGGCCGGCCGTGGTGGCCGGCGGGTGTGTCCGGGCTCTCGGCCGTCTGCTTGGCCAGGCCGAGCAGCATCAGGCGCTCGCGCTCCAGCTGCGCCATGTCCGCGATTTCCTTGTTCAGGCGGCCCGTGGTCGCATCGAAGGCCGCCGCAGCGGCCGAGCGGTGTCCGTGCCCGTGGCCCAGTCCGCCGCCAGGTGGCGCTCCGCCGCCCGCGTGCTGATGCAGCTGCTGTTGCGGCTGCGGCTGCCAGGCGACCGAGCCGGAGCCGGTTCCGGTGCCCGGCTGCAGTCCCGAGCCGGAGCCGGAGCCGGAACCGGAGCTGGAGCCGGAGACGGAGCCAGTGGCCGGCTGCTTCTCGCTGTTGCCGCTCAGATGCAGCGCGTAGAGGCCGCCGTTGATGAGCAGCACGCAGACCAAGGTCTGTGCGAGCGAGAAGAACATTTTCGATTTGTTGCTTTGGCGCACTTTCTCAATTAGACGGCTTATGTTGGCGCTGTGTCTGTGGCTAGCGTGTGTGGAGAACGAGTCAGAAACTGGCTGCAAGAGCGAGAGCGAGAGCGAGATAGACTGTGTTGCTGTTCCTGTTGCTGTTGCTGTTGCAGTATTTACTTTGATTGCTGTTGGTGTGTGTGTGTGTGTGTGTGTGTGTGTGTGGGTGTGCGTGTGTGCTTGTTTAGCTGTCTGCTTAGCGCTTGTAAGTCTTCATGCTCGCTGCTCAACACTGCGCGCTTCAGCGCTTGACACTGCACAACACTGCCGCTGCCACTGGAGTTGCCTTTAGACAAAATCAATAATCAATTGTCTACTTGTCCGAGTGAAGTGTCTGGGGCTCTGGCGCGTTGTTTGTTGAACTTTGTTGGCCTTTGTCGAGGGAGTTGCTGACAGCCGAGACACACACACTAGTTGCTGCCTATACACACGCACACATACATACGTGCGTGTAAGTGTGTATGCAAATCTCTGCCGTCGGCAATATACCGTACTTTACCGTCACTTCTGTCCTGTCTGCTGCTGGCACGGAAGTCGACTTGCGGCTGCCTCAGAATCTCTCTGGCCGCTCGCTGTGTTTATAGCTTCCCGTTGGCTGCTTCCTGCCTAATCCTGCGCTTGCCAAATCCTGGCCCTACTCTAGATCTATCGGGCGACGACAGTAGTTGAACGCACGGCACTTGGGTTATCTTCGCTTGTCTCTCTTGATTTTCGAATAAAACGTGTATAATTTGTTGCTTTTGTTGCTTTTGTTGCTGTTGTTGTATATATCTGTTACAGTTATAACAATTATGCTTTTGTATATATATTTTAATTTTTTAATTAATATTTTTGTTTTTGTTGAAGGAACTTGTTAGCACTCAGCCGCGGCACTTTTGTTTTAGTTTTATATATTATATATATATTTTTATATATTTATATATTTTCTCTCACAGATCTTGCACGATTCTCGCTTTGCTGTACTTTTGTTTATTTTTGAAAATTTTTCGAAAATTTTTTAGAAATATTTGTTAGTATATCTTTTAGGGGGGAAATAAGTTTGCACTTTAAAAACTTGTATTTTTCACGAATTTCACTTGATTGCTTCTTGTTGTTATTGTTGCTATTTTGTTGTTGTTTGGAATTTTCCTTTTATTTATTTTGTTATTTTGTTATTTGTGTGTGGAGTCTGTTATTTGGTGTGAAAACTTGTTCTAGTGTATCTTTTGAATGTTCCGCACATATGAACCGACGGGCAAGGACTCGTCGTATCGTCTCAGCAGGTTTTGCCCGTTTGTCTGCCTTTTGGCTGACGCGTTCGCTGTCGCTGCCGCTGCTGCTGCCGCCGTTGCTGCTGCTGCTGCTGCTGTTGCCGTCACGGACTGCGACGTCGGCGCTGCTCTCCTCAAGGCGTTTCGTATTTCCACTTTATAGATGTTCATACACGCCGCCACTTGCCCCTATATGAGTGTGTATGTGTGGTGTGTGTGTGTGTGTGTGTCGTTTCTAGTCGTAGTCGTCGTGCGAGGTTCGTTGTGCATTCGTTTCGGGCAATGGTGCTCGTTGTTGCTGTTGCTTGTGTCGCCCGTGCCTCGAATTTCACTTGTCCTGGCCGCTGGCTGCTGCGTCTGCTACTGCTTCTGGCTGTTGCCGCTTCTGCTGCTGCTGCTGCTGCTGCTGCTGCTGCTGCTGCTGCTGCTGCTTCCTGTGCGTTTACTCAGTCGACGGGCAACGAGCACGAAACGACATTTACGTTTGTTCGCTCAATACTGAGCAGGCCGCACGCTCAACCACTTGTTTTCAAGCCAAAGCCAAAGCTGAAGCTGTAGCCGAGTCCGCAGCCGAAGCCGACGCCAGAGCCGAAGTATCGCCGGACCAGCAGCCCGTGCGCTGCGTCATGTGTAGAGTTTTTCGCCAAGCTGAGCGAAAACGACGAGCCACACGCCGCGAGGAGAGAGCGTGTGCGAGGGAGCAAGCGAGATAGAGGGAGAGAAAGAGAGAGTGAAAGAGAAAGAGCGAACGAGAAAGCGTTACGCTCTAACAGCGCCCATTGAGCCGGCATCTCCCATATGATGTCCTTTTTTCCCTCGCAGGGGCAGCGACTTGTTCGAATTTTCGCATTTAGCTAGTTCATAATGTTAATAGGATTTTCCTATTAGCAGCTGGGATTTTAGCCTTCTCCTTGATTACCTAGTGTCCACAGTCCCTTGGAAAGATTGCGGTTTAGTTTGATAATTGATTTCGTGTGGTTAAACCCGTTACAGAAATTTTGATGAGCGTCCACAAAATGAAGGAAAATCCCATTAATAAAACGGAGGAACTAGTTTTGGGCTTACTTTATATATGACTCTTTAAGGGAATTTTAGAATGGAGTTCGCTTCAAAGAAATCAGAATAGACTGGAAAATAAGTGATATAATATTAAAGTAAATTATTTATGTATATATAGGCTAAGATATGATCGAAAATAATATGATTTATATGAGATATAAGTAAAATTGGTTCGAATTTGAATAATTCTTTGAAGGAATATAGGATATAGTACGTCTAATCGCATCCAACTTGAGTTGAGTTGAGTTGAGTATTAAATTAATAAAAAAGATTAAAAAGGATTAAAATAAAAAATAAAAAAATATAAAACAAATATTAAAATTAAAATAAAAAAAAAATGAAAAAAGAAGAAAAATAAAGTTGGTAAAAATGAAACTTAAATTAAGTGAATCAACAATTTATTGAAATAATATTAAATTGTTAAAAAGAATATAAACTTATTCAATTAAACAAAATAAAACAAATACTATTTTAAAATAATAAATAAAAATTAGAAACTAATTTAAAAAATAGATTAATAAAAAATAAAAGTTAAATTAATTTTTTTATAATTTTTATTAAAATTAAAATATTTTTACATAAAATTAATAGAAATTTAACAAATCTTTAATAATTAAATACATTAATATAAAATTAATTCATTTTGTATACCATAACTTTTTTATAATATGATATAATTAAAAATATGAATATAAAATTTACAGATTTTGCATAATTATTTTATTAATTGTTATTTAGATTTTATTAAAAAAAAATAAATAAATTAAAAACATCTACAGATCTAAGTTTATCTCAAAGGACATCTAAGACAGCCGCAGCTCAGTCTAGTTATACAAGCAATCGCATAATTCTACCCCTAGCTTTCAGCCCCTATTTCGAATAAGCAATTTCGAAAATTGATGACGCCCACACATTTGCGATAGTTGTAAAAAGGAAAACAAAACAAAACGGCAATAACAACAAGTGCAACAACAAACTAAAGCACGCTGAGTACACATGAATTGCAGGGCGCCTAGATAGAGAACCGAATGGAGCCGACGCCGCGCAAGGCATACATGAATGAAGGAGAACTACGACTAGAATTCATAGTTATACTCGTACTTATACTATGCAAGGATCATCGTCATCGACGGCCTCTGCTGCCGCCGCTGCTGCTACTGCTACTGCTGCTGCGACTGCGGCTGCGGCTGATACCGATTCGATACTGATTCTGCTTTCTATTTGTGTAAGTGTGTGTGTGTGTGTGTGCGTGGCTCATCTGAAATTCATCATTTGGGATGGGCATTGGGGCAGGTGCCGGCCATGGATAGTTCTGCTCGGTGTGCTGTTGTCGTCACAATGTCTGTGGCTTTTACGTTTTACGAGCCAGCACAAAAAATTATAATATAGTTTAATTGCGAGGCGAAGCTTAAGCCAACATCGCGCTATCTGAATGAGAATTTCGCTGCTGCGGTTGGCTTTTAGTTTCGAGTCTTTCGCATGACGTTAGTAATTTTTTTGGAGACTTTTTTTGCGTGAATTTAATTGAAATAAATCAAATTTGATTGAAGGTAAACAACTAAATAAAAGGCTTAATATGAAAATATTTTGGAACATGTGAAATATATGAAAATATAAAATATATGAAATATATAAAAATTAAAAAAAATAAAAATATAATAAATTTAAATTAAAATTAAAATAAAAAAATTACAAAATAACAAATTACATAAAAATAATGAAATATTCAAACACAAGCATATGAAACTAATTTTGAAGAAATTTTAAAATCTCAACAGATTTTAAAATCTCTAAATATAATACTCATAAATAATAAAAAAAATTTATTATATTATTTTTTATACTTTCAACAATTTAAAATTTATATAAAATTCTAAAGCATAGAAATTTCAAGATCTCTATCTACCTAACAGTTTCAAAAACTACTCCAGCTCTTAATCGTGTACTGTATTGAGCAGGCTGAGCAAAAAGCCGGCTTCAATACACAATTTGTTGCACAAAAGTCTACACGGCGTTGCAAAGTCTACACGCGCATCGAACAGCTGAGTGAGCTGAGCAACGCTGTTGTCTCCCATACCGCAGCGCACGCTGCCAAGCTGCCTGGTTGCCTTCTGTTCTGCCTTCTGCCTTCTGCCTTCTGCCCTGTGCCCAGTAGCAGCTCGTAAACTGTCCTACCACAAGCGAAATGCATTGGCTGGGCCAGGGCAGGCGGTCGGTGTGGCAACAGGGCGACAACAACAGATGATTCAGCGAGGCGCCGGCGCAGTGCACAGCCGACGGCCGCAACAACAGCGGCGACTACGTCAACAACAAAAAAATCGAAGTTACGAGTTTCATTGAGCAAACACACCGCTCTACGGTTGGGGAAAGCATCTAGTGTACGGCATGGAGACATTATCGCAGTGGCCCTTCTGCTCTTTCAATGAGCGATACCGACGACGACGACGACAACGACAACGACGACTCACGACTGGACTGAACTACGACGGGGCAGTGGGTGCGTCGCTGCCGCACGATGATGACGCCTACGCATATTTGTGACGTAAGCACCAGCACGATGACCGACCACGAAGCTGGCTCTGTGTATGCGTATGTGCGTGTGTATTGGTGTCAGTGCATGTTTCTATTGTCTTTGGCTTTGACACCTTGGCTGGCTGGACACTCATTTCAACTTTTGGGCTCGTCGCATGCACAGCTCACGAATTTCCCAAGAATTGGGCGTAAGCGCTGCGCACCTGAGCCGCGGAAATCTCGCTCGCCACGACCATTTTTGAGATTATGCAATTAGGTTAAAACATTTGAGCAAAAACTCATGATTAGAATTTTAATTGACAGTCAATTAAAAGTATTAAATTGCTTTATTTATTTGGAACAAGTTTCAAACAATTTAATTAAGACGAAGAAGAAATTAAAAATTTAAGGAGGTACAATTTTGGAATGTTTATTTTAGTAGAAATATATAATAAGATATTTGTTGAATTATATATAAATAATAATTAAATGTATAATAAGATTTAGATGGAGCAAAGTTTTATAAGTATATAAATTAAATGCTATATTTTTTTAAATCAGGATAAACAAGCTAAAATTTCGATTTAATGTATTAGGTTTCATTAATAATATTTTATTTTCTTCATTTTTTTATTAATTTATTTTTTTTTATTTCCTAATAAACCAAGGTAAAAACAAGAATATATCTTCATATTTTATTAAGCTTAATCAACTGGAATTGTAAATTAAAATTATTATCGAATTAATTAATGTCAAATATACTAATTACTTCACTACAAATTTTCTTTACTTTCCTTTGATGCTTTTCCGACATTTCATAGTCCATAGCACAGTTCTCTTAAAATATAGATCTTTCAACACTCTTCGTATAAATAATTATTATTTGATGCTAAGATACTAACTAAAACATTTTAATCACTGCCCAACGGCAGCTGCCCAGATTTCAATTATGGTCCGCGCTTATAAGTATGCTATGCTTTTTGTTTGCTTTGCATTTTTTACGCCGACAAGCGGCGAGTTGTTGTTTTTTGTTTTTATATTTGTGTCTATTATAAGACGTGTCTTAACTATTTATGTTCAAGTTGGCACTTGATGGCTGCTTTACGGACTTCCGACACGAGCGCTTTTTCCAATTGCCATTCAGTCCGCAGCCCTCAGACTCGACTCGACTCAACTCGACTCGACACCCACCGCGTTCCTTGGCCCACTCACAGCTGCCGCTGCAGCTGCTGTCGTTGACATTGAATTCTGTAGGATGGCACCTAAAAATAGGCAAAGAGCCGAGTTAGATTTCTTCCTCGTGTTCTTCCTCTTCCTCTTCCTCATCATTTTATTTTCATCTTTCTTTGCCGCATTTCTTTTTTATTATTTTATGCTGCCTTTTGGTATTTGAGTTTAGCAACAGCCAAACAGGAAATTGCATAAAGTGTACGAGTGTACGCTGCCAAGAAGCCAAAGCCGTTGATTAAAAATTGAACAGCAAGAAATAAATAAATAAATAAATAAATAAAAATGTACAGACATATTTCTGCACATGAACAGGAACGGAGAACGGGGGAGTTGATTCAGTCGTAAGACGCAGCAGCTTAAATCGGTTTGCCAATGGCAACGCCGCACAAATAAAATCAAACTTCAAGGGTCACTTCCGCTTCAAATGGCAAATCGGGTTTCTATCTGCGCCTCAGTCAGCGCCCGTTGCGGCGGCCACAAACGTCCAGAAATGAAGCAGTTGCCTCCACAACTGAGCCGGCGCACGCATTCGTATAATTTTCTTAAATTAGTTTCCGGCAAAAATTTGTCGTTGCTCTGCGCTTTTTCAAGCCGCTTGTTTTGCCGCGCTCAACTGGAAATATTGACATTTCTGATTTTGTCCAGAGTCCTTCAGGCAATCTACTCATCGCACATCGTCACCAGCCACGCCCCGTTTCCCACTGAAGTGCGCTCGTTTTGCCCCGAAAAAAAAATATATATATATTTGCGAAGCTGGCTGGCAACGATGCTTACCGTCTCTAAATCAGAGGGCCCTGCCTGAGTGGCCATTGAAAGCGGCTCAGAGCTCTTGAAAAGGCGCCGAAGGATGAATGTGCGCCAGTGCGGCAGTAATCTGACTGATCGGCCAGACTCCAAAAGGCGTACTGCTGCTATTTTTCTTTTCTTTAGTTATACATATGTATAAAATATTAAATTTATATATGTATATATATATGTATTAAAAAAAAATTTTTTTAATTTTTCATATTTTGCATTTATATTTAATAGTAAACTATTTATATTTAATAGTAAATATATTAATTAGTGTTTACTAAACAGTTAATTAACGGGCTCTTATGAAAATGCATTTGATAGAAAATATTTCATTTGAATTTGGATAAAAATCAAATCATAAAAGAATTTTTTACATAATTTTCTGTTCCTCTTGAGCTAAGCCAGACTTCTCACAGGAATTATTGCCTAAATTGTATATTAAGAAATAAACAGTTGTTGACAGCTCAGTGAGATGAAAAACTGAATTAGGACACTGAGTCTAAAATCAGTTGAATTTTTTATAAAAAATATATAATCTGATTTGCGATGATCAAGTAAGTGTGGAGTGAAGTAATTGAGAGGAGTAGTAAAGTGGACAAGCGGAATAGAATAGTAATGGATGCGTCGTCAGTAGACAGCATAATTTATTTGTAAATTTCTTCTTTTTTAAGCCATGAGTAAACAGCTGTTTAGTATTTGAGGTTTGGAATAATTTTTCAAATATGCCTTCTACTAAATCTTAGCTGTATATGTTCAAGCTATTGATTGACAACTGATTTTTTATTTATCCAATGGATACAGCTGCAAAGCCTTTATATGAATTCTACTCAGCTTCCGGGCTATACCTTCAAGCTGCTGGAAATATATATTTTTGTCGATGTACTAAGGATGAAGCTGTATAGCACTTAAATGGCTTCAAGTCTCTTGTGCTAAAAGTACAAAAATAATAATAAATATAAATATATGAATATGTGAATATATAATCACAATTTGCCAAGGAACTAATAAACATTTTTTTATATTTTTTACATTTGTTTATATTTGAAAAAACTTTTTTTATTTATTGTTAGACATTGAAACTTAGGCATCTTCATAAAACAGATAATTTATGTTGAAAGAAATAGTAGAATTATTTATTAAAAATTTAATATCAATCATACTTTCATATGTTAAAGAAATATATAAACAGATTCAATCCAAAAGTCTTAAACACCGACAGCTCTGCGTTACACAAAGCCCTTCTATAAGCCACAAATTTATCTGTTGTAACACGAAATTAATCTGTTAATTCCTCTATTTGGCCATTTGCAGTTGAACAAAACTCGTTGTCTGTTCATTTGCTCAAAATGTGGACCATAACGAACCGCAAGCGCGCAGGTAAATCACCATAATTGCACATAAATGAATGAGACCAGCCATATACATATATATATATATATATATATATATATATATGTACATTCGCACACCCACTCACACTCACGCACTCACCCACTCAGACGCCCGCTAGGAGTTGGCCTTGGGTGTTACGGCATTTTGGGGGCAGCTCATTTTTGGTGACGACTTTGACTTGTTCGCTCACTTGACTTAATTGGAAATTATTGCCGCACATGAGGTGTGAAGGCGGGCTGTGGTGGGGTGGGGCTGCGACATTCGCAGCGACTGCCTTAAAATTAATTAAGCTTTATTGAGATGCACATGGAAATTTTTGTTGAGCTCTTGGCACATTTGATTTGATTGATGACGCCGCCGTCGGTGCGATAAGCGGCCATACCAGTATATCATGACATTTACAGGCGGCACTAACACGTTGATCCAATTAACATTTTCATTAGCGATTAGGTTGCTGATTTGGCGCAAATCAATGCGGCAACACGACCGCACGACTGCTTGCCCGCCTTCACGCTGTCCAGCGATAAGCAGTGAAAAAGACAAAACTTATAGCATACTTTAATGCGCACCGTCGTTGCGCTGGCCACAACAAATGTCCTTTTGATTACTCGCACGCGTCGTGAGCTCAATTCATTTATTGATTTCTCCCAGCGACAGCCCTGTGGCTTGTTTGTCTTTCTCTAATATGCCTATTTGTTGATACATATAATGGTGAAATACTTGTAATAAGTATCCCCGGCAAACCAACCCATTCCCGCACTCCGTGCGATCGTAACGAGCAAACAGCAGACAATGTTCACATGCCTGCCAGCCGGACCGCTAAGCTGCCTAGCTGACTGCCAAGCTAATTTCGTTTGCTGGTGTAAATGCAATTGAATACAGTAAATGGAGTACAGTGGGATGAAATGGACTGAAATTAAGATAAAAAGGTGAAGCTTAAGATGTTAAGTGGTTAGACTATTTATTAACCAATTTTAGCAATTTATTTTCTGTATTAATATAATTTGTATAATATAAATATGCAGCATACATTAGAAATCGAGATCCTGAAGAGATCCTGACGGAGTCTAGTTATAATTAGTTTTGATGGTTCAATGGATACAAGTGTTTTTTTGATAGATATTCAAAATTATTTATTTAATTTTTATAAAATTTATATTTGTAAACTAAGCATTTAATCTAAAACGAAATTAATTAAATATAAACTAAAAACAATATAAATATAAATAAAAAATATGTAAATAGTATTTAAATATATAAATATTTGTTAAGGCTATGAAAAATACTAAACACGGAACTGTGTTCTTTCTGTATTCAGTATTTTTGGGAAAGCGTTTTTTAACAAAAACATTATACCCTGATTTTCCCATTTTCAATGGGTTCAGGGTATAAAAATTGAAAGACTTTTTCGACAACTGAAAAGACGCCAGAGTAAGGAAAGAGTTATAGATATACGTTTTACGTAACTTAATATCACAGATAAATTTTCAGATGATATTTTATGTCTTATAAGCCAAGACCAGGTAAGTGCAGCACGTCTTGGAGGTAAGGGCATCCGAGATTCCGGCTCAGAATGCAAAGGTTAGTCTCTACTATAATCCTGTGAGAGCTGCAGCCAAAAGTTGTAAGTGATTATAGCTAAAACCAAATTATTTAAAAGACCAATACATTTATTATTTTAAGTTAAGATACTGGCATACTTGCCCACACATTAGTTAAGGTTTTGAGTCTGAAACAAAAAAAAAGCTGCAAAAAACAAAAAACTTTATGTATGAATAAAAAATGTTTTAAAATACAAAACTTTGAAATTTCGATACTTGATAAATATTTTATTTGATTAATATGCTGAAATTTAAAATAAAAATTATATAATTTACAAATACTTATAGCATTCCTTTAAAACTCCTCCTAAAATGAGTCAAAGTTGCGCAATTAATCTACTAAATTTATAGGCATTTGAACTAAATACACAAACAAATTAAAGTAATTTAAACATGTGCAAAGTTTTTATAAAAATATCGTATTTAAATAGCAACTCTGCCTGGCCCAAGCATTCTGCTACTTCAAATCCCAATAGAATAAAAATTAATTTGGCCAATTGCGCTGACTTTCTCAGCCACAGCAAAGTATCTCTGCATTGGTATTGATTATTGGCTGTTGCGACCTCTTTGTATTAAATATGAGTATAACGCATTTTTGTGTCACAAACATCGTCATTAAGTATACGTGCCTATGGCTATAATATATATATATACCTGCATAGAGCCAATCAAAAATTGACTAGGTCTGCGTCAGAAATTGTCGTCATTGTTGTCAGCAAGTCGTTCGTATGGGGCAAATGTAATTAAAGACGAAATGCAGAGAGTTTCGCTGCTGGCTGAAGCGGCAGTTCATGGTCATGTGGCATATGCCATATAAGCATTTCTGCCACGAACTGCAAGGCAGCAACTGATTTATAGACCCTAGACTCTGCGCCCTGCTCCTCTGCACCCTACGACCCTACGACCCTACACTCCAGACCGTTTCTAGCACTTGGCACTCGAAAACTTTGCCTGCCTCTGAAATTCCTTTTTTACTATTTTTTGGCTTTTTGGGACAGGATGAGAGAGAGCGCATTAAGCGTGTAACATTTGACATTGAAAGTGGAATTTAAATATGGTAAACTGTTATTTTTAGGAATAGTATTCGGATTTAGAGCTACTCGCGGGTAGATACTGCAGCGTAAATCGGGTCTAATACGTAATGTCAGCCAAAATAGAAAACGTATATAACAACTGAAGTTTTTCCTGGAAATAGAATGGAGTCATAAATAATTTGACACTTTTTTTTTTTTTTTTTTTTTTTTTTGACACTGTCTAGCAAATTTAATTAAATATAAACCTGAAGGGTATTTGAAACTTTAAATATGAAAATGGGCTGAATAATGTACAACTAAAAAATGTATGATATTCAAAGTGAACTCTAGTTGACCTGAAATTATAAGGTCGTGCTTGTAAGCGTTTTTTTAATGGGTTACAATTTTAATTGACATTTAAGGCAATTTCTAAAATTTAATAATATTTTATATAATATATAATATATATATTAATTAGAGCAGCTAGCTAAAATAAACCTTCCTTTGCTGAATTAATAATATAGACTGATCTAAGCTGAGAGCAGAATGATACATTATGCTGAACAAAAATAGTCTACAAAAACAAATATAAAAAGAATATGGAAAATGAAATGTAAATAAAAATATTTTATTTATTTTATTTTTTTTTAATATCATGTTAAAAGATATTTGCAAAGTTTGAAAAAAAAGTTATCAAAAATATATAAATAGAAAATAGGTTATTAATCTATTTTTAGAAAATATATTACACAAAAATAAATAAAATAAATAAAAAATTAAAAATCAATTCTAAAATTGAAAAAAAAAAGAATAGAACTTAAATAAAAAACATTTTATTTTTTTGTTAATATTTATTGATTTTATTTCTTGGCAGATTTATTTATTTATTAACACATCAAAATACACAATAAAGATTACCAAGAAAAATTGCCTTTTCAAGTTAATTGAATCAATAAAATGCGATGCAAAAGATAGGCGCATAGCTTGCAAACTTTTGGCAAATTAACTTGGCCATTGTAAGGATGGCAAACACTTTTGGCTAAGTAAGAGGCAACTGAAGGAAGATAAACAAAGGCTGTTAAGCCAGAGCGGGCAGAGGGGCAAGTATGAAGGACTAAGTGAATTCGAAGCAGACAAAATGTTCAAGTTCAAGGCAGGCAGTCGGCATGCAGCAGGCTGTACTTTATCCTTGTTGTGGCCCAGAGGCAGGCGGTTAGTGCAGCTGGCGCTAAATCGAATCACAGCTGCTGCGAGAACAAAAGCTCAGGCCGAGGCTGATGCTGAGGCTGAGGCTGAGCCAGCGCTGCGCTTTATGCAAATGCTGTGGTCATTGTGGTGCAGTATTTGTTTTAAGGAATGCTAAGTGCGACTGGCACACAGACTCTCGACAGTTGGGCATACAAATGAGAGCGGCAGCAAGATGAAGTTCCCGGCTGCAGTTGTTTGCGTGCCGTTGACAACTCTGGCAGCAGCGATGAGCAATGGCAAATGTAACTCTAACGTTTCATTATAGTGATTATTTGGCTGCTGTTGGCTCGTTGTTTGCTTTCTGGCGGCCATTTTGATGACGTTGATGAGCTTTATGTGCGTATTGTTTTCTAAGTGAGTGTGTGTGAGTGAGTATTCATTTCTAGCTGAGCTGCTTGTTATTTGTTTGTTCGCTTGATTTGCCCGTTGATGACGTTCATCATCATCACCATCATCATCATCCATGGCCAAACTTCACGGCGGAGGCTCAGTAAAAGTTTTTTATTTGTTGGTTGTCATGCCGTCGACAGCTTTGTTGTTTGTCAGCTTTACTGTTTTGTTGTGTCATAATTTTTTGTAATTTTTTCTGCCTCTGTTATGCTTTTTTTTTTTTTTGAGCGGCCCCAACCACAACTGGTCAAGGACATGGAACTAGGCACAAATCCGTGGGCGTTGCAAAAACTTTTTGTCTATTCGAATTTGATTTGCGCGTTTAACAACTTTCACAATATACTTGTCATTTACTCATCAAGCGCGTGACGTCACGCTCAACTATGCGCACATAGAGCCATCAGCTAGCAAATTAGCATAATGCGCAACATTTGGCCTTTAGCTGGCACACGCCCACAGCGAGCGCTTCATAAATTACGCCCACAGCGCATTAAGTTTCTTAAGCCGTTCAAATCAATGGCCAAAAACTAAACCAATTACAGCAACAACTACCTATTCGTAGATGATAAACAACGGCCTAGAGGCAAACAACTAACAACATAATTCACTTTGAGCTAAACGACGCCGCCCACCAAGAGCGCTGGCAAGCTACAGTGGTTGCAAAAAGTATGTAAGGGCAATGAATGGCAAATAGTAGAAGAGTAAGTGAGGCAAATTAATTAAATATTATTAATTAAAATATCATTTTTAATCAAAGTTAATTAAATATTACTAATTAAAATATCATTTTTAATAAAAGAATAGGTAATAAAGTATTTCAAACAAATATTATTAATTTTTTATATTTTTCATTTTATTAAGTTTTTATTTACTATAATTAATTTAAGTATCTGGAACTTGGTATATTAAAAAGTCTTTTTACTTTTAATACTTTATTTTCTTTTAATTTAAAAAAATACATTTCTTTATTCGTTTTTATTTTATTCTACATATATTTATAGTGACTATAATTTGCATTATTATTATTTAATTTTTTCTTTTTTATTATTTTTTGTTTTTATTTTAAGAGCATATCTTTTTTCATTTACTACTATTATTTTTAATTAACTACTTTTATTATTATTTTTTCCGTTTGAAAACACATCAATATTAATATTTTTTTAATATACATATATCGATATATTTTTTAATTATTTAAGTATTCTTTTTTTAAATTATTATTTGCATATAAAAACATTTATTACTTTTTTAAAAATACATACATACATATGTATACACTTTATTTATGTTTTTAATGCATTATTTTTTAAATTTATATATTTATACATATTTTTTTTATTAATATTTTTATTTAAAATTGAAAGCATTTCAGTTACACATTTTTTTTAAAAGACACTGCATTGCCTTCCAATCACTGTGCCGATGCCATCTCCCCTGAAAAGTAGGCAATGCTTTTTGCAACTAGTCACATAGATCATTATAAGTAAATGTTTGAGTTCCTGGTGGGCGTTGTTTGAGTTCTTAAAGAGCGACAGACGAACTCTGAGATAGCAACTAAACAGAATAAGTAAAAGCACCAGAGAGACGCTGAACTTACCTTGACATAATTGAATTATGCTCCGCTTGCTGATTTGATAAGCTTGCATCGTGCCGTGGCAGGGGAATATCAAGGAATTCCTTAAATGATTCGGCAAAGCATACGTTTACTCCTCCTTTTGCTCTTGCTCCTGCTCCTGCTCCTGCTCTTGTTTTTGCTAACCAATGAACATTTTTGGATACACACACGGGCGCCTGAGTCGCCTGAGCTGTTGACTTTGCTCTGTTGGTGTACTTATCGCATTTACACAGTTGACTCTTCCGTAGTCGTTGTACGTCTAGACGCAGCTGCTATCACGCCGCCTCCTCATCCGGCTTCCGCCGCCACCTCCAGCCCACTCGCAGCTCAGCACCTTCAGTGACAGCTCCGGCTGTGGGTCCCACCAGACTTTGGGGCCTTTTGCAATCCAATCCGTTGCTCAATTACGTGGACAAATATTTGCACTCCATCGAAACGCAACACGTGCAATAATAATGGCCTACGGCATCTAAAAATATCCGAAAATAACTTATTTATAGACATTTTACATTTATCAATTTGTTTACTTTGCATTCGTAGCTCGTAACTCGGCTCCGCCTATTTTCGAAACGAGGGCTAATTGACAACTTGAGACGGCTGTGACGGGCGATTTAATTAAAGCAAACTGCGCTCGAGTGCGTTTGGCATTAGACTAATCCCGTTAGTTTTAATTGGGCATGTTTAACGCACACACACATAAGTTATGTACTAACCAATTGCAATTGCCCAAAGTTGGCCAGAAATTTGCCTAGGCCAAGCACAGCAGGACACTGGCTACAAAAGCTGTTAAATACGAGTCGCTTAACGCCTAACTAATTGACAATGGCTGTGTCTAGTGTATGTGGGTGTGTCAGTGTGTGTGTGTGTGTTAGTGTGTGTGTGTCTCTTTTGTCATAGCACAACTAACGAGCAGCTTGCTTAACGCTTAAACTAGCTGCAAATTAACTAATTCTGCTCAAAAGCCGCATAGGCAAAGTGCGCTCGACTGATTTCTGTCTGTATGTATCGCTCTATTTCTCTTTCTCTATCTCTCTCCCTCTTTCTGTCTCTGTGGTCTTTTCGAGCTGTGGCTTTGCCTATGTCTGGTTGCTATTATTAATTATGAGCGTGCGACTCAGTAGTAAACAGCAATACTCACAGCAGCAGTAAATGATAGTTTGAGATGCTCACAGAGCCCTTAATGATCATTGAAAATGAAAAGAGAAAATCATTGTCTTCCAATTATGAAAATGAAGGAAAAATGTGGTTTATATGAAATCATAAAGAAGGTAAGTTATGGTTAACTGCAAAATATTCAATAATATCAGCTTCAGCTATTTAAATATAGCTAATTATTCATTCAATATCATATTTAGGCTGTCATATGATTCACAACATTTAATTTTTAGCTTGACTGTCCACAAAGCACAACCGCTCGCTTCGACTTCCAATTTAATACTGGCTTTATTCTTCATTTGCTCAGCTGCAGTAAGCTCACAGTTAGCGAACACAGGGAGAGCATGGACAAGAAGAACGAACACAGTGAGAATGAGCTCAAGGAGCACAGGCTGTGTGATATTTTCACTCAACAGCAGTGAGCGCACAGCTCAACAATAAAAAGAGCGAGTACAGGCAAAACGATATTCCCACTCAACTGCAGCAAGTTCACAGTTAGCGAACACAGGGAGAAAGAGCAAAACGAGAATAAGGCAAAACGATATTCACACTCAACTGCAGCAAGTTCACAGTTAGCGAACACAGGCAGAAAAAAAAACTCAAGTAAAACGAGCACTGGCAAAACGATATTCTCACTCAGCTACTGTAAGCGCATGGCAAACGAACACAGGGAGAATAATCACAGTGAGAACCAGCACTGCCAGAATGAGCTCAGGGAGAATAAGCACAAGGCACAGGCCGTATGATATTTTCACTCAACAGCAGTAAGCGCTCAGCTCAACAACAAGGAAATGAGCACAAGAAAACGATATTCAGACTCAACTGCAGTAAGCTCACAGTTAGAGCACTCAGCACTCAGCTACTGTAAGCGCACATTTAGCGAACACAGGGAGAAAGGGAGTGAGTAACAGACCTGCCAGAATGAGCTGAGGGAGAACAAGCACGAGGAGAATGAGCACAGGCAGAATGATATTTTCACTCAACTGCAGTAAGCGCACAGCTCAACAATAAAGAGAGCGAGCACAGGCAAAACGACATTCACACTCAACTGCAGCAAGTTCACAGTTAGCGAACACAGGCAGAAAAAAAATCAAGTAAAACGAGTACTGTCAAAACGATATTCTCACTCAGCTACTGTAAGCGCACGGCAAACGAACACAGGGAGAATAATCACAGTGAGAACCAGCACTGCCAGAATGAGCTCAGGGAGAACAAGCACAAGGAAAATGAGTACAGGCAGTATGATATTTTCACTCAACTGCAGTAAGCGCACAGCTCAACAATAAAGAGAGCGAGTACAGACAAAACGATATTACTACTCAACTGCAGCAAGTTCACAGTTAGCGAACACAGGGAGAAAGAGCAGAACGAGAATAAGGCAAAACGATATTCACACTCAGCTGCAGTAAGCTCACAGTTGGCGAACACAAGGACAGAGGGAGGGAGGGAGTGAGAACCAGCACTGCCAGAATGAGTTCAGGGAGAACAAGCATAAGGAGAATGAGCACAGGCAGAATGATATTTTCACTCAACTGCAGTAAGCGCGCAGCAAACGAAAAGAGAGGACAAGCGCAAGGAGAACAATATTTCCAGTCTTACAAATCCAACTCCAAACGCCGCACTTATTACACATACATAACTATAAAAGGTACTCAAATTATTTAACAATATTAATTTTATAATTGAATAATACACAATATTCCTCTTACAAGTTTCCCTCAAATTAATAAATTACTATTTCACTACGCATAAATAGAAAAAACAAACTCGCTGCGCAGTTAATATTAATTAGAGAAACATGCCAACTAGAATGAAAAATAATACAGCTACAACCAACAACCAGCAACCTACTGGCGACCATTAAAAAGGCTTGAATTATTTTGGGCTTTTCGGCCGAGTGCTTTTTGGCGGTTTGCAGGTGGTTCCAGGGTGTTTCTGGTCGACCGCTAAATGAGTGCCAAAATGCTTTAAACTTTTATGGCTGTTTGTCATCATTTTGCGAACACGTTTTGGCCATAAAATTGCCAACTGGCCATAAGCATAGACCAGACGCCCACTCGGGCCCCGCAGTAATAATTTGATATTATCGCTGTTAAAGTGTAAATTAAAAGATTATTATTTATTAATGTATTTCATGGTGATCTTTGTAAGTTTAACTAATCAAATCTGAGAATTTTGTACTATTTATTATAGGACATTTAAATCTAAATAATTTTTTTTAGTTTAAGATATTACGAAATATTTTATAAAAAAAGAGTAAGACATGTACATAATTATATTTTTTTTATAAAAATATATCAATTATTTCTATATATTTTTTTAAATATTTAATAATTAATAAATGTATAACAATATATAAACAATTTAAAAATTAAACATAATTATTTATTAATTTTTCATAAAACATAAAAAAGGAATGTGTATAATTATTTATATAATTTTTTTTTTTTTTAAATATTATATAATATAATATTTATGAAAAAAAAAGAATCTAAAATGTATAAAACATATATGTAAATATTTATATTATATTTATAAAAATTTTAATACTATTTATTTTTGATTTCTTGTTAGTCTACAATATTATGTTTGACTATGTTTTAAATTCCATTACTTTAAGCTTAATCTTAACTAAATTTCTAAATACTTCCTTGATGCCCAATCCTTGACCCAAACTTCCTCAATTAGTGTCCATTGAATGTCTCATCAGCGTTGACTTCTGCCACGCTCCCATGTGGTTGCCAAATTGTTATAGCGTGTTGCGGCCATACCTGTTCATAGTTAGGCGAAGGCCCGTCCCTAGTTACTCAACCGGAGGCAGGTGTTCCATTCAAATCATGTGCTCGCAATGTCGTAACCGCGTTTGGTTATACATAGCTCTGACTGCAAGTTCTATAAGAGTACAGCTGCAGTGCGCAACAGTTGCTGACAATCTATCAAATTTGGAGTTGAGTGCTTGCAGCCCGTCCCATTGTCTTATCGCATCCGCTGTCAGTGGCAGACTGCAATTTGCTGTATTACGACTATCCGCCGGGCGGTGGGTGTGTCTCCGGGGCACAGGGCTTGCCCATTTAAATATTATTTACTGCCCAAAAATTGTGGACACAGAGCGCGCGCATAAATAAGTATAATACATAGTTAGAGAATGTGCTTTAAATGAAATTTATTTTATTTATCAACTACATCATAAATACGCCAACTCCCGCGCCATGTGGCGTCGGCGTCGGCGTCCGCGTCGGCGTCTGAAATGCAAAGAAAACGAAAAATATTAAAAAGAATTCTCCACATTATATAATATTTTTTTGGCAGACTCGACAAATTTCCATTTGTAATACAAAACGTTTCGGGGGCGTTCGCAGCCATTCGCCAGTCAATGGTGGAAGCCCGAAAAGTCGATACCAGCTATGAATGAAAAGTCACTCTGTGAGCACACACATAACGCAGTGTCTTTCACACACACACGCACACACACACGCAGGCACACAGAGTCACAGTCACCCACTCATCTTGCCGTATGTGTGTAATATTTGTTTGGCCCACAAGGCATAACCTTTTGTGAGGGGAGCTCTGAGTGCAATAACTGCAAATTCAATTGATTGAAAAGCAATTTGTCCGCTCGCTCGCAACCCGCACAAGACATATGCGGCCAAGTGGGCGATGGCGGCAGCCACGCCCACGCCACAATGCGCCGAGCGCACTAAACCATAAATTATGATGACAATAAAAGCGCATATCTAACTATTGTGAATTGCCCGCACACACACACACACACACGCACACACACATACAATTGCAATTGCAAAATGGGCTTTTGTAATGGGCTTGCAGCCCCCGCTGCGACCACGCCTTAGCTGTTACTGCCTCTGCACCGCTCGCTGTCCCGCTGACAATTTTATGCAACATTTTGTGGCAAAGGGTCTCGCATTTTATGGCTTTTATTGACAGCCTCATGCAGCTCTCTAGGTGCCTCTAGGTGGCTCCGCCACACACTCGTATTACTCTATGCCCTCTAGCCACAATTGTGCTCGTTATATACCAGCGCGCGTTTAGGGCTGGAACACTTTAAAGATGCCTTCAATGGCGTTTTATTGACAGCTGCCAAACTGAATGGCCAAAAAGGTTGCGGCACATTACGACCGAGCCTCCATTGAGTTAACCAGTTATTGCCAGCTTTTTGATGCCCTGCTAGGAGAGTGAAGAGAGAGTATGTGAAACGGGATATTTGATACTGCCAGATATAAAAATTTAAGTTTCAGCAAGTGGCTGCCCTTAAGGCAGTTGGGAGTAAAGAAAAAAGTATGAGTATATTTTGTTTTTGTGTTCAAGGTTGACAGGTAACACCATTGGCGAGCCTCTGAAACAAAATAAACATACATATATATATATATATACATATGTGTACATATGTGAAGATTAAATTAATATGTGGAGTTTTTAAAAAGTCAAAAGAACGTATTTAAAAACTTTTAATTTATATTATACAATATGTAAAGGCAATTACAAACATATTTTCTATGGAAATAAGAAGAAAATATATTTTTTATTTAAATTTATTTTTAGTTTTTTAATCATTTTTGTTTAAACTATTATATTTAATTATTTTTTTTTAATATATTTTTTTCTTACTTTTTTTCAGTCTGTTTTTCCTAATAAAAAAATAAAAAGAATACATTTTTTCTTAGAATTTTAACTTAAATTAATTTTTATTATTATTATTATTATTATTTTTAATTATTTGTATTCTATAATTTTTTTTTTTATTAATATTTTTAAATCCATCTTCTTTTTAAATATTTTTTAATTGTATTTTTTAACTGTTATAATTAATAATGAACAAATTAACACTATGCATTTATTCTTATAATTTTATTTTCAATTAATTTTTGATTTACATTCTGTTTTAAATTTAAAAAAAAATATTAACTCAATATCAAACAGATTTTGTAAAAATAAATGCAAATTAATTTTGGTTTATTATATTAATTTTTCATTTATGTAATTAATTTGTTCTTTAAATAAATGTTACTTGCAATCTTTTTAAACTAATAAACAAAAATTAATAGCAAATAAAATTTAATAAAATATAAATATAAACATGTTTGCAATCTATTTTAAATTATCGAATAAATATATGAACTAAATTTAATATGCACCATAAAAGTCTGCTTTAATAGATGTTTATGGCCCAGCTCGTTAGTTGGATTTTTTGCACATATAAAAAACTCATATTCCGTCCAATTGTTGATATGATATATTTGATGATTCCATGCGTAACGTATTCCCAGAACTTATTCAGTGACCTTCACTGGGATTGAGAGAGTTATTAAGAAGTCGCCAAGCAAAACACACAAAGAAAAACAGAAAAACAGAAAAAAAAATCAGGCAAGCAATGACGTAAATTCAAATCACGTGAACTAAAATAAACTTTATGCGTATTTAGGCATACGCGTGCGTATTTATTTCAATATGGAACGGATTTGATGATGGAATCTCTAGGCTGCATCGATAAAACTGGTAAACAGCAAAATAAAAATGTGAAGAAAATATGCGAATACAAATTATGACAACGGCCTGGGCTGGGCTGGTCTGGTCTGGGCTGGCTGAAACGATGCGGCGGCTGACTAAACGACTTTCCCACGCGCCGCAATTAATGCGAGCCAATCTGAAGAAATTGTCGAAACTTGGGCATATGTAAATGTAACTGTGTGTGTGTGTGAGGTTTAGGCCAAACACGTGCGCCAAGGAGCGGCAGCAGGCAATGCCTTTTAATAAACTTTTTGTTTTCCTCCTGCAGCCAAGAGGACTAAAAATAGTTCCCGCTAATATTTTTGCCAACATAAATTTCACACTCGCATAAATTCCATTAAGAAAAATCAGCGACGTGCGACGGGCATACAGAATAGCTTCCAACTCCGGCGGGAAAATGAATGGCGAAGCGAGTGGGTGTGAAAGTGGATGGGAAGGAAAGAGGAGTCCAAAGCGAGTTGCCTTGACAGGATGCCCACGCGCTTATGGAATTTCCAGTTTTTGAAAGTGGAGACGCTGCGTCAACTGTTTCTGCTACTGTTACTAGCGGCGCTGTCATAAAATGAAACTTAATGGCACACACACACATATAGAGAAATATATACAGATATATATATATATATATATATATATATATATTTGTATATACATATATGTATAGTAGTAGTTTACAACAAATTGCTGGATAGTACAAATATGTATTTGGGATAGGAAAACAACACAAAACGCAGAACGCAAAACGCCCACGCGTGCAATCAGCTTGCTCTGCCAACTAGCTAAACCAACAAACAGCGACATATACTATACACAATACACACACACACACACATAGCTATATGGCCATTTGTCTGACTGTGTGAGTGTGTGCCTGGCGTTCTCAATGAATGATTTTTGAAGCAGCCACAAGAACGAAAAAGAGTGCCATGACCAACACTCAGACCAAACAGCACACACAGACAATTGTCTGCCACAATCAGTGACTGTGAGTGTGTGTGTGTGTGTTTGTCTCGCGTAGGCGATTGCCGCCAAAAACTGTGCTCAGTTGCCATTCTGAGCGTTGGCTCATTGTTCCATTGAGAGCCGATTGCGGCAAGTTTGCAATTTTATTGCTAGCGCAAAATCTGCATTGGGTCGGTGGCGAGTGGAGGCAATGAGAGTAGCTGCGGCTCCTGCTTCTGCTATAACAAAGGCTCTTTGGCACGTCATCTTCAGCGCATGATGTCAGTCTATAGCTGCTGTCCATTCGATTAGCGCCATTTAGCTGGAAATCGTAGAGCAGGTCAACAATGAGTCCGTCCCACTGCCAATGCTCTTGATGTTCATGCTAAGCTGATGTCATGGGCGTTAACTTATTGCAATTACTCTGAGCATAATTCAATAATTGAATATTATCCAAGTAAACTCAATTGCCGATCAATACACAAAGTGGGTCATAAAAAGCAGATAAGCGTCTTCTATGCGTGGCCAAAATACATATATATCCAATTGTAACAGAGCTGTAATAAAATGTAGATAAAGAAGGAGGAATACTCAAATAATAATAATTATAAATAATAATATAATAAAAAATAAATAAAATAAAAATAATGTAGAAAAACTAATAATTGCAAGCTCTTTAATTTTATTTTTAATATTTTTTAAAATTTAAATATATTATATAAAATACAATATGAAAATATATTAAATATACTAAGGTTTAATAAAAAATCAATTAATTTCTAAATTTTTTCTTAGTTTTTTTTAAATATTATATGAAATAAAATATAGGAATATATTACCTGGAATAAATAATAATAATAATATTAATATTTTCATGGTTTCATAGAGAAAATTAATTTTTCTAATAAAAAACTCCTTATTTAATTTTTTATATATAACAAAAAGGAAATTTAATATATATAAAACAAATATAAATAAAAAAAAAATATATAACTAAAATATATATAAAAATATTTATTTAAATATATTTCTTATTTATACCCTAACTAAACTAAAACGTATTCTTTGCACAAATAAACTATACATGAGAAAAAAACCAATAACTCTTCAAAATATTTCAAATGCTAAATAAATTATTTCTATACAAATTTTACCCAAAACTTTTGCCAAAAAATAAATAAAAACCCTTTTTAAAGGCTCTCCTGCTAAAATTCAACTACTAACTAAGTTAAATCTATTTTTGTAGCAGCTGTCCGGCTGCAAGGCTGAACATCCATTTATAGTTGACTAACTCGTTGCATTTTTACGCTTAACAGCGCCAGGACACTTTTTTGTCACAATTTCACAGTCTGGCGGAGGCTGGGGGCGAGCTGGGAAAAGTTTTTTCGTCCAGTTGTCCATTGCCAGTGTCAGTCATGTATGTTCAGGCGTAGGTGTGCGTATGTATGTGTGTGTGTATGTGTGTGTGAGTGAGCTGTAATGGAGTTAGCTGTCCGACACGCTAATTGCTGTCACCTACAGACGAAAGCGCTGCAAGGTATGCAGCTCAGTTTTACATCTTGGTTTAGTGAGCTTAGCATTTTTGCTGACTGTACTCAAAAATGTTGTGCGCTTGTTGGACGCCAGCCAAATGCCAGCGTGGCAAGAGCATGTGAGTGTGAGTGTGAGTGTGTGTGTGGGCCAAATGGCAAAGACGAACGTTGACAATGGCGACACACACACACACACACACACGCACACATACGCGCATAGACAGCGACGTAGCTGGCTTCCGTTTGTGCGCGCGCGGAAGTCGTCGCCATCTTGCATTGGTCATCCTGCGCCCACTCGCCGCAGCATCGAGGCAGAAATTATGGCAGCATTTGCCACAAATCGTGCGTGTAAAGTGATGTCATTGCTACCGAGCGACCGGCGGATAGACGGACAGACGGACGGACAGACCAACCGCATGCGTCAGCGTTTTTCGCATGCCCTGTGTGTGATGCAATAATTGTGCATCTCAACCGAAAACGGCAAACTTCTCTCATTGTGTATCTATAAATGTATCTGCTACTGCAATTGCAACTGTGGCTAAATCTATATTTGCATCTGCATCTGCAGCTGTAACTGTATGTGTGTGTCTATTGCCGCGCATCAATACTGATGTCATCTGCAACTGCCGAGCGGCCCACAACACGTTAATATTTGACAATTTAGCGCCAGCTTAGGAAATCATTTTGTCAAACGTTCACCTCTGCATATTTCATGCAAAGCCATAAAAAATAAAAAAAAAAATAAACCGAGCAGCGGTGCGCGTGTTTGTCTTGGGGAGCAGCCTGAGCTGGAACGCAGGCCCTATCGAGCGAGAGCAACAACCGCCACTTGCTGTTTTCATTTCATAAAATTGAGCACTTTGTGCGTCTTGTCATGAATTTTTGAAGAACGCAAAGCGGCGACATCTTATATCTTTCTTACATTTTTTTCTTGCTTTTTTCTGGGCTGTTTTTATACTCTGTTGCGCGAAGGCAAATGAGTCGATTGTGTTTGTGGTTATCTAAATTTATTTTTAGCGTGAATAGAAGCAATCTGTAAATATTCAAATTATAGGAAGATATTGACAAACTTATATGGGATTGATTAATCGATGCTGAGAACTTAAAGCTACTATTAGATAATTTATGGAAGGCTTTTGTAAGCTAAAAGTCTGTTAAAAGTAAGTAGGAGACAAGATAGAAATAATTTCAATAAATCACTTTTCACACATATATAAAAAATATGAAATAATAAATTAAATATAATTAAATTTTATAAATATTTAAATATTTTTTTTAACATAAAAAATGTCATTATTTCAGTGAAAGATTTTTAAGAATATGAAAATAATTTGGAGTATTATAAAAATGATTTTTAAAGCAGAGTATTGCACAGTTGGGTGTTTTATATTCCAGTACTTTAACTGTTCATACTTTGTATTTTGATATGCGCTGTTTCATCAACAACTTGTTTTGTTTCGTTTTTTTTTTTTTTTTTTTTTTGCAACTGTTGTTGTTGTTTTATTTACTGTCTCTCTAGTTATTTATATTGCAGAGCGCAGCATTTAAGATAATTAATTTAGGCAATTATATATTTCTCCCGTTTCGCCAGACGCTGTAAATTCATGTGTTAAATTTAAGTCCAGCTCGAATTTCAATTATCGCAAATACAATTTTGAAACAAAAATTAATAAAAGTAGAAGCACACGCGACAAATTATGCTATTTTTATGTGCCTAGAGAAGCTTTTGTTACACAAAATTGTCTTTAATGTCAAATGTTTTCTTACTTTACTGTGAAATGTAATTATAATGCTCGCAACCTGATTACACACTCAAGTGTTAGGCACGGCATTAATCTTACACCTTTGCCGTCGCTTTCAGATTATATTCCATAAACGTGGCAGAATTTTTGCTCAGCCAAAGGTGTGATAATTCCCATTTGTTCTTGTTATAAGTGAAGACAGAGAGCAAGTAGAGGAGAAATGAATTGGCATTAATTAAAAGTGTAAACTGGTTGAAAGGGAAAATTAGTATAGAACATAGAGAAAGGAATTATATAATTATAATAATATTATATAATTATAATAATAATACATATATTAAAAAATCGTATAGAAATAATAAAATAATAATTAGCATATTTACATATACTTAAAATATTCATCTTAATTAAACAAATAAAAAAATATATTTACTGAATACTTCCAGATTGTGAGCATGTTATGGCAGATTTTAAAAAATGCATATGTATTCATATTCATATAATATGAATATGCACATTCATATAAAAATATATATATGTACATTAATTATGTACAAGTATGATTTTTTTGAGTTGTATAAATATATATATTCCTATAAAATAGTTATATATACTTATATTTATTGATATTTATATTTGTATACATTTGTATGAATTAAGTTTTTTTCTAATATTTATTTTCATGATTATTTTTTTTATGATTCGATTTCTTAGCACACTATCCTCTAAATGTCAAACTAGTTCCTGGTTTTCCTTCGTTTCGTTTCATTCAAAGTGTTGATCAAGAAGCAAGAAATAGTTCTTTCAAAAAGTAAACAAAAAAAATATTTTTCAAAAGTATGGCTAATATATATCGCCCATATTTGGCTACATTTCCCGAGCACGGGCTGCCAGTGCTAATAAATGATGTAAATGACTTTAAGAGGTGGGTTAAAAAGTAGAGACAAGTAATAAAGAAAAAAAAAAGAAAATATAATAATAAGAAATAAATATAATAAAGTAATCAAATAAAATAATATGAAGTAAAAGAAAAATAATAATAAATAAAATAATTTTAAAAGATCAAATTAAATACAAAAAAATTATAATTAAAACAATAAAAAATAATGAAAAAAATAAGTGAAATAATAATAAAAAAAAAAACAATAAGCGGACTTCTGTGTTATTTAAGAATCAAACTTAAGAATCTTCTTATTTTCTTCCTCGATTTATACATATAATAATATGAATAGTTAATTAATAGGTCTTTTACGTTCCTCTACTCGCATCCAGTGATCTTAAACCGGAGCTGCATACAATGGGCGACGCGTTCGCCGGTCACATTGTCGAGGACATACAGCACAAGATGTGCCAGCGTGAGTGCACGGAGAACCAAAAGTGCACCAGAAAGTGTATACAGGAGAGGGAGGCACGTGATAAGGAACTGGTATTGGTGAACGAGTGCAAGGGGAGACTGACTCCACTAATAGAGAGCCTCCTGCGTGGAGAAGATCCGGATACGATTGTGATGATCGAGTATCATGAGTTCGCTTGCTCCGGCATCATCCTGTCCTGTTACTCGCCCTTTTTTACCAAATTTCGGGGCCACACGGTGGTCGACTTGCGCCGTGGCCCAATGTCGGCCAATACGTTCGAGCAGATATACAAGTGGATGGTCAAGCCGGACTTCAGCTTTCGGCCAGGCGACTTGGTCCGCATTATACGCGCTGCAAGTTTCCTGGAAATATCAGAACTGATTAACTGCTGCTACGGCATGCTGGACAGCGATATATACAGAGAATTCGAGGCTCTTGACATCATGTACAAGTCGCGGCATTATGCTGAGCTGCTTCAGATCAATCAGGTAATGGCCGGTCGCATATCAAAGGCAACGCTGATCATGCTCTGCAGCCAGGAGTTTCTGAGCTTCAACGAGATGCAGATCTGTGCCCTGCTTGGCTCCAGCTCGCTGGCAGTCAACTCGGAGACTGAGGTGGGCAGGAATATTTCTTGAATATTTAAATCAACTTTAACAGTTTCGCCTCCAGCTTCTTTTCGGAGCCTTACACTGGCTAAATGTGGACTGGCCCGCTCGACAGGCCTACGTGTTCAACGTGCTGCAGAATATACGCTTTGCTTATCTATCGCCTAAGATTCTTTGCCAGTTCAATACCGAACCAGTCGGGCCGTTTGCCAAAGTACTGAAAGAGTTCACGAGTCATTACGAGAGCAAACAGCTCATCGAGGACGGCATCTTCTACAGCGCCTTGGTCATCACCCTGAATGGCGACGCCAGACAGCTCCACGACATGCCCGATGCCAAAAAGGAGCTGATGCTGCCGCGTCGCTGGATCCAAGATGCCCGCTGCGCCTACCATCGCCCAGTGACCAGACTCTGCCCAAACATGCGCTCGATTAGCTATGAGGAATTCGTAGCATACTCAGATGTGCTTCAGGAGACTGGTACAGATTACGAGCAATATTTTGAGTATCCAAGCTTTGACGATCTCAGCGAGACTTCATCCATTAACTCGTCTAGAACAGACTATACAGAAACAACAGAGGTCAATGATCCGGACTCAGTCTCATTGTCTGTCTGGAGCACGGATTCAATATTCGATTGGGTCCAATCCGAATGCTCCCCGGCCTATCAAATGGAAGACATTGCGATTTCTACACTCGATGTTGGCTCCATTGGTTCGGCAGGTCCCACATTGAAGGTCCTGGCAGACATCTCGCAGGTACACTTCCACGAAGAGCTAAAGGAATTTAAGCCCTCGGAAATTTGGGAGGATTGGGGACCAACTTTTCGTGAAGGAATGGAAGAAAGTGACGAAAATGAAGAAGAGGAGGAAAAGGAAGAAAAGAAAGAAAATGAGGAAATGGAAGTAAAGGCAGAAAAGGGAGTAAAGAAAGAAAAGAGTGAAAAGAAAGAAAAACTCGAAAACAACGAAAATGAGGAAAAGAAAGAAAATGAGGAAAAGAAAGAAAATGAGGAAACGAAAGAAAATGAGGAAGAGAAAGAAAAGGAAAATTCTATAAATTAGATATTTTTCTATATATTTTTTGTATTGACTTAGAAAAGTCAACAAAGTATAATTAATAATGATTAAAGATGATATATAAATTGAACTCGTCCAGCGCATGGCATCAAAATAACCCAAAACTAGAAATTTAGCTTGAGTTTATTATCGCAGGTGAGGTGTTTCGGTACTAGGTGTTAAGTGTTGCGGCGCATGTCCTGACACCTGAGTGCGGCTGCCTTAAACCTTAAACGTTGCTTGATACTTGGGTTGACTTGCCACAGCACACTCGCATACACACTCACATGCTCACAATACCTTCAGCACACATTCAACACTCGCCTAAACAAGTGCCCGCCGCCACATGCTCCTCGTATATCAAAAAAGGTAAACGCGTTGAATTTTCCATTAGGTTGAAAAGCATTTTTGGGCACACGTGGGCGGTTTTCTTTTTTCAGCGTTGGCACATCATACATATTGGCAACTGTGGCGTATGCGTAATATTTTAGGCAAATAACAGGCGTCGAGTTTGGTTTCTAAGTGCCGCATGTAAACATAAAAAAAGAGGAAAATAACAAATGTACTTAGTCAGCATTTTGCTTATTGGCCCCCAAGAAAAGCGAGAGAGAGAGAGAAAAAAAGGTTGACAACTGAGGCGGCAATTGCAGGAAACTTCGGGTCCCACATGTGTGGTATGCGTAATGCTGCGGACTATGTGTTTGCCGTACCCAAACTCAATTAGCCAGCGAGCCCGAAAGGGCAACAGTTCGACAGGCCTCAATCAATACAGTCTATCCTAGAGCATTGGCACTGGCGCTGCATAAACTTCTCGAAAGTTTTCTGTACCGGAAAAAGTTCTCTGAAATGTATGTTTATTGTTGAAAATTGAATTGACTTTTAGACGCTGGCCAAAGTTGTCCTTCGACGGGCAAGTCGAAACAGTCAGAGAAACAAAGTCAATACATTAGAAAAGTGTGTGGAAGGAGTTGAGGAAGCTTAAAGCATAAACAGCTGAGTCACAGTTGAGTCACAGTTGAGTCACAGTTGAGCCATAGTTGAGCCATGGTTGAGCCAAAGCAGAGCTATAAGCAGCGCCACTGGCAGACTCACAGGCAGAGCATAGACAGAGGCAGAGGCAGAGCGAGAGATCAGCTTGAGGCATAGCCAGAGGAAGGCAACAGCTGAGTCACAGTTGAGTCACAGTTGAGCCATAGTTGAGCCATGGTTGAGCCAAAGCAGAGCTGTAAGCAGCGCCACTGGCAGACTCACAGGCAGAGCATAGACAGAGGCAGAGCGAGAGATCAGCTTGAGGCATAGCCAGAGGAAGCCAACAGCTGAGTCACAGTTGAGTCATAGTTGAGTCACAGTTGAGCCATAGTTGAGCCATAGTTGAGCCATAGTTGAGCCAAAGCAGAGCTATAAGCAGCGCCACTGGCAGACTCACAGGCAGAGCATAGACAGAGGCAGAGGCAGAGCGAGAGATCAGCTTGAGGCATAGCCAGAGGAAGCCAACAGCTGAGTCACAGTTGAGTCACAGTTGAGCCATAGTTGAGCCATGGTTGAGCCAAAGCAGAGCTGTAAGCAGCGCCACTGGCAGACTCACAGGCAGAGCATAGACAGAGGCAGAGCGAGAGATCAGCTTGAGGCATAGCCAGAGGAAGCCAACAGCTGAGTCACAGTTGAGTCATAGTTGAGTCACAGTTGAGCCATAGTTGAGCCATAGTTGAGCCATAGTTGAGCCAAAGCAGAGCTATAAGCAGCGCCACTGGCAGACTCACAGGCAGAGCATAGACAGAGGCAGAGGCAGAGCGAGAGATCAGCTTGAGGCATAGCCAGAGGAAGCCAACAGCTGAGTCACAGTTGAGTCACAGTTGAGCCATAGTTGAGCCATGGTTGAGCCAAAGCAGAGCTGTAAGCAGCGCCACTGGCAGACTCACAGGCAGAGCATAGACAGAGGCAGAGGCAGAGCGAGAGATCAGCTTGAGGCATAGCCAGAGGAAGCCAACAGCTGAGTCACAGTTGAGTCACAGTTGAGCCATGGTTGAGCCAAAGCAGAGCTGTAAGCAGCGCCACTGGCAGACTCACAGGCAGAGCATAGACAGAGGCAGAGGCAGAGCGAGAGATCAGCTTGAGGCATAGCCAGAGGAAGCCAACAGCTGAGTCACAGTTGAGCCATAGTTGAGACATGGTTGAGCCAAAGCAGAGCTATAAGCAGCGCCACTGGCAGACTCACAGGCAGAGCATAGACAGAGGCAGAGGCAGAGCGAGAGATCAGCTTGAGGCATAGCCAGAGGAAGCCAACAGCTGAGTCACAGTTGAGTCACAGTTGAGCCATGGTTGAGCCAAAGCAGAGCTGTAAGCAGCGCCACTGGCAGACTCACAGGCAGAGCATAGACAGAGGCAGAGGCAGAGCGAGAGATCAGCTTGAGGCATAGCCAGAGGAAGCCAACAGCTGAGTCACAGTTGAGCCATAGTTGAGCCATGGTTGAGCCAAAGCAGAGCTGTAAGCAGCGCCACTGGAAGACTCACAGGCAGAGCATAGACAGAGGCAGAGCGAGAGATCAGCTTGAGGCATAGCCAGAGGAAGCCAACAGCTGAGTCACAGTTGAGTCACAGTTGAGCCATAGTTGAGCCATGGTTGAGCCAAAGCAGAGCTGTAAGCAGCGCCACTGGCAGACTCACAGGCAGAGCATAGACAGAGGCAGAGGCAGAGCGAGAGATCAGCTTGAGGCATAGCCAGAGAAAGCCAACAGCTGAGTCACAGTTGAGTCACAGTTGAGCCATAGTTGAGCCATGGTTGAGCCAAAGCAGAGCTGTAAGCAGCGCCACTGGCAGACTCACAGGCAGAGCATAGACAGAGGCAGAGGCAGAGCGAGAGATCAGCTTGAGGCATAGCCAGAGGAAGCCAACAGCTGAGTCACAGTTGAGTCACAGTTGAGCCATGGTTGAGCCAAAGCAGAGCTGTAAGCAGCGCCACTGGCAGACTCACAGGCAGAGCATAGACAGAGGCAGAGGCAGAGCGAGAGATCAGCTTGAGGCATAGCCAGAGGAAGCCAACAGCTGAGTCACAGTTGAGTCACAGTTGAGCCATAGTTGAGCCATAGTTGAGCCATAGTTGAGCCAAAGCAGAGCTATAAGCAGCGCCACTGGCAGACTCACAGGCAGAGCATAGACAGAGGCAGAGGCAGAGCGAGAGATCAGCTTGAGGCATAGCCAGAGGAAGCCAACAGCTGAGTCACAGTTGAGTCACAGTTGAGCCATGGTTGAGCCAAAGCAGAGCTGTAAGCAGCGCCACTGGCAGACTCACAGGCAGAGCATAGACAGAGGCAGAGGCAGAGCGAGAGATCAGCTTGAGGCATAGCCAGAGGAAGCCAACAGCTGAGTCACAGTTGAGTCACAGTTGAGCCATAGTTGAGCCATGGTTGAGCCAAAGCAGAGCTGTAAGCAGCGCCACTGGCAGACTCACAGGCAGAGCATAGACAGAGGCAGAGGCAGAGCGAGAGATCAGCTTGAGGCATAGCCAGAGGAAGCCAACAGCTGAGTCACAGTTGAGTCACAGTTGAGCCATGGTTGAGCCAAAGCAGAGCTGTAAGCAGCGCCACTGGCAGACTCACAGGCAGAGCATAGACAGAGGCAGAGGCAGAGCGAGAGATCAGCTTGAGGCATAGCCAGAGGAAGCCAACAGCTGAGTCACAGTTGAGTCACAGTTGAGCCATAGTTGAGCCATAGTTGAGCCATAGTTGAGCCAAAGCAGAGCTATAAGCAGCGCCACTGGCAGACTCACAGGCAGAGCATAGACAGAGGCAGAGGCAGAGCGAGAGATCAGCTTGAGGCATAGCCAGAGGAAGCCAACAGCTGAGTCACAGTTGAGTCACAGTTGAGCCATGGTTGAGCCAAAGCAGAGCTGTAAGCAGCGCCACTGGCAGACTCACAGGCAGAGCATAGACAGAGGCAGAGGCAGAGCGAGAGATCAGCTTGAGGCATAGCCAGAGGAAGCCAACAGCTGAGTCACAGTTGAGTCACAGTTGAGCCATAGTTGAGCCAAAGCAGAGCTGTAAGCAGCGCCACTGGCAGACTCACAGGCAGAGCATAGACAGAGGCAGAGCGAGAGATCAGCTTGAGGCATAGCCAGAGGAAGCCAACAGCTGAGTCACAGTTGAGTCACAGTTGAGTCACAGTTGAGCCATAGTTGAGCCAAAGCAGAGCTATAAGCAGCGCCACTGGCAGACTCACAGGCAGAGCATAGACAGAGGCAGAGCCAGAGCGAGAGATCAGCTTGAGGCATAGCCAGAGGAAGCCAACAGCTGAGTCACAGTTGAGTCACAGTTGAGCCATAGTTGAGCCATGGTTGAGCCAAAGCAGAGCTGTAAGCAGCGCCACTGGAAGACTCACAGGCAGAGCATAGACAGAGGCAGAGCGAGAGATCAGCTTGAGGCATAGCCAGAGGAAGCCAACAGCTGAGTCACAGTTGAGTCACAGTTGAGCCATAGTTGAGCCATGGTTGAGCCAAAGCAGAGCTGTAAGCAGCGCCACTGGCAGACTCACAGGCAGAGCATAGACAGAGGCAGAGGCAGAGCGAGAGATCAGCTTGAGGCATAGCCAGAGAAAGCCAACAGCTGAGTCACAGTTGAGTCACAGTTGAGCCATAGTTGAGCCATGGTTGAGCCAAAGCAGAGCTGTAAGCAGCGCCACTGGCAGACTCACAGGCAGAGCATAGACAGAGGCAGAGGCAGAGCGAGAGATCAGCTTGAGGCATAGCCAGAGGAAGCCAACAGCTGAGTCACAGTTGAGTCACAGTTGAGCCATGGTTGAGCCAAAGCAGAGCTGTAAGCAGCGCCACTGGCAGACTCACAGGCAGAGCATAGACAGAGGCAGAGGCAGAGCGAGAGATCAGCTTGAGGCATAGCCAGAGGAAGCCAACAGCTGAGTCACAGTTGAGTCACAGTTGAGCCATAGTTGAGCCATAGTTGAGCCATAGTTGAGCCAAAGCAGAGCTATAAGCAGCGCCACTGGCAGACTCACAGGCAGAGCATAGACAGAGGCAGAGGCAGAGCGAGAGATCAGCTTGAGGCATAGCCAGAGGAAGCCAACAGCTGAGTCACAGTTGAGTCACAGTTGAGCCATGGTTGAGCCAAAGCAGAGCTGTAAGCAGCGCCACTGGCAGACTCACAGGCAGAGCATAGACAGAGGCAGAGGCAGAGCGAGAGATCAGCTTGAGGCATAGCCAGAGGAAGCCAACAGCTGAGTCACAGTTGAGTCACAGTTGAGCCATAGTTGAGCCATGGTTGAGCCAAAGCAGAGCTGTAAGCAGCGCCACTGGCAGACTCACAGGCAGAGCATAGATAGAGGCAGAGGCAGAGCGAGAGATCAGCTTGAGGCATAGCCAGAGGAAGCCAACAGCTGAGTCACAGTTGAGTCACAGTTGAGCCATAGTTGAGCCAAAGCAGAGCTGTAAGCAGCGCCACTGGCAGACTCACAGGCAGAGCATAGACAGAGGCAGAGGCAGAGCGAGAGATCAGCTTCAGGCACAGCCAGAGGAAGGCAACAGCTGAGTCACAGTTGAGTCACAGTTGAGTCACAGTTGAGCCAAAGCAGAGCTGTAAGCAGCGCCACTGGCAGACTCACAGGCAGAGCATAGATAGAGGCAGAGGCAGAGCGAGAGATCAGCTTGAGGCATAGCCAGAGGAAGCCAACAGCTGAGTCACAGTTGAGTCACAGTTGAGCCATAGTTGAGCCATGGTTGAGCCAAAGCAGAGCTATAAGCAGCGCCACTGGCAGACTCACAGGCAGAGCATAGACAGAGGCAGAGGCAGAGCGAGAGATCAGCTTGAGGCATAGCCAGAGGAAGCCAACAGCTGAGTCACAGTTGAGTCACAGTTGAGCCATAGTTGAGCCAAAGCAGAGCTATAAGCAGCGCCACTGGCAGACTCACAGGCAGAGCATAGACAGAGGCAGAGGCAGAGCGAGAGATCAGCTTGAGGCATAGCCAGAGGAAGCCAACAGCTGAGTCACAGTTGAGTCACAGTTGAGTCACAGTTGAGTCACAGTTGAGCCATAGTTGAGCCAAAGCAGAGCTATAAGCAGCGCCACTGGCAGACTCACAGGCAGAGCATAGACAGAGGCAGAGGCAGAGCGAGAGATCAGCTTGAGGCATAGCCAGAGGAAGCCAACAGCTGAGTCACAGTTGAGTCACAGTTGAGCCATAGTTGAGCCATGGTTGAGCCAAAGCAGAGCTGTAAGCAGCGCCACTGGCAGACTCACAGGCAGAGCATAGACAGAGGCAGAGGCAGAGCGAGAGATCAGCTTGAGGCATAGCCAGAGGAAGCCAACAGCTGAGTCACAGTTGAGTCACAGTTGAGCCATAGTTGAGCCAAAGCAGAGCTATAAGCAGCGCCACTGGCAGACTCACAGGCAGAGCATAGACAGAGGCAGAGGCAGAGCGAGAGATCAGCTTGAGGCATAGCCAGAGGAAGCCAACAGCTGAGTCACAGTTGAGTCACAGTTGAGCCATAGTTGAGCCATGGTTGAGCCAAAGCAGAGCTATAAGCAGCGCCACTGGCAGACTCACAGGCAGAGCATAGACAGAGGCAGAGGCAGAGCGAGAGATCAGCTTGAGGCATAGCCAGAGGAAGCCAACAGCTGAGTCACAGTTGAGTCACAGTTGAGCCATAGTTGAGCCAAAGCAGAGCTATAAGCAGCGCCACTGGCAGACTCACAGGCAGAGCATAGACAGAGGCAGAGGCAGAGCGAGAGATCAGCTTGAGGCATAGCCAGAGGAAGCCAACAGCTGAGTCACAGTTGAGTCACAGTTGAGTCACAGTTGAGTCACAGTTGAGCCATAGTTGAGCCAAAGCAGAGCTATAAGCAGCGCCACTGGCAGACTCACAGGCAGAGCATAGACAGAGGCAGAGGCAGAGCGAGAGATCAGCTTGAGGCATAGCCAGAGGAAGCCAACAGCTGAGTCACAGTTGAGTCACAGTTGAGCCATAGTTGAGCCATGGTTGAGCCAAAGCAGAGCTGTAAGCAGCGCCACTGGCAGACTCACAGGCAGAGCATAGACAGAGGCAGAGGCAGAGCGAGAGATCAGCTTGAGGCATAGCCAGAGGAAGCCAACAGCTGAGTCACAGTTGAGTCACAGTTGAGCCATAGTTGAGCCAAAGCAGAGCTATAAGCAGCGCCACTGGCAGACTCACAGGCAGAGCATAGACAGAGGCAGAGGCAGAGCGAGAGATCAGCTTGAGGCATAGCCAGAGGAAGCCAACAGCTGAGTCACAGTTGAGTCACAGTTGAGCCATAGTTGAGCCATGGTTGAGCCAAAGCAGAGCTATAAGCAGCGCCACTGGCAGACTCACAGGCAGAGCATAGACAGAGGCAGAGGCAGAGCGAGAGATCAGCTTGAGGCATAGCCAGAGGAAGCCAACAGCTGAGTCACAGTTGAGTCACAGTTGAGCCATAGTTGAGCCAAAGCAGAGCTATAAGCAGCGCCACTGGCAGACTCACAGGCAGAGCATAGACAGAGGCAGAGGCAGAGCGAGAGATCAGCTTGAGGCATAGCCAGAGGAAGCCAACAGCTGAGTCACAGTTGAGTCACAGTTGAGTCACAGTTGAGCCATAGTTGAGCCATAGTTGAGCCAAAGCAGAGCTATAAGCAGCGCCACTGGCAGACTCACAGGCAGAGCATAGACAGAGGCAGAGGCAGAGCGAGAGATCAGCTTGAGGCATAGCCAGAGGAAGCCAACAGCTGAGTCACAGTTGAGTCACAGTTGAGCCATAGTTGAGCCAAAGCAGAGCTATAAGCAGCGCCACTGGCAGACTCACAGGCAGAGCATAGACAGAGGCAGAGGCAGAGCGAGAGATCAGCTTGAGGCATAGCCAGAGGAAGCCAACAGCTGAGTCACAGTTGAGTCACAGTTGAGCCATAGTTGAGCCAAAGCAGAGCTATAAGCAGCGCCACTGGCAGACTCACAGGCAGAGCATAGACAGAGGCAGAGGCAGAGCGAGAGATCAGCTTGAGGCATAGCCAGAGGAAGCCAACAGCTGAGTCACAGTTGAGTCACAGTTGAGTCACAGTTGAGCCATAGTTGAGCCATAGTTGAGCCAAAGCAGAGCTATAAGCAGCGCCACTGGCAGACTCACAGGCAGAGCATAGACAGAGGCAGAGGCAGAGCGAGAGATCAGCTTGAGGCATAGCCAGAGGAAGCCAACAGCTGAGTCACAGTTGAGTCACAGTTGAGCCATAGTTGAGCCAAAGCAGAGCTATAAGCAGCGCCACTGGCAGACTCACAGGCAGAGCATAGACAGAGGCAGAGGCAGAGCGAGAGATCAGCTTGAGGCATAGCCAGAGGAAGCCAACAGCTGAGTCACAGTTAAGTCACAGTTGAGTCACAGTTGAGCCATAGTTGAGCCAAAGCAGAGCTATAAGCAGCGCCACTGGCAGACTCACAGGCAGAGCATAGACAGAGGCAGAGGCAGAGCGAGAGATCAGCTTGAGGCATAGCCAGAGGAAGCCAACAGCTGAGTCACAGTTGAGTCACAGTTGAGTCACAGTTGAGCCATAGTTGAGCCATAGTTGAGCCAAAGCAGAGCTATAAGCAGCGCCACTGGCAGACTCACAGGCAGAGCATAGACAGAGGCAGAGGCAGAGCGAGAGATCAGCTTGAGGCATAGCCAGAGGAAGCCAACAGCTGAGTCACAGTTGAGTCACAGTTGAGTCACAGTTGAGCCATAGTTGAGCCATAGTTGAGCCAAAGCAGAGCTATAAGCAGCGCCACTGGCAGACTCACAGGCAGAGCATAGACAGAGGCAGAGGCAGAGCGAGAGATCAGCTTGAGGCATAGCCAGAGGAAGCCAACAGCTGAGTCACAGTTGAGTCATAGTTGAGTCACAGTTGAGCCATAGTTGAGCCATAGTTGAGCCATAGTTGAGCCAAAGCAGAACTATAAGCAGCGCCACTGGCAGACTCACAGGCAGAGCATAGACAGAGGCAGAGCGAGAGATCAGCTTGAGGCATAGCCAGAGGAAGCCAACAGCTGAGTCACAGTTGAGTCACAGTTGAGCCATAGTTGAGCCATGGTTGAGCCAAAGCAGAGCTATAAGCAGCGCCACTGGCAGACTCACAGGCAGAGCATAGACAGAGGCAGAGGCAGAGCGAGAGATCAGCTTGAGGCATAGCCAGAGGAAGCCAACAGCTGAGTCACAGCTGAGTCACAGTTGAGTCACAGTTGAGCCATGGTTGAGCCAAAGCAGAGCTGTAAGCAGCGCCACTGGCAGACTCACAGGCAGAGCATAGACAGAGGCAGAGGCAGAGCGAGAGATCAGCTTGAGGCATAGCCAGAGGAAGCCAACAGCTGAGTCACAGTTGAGTCACAGTTGAGTCACAGTTGAGCCATAGTTGAGCCATAGTTGAGCCAAAGCAGAGCTATAAGCAGCGCCACTGGCAGACTCACAGGCAGAGCATAGATAGAGGCAGAGGCAGAGCGAGAGATCAGCTTGAGGCATAGCCAGAGGAAGCCAACAGCTGAGTCACAGCTGAGTCACAGTTGAGTCACAGTTGAGCCATGGTTGAGCCAAAGCAGAGCTGTAAGCAGCGCCACTGGCAGACTCACAGGCAGAGCATAGACAGAGGCAGAGGCAGAGCGAGAGATCAGCTTGAGGCATAGCCAGAGGAAGGCAACAGCTGAGTCATAGTTGAGTCACAGTTGAGCCATAGTTGAGCCATAGTTGAGCCATAGTTGAGCCAAAGCAGAGCTATAAGCAGCGCCACTGGCAGACTCACAGGCAGAGCATAGATAGAGGCATAGCCAGAGACGGGGTTTGAATGGGCATTTGACAAAGAGTTTTAAATATTTCAAGGTATTAAAAAATTGATAATTTTATAAGAAAAGTATAAATGTTAGAAATTTAAAACAAATATTTATTTGTGCACTAAAAAGTCACTAAATATAAACAAAAGGCTGGTATAGAGGGACAATTTCTTGATAATTTAAGATAACTGCTTAACCCTCTATACCAAATCAATAAAAACAGCAAATTTAATGAGCCAGAATAATAAACTCAATACCTGAATCACTTTTGCACCTGTTTAACGTTTAGCTCTATCTATATTGATTATTCTATAGCACTGGCTTAAAAATAAATTTGCAGCTAATTGGCGAACTCTTGCAAAGTCAATTGCCGAGCACTCCTGCAATAAATTGCAACTATTAACTTTCAGCAATTTAAATGAAAAATAAAGCTACTTAAGTTGTGGCATAAACGAGTTAGTTCGTCTAATTAAACAGTGGGAAAGTTTTGTATATAAATAAAATAATAGATACATAAATATATATATTTTAAAAGTATAAATATGTTAAGAAATGAAAAATGTAAAAAATTAATAAATATATATAATAATACATACATATAAATAAATGTATAATTTAAATAAATGCAAAGGAAAAATAGAATAAGTAAAAAATCAATAAACACAAAGATAAATAAAGAAATATATAAAGAGTAAAAAAATTATTTGAAAATTTATAAATAGTAGTAGCATAAATAAATAAATACTTATGTTAATAAATTAAAAAAAAATAATAAATAAATATATGAAGAAACAAATAAAATAAATAAATTAAAATATAAAATAAATATATACTTATATAAAATTGCAAAAATAATATTAGTTTCAGTATATACTTTCCATTACCAATATCAGATGCCTTCATCTCTGCTCTCAACTTTTTAAGTCCTTGCAATTTGCATATGTTAAAGATTCGTGAAATACATTGGCCATAAATGCACATAACCTTTTTTATAAGGCTCGATTTAGGGCTGATTTTATGAGCGCAACGCTCGCTCGTTCACTCGCCTGTCGTCACTCGCTTCTGCTCGTTATATGCATGCATTTATGTTAGACTCAACACACATTTCGTATATTTCGCATAATTCTTACACTTCGCTCATTTTCGGGGCGCTAAACGGGTCTGTGCACTAATTAAATTTGCTTACGTCTAAAAGCTGGCGATGGGTGCTATGCGCCTTTTTTATTAATGCAGGCATATGCGAAGGGCGATTGAGGAGTTATGGAGGATGCATATATTGAACAAAATAAATAAATAAAAAAAAATAATATAAAAAAAATAAATAATTATAATAAAAAAAATAATAACATGAATATAGCATAAATTCTACATTGTTAACTATATAAAATAATTATTTTAATTATATGTGTTTTTTAATTATTTCTGTTTAATTTTTAATTTTTTTTAAGTTATTCAGTGTGAATTTTGTTGTTATTATTTTAATTATACTATTATCTAAATTAAATAATTAATTATTATATTATCTAAATTCATTTTATTTTAATTCTAAATTTTATTTTAAAATCTCCATTTGTCAATAATATAATATTATAAAATTTAAATCATAATTATATTATATATACATATATATAAATACTATTTAAAATTATTAAAATTAAAATTATTACTATAATTAATCTTTTTTATTTATTATAGTTAAATTTAAAATTTAAAAATATTACTTCAATTATATTTATTATTATTTGAATTAATTATATTTAAATTATATATATATATTACAGTCCAAGCATTTGTACAAATTAAATATTAATAGATTAATTTACCTTGCTTTATTACTCATCTTAAATTCAATTTAAGTAAAATTAAAATTAATTTTCAATATCATATTCATGCCAAAAATTGTTTATATTTAATTGCCAAACAATCGCAAAGTCAATTTAAATTATCCCCCAGCCATTAAGTCTGTCCAAGGCAACAAGCACGATTAATTTCTTAGTCTTACCTCGTATGCCTTGAAGCTTGACACTGGTGAGAGTGTGTGTGTGTGTGTGTGTTTGAGGGTGTGTGTGTGCGTGTGGCATACTTTTCGAGTGGCAGCGCATGGCCATAAATCAGCGATGCTGCCGCCAGCCGCTGTTAAATCAAAGCACAAAACCAAACTGACATGCATTATATATTTATATATCAGTGCTCCGGTTAGCAAGTCGACTGCACACACACACGCACACTCACGCAGACACACGCAAGAGAAAGAAAGGTGCCTCACACATACATACATATATACGAACATTTAGCAAACTTGTATATCGCATTTTTGCTTTATTATTGCGACTTTTTTATGAGTTTGATGCGGCTTTAAAATGTCATAAATGTTAAAAACAAATACGTTGATAAATCCTCAAAGCACACAATGCTGGCTAAGGTAGAAACAAAGAAGGCCAATACCAATGGGTTAACAACGACCAACGCATCTGCAATGGGATGTGGGCGTGGACGTGGACGTCGACGTGGATGTGAACGTGGGACCAAGTGGTGGCTCTCGGCTCTCGCAGCCAGCCAGAGTGCCATATCATCACGCATTGATGCACATCATCAATTTTTAACGAGCTACTTTTACGTGACCCGCCCACTCAAACCGAGACCCATGACGTAATCGCAGCCTGCTGATTGTACCTATTGGATATGTATATATATAAATATGGATATATATGTATATACATTCTTGCACATGCAGAGCCTACAAATATATCTATCCACATAAATATACACGCGCATGTGGTTATAAGATCGCATAACCAGATATCATGCATGCGCTGAGGTTTAACGGCGCGACACCCATAACACTCGAACCGCATTTGCAAAAATACATCAAAGTCCAATGTGTGTGCATCAAGCGACAAATAAATCCATTTCAACAGGAAAGCTGAAGCTGTGCAAGTGGCTGCGAAGGCCTAAGGAGTCTGAGGCAGTGCAAGCAAGGAGTCAAAAGAAGGATCTTAGGTGAAAAATGCGGAAGAATAGGGCAGTTTAATTTGATGTATGGATTATAAAACAAAATTTAAAAAAGGGAGAACCGCTGACAGAAAGTTGAGGCAATCATAGAGCTTATGAACAGGAGCAAAGGTGCTTGATAGTCTGATTGATACTTTATAGAAGAGATTGTGTGTGACATGAATGTAGAAACACGATAGACACTGTTCAGCTCGAGCGCATAGAAGAGCTCCAACTTAAAGGTTAATGCGGTATAACAACTACTCCCAAGGTGGGATGCAGCTAATTTGCGCTGTAATACAGCACGACACAGCGGTCAGAGTGGTAACCTGAACAGCGTAAATTATTTTTAGCTACCTGAAACATAAAAATAATTATTTACATATATAACAGTTGGGGTCAATTTTCCATTCTACACAGCAGAAATGCGTTTCAATATATTTGTTTACATATTTATTAATATTTATGGATCCATATATAATATATAAAATATTATACACTGAAAAAATCAAGCGCAAAATAAAATACAATTAAAATCCCAAACTCAGCTTTCACTTTTCAATTTACAGAAAAGTTGCTTCAACTTCTCTTCAGCCCCTGGCATATCGTATGACCTTCAACTAAAGCATTAAACTAATCAATAAACTCATTATTTGAAATATTATTTTACATATCTCAAAAGTTGCCCACAATAATATACACAATTGAGGGCAGCTGCTAATCAATAAACTCGTGATTATATATATCTTTAAATTTTCTCACTATGATAAATATAGCTCAAAATATATGATATATATATATATGATATATATAGCTCAAAATAGTAAATAACAATTTCCCAACTTTATTTTAATAACACTGCCTGTTAGCCACTTTTATTAAACAAAAAAAAAAGAGAAACTTACGAAATTATCTTATTATTATCCAAGTATCTAGACGGCGCTTGAATACAATTAAAACTTTTAAAGTAATTTTTTATGAAAAGGCGCGCACACACCTCATTTGGATTCCAAGGTCAGGCGTTTCAATAGACTCAAGATGAGCATATGCAAGGTGCTTTATGAAAAAAAAAAATGTTTCAGTTCAACTGAAAAGTTTTCATAATGGACAACAACAGCAGCAGCAGAGGCAGCAACGGCGCGTGGGGAAAACTTCACTTATACAGCTGCAACTTTTTGTGGAAGTTGTTGTATAAGCGGCTTTGTAAGCATAAATTTTAATGCAACAGCAACAGCAACAGCAATAGCAACCGCAAGGAGCATGTTGAAATGCTTGTTGACTGTTGCCGTGTTTCCCTGTTGCTGCTGTTTTAGCACTGCGGGCCAAACCATCGTCGCATATGCAAATGACTTGTAAGTGGGCCGGGCGGAGAGTGAGAGGAAGAGGAAGAGGGAGAAGAGAAAGAGAAAGAGCAAAGCAACAGCAGCACCGACATCAGCAGCTGCTGCTGCTGAGGTAGCTATGAGTTTGCAGCCGCGACATACAGGTAAATACCCCAAGCTATTAGCTAGCTATGCGAGGCTTTTATTCACACCCCCATACACTCACATACACACAAAGGTTAAAAGTTAGCTTTTATGCTGAGCGCAATGCTGAGACCTTTCCAGCTACAGCTAGCCCGCAAAACTTTACTATTTATATTTGCCTATACACTCCAGCATAAGAAGGAAAGAAAGTAACATCGCGTTGGACAGCGTCCGAAAACCTTAATTAAGATGCAAAGCCCACGCGGCGTATGAGTGATGTATCTGCGTGGGCAAACGATGCACTTGCAGAAGGCGAACTAAGGAGAAATGGTATAAATTACTGAGGAATGCTAAGCAAAGTGAAAACTTTTCCAATTTGCATATTACAATAGGCAGGCAAGAGAAATCATAGTACTTCTGCAACTGAGTCGAAGCATATTTATATATTTTGATTAATGCTTCAGCATGGGCCAATTTTGCTCCTGTGAGTGTCCTGAGCAGAAAATTGAAAATTTATTATAAGCGCACGCTGTCCTGTATGTCCTGTACACATTGTATCAACGCATGCATAAAGCACATACAATAAATTTTCATTTGTGTAACCAAACAGCAGCAGTGGCAGTGGCAGTTGCAGAGGCGCAGGCAGAGGCTGCGGGGCAGCGGAGGCAGCCGAGCCATAAGAGGCTCATGGGGAGTCGGCAAGAAAGCAAGTTGATTGAATTGACACGACAGCCGTACTCCCAATCCAATTCAGGCAACAACAAAAAAGAAGGAATATTATAAAAAAAAAACTACTCAGCAGTACACACACACACACATATGTACGCACACCCACACAGCGGCGCTGTCTCTTTGGCTTCTTGAAGCACACCCACCTGCCCACTCTCACCTTTGATATTTACGCTTGCTGCGGCAGCAAACCTGCAAAATTGAATGAAAATATTAAAAAATATAAAAGAATACAAATAACGCGTATATAACACATATGTGCATGCAAATAACTTCTTTTTTATACATACATATATGCATACAGGTATATAGTATATATATATGTGTGTATAATAATTGAATTTTACTGCGCATTTTTCATTTATTTGTTAATAATTTCATTTATGAGCAAGCGGCGCAAACTTAAAAATGCGTAAAAGGCGTCCAAATTTTATTACGCGCTGACATTTAAAAAGGCAGCCCGTTGCCTTCGCTCAGCCAGATAGCGGGCAGCAGTTTGTGCTCGGCGCTTGTTTGTCCTCCTTTCACTTTTCGGGTATATTCGTTGGCAATCTAGCTGACTGTTTGGCGTGCAAATGATTCTCAGCGAAGCTTGAAAAGCGAGTAAATCTTCTGAGTATTTTGATTGAAGACTTCGGATGAGTTGAACTAAAGATTGAAGTGAAGGATATCTAAAATTACAAATATATATTTAAAATACGCATTTTTAAAAATAAAAACTATATTATAAAAAATTTAATATTTTATACATAAAAATAATATAGAACTTATTCATTTTTTTATTAAAATAAAAAAAACATATGTATTCATTAGATATACAATTTTAAAAAATATTTATTTAAAATATAAAATTTTAAAAATATATTTTAAAACAGCTTACAATCTATATCTATATCATATGTTTGCCTAATAATTTTGGTCATTTTGGGTCCCAGGAAATATTAATAAGGCTGATCTTAGGATCAAGCCAGAGATGAGCAAATCTATATCTTTGAGCACTCAAAAATTAATAAGTGTCTACTTTAAAAATTAAAAATTAAAAATTAAAAATTTCTGATAAATCTTTAATTATACTTATATTAAAAATAAACTATATTATATATAACTTACTAAATCTGATCTCTTCATCCCTCCTAAAACATTGAACGAGCATTGTGAAGTCTTCTCTAACTGACTTCCAAATTTCGTTAACTTTTCTTTCGTTTGCTGTTATTCTTTTGTTGCCTTTTGTTGCTCAACAATTGTGCCCGAAGCGTTGACTTTTCTGAATGCTGCTTAAATTGAGGAGTTACTTATAATATATTTTCAAAGTTTAGCTCAGTTAAGTGTAAGAAAAGAGTAGAAACGCCACAACAAACCTGTTGCAAACATCAGACAATCCCCGAGCAATTTGATGAGGCCCACTTTATGCCCCTACATTATATATATATATATATATTTATCTCCCAGGGGCTACCTTTATTCAGCAGACCCTCCATTCTTGTGGCTGGCTCGATGCTCATTAATTTTATCAAGTGTCGCGGCCATATACATGACCATATCAAATGGTTTTCAGCATGCGAGGCGACAACCAAGCCGCCCCAGCTCTTGGCCCCCAAACGCGAAAGGTCAACGTTGAGTAGGAGCTGACTGCACTTTAAGCCTCCGCATCGTTCCGGCTGTGGTCGGGGCACGTGTGGTACATGCTGCTTGACAGCGCACTGCTCAGGTGGCGGCGGCAAGACGAGCGGACGTGCGGCTGGTCTTGGGTTTTTGCGGTTAGCTTCACAGCCATCTGATGCACTTAAAGTAACGGTAAACATGTGCAAGATTTGCAAATCTGACAGACACATCAGCAGCAGCATGAAGCTAAAAGGTCGCCCGTTGTCGCAGTCACTTGTCGCTGCAAATGCCAAACGTACTGATAGCAAAGAGAGAGAAAAAGAACGGAAGAATAAAACTTGCAAGTGAATATGTATGTTGAGACAATTCTGAACTAAACTAGTCAAAGGACATATGGAGGAGGGGAAACTGTGAGAAAATAGATAATATTAGATTGTGATTTGAAGATAAGATAATATGGAATACAATAAATAAACGAGTGAGTGAACTGAATTTATAAATATTGCCCTTCTATGAGATTCTCATGAATTCTATTTTCCATTGATTAATTTTTTACTAGCAACGAGAACTTTCTGTGTTCCTCTATTAAACTTTTCAATCTGTGAGTTTATAAAATATCGCCCTCCTCTGTGATTCTCATGAATTCGAGCTTCCATTGATTAATTTTTGACTAGCAACGAGAACTTTCCATGTTCCTCTATTAAACTTTTCTATCTGTGAGTTTATAAATATCGATTCTCATGAATTCTGGCGCGCACAGAGTCATTTATTCACAGGCTATAAGTGTGAGATGAAGGGGATACGCATGAATATATGTTTTATATTTTTTAGGTCGAAAATTATTCAGACAATCTGCTATGTGATTCGTCCGAATTCGAGGGGTTTTGTGCTTGGGATAAAAAGAGTTTAGTGCACTAAGAGCAACCAAGAGCTGGAGACAAACTAGACTGGGTAACTGACATATGAACGGGAATCGAAGCAGATATATAGATAGGCAGAGATATTGATGCTCTTCTATATGTATATTTAGTCTCATACTAAAGACATCTTATAGAAGGAGGAGAAACATGCATATAGACATACCAAGAAGACGAGCAGTATCTCTCTAAAAAAATATAAAACAAATAAGTAAGACTGCTAATATAGGCAGTCCACGATTAAGAGATACCCTAGGTACAGCTGCCGTCTCAATTATTCTTCGCTTCGCATTCTTGTATAATTTATATTTAAAATTTTAAGTCTCCAGCCGATATAATTGCCTCTAAACAAACGGAAAGACGGCATAAGCTAGAATAAATTTTCCTTCTGATTAGAAATCATTTCATTTTCAAAATCATTATGGCCGGATTCCACCTTAACAGGGCTCAACAATAAAAGAATTTAAATACCTCTCATCAACTGGAGTGCAATAAATACAAATTTATGCCCATTATAGAACACAATTAGTAAAGTTTTATGAAATCTCAATGGCAATGAACGTGAATGCAAAGCCAGAGTAATTATGATGATTACGAATGCTAAAAAGGCATCATTAATATTAATTCAAAATGTGTAAGACTATTGGGTTGAGGGCTTTACAGCTTACAGCTAACTTCTCGAGCAGAAATATTCAACTTAAATTGCCAAAAACTATTTAATGCGTCGAGTATCCTTGTAGCTCGTAGCTCGAGCAAATTGCACTGCCTGGTGCTGAGCTGGTTTTTGTGTATTTAGTTGTCAGCAGCCACAAGAATTCATTTATCAAGTGGCACTTACTTTGCGCTGTTCCTAAAAACAATCACATAACTATGGCATTTTCATGCCACAGCAGGTTTTTACCTATGCTGTTTGGTGTGCAACACACACACACACAGACAGACTTTGACAACATAAACTGCAAACAGGACACAAAGGCAATGGCAAAGGCTACCTTTGCGACTTTGTTGCAATGGCAGTACAAGTGACTGCCTGGGCTGGCTGGTTGACTGACTTTGACAGGAGCAACGGCAACGGCAACAGGACTATAAATAAGATACGACCATGTGTTTTACTGCAACTGTATCTATGAGTGAGTGTGTCTGTGTGTGTGTGCATAAAATTGAAAGAACTGTGTCACGCCTTTATTTGCTTATAAAACAGACCAGAAACAACGACAAGCTGTTGTTGTTATTATTGCAGTTGTTCTGCCTGTTATTATATCTAGCTCTTGTTGCTGTGTGTTCATAAAAGTGTCACACTATCTGCCTGTATGTACATATCTGTGTGTGTGTGTGTGTGTTTGAGTAGCTTCCTGTTGCATGCTCGACTTTTTGCCTGAACATTTCCGCTTCCTTTCATTTAATATTCTGTACACAGCATATTTTTGACAATGTTCGTTCCATGTTTTTCGCTTTGGCCTTTCCTTTTAAAGAGCAGCTTTAAGCTGAGGTTATATTTGTGCATCTTATGGCACTTGATCGGACCGTTATGGCACACCTGTCGCAAGCTGCAGAAATAAACAGCTTAATAAATATGCACAGGCATAACACATGCCATAACTTTCGATTACACAGTTGCAAGCTAACTGCAACGAGCGCTGCATAAGAACTAGATGTATTGTATGATATGATTTAACACACTTATGCGATTTATCCAATGCACAATTTATAGTCGAGCACTGATTATGGCTTCTCTTATGGCATCATCAGCAATCTGAACGAAATTATAAGTGCTTATAAATAACTTATTACATCTTATTGTGCCTGGAATGAGTTCATTTAACTCTTGAGTACATAATAGGGGGAATTCCACTAAGCACGAGTATTTAATAATGGCAATTCCTTAGGTCGAATACCTAAAAATAAATACCAAACTAGTATTCTACTTACACAATTCGATAATTATATATACAAGTAATCGAAGTCGATTGCCGATTCACGCCAAAAATAAGCTGCTCGACATCGATATTGTTATTAACAGCCATAATTTGTTGCCACAGCATTATTGCACAACAAAGCAAAAACGTTTTGCACATATTGCGGTTGAAGCACCCAATTTGCTAAACATCGCGCGTCGGTGTCCCTGCTGGTGTTTGCTTTCTGCCTTTGTCAGTACGAAATTGGCCAATTTATTGCATTTGCTGTACACCGAGGCTGTGTGGCATTGTTATGTGCCCGATTTCAGTCATTAAAATGCGATTTCGTTTCGCTTCGTCTTTGAGCGAACACAAAAAGTACCACAGGTGCAGTACATTGAACCAGCCACCTAACATCAGTTCAAAGGAAAAGGAAATTGCTTACCGCTCTCAGCATCAGTTACAGTTCTATTTTTAGTCAGGACGTTGACGCCGTGTCACAGGGAATTGCTGGAGGCAAGTTCAATGCACACACGTACATGTAGTTTAGAGTTTGCAAATCAACACTTGCCATCAGGTTAATCCCCTCAAAAGGCTGATTAGCGTTGAGGGACACAATGACTCGTAGTATAATTCGCAGCATGTATAGAAAAGTTTAAATTGGAAAGAATTGGCGCGAAAACATTACTCGATAACTGCTCTCGATAACAAAGTGACGAAGAAATTGGTATTTATTAACCAATGGCAAAATCTAAATTTGGTATTTTGTAGTCATTCTATTAGGTATTTATTAGGTGATCACTGTGCCTTTCCTTAAATATACAAAATAGTTTTATGTTAGCAAATAAAGGCCAACAGAGTTTGCCTTGTTATAGTTTTTCTCGTAACAAAAAAAAACAGTGAAAATGCAAGACAACTTTAAAGATACCGCTAAAGATTGGCGAGACTCGCCCTTTCTTGTCGTTCTCTACGAGTATACTGTGAAGAATGCCGGCATGCCCACGGATATGGGAACACTAATCGCTTATGTGATATTCTTCCTCGTCACCTGGTATGTGCTGATCTGGGCGGCACGCTTCATTTTGTCACTGATGTGGCCTGTGATCTTCTGTGTAACGGGGCTGTTTCTCTTTCGACTTCTGCGCATGTACAATCAGGAGGATCTGTTGGACATGTTATTCCAGGGTATCACCATGATTGCGGATACAATAGTTATGATGTTGTCACATATACTTGGATTTCTCTCAGGCATCTTGCGCTGACCTCTACATTAGTTGCAAGCATTCCAAATTCTTGTACATATGTTAACTTATTGTCATTTTTTTTTTTATTATGAGGATTAGCTCAAAATTCAGTGTTTAAATATATGTACATATATTGCCCAACTTATTGGTGTTTTTTAAGGTATTTAGTTTGGGATAATTCACTACGCTAGATATGGTCACACTTGCTGCCCGGCAAAGCACATCAATCAGTTTTGGAGACGAAGCAGTGGGATTTGTATTTCCAGCAGTTAAAGGTAAAATAAATTTCTAGAAAAACCAATTTTTATATATATAAGCATGCTGAAATTTGTTGTCAGCAAAACAACGTTTTAATTTCAGCATGTAAAAATTATGAAAACAAATAACAAAGCATTTATTTATAGATTTTTGTTAGGTGCCTTGAAACCCTCGTCGATTCGTATCTATTGGACAAATTTAGCGACGTTTATAGCAGCAGCATATAAAAATCTTGTAAGTTTCACAACAAATATATATATATATATGTACATATACACATTCAGTAAGCATTGACACCTGCAACAGTTCTTGCAAAATGCCAATCATTCGCTTGGAATCGTCCGACAAAGAGATTTTTGACACTGACATCGAAATCGCCAAATGTTCGGAGACTATTAAAACGGCTCTCGAAGATTTGGGCGATGAGAGCGATAGTAGTGTGTTGCCATTGCCGAATGTGAACTCGGCCATTTTGCGCAAGGTGCTCCACTGGGCCACTTATCACGCCCAGGACGATCCACAGCAGCCGCAAGACGATGAGAATAAGGAGAAACGTACCGATGACATTTCATCTTGGGATGCCGACTTCCTGAAAGTCGACCAGGGCACCTTGTTCGAGCTCATTCTGGCAGCCAATTACTTGAACATTCAAGGCCTTCTGGATGTTACTTGCAAGACTTGCGCCAATATGATCAAAGGCAAATCGCTTCAGGACATTCGTGAGACTTTCGGCATTGCCAACGACTTTTCCTCCTCTGAGGAGGAGCAGGTGCGCAAGGAGAACGAATGGTGCGAAGAGAAGTAAAAGCAACAATTAAATTAATTGCCCAACATCGAAATAAATGTTTGTTTGTTAAATCAAAAATAACCTCCATTTGCATTTTCATGTCGGCACATTTTCGAATTATGAAATGTTAAACTGCAGTCGCCAGGTGGCGCTTACCATCTGGTTTCTTACCGCGTGATTGCTGGTATTATTGGTTTGCAAGCTATGTTTTTTTTCTACTCCCACAAGACGGTCACACTGCGCTTGAATTCGCCAAAAAAAGACCAACTAAACTAAATTTTTGATCAGGATTGGCGCATAGCAAATAAATTTGCAGTAAACTTGACGAAATTTTTTGTGAAATTGCATATTAACGCCATCCATAAACGTAACTATCCAGTTGCGTGACACACACACACAAATACACAAACATATTTTGTTGGTGAAAAAACAGGCGGCGGCAGCGGCGGCGGCGACGCAACACACGCGACTTGTAAGCAGGCAAAACACGGCGAGGAGGACGACGACGACTAGACCCAGTGGCTTGGCTCTGTCTGAGTGTGCGTGTATGTATATATGTGTGTATGTGCAGCTCGAGGACAAATTGAAACACAACAAGAAAAACAACAACAATGGACGTATACGACGTAAGCGACGATCTGATCAAGAAGCTCAACGACTGGAAACTGATTGGCATCATATCCGGCAAATTCAATGAGCTCAAAGAGAACTACTCGAAGGTGAACTTCGTGGAGCATGCGTTGATCGACTTCAAGTACATGGAGAAGATATTCCTGAATGTGACGCTGCGCGAAAGCAAATGCAACAAGCGCAGTGTCGAATTTCGCATGCTGGGCAACGAGCAGTTCTCCCTAAAGAACAGGAAATACTTTCAGGCAAGTCCCATTGGGAATATTTAATAAATATGATAATATACTTAATAATACCAAAAAAAATTGATCAATTTTAAAACTGCTTTGGTTACACTGCGCTTTGTCTGCGCATCCCTTTTGACTTCTGGCCTAATCTCAAGATCGTCCTCTCTCCACAGGCACTCGAATTGTATAACAAGAGCATTTGCTATGCGGAGCCAAACTCGGAGAATCTGTCGATTGGATATGCTAATAGATCGGCGGTATTTTTCGAGTGGAAGCGCTATCGCGAATGCCTGGCCAACATTGAGCTGGCGCGCAAGGCCAACTATCCGGAGCGACTGCGTCATAAGCTGGACAAGCGTGAGCGCGACTGCCAGCAGCTGGTGCAGCAACAGCCGCCGGACATAGTGCCGTACGGCTTCAAGATGAGCTTCGATGCACACCCGCAAGTGCCGTTCATAGCTAACTGCCTAGAGATGCGCGAGACCCCGGACGAGGGCAGGTTTATAGTGTCAACGCAGGATCTGGTTGTCGGCGACATTGTTGCCACTGAGGAGCCCTTCTGCTCATCGCTGCTGGCGCCCATGCGATACATCAGATGCTCCAACTGCAAAGAGGAGCGCTACCTGACGCTCATACCCTGCGATAACTGCTGCTCCGTCATGTTCTGCTCGGAGGAGTGTAAGAAGCGCGCCAACAGCTCCTTCCACAAATACGAGTGTCCCATCATTGACCTACTGCATCGCATGTTCAATAAAATCCACGGCATTGCGTTGCGCACCACGCTGAGCGCCCTGGACCTGTACGGCAGCATTGAGGAGCTGATGGCGTACTGCGAGCAGCCGCAGAACCAACACAAATCCGTATTCGACCTGGACTACACGCAGCTGACACCGCAGGAGCATTATCGGGCCATACACGGCCTGGTCACGAATCAGCACTTGCGCTCCGTCTCGGATCTCTTTCAGCGGTCGGTGGTGTGCGCCGTCCTCAAGCACTTCATCATGGAGTACACGCCGCTCAAGGAGTATCTCGGCGGCGAGGAGGGCCGCAACTTCTTCACGGACCTACTCTTCAGACACTTACAGACATCACCATCGAATATGCATGGCATTGATCTCGTCGAACAGGCGAACGAGACCAAGGACGATCAGTCGCACTCATCCGGCGCCTATGCGTTTCTCTCCCTGCTCAATCACTCGTGTGCGCCCAACACGCTGCGTATCTACGAGGGCGTCAAGGCCTATTTGTTCGTGCTGCGGCCCATCAAAGCGGGCGATGTCCTCTACGACAACTATGGGTAGGATTAATAGAGCTATTATAAAGAAATTTATTATCATTTGATTACTAATATATACATTTCGTATTGCAGCGCGCACTTCGCCGTCTTTGACAAGAAGGAGCGCCAGGAGAGGCTGTCGATGCAATATCGCTTCAACTGCAAGTGCGAGGCTTGCGAATTGGACTATCTGAAGTATAGAAATTTGCCATTCAAGGCGTCGGTGCCGCTGGTGTCGAACGACACGGACCTCAAGCTGCTGGGCGCGTACAACTACGAGTTTGCATTGACCAATTATCAGAAGTACTGTGATTTTCTGACGCAAAACACCGACGCCTTCCCCTGCGCCCAGATCAGCTCCGCCGAGGAGTGCCTCAAGATGGCGTTGCATATCATGGTGGATGCGGTGCCCCTGAAGGCCAAAATGTAATGTGTGTCCGGGACACACAGCACTGACTGCCTCGCAACCCGCCATCCCACCAGACGAACTACTACTATACATTGATATATGTATTTCTCTCTATATATATGTATATCTGGACGAACAAGCAGTAATTATCCCTAACTATAATTTGTTGCCATAAGTTTCCAACATTTCTGGCAGCTACGGCAGTCGATGATTTAGATTGGCATGCAAAACACACACACACACACAACATCCACGATTCTTTAATATTTATATATATATCTATTTGTGAGTTTCTATTTTCGATCATTTCATTGAGATATTTTGTTCACCTTAAATCGTAAATCGCACAGAATATTTCGGAGAGGAGAGGAGAAACTATCAAACCAGGTCGCAAGCTCAAAATTTTTGTATTGTTGGATCACCAATGTCTTCGAAACTGCAGAAACAACACAAAGAAGAAAAGAAACAAAAATAACACTTTTTTGTAATTATTTTACAAACAAATACAATATTTTTTAATTATGCATTTTATGCGCGCTTGTCTCCACTGCACGCTAGATGGCGCTCAGTGCATCTTACTATACAAATCGATCAGTTGCTGGTTGAGCACTCCGCCGGAGCGACTCGCCGTGGCCACCACGTCATCCGCCTTGCTGCTCGCCGTCAGCAGCTGCACGAACTCACAGCCCGAGGCGTTGGGTTGGCGCTGCGCCTGCGACGCTGTCGCGCCCGACACGTTGCTGTCCACGTCCGTGAACAGAATGCTAGAGAAGGTCTGCTCGAACTGCTTCTGCACTTGGCGCGCGTCCATGGGCTGCAAGTCCTCGCCAGTGGCGGGCTGCGTCTGGTTTATGCTCAGCTGCGCTGCCAGCTGATCCATGCTGTTCGGCTCGCGCTGCTGCTGCTGCTGCTGCTGCTGAGTGAGTTCGCTGTTCCTGACGTAGATGTTGTCGCCTATGGACTGGGTGTAGTCGTCATAGTGGCTCTGGTCGAGGGGGCTGAGGAAGCTGCCGTCCATGGCCTGAAAGCCCAGCCGGATGAGCAGCGATATCTTGGTGCTGAAGCACTCCAGCCACGCCTTGTTGGTGCGGTAAATGGACAGTTGCTGCTCCTCGCCGCAGGCGTTCCAGAAGTCGAGCAGCGTGTTCTTGCTGAAGTCGATGAGCATGTGCCGCTTGGCATCCGGATAGAGTCGGCTGATGGCATCCAGGTGCCGGAACGTGATGTCCAGCAGATGGTGCTGGTGGCGCGAGACAAACAGCTGCCACTTGTACACCATGGTCATCAGGTTCCAGAGCTTCTCCATGGACGTCTCGTCCAGCCGCATCAGCGAGCAGGTGGCGATGTCGTTCAGCATGAACTTGCAGTGCTCCGCTGTCAGCAGCTGGGCATTGCTGTGCATGCTCCCATTGATGAGCGACTCGATGAACTTGGGCTCCAGCAGCACCGTGGTCACGTCGTGTATGACTGAAAGGGAAGAAGGGAGAAGCCAATTAACTCCAGCTCAATTATGGGCTAAATATTGAGCTAACCTTGAAGCGACTTGTCCGGCGCAATTTGCTGCGCCTTCAGCCGCTGGTCAATCACGTAGAGCGCCTCGCAGCCCAGATTGACCAGCAGGAAAACGTTGGCGCGCGGATTGAGCGGCTGGCGAGTGGACATGCTTGAAGGGAGCTGACTCTGTGTGGCGACGGCTAAATGTTAACTAAGCCCGGACAGGTGCTGTGGTGCACGCCACAGCGGCACGCGACCAACCACGAATAATTCTCACATACATTTATTTTTATTGGATTTTTCGTTTCCGTGCTCGTTGGACAAGGAGGGGGTCCTGTGGCGACGACGACGACGATGTTTGATTGCTTTATGAGAACCCCGGGCAACGTCTTTTATAGCCGCAATAAGTGCAATTAAACGAGGACTAGGCGAAAGCTCAGATACCAACTAGTTAGTGGGCGTGCCTAATCAACGCCTAAGCAAATTAAAATAAATAATAAATATATCAAATTGTAGCTGCACTCTAGAGCCCAGCAAGAACTTGACAGAGCTAAGCTTGCGTCTAGTAATTTTTTACGAAATATATTTCATCAAGTGACCAACCAGAGAGCAAAGCTAATATACCCTGTCTTGACTCTGCAAGAGTGGTATGCATAATAATTATGGCAGTGGCCGAGGTAGGCGGTCGGAGTAGGGTTTTTAATGTGAAGTTTTCTTTGCCTGCCTGGCTGGCTGTCTGTCGCCTGTACGTCCTATAGTTATTGATTTCTGTTTATTTTGCAAAGTCACAAAAACAATTACTGAAATCAACAAGAATGTTACTAATCTAAATATATACATATATGTATATTCTTTGAATATTACAAAATTTCAACTACAGCCACTTGCTGCCACGCCCATAAGCTAATTGTGGGGGTGACTGCAGGGGAAACACCTGCACTGCATGGGCGTAGCACAAGGAAAGGCAAACAGGAAGTTGCGTGGTTGCCCGCACAGTGCAATTAGCATACGGACATGACGTCGTTGATTTTTCAGCTTTCAAATTGGAAAGCTTTGTGGCGCGCAGCTGGCAGTGCTGGTAAATGCGGTCACACTAATTAAATGACAGTATTTTTTTAAAATACCCGTTTGTATTTTTGCAATATATTGGCATTCCGCAAACTATACTAATTAAATTACAGTATTTTTTGAAAAATACCTCACTTTGTTTGTATTTTTGCAAGCTATCGATAAATTAAGCTCACTCAAGAACATTATAATGCTCTCAAGTGGAAACGGCTCAACGAACCTGACAAACAAAAACAAACAAATAAATAACAAGATTTTAGATTTCGTTGTTTGTTCAGTTTAGGCAAATTATACGAAATTAATTTTAAAATAAGACATGTTGCGTGGAACACTTACCGCCTGCACACGACCCGCTCTACTATGCCGACACATGTCCGTAGTGGCCAAATCCCTGAAGTACACACAGCACGGCGAGCCGCAGGATGTGTTGAAGCTGGTCGAGGACAAGCTGGCTGATCCCACGGAGAAGCAGGTATTGGTCCAAATTCTGGCAGCGCCGATTAACCCAGCCGACATCAACACCATACAGGGTGAGTCCGTATGGAAATTTCCATATATGTGAAGCTCTTATATAAACAAATTCATAATTTGCAGGCAAATATCCGGTGAAACCGAAGTTTCCGGCTATCGCCGGCAATGAGTTCGTGGGCAAGGTGGTGTGCGTGGGCAAGCAGGTGCAGGGTCTGCAGCCAGGCGCGCATGTGGTGCCGCTAGCATCCGGCCTGGGCACCTGGACCACACACGCCGTCTTCAACGAGGAGCAGTTGCTGGGCATCTCGAACAAGGTGGGCCTGGCGGAGGCAGCGACCATAACTGTGAACCCCTGCACCGCCTACCGCATGCTCAAGGACTTCGTGAAGCTGGCGCCTGGCGACACGGTCATACAAAACGGCGCCAACAGCGCCGTCGGCCAAGCCGTGCACCAGCTCTGCCGCGCCTGGGGAATCAACAGCGTGGGCATCGTGCGCAATCGTCCGGAGATTGACGAACTGAAGAAGCTGCTGACGGGCCTGGGCGCCACTGCGGTGCTCACTGAGGAGGAGATTCGCACCAGCGACATATTCAAGTCGGGCAAACTGAAGCGACCCCAGCTCGCCCTGAACTGCGTGGGCGGCAAGAGCGCGACGGAGGTGTCGCGCCACCTGAACGATCGCGGCGTCTTGGTCACCTATGGAGGCATGTCCCGGGAGCCAGTGACCGTGGCCACGGGACCTCTAATCTTTAAGGACATTGCATTCCGTGGCTTCTGGATGACGCGCTGGTCTAAGGAGAACTACAACGTGCCGGAGCGCAAGCAAATGTTCCACGAACTGTGCAAGCTGATGGAGGAGGGCAAGTTCGTGGCGCCCACGCATGAGATGGTGCCGCTGGCGAACTTCAAGGATGCAGCGGCTGCAGCGCTGAGCTTTAAGGGCTTCACTGGCAAGAAATTCATACTGGACATGAGCAAATAATTGCGGATCGACGATTTTTATAATGGAATGACACTCAAATTGGTTAACAAAATGCAATGTTTTTTTAAAAGGATTTTTAAATAAATTATCGAGGCGAATTCTTGTTTTGGTATTTTTGTATTCCTTTTATAACTGAATATCACTTTGCAGTAGGCTCACACAGCGCGTTTTGGTATTTTAAAAATAAGGATTTTAAAATAATTTATCGAGTTTATCGATTAACACTCCACAGTTGCAACCAGTTCAATTTAAATATTGTTTTGTATTTAGTTATTAGTTTATAACATTTCAATCTCGTTGGCTTGGTATTTGAGCTGCAGCGTCATGGCTGTGGGCGATGTGGCATCTGTAATAGTCAGCTGCTGACCGTCCTGCAGGCCCAGTTCGCCCAGCGACTGCGTCAAGTTCTTACGCGTCGCCTCCTCGATGCTCTTCACGTTGGCCATGTACAGAGTGCGTTGCTTGCCGTCGGCCATGATGGTGGTCAGAGCTGGGCTCTTGAGTTGGAAACGCGGCATTTCGCACAGTTGCTTGATGACATCCTCCAGAGTTGTCGTATTGGGATCCTCGATGCTCAGAAATTGCGGCGTATTGCTGCAGGCCAGGCAGCTGTCCGACTTCTCCGCCTCGTAGGTGTAGGAGTAGATGCCGTCCAGATCGTTGAAGTTGAAGTAGTTGGACATGCTGTCGTAGCAGCTGGTGGCCA